>JANCMC010009603.1:10606524-10716411 GCA_024363005.1 Charaxes varanes
TTACATCGTAGAATCAACTACACGGAATCATTAGTAATTATTTAAACCAGTGCACAACTCCCAGTAGTTATTTGCTTTAAAGCCAAACACGTGGTTGTACACCCATCATCGGGATTTAACGTCCACCCGTGATTTCCCTCGAGGTACCAAGCATACAGTCGACCTTACAGCATATGCAGAGAGATGTAACTCTTAATTGAATAAACTTAAGGTTGACTTTAGTGTACAGCTTCCATTAATCTCTGTTCAACATATATTCGCGTAAAGTATTTAATTTGTGTCCGTACAGCTTATTGCTCTTTACGCTTGACAAGTTTTATTAAATTAGAGCTCGCTTGTTGCTACTTAATGGTAATTATTTTCTATAATCTAGTCTGTAAATAGTATACCTTTTTATAAACGGTGTATAATTAAATATCCATACAAAACTGCAATAATACGTATGCAGCATCATCGATGAGGTAGGCTTTTTGTGATATCTTCTTCCTTTCTAGTCTACTTCTTGTTAAGTCATCCAAGAGTACTTTATTTAGCTCTAACTTATATAGTTTATCTGGGGGCACGGTAGTGATCCGCACGACGAGACAAGCGAAGCGCGAGGGCGCCAACTTTCTACCTTTTCTCGTGGCCTTATTGAACCTTCATAACATGGAATTCGATTACATCAAATAAACGAAATTCTAGAGATTTTATAATAATACTTAACTTAATCAATATACTAAATTTTAATTACACAGCTCTTATAGTTTAGATTAGATTAATATCCAAATAACCCTGATTTCGACACAGACTCACTGTTTAATTGTGGAACATATAAAGGCTTATTGGAGAAGAACTAATGTTTTGAAAAAAGAAATAAAACAATTGTCAAAGATTAAAAAATGTAAAAAATCTTTATTAACCAAAATAATTTACTATAATTCTGTAAAGTAAGCCAAATACCAAATAAAGTATGCAAATTATACACTCACTGATGATAATCAAAACCATATTTTGACTGAGGTGTAGGGTCTTTTGAAAGGACAACGTGTAGAGTAAAGGCTTGTAGCATAAGAGGCGTGGTTCTAAAAGAGGTATGATACCTTTTTGACAGTGCGAGTCACATAATTGATAGAATCAGGCGTTACTTTGCGGAAATCCATGACATGCATGAGAAGCTAAACTACTTTGCTTTAATGTTTTCTTCTTCAACTCCATCATTGACTGTGGCCCCTTCATAACTCTGTGCATTAGGTCCCAACACATTTTTGCTGGAAGTAAACTGCAACAAAAATTATACATTCATTAAAAATACGTTCAATCAATCATTAATTAAAAAATATATATTTACAATGAACTTAAATTTAAATAGTAAGACGAAAAACTAAATACATAATAAATAAACTAATTCTAAATTAAACTAAAAACATATTACATAACAAACACATTGATGCATTACATTTAATAAATTGATATTTTCTCTCCCTCTGGTAAAGGGCAAGTTGTGGATCAAATTCCGTATATCTAACTTAAATAATTATTCTCATGTAAATGTATTATTGGATCAGCAGTTGATTGTCCGAATAAACAACTAAAAAATGGCGATGTCATTTTTTAATGATTTATTTGAAGACTAGACAAACGGAGGTTCTAAATTTATTGGCAAGTAATTGCGATATGCGGTGGAATTAAATTGGTAGATAATTATTAAGAAATTCCACAGCTAAACAGCATAAAAATTTGCAAGGACTCTCTTGTTTCGCAACATCTCTAGACCTGTTAGTGTTGTATGCATGAGTAACTAAACTATTTTGCTTAAATCTGCGAATGAATACGCGGGAAAATTGGTGTATTCGTAAAGTAACTTAACGAATAACCTTTGTAGAGTCTATCTCCTGATGATGCTTCGGTGTCGAAGCGAAACGTGCGTTGAGGCACATCTATTATAAATACTTCGCGACAGTTCATAATAAATACAAGATTATAGTTTATGTATGCATTTTCAGTGTATATACATACATGCATGTATATAGGTGACAGAATCATGCATTATATGTGGCCCATATTTGGTTCTTTGAAGGTATATTTACGAACGTTATCGTCGTTTTTGGTTTCGGGGATTTTATTCCAGGGTTGAATTTCACTTGTCCCAAATATTACGAAAAACAAATTAAAGAAGAAGTATATCGCCGATGATACGTAGAATACTGTGCGCCATTGGCTTGGATCTGTCTGAAAAAAAAGAATAATTGAAAATTTATTTTTATAATAAAAACATGTTTAAACATGATTTAGCTATGATCAAGTGGGAAATTATTGAGAAACTAGCATTTTTTTTAAAAGGCAAAGTTTTCCTCCTTCTTGATCCATCTTCCTCTTACGTGGACCAATCTTATCCACATCCACTTCCCCGTGAAGGTATCCAAATCGTAGCGCCACCTTTTCCTCGTCCTCTTCCTCGGGCTGACGCCATTGGTGGGCATCCTGGAAGTCGCGATATTGGCGCACCTTTGCAGGTCCACTCGAGCTACATGCCTAGCCTATTGTGGGAATAGGCTTTGTTGACTTCTCCCCTGCATCTTTAAGGAGGGGCTGGGCTACTGACCGTAACATTGTTTTCCCTCGATTGACGAAAATGGCTAGGGAAAGTTGAACCGTACTCGCGGAACGCACAGCTGGCCTCATCAGAAAAAGGTTGCAATAAACCTATTAAACCTACAGGCGAGTTAAGATAACAGATTGCCATCTGACGTCATCCTTGGAACCCCCACGATCTCTACAACCTTACGACTAATGTCACTCAGTGACATTAATGCCTCTGATATTGTGGCCCTCAAAATGCGGGGAATTCTATTTTCGGAGCCAATTCTGAATGAATTTGTAATATGCACTTTGTTCAAATAAACTTTATTATTTATTTATAGAGGTAACAGCTGACTGATATACGTATTTAGTATTTATTAAGCTTGGACTCTTTTTGCTTTTTATTCTAAAATCTTCGTCAATACTTTGAAATATTGTATGCTCATTGTCTTGTTGACACAAATTGATACTCGATTGAATAGTGCATTGTGTCTGCGTCAATTAATGAATGTTGCAAGCGCGAAAAGTAGACAATGGCAAAATTCGCTGTTGCAATTTTCGTTTTGCAAACAACGGGTGAGTAATTAAGTATTGGGGGAGAAAATGAGTTGCGCGTGTTTTTTTTAGTTTCATCTATATGTATGTATGTATAAAAGTCGAAAAAATCTGTAAAAGTCGATAAAGGTAGATATGTAAATGTCGATAAAAGTCCGTAACTCCAATAAAGCCGTCTTTTTTTATTATAAAACAAGGAACAAAAACGGGCTGGCGGTTCACCTAAGTGACTACCGACGCCCATGGACAACTGCAACACCAGAGGGCTCGCAGATGCGTTGCCGGCGCTGATAAAAGCCCATTACTGAAATTGCTGTAAGGAACATTTGGGAAAAAGTAATCAAGGGGCTTAGAATTTACCACACCTACACTAACGTGCTAAGAAATTAGGTGGTTTATTTGACTTTTATCACACAACACATTAATGCTTGTACATATGTTAGAAATATTTCTAAAACAACGTTCTATAGTCGACGTGGTGAGTTTGAAGTAGAATAATACCAGTACTAAGAGCTAAATATTTCAAATTATACTGTACCTACATACGTATTTAAGTTTTTATTTTTTAATAATGTTTTTTTGTTCCTTTTTATTTTATTAATTATCTTCTTTTATTGTATTTTAAAAGTGTACACTTTTTATGTATGTACAATACAACAAACAGAGAAAAATTTAATCCCCTAATATTAAAGATGCGAACTCTATTTCATATATTATCATTTGCATCATGCTAACAATACACACATGAACCCACTTCTGGGCGTAGCAAAATAATTAAAAAAAAACAAAAACAAAAATACAAATATAACTATATATATTGAGGTCAAAAATTTATCAATAAATAAAGTACAATAACGACTTTTTATAAATTGCTGTTATATGTATAGGATATTTAAATAATAATAAATAATGTCAATTTAGTCAATTTGTATCAAATAATTTACAAATAGCGTATATCTCTTAAAATGATTAAAGAGTTAGTCAGTTATTAAACAAAATCAAAGAAGCAGACGAAAATAAGGTATTAACTCTTTGGAAGCGAACATTTTCGAACACTACAGGTAACTCCGTGTACAGTTCTCCAAGCATCATTCCGAGAGTTTCCCATACCATCACCAGATATCCAGTAGCGGGGTACAGATTACGGCCTTCAAAAGAATTATAATATAAGCAAAAAAGGGATTCATTCTTTGTTGATTGAACGAAGGCAAGAATAATACAAAAAACAAAATAATTAATTTCTTTAAACTTAATCTAACATAGATTACTTGGGTTTGAGACCCTTTTATGCCGGAGCCAGACATAGCTCAAAGTGTTTGTACATTTTTGTCATTGAAGTCTACAAAGTACTACAAAACTTTGTGCAGTTACACAAAGTTCCCGGCCACACTACATGATCATTAAAATGAAGCTAAGTCTGGCTCCGACATTAAGTATATGGATACCTGTGATAGAGTCTCGCTCTTCCGTAGTAATATATAATGTTTGATAAGGATATTTTAAATTATATATATCGCAAGTGTGTGTGTGAAAAAGAAGAGAGAGAAGAGCGTTTTTGGAGATCTACTACTATTATTCAGCAAAGCTTTTCTATGTATTATAAGAAACTATTTATTCTTAAATTGCAGATAAATTGATTGTTGTAGAGAATGAATTAGTAGGTTCAATCAATAGTTTACCATCTATAACGTGCCCTGTTATAAATTCGTTGCTCTCGTCTAGTACGGACATCTCTACGAATCGTTCTGCGGTGTTCAAAAAGTTTTGGCCGTTGTTAACTAAAGTATTTTAAAGTAACCTATGAACGGAACCTTTAATTACACGGAGGCGCGTTATTATGAATTATAGTAGCAAAGAAATTAAAAGCATTGACATTTAAATTGTGTAGGCGAGTCGGAAATGTGTATTTCCGTCATTCCATATTCGTTAAGGAAGCCTATTAGTAGAGGAAGACCGTGAGTTTCAATTTAAATTACATTTTGACATTATTAAAAATTGTAACTCTCTACGTCTACCAACAACAAAATCTCCGACTATTTCCCGTATGAAAGCCAGCTTATTTTCAGTATGAAAAATATAAAATTATCGCTATAAATAATGAAGACAGAGTTTGGAGAGGTGGGATTTTTTAGGATATTCCCTCCTCTTTTTGAATCTTTATACTGATTTGAAATATCTCATATAGTCTTTGAGATATAAACAAAAAACCAAACGCTTTGTTTTAGTTAATTGTTTATAACTTTTGTAATTTTTTTAGAGTGCTTCTTAATTTTTTTTTCAAAAACTATGTACATGCCATGCGAAATCGAATGACAGCTCAGTCGTATTTTTAAGAAGGCGATCAAATTCGACCGAAATGACACGTGTTGACTAGACTACTAAAATGCATTATTCAACCAAAATGACCAGAGCGCTTAGTGCGACTTTTCTAACTCTTACGCGTTGGTAAAGTTTACTTCAATTTGTATGGAGATTGATCAGTGTTACAACGTTACCGCTAGGCGGCGCTGATGTTCAACGAATTACTTGATATAACGAATATTTTCTTGTTTCCCTCCGATTTGTTAAATCGAGGTTGCCCTGTACGTACAATTAATATACATATATCTAAAATTATGATGAGCAATGAACCGTAAGCATATTGTTAGCGCTTTTTACAAATGTCACGCTTGATTTATAGCATGTAAAATATACTATAAACATCGTAAGTAGTATCGTTGTCGTGACTTATTTTCCTTAAACCTACATGCGATCACATAAAGCGTAGCGTGAGATGTTTGCACACACTTACAAGAAAAATACAAATATATTAAATTTAACAATCGGTTCACACGTATCACATCACATCATCTGTACAGTTTTTTCCGTTAAGCTTTTTAAAATACTAAATATTTACAACCACTGTACTCGGTAAAATGCTGTATAAGGTAGCTTCTTCTTAAATCCCCTACAAAAAAAAATATTGAAGGATTGTGTATAAATTATAGTTGACAAGTACTTCGTTGTTATTCACTTGCACCTTAAATAGAATGTCAAATACCTTTGTCGTCATAAATTCCCTTTAAAATTAATTAAAATGCGTCTTATAAATAATCTTATATTATATTCTTCTAAACGACAAGGTCAGGTTTCGAAAGTACATATATACCATAAATTTACAAATGTATTTGTCTCAGAAAAATCTTTCTTTTGTTTCATATTCGTAATTCGAATGCAAATCTAAATATTCCACAAATACACTAACAAAACTTTTGTATGCGATGAGCTAATTTGTCCAGTAACACTATATCAGGTTTATTGGCTGTAATAAACTTGTCTGTGGGAATGAAGCGATCTCAGTCAAGCAATACATAATGTATTAGTCTCGAAAACGGGACCATTTTCAACTAACATATTGAACCTGATTGAGTTCTGAGAGCCACATATGATATATAATGTTATATAACTGTCCATAATATAAAATTTAAGTATTTAATTTATGTATGCTAAATTTAAGAAACTAATCTTAGAATGCTTGTAATCTTTTTAATATAGTATGTGTATATATCAATTAATTCTTATGTACTGTTTCTATTCAACTTCTCTAACTAATTCTGTGCTCTTTCTTGTGTGTTGTATTTATCTGTGGAAACTTTACTGGTCTATGTATTAGTTTTAGTAGCATTAAGTTTATGTAAAACATGTACCGTATGTTTCCCTTAAAAATAAAAAAATAGTTTTTATCTTTCTCTTTTGTTATCTCATAAAGTCTCTCGGTGAAATGATTTAGTTATTTAATTTTTATGCCGGAGCCAGACATAGCTTCATTTGAATGATCGTTTCAATTATATGTTGTGTGGCCGGGGACTTTGGGTAACTTCACAAAATTTTATAGTACTTTGTAGACTTCAAGGACAAAATGTACAAAAACTTTGAGCTGTGTCTGGCTCCGGTATTCCATAAAGTAATCCGTGTATATTTAAGGAAGTTGGCCTCTGGAGTATTAACATTCACATTAGGATGTGGCGCTTTATGCACTAGAGATCGCCGGCTGTTTGAAATTCGGCCACAAACCTTTAGATTTGCGATAAATAGCTAGAACAGGTTCTCCTTTGCTTGCTTTTTTAAGCGTGACATGTGGCAACTGGATTGGGTTTGAGTACATTGCAGATGAATGTCTTTTGGATCACTAACTGACGCTGAGTGACATTCACTCTACGTGAGTTTGGAGGTACTCCGGAGAAGAGTACGTAGCGACCACGCAACTCATGTTTCCATTCACGGTTGAGTTTCTATTTCAACGCCGTGATATTGCAAGTTCATAGCAAGCATTGAATATCTTGAGTTAGTTCGAACCGGATTTAATCCTCGTCGACCTGTGTATAGAAGCAGTATCAGCGACTTTAGATTATGCCATATTTTAATATATATAAATTACGCGTCACGTTGTTTGTCCGCGATGGACTCCTAAATTACTAAACCGATTTTAATCAAATTTGCACATGGTGTGTAGTTTGATCCAATTTGAAAGATAGGATAGCTTATATATCAATTTATATTCGCAAATAAAACTGAGTCGCTGAAATGTATGCACGTGCATAACTTCCGAACGACTGTACCAGATTGGATGATTTCATTTTTGTTGTGTTCCGCCGATCTCATGTGAGAAAAAGGTACTGGTACCCGGACGCGCCGACCCAATTCGGCTACAAGCATGGCCTTAAGCTAGCTCCGTAGCTTAGCGTAGTAAGATTAGCTCCAAAATTAACACAATAACATGATCTTGATCAATCAATCAAAAGATATGACGATAATTAGGCTGATAATTTTTTTTAAGATAATTGGCAGCTAATATAAGTGCTTCATAATACAGAATCTTATTCTTACCAGGCGGTCAAACGTCCCAACCATGAAATTTCTGGTGGTTTTAGTCTCTGTTTTAGCAGGTTAGTACACGTATTGATAATTTATCCATTATTAAATCCTGTATAATTCATCAATAATTTGTTATACACTTCCAAAGTTGGAGCCCATGTTTAAATACCTTATAGTAATTTAAGTTATTCTTAAACCACAAAAAAATGGAATGACTGTTGCAGTATGCAGTGGAAATGCTATTCCTCTCATACCAGGAGATAACAGCCACTATGTAGAAGGAGTGAGCCGATACATTTGGATGCCAGATGGCGATAATGTACCACATTTAGTAGACCTACAGGAACCAGTTGATGAAAATATCCTTCATTCGAGAAATGGTGCTAATAATGCCTACTGGCTGTTTACAAGGTATGACCTTTTAAAATGAATCGCATAATTATGTATTTCATATAATTTTAAATAGAGGAATGCAAAAGAATCGTCCAACCGGTATTATTATTTTGTTTATGAATCTATAATCGGGCCCATATTGCTTGGCAAGAACCTACTTTGACATTTCAGTGTCCCAGCAGAGGTAATAAACCTTTTATGACAGTGATTATATTTAGTATTTTATTACTAAAATGCTAAGTTTTCTTTTCAATAGTTTAATTGAATCTATACAAATAATAAAAATTAAGTGTCTATTAATTGCATCGTCCACATTAAATTCTTTTTTATGGCATATGACTACATATCGGATAGGATAATGGAAACACAGATTAAAACATTTTTGTATGCCTGTCGGC
Organism: Charaxes varanes; assembly: GCA_024363005.1. Classification (NCBI taxonomy): domain Eukaryota; kingdom Metazoa; phylum Arthropoda; class Insecta; order Lepidoptera; family Nymphalidae; genus Charaxes; species Charaxes varanes. Next base: position 10,615,287 of record JANCMC010009603.1, read on the forward strand.
CTGTCTGTCTGTCAGCCTGTCTGTTTGTTCCGGATAATCTCAGAACGGCTAGACCGACTTGGACGGGACTTTCGCAGGCTGATAGCTGATATTACAAGAAACAACATAAGCTACTTTCTTCTTAGGCAAAATAATTCGGGTTCCGCGATAAAAAAATAAAAGCCCTCAAAATTTAACAAAATCACTGAAGTTACACGATTAGACAATTATCGTTTTTGACAATTACTTGAAATTAATTGGAAACATTTTCTTGAGTACATAATTGACGTGAAATATTTTCTCACTCTTTTTAGAAGTTGGCCTTAGAAATGTCAGTACTTGTTAACACTTCAATGAAAATAGTACATATTTGTTTATGAGGGCTTTATTAGGAGGAGGATTGTTTATGAGGAGGTCGTGGCCTAATCAGTGATCGGCATTTGAGTCGATCGCTAGGTTAAGTTGCTCTTGCTGCGACCGGTGATCAATGGGTGACCCATTCTAGCTTTGATTTATATTAGATACGATTGTACGCTAGGAAGAAGAAGAAGAAGAATATATTTGTTTTTATAAGTCTAAACACTTCTACTCAGATTGCCTTCGAACCTAGATACTAATAACTCAAACTCACTCAGATGAACCCAGATGCCCGTTTGCCTCGAGCTAAAAAAAAAACATTTAGGTACTATAGGTAGGTAACTCGCAAATCTTCCGAGTCGGAACTTGAGTGCAACCTTTTTAATAATTAACTAAAATTTCTTTGTAGCGGAGTAGTGGTTAATTGAGTGACGCTAATTGACTAAGCAGTAAAAGCCTCCGAGGGTACCATAAATAGTACCTTTTCTTTCCTTTATGTATTGCGAGAGTTATTTGGGGGATTAAACTCAACTCGGTTTACAGCGTTAAGCGGGTTTTTGTGTAATAAAAAGGTAAATCTAATTATATGAAGGCTTTTTTATAACCGTAATTGTACCAAAGACTATATAAAAATGTGTATTTTTTGCATCAGGAATAATTACAAATATTTAATATTTTCTAAAAATTTCGGTTCAATCTACTTCATTAATTATTTTCAAAGATTTTATTTTATTTTACTTTTCCGTAACAGGTGTGCTTAACTATTTATTATCACTATTTGTATTACTTTTATAATTATTTTAAAGAATTAGTATTAATAAGGTTTTACTCACGTATTAACTATTTAGTAATCTGTGGTTTTACTCAATATACTTTAAAAAAAACCCTTTAAGTACACCGTCTATCCTCAACTTATAAATAGATAATATTTTTTACAAGGATTGCTACAATACGTCTTAGCAAGGCTTTGTAAGCTTTAAAAAAAATTTGGTATACAACCCGGATACTTTTTCCACCACCGCATAATGACGCAATTAAAGAAACAAGGAGGTGCCTGCGACAATATTTCAAAGACTTAAGCAAACATTTACCCAACGTCGGGAGAGAAAAACGAAAAAAATCCCTTTTCACGCCATATGTGACTAATTAAGCCAGAGGCTCAATTTGCGCCTTGTAAATTTTTCTCAAAATCCGTCGTATGCCACAACAGCCATAAAGTTGACATGAATGGCTTCATTAAGAGTGATTCGTGGCTAGCAAAAAGCTGGTGGGTCCCTAATAGGTATATAATGACGTGGAATATTTCCGTACGCAACAAATCTTGTACATCATCTGTTCTGTGTTCCGGAGTCGGGTTCCGGGGGTAACGCCCCTCGCGTCACATCTCTTTAAGATGGCTGCTATATCATCGGTTCGGCCCGATAGCGCCTCACAATAGCGATGGCATGAAATTTTATATTCCGCTACACTTGTGCGTTTATTGGTGAAAAAATTGTTGAGTTCTTTAGAGTTATTCAATTTCTTACTATCTAAAGTTATTCAAAGCTTTACTTGGGGATGTAGCGTGATGATCAGAGTTATTCATTAATTTACTAAGAGATGTGATGGTTATTCAATCATTTACTAGTGGGTATAGAGTGTGTTCAGAATTATTCAATCATTTACATTAAGACGTAGAGCGATGTTTAACTGAATATAATGGAAAAATGTATACACTTATATTAATTATCATGTTAATAAATTACTATTCTTAAAGGACAGTAATAAGGCGAGTTGTTGCCGGAAAAAACTCCTATTCTTTACAAATGTATGGCGTACAAAATATCGTATCAATATCTCCATAAAATTAAGGCTTGGTTGTGAGAATATCCTTTATTTAAATGTCTTCAGAGTTAAAAAAGAATGCTGTGTGATTTCACGGAAATCGACGTCGAGTCGTTCCCAGGACTCACCCGGAACAAGTGTCGGGCCCAACCCGTTTTGCAACACGTGTCGCAAACAAAAGAAAACTCGTCCAACTCTCCGCTCTCTCCCCTCTTCACGAGGCAAAGGATTGCCCAAGTTAATATTAGTCGTAAAGAATTTCGGACTAAGATCTATCGCCCGTAACCGGCCGTAACTCGCAATGTTCCCGCAATCGCAGCAAGACATTCGCACCAACTGTTGTTTGCTTCAATGTTTTAATTGTTCCTAATTCGTTAAACTTTTCGGCTGATTTACGACTGTTGTTATTGGTTCGGCCGTTTTTTGGTAGATTCTCTACGCTTGTAGATACGCATTTTGTAATGTTCAGTACCGAGGCCCGGTACTAAGTCTTTCTGAGTCTCAAAGTTAGAAGAACCGAATTAAATGCAAGCGCTGCTGGGTTTGATCTCTGAAACCGGTGGGCGATTGTTGTGGCCACTGCAAGCACAAGGTTAAAAAAAGCTTAAAGCTTCAGTATACTGTGATCAAGCTTATAAAAGAGGACTGCTACCTTCGTCTCTACGCGTAGACTATTGAGCCACAAAATAGTGATATTCAATAAGATTTAAACAGCGATACAATAAAAAACAAATGTAGAAAATGTTATAAGAAAATTCGATGTATGTTACATTTTGTATTACTACGGAACGCACACTGTCTGAAAACTGTTCACAATTAGCTTTTTTCGCTTGTAAAACATGTGTTTCAACAAAGAAGGCCGATCGGGAAGTGGTTATTTATATTGTGGGTTCGTTAAGACGTTAATGGTAAAACAATGGTAACTGATTTATTGTGGAGTACCCTTACTATTTGAATTTGAAGCGTCAAAGGATAATGGCACTTGGTGTATAGAAATCGCATTATTTGGTTTGACGGCTGTTGTCTTATGGCGATCATTGTGGGTAATGGCTTCGTAAAACGTGATCACATCTGCTGTGTGCCCACGCAAATAGGGCGACCATTTGTCCGGAAATACTAGGACTCGATCTGATTTAATAATGGGGGTTATTATGCCGTTTATTATCACTTCTTTTAGTACTTATTATTACGACATTATGTCCTTTTCGGTTAGTTTCATTCGTTTCGGGATTAAACCTGCCATTTATAAAAATACCTTTAAGTGGGACCAGCATAAAAGTACCTAATATATACCTTCTCATTATTTACAGATGAAATTCGAATCCAAATTGGGCCAGCCATTCCAAAGAATACTCAATACAGGGAGGAAGTTTTTTTTGTAGTTTTGTGTGGTTAATATAGTGTACAAGAGAAATGAAGACAACAATTGATGGTTCCAAGCAAGAAATTTTCCAAGATCCTGGTTACCCTACACACGAACAATTCCACTGATAAAATATGTAAAATAGGTATTATAGTGGCGGATTTAATGAGACGAATTAAGATAAAATGTGCGTCCGATTGCGCACAACATGCTCTTTCAGTACAAATGCATCTGAAACTGGTGCCGGATTACACGAGATTATCTCACGTCAAATAAATTACTTTAATAGTCAGTTTATCTTCTAGATTGTCTTCCGTCTGACAAACGGTGTTATTCTAGCAGTAAAACTGACATTCCGTTCGTGAAAAATGTCGACATCTATATAAATGTTTATTAAGTAGTGATATATATTGTGTACCCTATAATGATAATATTTATGTAAAAGGAGATAAATGTAAATATTTTTAAAATATAATAAAACTAATATAAAAACCAATCAAAATTTTAGTACGGAACAATTTGTATAAAGTACAGTGTTTGACAATTCATTGCAATCTTATTTATTCCAATATTAAGGCATATTTTTGTTTATAAAACATTTTCTTTTTGTCCAGGGGATGCATCTTCCTCTTTATCTGCCCGATAATCGGTGAGATCCACTACAGGTCCGCGGACTACTGCCACTACGGACTACCCTAGCTGCTATTGTCACTCCCACTATACCGTCCGTGATAGTAGTATCCCCATCCTTTATATCCTTTAGACCCCCATTTACGTGTTTCTTATTTAGCTTGATGCGGAATAGTTGCTGTTTGGTCCTTAAAAGAATTAACATAGTTTGGTCCAGTACTTTTCATATAATGAACAATATGTTCGTAAAAGTAATCAGCGTGTTACGCCTTCTTTGGTTCTTTAATTAAACACGCTTTTATTATAAAATAATGGGCTCTAATATACTAATGAAATAACGTATTTCTTATCAAAATTAAATTATTTTTAACTTTTTATTTCATTTTAGTACTAGGTAAAAAAAGTTTGTTTTTAAAATATCCTTTATATCCTTATTTTTAATTTTCCTTTGGAGGTTCGTAATCCTAAAAAACAAATATCATTACAAAAAAATTAAATAAATAAATCTCTCGGGGAAAAAGTTAAAGTACTTTTACCAAAATTGGTATTTAACAAATAATCAACCGTAAATATACCAATAAAAGCCCTAGAGATATTTATTATAACGTATTTGTTTGTAATATGTGTATTCAATCTCTTTGCATTGACGGATTTTCTATTAAAGACCGCTAAAAGCGATCGCCTTTGTACGCGCGTTTTAATTAATTAATAATTCTGTTTAAGTATTTCGCTTCTGTAACTTGTGTGCAACAAAGAATAAATAGAAAAAAGCTTAAGTATCTGAGCTTAGAACGAGTCAAAGATAAGTCTTTCCATAATCATTGAATACAGTCCAAGTGGGATTGCAATCCAATTAGCGGGAAAACCTAATAAAAGAAAACACATCGATGACAGGTAACCACATCGGTGACAGGTAAACACATTGGTGACATGTAACCACATCGGTGACAGGTAAACACATTGGTGACAGGTACCCACATTGGTAACAGTTAATCACATCGATGTACATTTAATGGGATTTGTTAGGAGGAATCGTTTGGTCTAACGCCAGTATGGTAGCTGATATCGAGTCAGATTTCACCTCCTACTTTATTATTCGTTTCCAGTTCAGTTCCATTTATTTCACGACGTGTCGGCTACATATGTATGAAATAAATTTGTTTTAAAACTAATTATTTTTATAGTAGTGTAAAAATGAGTCGATTATTTATTATTATTATTATTTCATGACGTAGGAAGAAGAATTAAACAGTTCAAAGGCGAAAGTCCAGGAGTTAAACAACTCACTGAAGGAACTTACTGCAAAGAAAAGTGACTACGATCGAGAGATCGCGGCGCGCAAACGCGAGGTGCAAGACGTGAAAGGGGGGTTAGCGGAGGTCGTCGCGACTTGCAGGACAATTCATGTAAGTTATATTCTTGCAAATCAGTACATGGAATGACCGTGCCTCGTTGTATAATAATAAAGGCTTTAGTGTTACTTGAAAAATGAATAAAATGAATAGGCTCAAAACCATATAAAGTTAGAAAAGTGAGTGTAATTTATGTAAAATTTCAGGTGACTATTAGAAAATTTGATTTTTATTGATATAATAGAGGTGATTCATGGTATAAGAAATCCTTTGTGATATTAATCGTAAGGTTGTAGAGATCGTGGGGGTTCCGAGGATGACGTCAGATGGCAATCGGTCATCTTATATCGCCCCACAGCCAAATCCTCTGCAATCTAAGCGGACCCTGGTACTACTACACCGGGATAACGCTAGGAAGAAGAGTGGCTATAAGGTGAGTTAATATGATCGACATCCGTCTGACGTCATTCCCGGAAACCCCACAATCTCACAGCTAATATCACTCAGTGACAATATCCTATAAGTAAATGCACTAAAATAAAAATAAAAATTAGTACTTTTTCATACTGCCAGACTTTACTCAGAAAAACCCTCAAGTTTAAAGGGACGTGTACTGTTCTATAATGTACACGAGTTCGTACTTGTTGAGTGGAATATCAAAGGCTTTGATCCTTTGTCAAAGATACATGTTAATGGGAAGACTGTAGAGGAATATCAAATAACCTATTTTAAATATTATTACTAAATTCGGTTAATAGATGTGGTATGTTACGTTTAAATCATCCATTTTTATTTCAAATGACATTTTATTCAAGTAGACTCTTACTAGCTCTTTTGACTCGTCAAATATTATTTTTATTTTATTTGTTAAAGGCCACCAACAAAATGTACTTTTAAACGTGATTTACAAGAGCATAAAAACATAGCATATAAATAAATGTCACTGCACTTATAGGCGACTACTGCATGAGTAAAATAGGATAGAATAGAACAAGATTTAATATTAAAAAAACATTTTCAACCTAAGTAATGTCCCATCATGGATGTGGTCTAAAAAGCTGCTATATTATAATACGATTGGGTTGGTCGAATGATTTTCGACCGAAAACATCACTCTATGGGCCCTAGAACAAGACCAGACCAGAAGTTGAATTAAAGGTTTAGACCGGTTATTAAACACTGTAGGTCCCAGGAAAGAATCGACCTCGCGGTAGATCAAGAAAGAGATGGAGTAAGAAAAAAGAAGAAAGAAAGAAAAAGCATTTAATCATGAGATAGTACAAATAATAATAATAATAACATAATGAACTGTGCCGGAAAAATTATAGAATTTACAAATATTTTAATGATTCCAATAAATAAAAAATGTATTTATTGAATATATTAATTGGAATTTTAATTTTTTTAAGTCTTTTTATTAATTTTTACGAATATTTTAAATAACCTGACAGAAAATTTTGTACCTTAAAAAGAACCTAAAATTGCTAAGGTTCTTAAACTTTGTATTCTCTGTCAACTTTGTCAATACGAGTGTGCAAGTTCTTTAGTATTTGTGATATATTTTATTATTTCATGTTTAATTTGTTGTTAGATGTTTTGTTAAGTTTTTTTGCGTATTTTTTTTTTATTTTACTGTTACCAAACAGTCAAAATGAGCGACAAACCTAAACTAACCGTTGGGAAACACTGGGTAATTTAATTTTTAAATTTTAATTAATTAATGAGCTTGTTATAAGCATTTGTTTTGAAAACGCCGATCAGAGTGCATTATGTTGGGTGCGTGACCGTTTTCAGTGCAATATCAAAAGGAAATGCGCGCACGTACGGCCTTCGCGCGGCGACAACAGCTTGCATTGTACGGTGACATTTTAGCCTTGCTAATGACGAGCAATTTCTGTTTTGTAACACACATTAGACGAATTTGTGTTGACTTTTAATTTAATTCAAACATGTCGAAAAGCTTAAAAACTAAAGATATTATTTATATACATCTACTAGTTTCATGAGCTTTTCATCATGTTTTACTTTATTCGTATACCACAGGAAAATACCTGAAATCTGGTATAATATATAAAAGAGTTCCTATTCCCCATAGTACTAATACCGCCCCTAACAAGAAACTTAAATTCGAATTTATAATATTCATCTCAATCACGTTTTCAATACATAAAGTAACATTATTTCATAATTATGTGTGTTCATGCACAAGTGAGTAATTAAAAATAATCGTTGTTGTATTTAATTTTTAAAATATGTTAGACTTTCTGCACTCGTGTATCTTAGTAATTTTTATTCTTATTGTTATTTTTTTAATTTGCCGATTAGTTAATTACTGATATTTCGCACTATATGAGTTTAATAAATGAATATATAAATAAATATATATACAAACAATTATCACAACTTTTTCCTAACTCACTTTATAGGAATGTAAACAATCAGACAGATATACATACATACATACATATATACATACATATATACATATGTATACATTGTTTTGTATATTCTTTATTGTACACAAACAAGGAGTCTCACAAAGCGAATGAAACGCGACAACAATACCATCACTTGACGTGACAATATTGCCGCTACTTCACGCCGATCTCATGTGAGAAAGAGGTACTGGTACCCGGATGAGCCGGCCCAATTCGGCTACAAGCGTGGCGCTACCTGTAATAGAATATGGCGAATTACTAACAATGCACAGTATGTCTAATATAATTGTAATATTCTCATGGAACAGCTGAAAATATACTACTGGGCTATAACCAGTTTTATTGGAGTACGGAGCCCTACTATAAGTTGAACAATGTGTGATCCCCACTTGAAGTAGGAGAAAGAATCGCTGTGAACTACAATGTCAGCATCAATGGTGCTTTTCAAAAAGAAACTCTGTTGATAAGAAAATAAAATACAATATTGCATGTAGTCAATACGTGTGGTCTTCATTGCGCTGACACGATTTAGTTGCGTTGAAATGCGATGGCTTTAATGACAGATAGATCAATGTATGCACTTGGAATTTTGTCATTCATCAATTTTTTTTAAAGGTAGAAAGATTATTGATTATTGAACTTATATAAAATCTATCAATCGGCCGCGGTGATAATTGCTTAACGAAGCGATCGATTCAAATGCCGGCCACTGATAAAGCTAGGCTCGATTCTCAGATGGACAACTTTTTTTCGGGTTATATGTTTTCATATACTTATTTATACATATTCAGATATTTTCCGGTCGCAGCCAGAGCAACTTAACTTAGCGATCGACTCAAATGCCGACCACTGATTAGGCCACGACCTCCTCCAAACATCAAAATAAAAAAAATTCTTTTACTTTTTTTAAATAATTCTATTTATTATATTAAATCGTTTGTACACAGTTCAGTATTCTTTGACTTTACTAAAGTAGAGGGGAACAAAGCAATCAGGTCGGTTGGTTGATTTTAATCGCTCGCAAATAATCACGTACCGGTAAATATGTCTGATGAATATACCTCAATAACTTACAATGTTTCTGCTATTATTTCCTTTATGCACGACTTGGGACTAATAACAACTCGATACTTGTAAAAAGAGTTGTTGCTGCTTTTTTTTTACAAAGATTTAAGCTTAATAATATGACATAGGTCTTATTGTAACTTTGACTATATTATCTGTGTCGGGTTTTAAAAGAACTGACTTTTTAAGGTCATAGCGTTCTTTATAAACTCCCATTAACATATCAATATTTTTTAATTTTATTTTCTCTCTGTTTCTTTTCGAAACAGCTGACCAGATATTGTTTGGATTTGTACTGAAAGGTGTTCAAAGAGGCTATGTTCTGGATAGCTGTTGCCCTATCAATTATTTTTTCTTTATTGTCTCTTTATGTAAAAAAAGAATCATTCTTTTTATATTAATTATAATTAAAAATAATTTTTTAATTTTAGTTAATTTTTTAAGATTTATATCTCTATTAGGAATAATTATTAGAAGGAAAATATTTGTTAAAACTTATTTTATTTAAATGTTTTTTATATTATTTATATATTTCTATGAAAATTTGTATTGGATTTTATACAGAAGGTAATAATTTTTGCCATATTTGTTTTGTTTACATTTCTTACAGCACAATATCCATGTGGGCAATACAAGTTTTTACAATTGTTAATAATTTTACTATTGTTATTCAAGGTATAATTACGATAATAAATAAACGAGTTTGTTTGTATGAAAGCTAAATTATAATAAAATAAGTATAATTAAGAAAGCCAATAGGCTAATATTAAAATGTCCAACTGTTTCACGCGACGCGTTATTCGCAAATTTAACGGTACATTTTTCTGGGCGGAACTCTAATTACTTAGCTAAAAATAAATATACCTATGCTATTTCGTATAAAGTTAATTAACAATAAGTGAATGCCTTATTGAAATTGGTGCATCGTTTACGTAGTAACAGACAGACAGACGGAACGACAGACAGATAAAATAAGAGAGCTTATAAATGAATAAAATCATTGACCTACGGACGAACTCGTGAGTTAGCATCTACTTTAAAATATAAGCTCAGAACCAAATTATTATTTTACATAATGTCAAAATATAGTTAGAGCCTCAATAGCTCAATGGTATAAGGTATGGACTGAATTCCGCAAGTTACCCGGTTCAAACCCCACCGCAGTTGGGGTATTGTCGCACCCACTCCTAATACAAGCTTTTAATTTAAGCTTAGTATTAGAAAAGGCGAGGAATGCATGCGGGAATACTGTATACCAGTGTTCAATTTGTCCCATGTCATTTCAGGTAAAGTGATCTAATGATTTTTTTTAACATTTTAACTTCTTAATCTTACTTGAGATCACCTGGTGGTCGAAATCATCGTATATACATCTATATATTTTTAGATTTGTATACTATATGTTTATTTAAAGCTATATGCGTAATTTCAGTTATTTGTACAACAATATTGTAATATTTGACAGTTAATATCTTTAGTCATCATATCTATGCTTTGATACCATCTTATAGTAAAAAGTATACATGTCGGGTAAATCAAGTGGCATTGGTGTGCATAAGGTTTTAATTTAATATATTAATATTGAATATTTAAAAAAAAAATATTACTAATAATATTATAAACCTTCTTGAACCAGTCTGTTTATTGATGAACCATATTATAATCATTCCTTTGTTTAAAAGATCTAAGAAACTAAAAATGAAAAGCAATTTCATTTTATACTATGATAAGAATTAACATTGTTTTTTTTAAAAAGAAGCATATGCAAATGTTTATTGATGAAAACCACATTAAAATCATTGCTTAGTTTAAAAGATCTAAGAGAACAAGAAGGGGCAGCAACCTTGTATTATACTATGAAAAGATTGTTTTATTTTTTATCTTGTAGCATGCAAATGAATATAGAGCACACATTGCTATCCACCCTGGAGGTGCCCGTCACTCTTGTTGGACATGTGGTCTTAATTTCTTTATTTGCTATTGGAATCATTTTGACATAACTGCTAATTTCTTCTGTAGGCTTCTATATTAGTGGTATTCATATGTAATGAATAATTAATCTATAAAATAATTAATTATATTATTGATGGGCCGTTATTATTTTTAATTGTGTTCCGTTGTTTCGAGGGTTATAATTATTTATTTATATATTTATCAGCCACGGGATCGATTTCAAATCTCACCTAAACAAACAAACAATCAATATAAAATAACTACAGATGTTTAGAAAGATATATACATTGATACAGCAGAACTAATAGTAATAGCAGAAAAGGTTATGTGTTTGTATGACTGCCTTAATCTTAACTATTTGTGTGAACTACTAGTCCAATTTGAAAATACTTTTGTTTATAACAAAGGTTTTCAAAATGATTTTCTGCCAACTACGCAGTAATGTTATTATTAATCACTACATAAATCAGAAAGGACACCTATTCTGCTTAATACCCCAAAAAAGTGCATTAATATATTGTATGAAATATCATTACTGCACTGTTTTTCATTAATGCACTGTTTTTTTGTATAAATTAACCATTAATTTTTCAAATAAAATGTTTGTACTGGATCAAAAAGATACTGGCTAAAAATAAAAATCAACTTAATGAAAACCGAAAAATAAACAAACAGCGTACATTCTATACTATTCCAAAACTTTGATACTTCATATTTAGCAAGAAAAAATGATTGGAAATAGAGCTTGTTTCTTTCTTTCTTTCTGTTTTTCTTTCTGTCTTTCTTTCTTCTTTCTTTCAAGACTAATTTTACAAAGTCGCGGGAAACAGCTAGTTCTATATATTTTGAACCAAACTGTGTATGCCAAGTGATCGGAAATATTGGGAGTTTATTTCACAGTTGGATATACATTACTATAATAAAAAATGTGTGTATGTGCACAGTGTTCGCGAATGTTACAACACACTTAACCTACACGTACAGTTGCGAACACGACTTTTTACTTAGCACTGAAATCGACCGCTTTTCCTGTTGCATGTACAAAAATACAGCTTAATTAAAAATGCCTGCTGTTTAATAGTTGCCCAACCAAGAATAAACAATCCTTAATTCTCTCCACCATAACTAGTTACCCGCGAATTTGTCCGCCTAAAATTAGGTGAACAAGTTTAGTGTTGTAATATACAGCCTATATATAACCTTTCTCGATAAATGGGCTATCAAACAGTGAAAGAATTATAAAAATCAGACCAGTAGTTTCTGAGATTAGCGCGTTCAAGTAAACAAACTCTTCAACTTTATATATTAAGTATAGATGCGACTGTACTAGTCTGTGCGATTAAGGAGATAAGAGCTTAATCAGTGGTCGACATTTGAGTCGATTGCTAGGTTACGTAATTCTTACTGCGGCCGGGTGATAGATGGGTGACCCATTCTAACACTGGGTTTCAAATATCCGTCGTCAAGTTTTTTTTTATTTATTTATAATATTAAAAATTAACATTTTATTTTACATTGAATGATTCAAACATTGACTCATTCGAGTTTTGCCGTGAATCATAGCCATCGCATTTGATTTATCTATTCAACCACGTTACTAAATCAAAAATGATAGACATTCACTTATTAAACTAATTAAACATAAGAGATCAAATGAGAATACTGCACAATCTCTTATCGTTATGCATTTACAAGCGAGATCCTAATTAGCCGCGCCGCGTCGTTAAGAAACTACACACTGGGGGTAACGGTGTTGCATACAGAGGTACAGGTTCCATATATGCTAGATTATTAATATTTTCTAAAAAACACTTTTTTAATTCGATTTCTATATTTTTGTGCGTTATTTTATCTTTTAATAATTTAGGCAGGTTATTTATAATTTTAAGCATAATAGATTTTAATGTTCTTTTGCCGTGTAAATTTCTGTAATTTTGGTATTGGTAGTTCAGCGCTTGTTATATTACGAGCTTTTATTCTAATATTATCAACATTTGTTGATTTTTTTAAGGGTGTTGAAAATTTCAAACAAACAGTGGGTCCCGATTAATGTCACCGAGTGATATTTTAGAGATTGGGGGGTTCCGGGCATGACGTCGGTCGATTGTGGGTCAGTTAAACTCGCCCCACACCCTCTGCAATTTAAATTTAGGTGGACAACGATCCTCTGAAATCCTAATCCGAAATAGCGCCAGGAAGAAGAAGATTTTCTCCCTCTCTCTCTCTCTTCGAAAAAAAACAGCTCTACCTCACCGAGACGCCATGGCGACGTCACCGGTTACGTATCCAAACAATTCATATTAAAATTTAGGACAGGTGGCGACGTTTTGGCGACGTCGCCATATCAGAATCGTACCCGCAATTACTACTGGTTACTCATTTGGCAACCGCAGATATCTGTGGCTACATAGTCGTGGCGACGTCGCCATGGCGTCTCGGTGAGGTAGGAACCTAATACGAGCTTAGAATATTCCAATGACTTAGATACATCAAAGTAAAAATCGTTTATTCATATAGACTCCTTTATAAGTACTTATGAACGTCATATGTATAACATAACCGGCGTCGTATGTATCAGAAGTAAATATTTACTTGTTTATTTATGCTATGTTAATTGATAAATTGCAGATAATAAATCAATAAACATAACATAGCCAAATAGAAAGCATTAAAGTCTATCTAGATCCCTCATATTCTAAAATATGAGTAAAAAAGGCTATGAGTGAAAATCCAGTGTTTTACGAGGTGCTCATGTGGCTGCATTCCATATGCATGCAAGCTCTAAGTCGTCTAGTCGTGCTCAGTACATGGTACAAGCGGAAGCGTGCGCTGACATTATAGCGATTTTTTCACGACAAATCATCACCATCGATGGCATCTTGCACGCACCAGAAATTGTGGATTACTTTCAGTTTCGCTTTTTGTTTAATTAATTTTATCATTAATATTGTTCGTAGATACATACGATAACTAATTTTGACTGGAGTTAAGTTTATTTATATATTAGTTTGTAGTTAATACCACCTTCCTAATTATTACTTCAAACTTTTTTATTACCTATTTAAACGGGTGTCTAGTAGAAATCTCTCTGAAGCGATAAGACCGCTAATTGTCCCAGCAATTTATATTTGTATTGTTTATGAATCCTTTTGTTTGTACAAGGTGTTGTGGTACATACAGTCATTAATTCATTCACCATCATTGGTATTTGCGTCTGTTTCAGACGATTTATGGTGTAATACGAGAGTTACACTATTGGTGGCAGAATAAGCCTATTCGATAGCGACAGTTCTTACCACAGGCACGGCAAGAGGTATTAAGGTATCGCATTAACGTCTTCTTAGTCTCTTGTCAGCGAGTACCGCGATTTCGGTCTTAGCGCAAAATTTGCGGACGTCCATGTGTTTGCGCCATTCCGTTTACTGCGCAGCTCGTGCCTGCCAGTTATGATGATCAATTTTAAAAGCAGTCGGAAAAATAATATATATATATATATATTATTTTTATGACGCAAAGGTGGGCCAATGTTACTACTATATGGACTCCCAGTAATGGCCACCGTAGACCAGGTAGGCCGAGGAAGAGGTGGACGCCTTTGCAGGAAAGGAGTGGATTGGTTTAGCTCTAGATAGAGGAGATTAATCTAAGAGTGGGGAGGCTTTTGCCCAGCAGTGGGACATTATAGGCTAATTTTTTTTTTAACGATTTCCGCTTCCACTTATCAATATGAATACAACCTTACTCTGTTTGAGCTTTATATTGGAGCGTCGTCGGGGAAAGATTACTCGAGTAATATGAGCATAAAACGCTGCATCGAGGTATGTAAGCACTATGAAAATAGGAATTTTTGTGTAACTTGCCAGACTTTTACCAAGAAAAGATAGCGAGCAACAGAATATTAATAAGTCTTTAAGTTTACTTGTAGAGACTACAATACAGGTATTTTTTGACAAAGTATTAGCAATAAATGACTTTGTAGGACAGATCCTTTAGATGGCTCTACTATTCGCCATTACTGAATAGCTGAATCTCTCCTCTCCATCTACCTTTATATCCTTTTACTCCGCCCCTTTTCTTTACTCCTCTCTATCTAATTAGAGGTAGCGCCAGTCTTGCAGTCCTTTCGGTCTGCAGCCGGATTGAACCGGCGCGTCCGGATACCAGTACGTCTTTCTCACATAATACAAAACAATTTTTGTAATAAAATTGCATGTAGGGGCAGGAAAATGTAAAAATTATGAAAATTTTTAGATTCTCAAGGTCATTTATACTAATATATAAAGCTGAAGTCTTCCGTTTGCTTGCGCTTGCGCTTATCTCGGGAATTATTGGTTCGATCTAAAATATTCCTTCGGTGTTGCACAGCCCATTTATCCAGGAAGGCTAAACTTTATTACCAAATTTTACACGAACGATATAGCGGGTAGCAATGAGTATAACATATACAAGAAAACATTTATTTAAAAAAAGAATACAACGAAGATATAAAGCCTTGAGGTAGGCAATATGCTCGTTATAAAACTCTCGGAATATTCCTAATACCCTCTAAAAGACAGAAAAACTTGAACATACAGGGGTGTCGGAAACAGTAACAGTATCGGGAGGCCAATGGTTTTCCTACCTCTAAAAAACCTCAACGCGCCTGAAAAAGAAACAAAGTTTCTACCTGTTTGAATTACGTTTTAACAAGTGAAAGAAGCCGTTCGTATATTTTTGTAACAACATGGCCTTCCTAAGTTACCCATTGACCCAAATAAACACCGCCGTTCTAAGTAAGGTTGTCTCCACAAATTTGGGGATTCTTTTCACAACAGGATATAAATGGCCCGTAATCCTTTCTTATAGGAAAAGGATTGACGAAAAAATTCCGTGCGCGATATGTCAGGACACTCAATATTTCTTATGATATGGTTTTTGTAATATAGTGGGGACGTTATGTTGTCAAAATTTTTGGAAATCAAAACATCTAGTAGTGTATACTAGTGGATTCCATAAAACTTACTCCAAGTTTAAATTTAACATGTTTTGGAATAAACTTTGTACTATCTCCTTATACTACGTACTTATTATTAAATTAAATATTTCATATAATTATAACTCACCAAATTAGAGTATGCACGCGTCGAATTAGAGGTAGCGCCATGCTTGTAGCCGAATTGGGCCGGCGCGTCCGGGTACCAGTACCTCTTTCTCACATGAGATTTAAGAACCTTCAAGAAAAGAGTATACTCATTTCCAAAAGGCCAGCGACGCATCTGCGAGCCCTCTAGTGATGCAGTCGTCCATGGACGTCGGTAGTCACTTGGGTGAACCACCTGCCCGTTTACCTCTTGTTTTATAAATAAAAAAAAATAAAAACCTTCAGCTTTATATATTAATTATAGATAATAGATATACATAAAAGCGAAAAGTCGCCTATCGCGAAATTTCGAAAACCGTGACGCGACGCGACGCGTGACTTACAAAGATGTTTGACAAGAAGAAAAGTAAGAACAGATTTTTCGACATATATTACTTGAATCCTCCAATCTTTGGAACATTTGGTACATTTGAAAAATTATTTTAGTGTTAGATAGCCCATTTGTCGAGGAAAGCTATAGGCTATATAACCACGCTAAAATTTTCCATCCAATTTTACGCGGCCGAAGTCGCCGGATAATAACTAGTAATATTATAAGGGACTTTATTATAGGTGGTACATATTTCTATAAAATTAAGGATAATAATTACAATATTCTAAGAAAAAAGGTAAAGATAAGAAAAAAGATAAAGATATTATTCGTGATTAATATGTAACCATGTAACCAGGAAAACCGCAGTGTAGTTATCAATAACAGTTGAAAGCTGTATGAATGGCGATGAATAATGCTATTTGAACATTCGGCGTGATTCATAATCCAAATAGTAAAACTAGGCATTAAATAAATGATAAATAAATATACAGATAGCTCAAAGTGTTTGTACATTTTTGGCCTTGAAGACTACAAAGTACTACAAAACTGTACATCTACACAAAGTGCCCCGGCCACACTATATGACCATTGAAATGATCATTCAAATAAAGCTATGTCTGGCTCCGGCGTAAGCCAAAAATATTGACGAGTGTGCGTGTATAACGTCTACACGCTGTTTTGCATATAGAGGAAAATACTTTGCAGGGGCGTGCATTTTTAGACTGTGCGCACTCTACGCGCGTAACTACCGAACGACTACACCAAAATGGATAATTATATTTTTCTGTCTGTCTCTTTGTTACGTGTAATTTCCGAAACGGCTGGATTTCATTTTATGGGACTCTTACTGGTAGATTTGAAAAGAAATAACATAGGGCACACACACTTCTATAGAGACGATTAGGGTTCCGCATAAAAAAATTAAAACCCTCAAATTATAACAAAATGACTGAAGTTACATGAGCAGAGTCTCGGGTTCTATTTTAAACTAGTTGATAGTTTAAATATAGAAATATATTAAATATAAAAATTGAAATAAATTCAATTTCTCAAAATTTTCACAAACGTGATTTGGGAAATTCTCTTTATATGTAAGAAAATATATTATCATATTATAAGACGCCCGTTCTCTCCGCTCGCTAACGCCCGCTTCTCCCTCAGTTCGCCCTGGGAGTTCGCACGCGACGCCTGCTCTCCTTAGTTTAAGTTCCTTTGTATAATGTCGTAACCAAAGATGACTTTTTAGTTTTGTGAAAGTTAATCAGTAATACACCTTTTATGTTGTATTTTTAGATGAATATATAAATATTCATCTATAGTCGCAGATAACTGCGTGGCTTAATTTAAGTAGTATTATAATTTATCAATGTGTATATTTCATTGGTCTTAGAGGACAAATAAGTTCCTTTCACATGAAAGTACATATTTACAACGCTTTAGTGGGTGCCTTTTTAGTATTTTGAAATGTAATTACTAATACGCCGTTTCTGTTATGGTTTCTAACGAATATATGTATGTGCTTGGATTGTATAAAGTTGGTACTATGGGTTACTATAATTTGTCAATGTGTATATTTAATTAGTTAAAGAGGACAAACAAGTTGTCTCTTTACGTCTATATAGATGAAAATACATATTTACGTATTTACAGGGATATGTAGAAAAATGCATATGTATTTACAGGGCACTTACTGTATGGCTTTTTAGCGCCATATTAGAATCATAATTATTATTAGAGAAACAGCATCATTGTCGTATGCAAGTCATTAGATATAAGTCTGTCTATATAATGTTATAAAATTTTTGTATTTTGTAATAAACATAATTCCGTAGAAGCAAACATTTGCTATTTTACTAGATTTGCCGACCATTCGTTTCATACAGAATATCAGAGCTGAAATAACCGAATGGCACGTGGCTCGGACGAATTATACGTACAAATATAGCTCCCTCTATGCAGGGAATCTAACAACATATCTTACAGGTTTACGTCTAACTCCAAACCAATAACTCGTTTAAGCTTCCACTAACAAAATTGCGTCCGTCCAGAGAGAGCGATTTGAGTATTCAAAAGCCGAAACTCGATTTGGTAAACCGTTATCCTTAATATGGTTATATCGCGTAACATTTATTTCATTTTCAAAGTCAAAGACAAACTTTGACAAAGATAAAGTCAAAGTCAAACTTTGACAAAGATAAAGGAAAAGTCAAACTGACAAATCCGAAGTCAAACTCTGACAAAGTCAAAGTCAAACTGACAAAGTCAAATTTAAAATTTCATTAAGTCAAACTTTGTATTAATAGTATTACATTTAAGATATGTTCAGTATTCACGTTTCTCCTCCATTAAACTTAAATTAAAAGTTTGTGTTAGGAGCGGATGCGACAATACCCCAGGGGCGTCGGGGTTTGAATAGGGTACCTCGCTGATTTCAGTCCATCCCTTCTACCGTTGAGCTATTGAGGCTCTCAAGTATGAAATTAAGAGATATTACAAATACATTATTTATTGTATTATTGTTTGACAATTTGTTAGTGTTTGCGTTATAGTCCAGTCAAATTAGCCTTTAAAAAAGTTTGCATTAATTCGAATATCGAAATAATATTTTTTATTTTAACAAGATGGGAAGGCGAGAAAGGATGCGGATACTACTGTCACGGACGGTATAGGGGGAGTGACAATAGTAGCTAGGGTGCTCCGGAGTCGCGTACCCGTAGTTATCCAGGTCTTTTATATTTGGTAGAATTAAAAAGGCACAAAATTAAAATATTATCGAGTTTTGTTTTCCACTGTTGAGCTTTGAAACTGTATCACTTGTCACATATTTCGATGCCTTCCACGTAAAATGTTGCAACCCCGAATTCCCAATTTCACAGCAGAGCATCACAAACATGTAATTCGTAATAAAATCGTCTGTATATAACACAATTGTTTATACAATTATATATTCAATAAAGACATTATTGTAAACAATAATATATTAAAAAGTGACTGTTGTATAATAATTTAGGTAATTGTAACGCTCGATTCTAAAGCTGGGAATTTTGAGTTACAACTATTTACGATGGAGGTATCTATTTATACTTTAGTTTACTCTTCAGACGTGGTCCTTTTCGAATCTCAGCTAGTTTACCGCTAAGCTCTAACAAAGCAAAAAATCTAAATATAAACTATTCTTTCTTAACTTTGATTTAACTACAGCAAATTGCAAATTTTGATAAAAATCAGTTTAGCAATTTCAGAGTTTATCACGAACTTACGTAACACGAGACTTGCATACCGTTGTGTGCAAAAGTATCACCGTCAAAACAAACATATTCATCCTTCCATAATGGCAAAGGGTGAGGTTTTTTTAGCCTCTATCCGCCGAGGTAACAGACCCCAACGCGTTATAGACATGTTAATGAAAGATTTTATATTCTCAAAAGAAAGAAAAATAGCGGAGATGTACGAAGCTTAGGCAATTCGTGTAGCACGAAAAACTAAACTGCCTCGCTAAAATCCGCAAATGAATTCAAATTATTAAGACCGTTTATACAATAAAGTTTCTTATTAAATAAAAAGAACAGCACCTTCAAAAGCACCAAGAAACTGATAAGCAAAAAGTGATTAGTAGTTTCTTACTTTTACTTAGTACACCTACTCGTGTGTTAAAGTCGGTACCATCTGCGGCGGTGCAGCGGGGAAATTTTTTGGCTTCATACCGACTTCAACGCATTAGTAAGTGTCTATTAAGTAATCGTAAGTACTAATTATTTTTTGCATTTTAGTTCCTTGAAGTTTCTTGAAGGCGATTTTCTTTTATATTTATAAGGATTTTATTTTTAAATTTTTAGTGGCGAGTAGATGTATTTTGTCTATTTATGACATGGGTAGGCCAACTAAACGCACTGCTCTAATGACAGTTGAGGTTTCGAAATAAACG
The DNA here is from genome assembly GCA_024363005.1 of Charaxes varanes. Classification (NCBI taxonomy): domain Eukaryota; kingdom Metazoa; phylum Arthropoda; class Insecta; order Lepidoptera; family Nymphalidae; genus Charaxes; species Charaxes varanes. Next base: position 10,635,626 of record JANCMC010009603.1, read on the forward strand.
ACTGCAACATCGATGAATAACGTTGTGTACATATGTATACAGGGTGCCCGGTGAGACGCTTACGATACTCGAGGACCTGATAATTGATGACTATATATGACGAAACAGATCAACATTAAATGTAAATATCAATTAACTACTACGTGAAATTAGAAAGTTGTCTAATTATGTATGGAGCGCATGGACATACTAGTGTGAACGCACGATGTTGATCCGTTTTCCCTTCATACTTTAGTCCTGGCCAGTCTTAAACAGGCAAAAAACACCAAGGCACCTTTAAAATTAATTTATACAGCAAGTTCTATGTATATAATTTCATATCCAAAAACTTCTCATGAGTTTGTGGGGATATGGAATCTTTTATGGAAACAACATTTCTTATAAAAATTATGATTATACAGCCATTAAAAAAGTCGCGGATTCGGAGGTTTTGCGGAATTTAATTTTTAATGTTTGTTATATCATCCAAGTTTATTTCCCCACTAGCAGTGCCCGCAACTTCTTGTAAAATTTGGTAATAAATAGATTCAATATTACCGTGATGATATATAGCCTATAGCCTTTCTCGATAACTGTGCTATCTGAACACTGAAAGAATTTTTTAATTCAGACCAATAGTTCCTGAGATTAAAGCGTTCAAGTAAACAAACTCTTCAGTTTTATATATTAGTATAGATTATGTTTAATTTCACTTTAATTGATTAAACTTATATTTATATTTCTGTCTCGTACTACTAGCTTCACCATCACCATCATCATATCAGCCACTGCTGGATACTTATGTAGGCTTCTTCTAAGGCTAATAGGCTGTGAGGGGGGGGGGGTATTGTATTTTTTTTTAATATTGTCCCGGAGCCAGACATAGTTTCATTTGAATGATAATTTCAATGGTCATGAAGTGTGGCCGGGGATTTTGTGTAACTTCACAAAGTTTTGTAGAACTTTGTAGACTTCAAGGTCAAACATGTACAAACGCTTTGAGCTATGTCTGGCTCCGGTATAACAAGGGGCAAATGGGATCAAACTCCTGGTCGCCACGAGCGTCGCCATACGGGGTGTGGACGTTAAATAATTGTTGCTAGTCATCAACTACGACTATATCAATGACTATGAGGATTACCTCTATAAGTAAGTGATAATAATAGCTAAGGATTCTCTTTTATTGACAAGTAAAGGTTAGACTGATGGTCGCCACGTGCGTCGCCGTGTGAGGCTTTGAAATTAAGTAACTAGTTCTGGTCGTCAACTGTCTGTCCCAACCACTATTCGGATTAGGTCCACAGGAAAGTGGTAGGGGTAGTCCAGAAGCCTCTTTTACTAACTAGTAAAGGTCAATTTGCTGGTCGCCATGAGCGTCGTTGCCCGGAGGCCAGACAATAATTATTAATGCTGGTTGCAAAAAACTTTTCAGCAATGCAAATAATGGCCTTCTTTAAACTTTTTCTTTATCGTATACGATTGAGTGAAGCCTGTTAAACTTTTGGGTGATGGATCCTAAAATCGTTTACCTTGATCTTCTTCATGTAAATTCCAATGCCAGCTCCAATGTTATTTTATTTTTATTTAATTGCACATGTTTGATAATTGCACATAATGCCCCGTTAGGGCGTTGCAATTTTAATGGATTAATTTTATATCGAAATTATTTTATATTAGTATAATTTTATAATATATTAAAGTCGGAAGGTGTCAAGAATATTAGATAATTATAATAAATTTAATTTAATTAGCAGGATAAAAAACAATGGATAAAATAATTTGAAACGTTTAATTTCGTAATTCTTAACTAAACGTCTCTTTGTACAGGAACTGCTGCGGAATTCTAGTTATTTTTTCAGCTAAACGTCAAGGTTTAAAGTAACACTTACATTGTATTCTACTTATTATCAATCAAACGTCGTGCTTTAATGCCGGAGCCAAACATAAATCAAAGTGTTTGTATGTTTTTGTCCTTGATGACTACAAAGTACTACAAAACTTTGCACAGCTACACAAAGTCCCCGGCCACACTACGTGATCATTGAAATGATCATACAAATTGTAAATATTTATTTTCTGAACTAAACTGAATTTTAATCAAATTTAAATATATGGTTGTAACGACGAAGTTAATTTTGTATACTTATTGCATAGGACTCTATATACGATATCTATAAAAAAAACACAACTTTTTGTCTGTCTGTTTGTTCCGGGTAATCTCTGAAAGCGCTGTAACGATTTCAACGGGATTTTTACTGGCAGATAGCTAATGTTGTAAGGAGTAACATAAGCTACTTTATTTTTAGAAAAGTAATCAGAGTTCCGCACAACATAAAGAAAACCCTCAAAATCACTGATTTCACTCGGACGGAGTCGAATGTACAGCTAGTAAGTCATAAGAGCTTGTAAAAGTCTACTTGAATAAAATATCATTTGAATTTGAATTTACTATAAAGTATTTTAAAAGTAACATCCAAAACTTTATGTTATAGCTTTCGAATTTATAACTTTTGATGGTTTTAATTGCGTGAGTAACTGCGGTCGTCATCCGTACAGCGCCATCTAGTTTGCTTTGGTGTAACCTTTTCCACTTGACATCACTGCCATCCTGCTATGTAGCTGCCGCTACATTTTATAACGCTAGAAATACATTGTCAATTCATAAGCGTATAAATCGCTTGTTTAATAGCCCCACTCAGTCCCTGCTTCAGTTCGTAGCGGTCCTTATTTGCTTAATATTTACGTAAAAGGGCACTCGGCAGTATTCATGTATATTAGATTATTAATATGTGGAAGTCTCTAGTGTGGTGACCACTTACAGTAATTTGTTTGATCTCAGATAAAAAGTTGCCTTTCGCTTTACATTGGCACACGCTGCAGCGTGTTTTACAAAACTTTTCTACAGAACTGTCTACTGTTTCATTTTGTAGTACTCTCTATGTATATTAGATTTTATTAATGTGAAACTCTCTAATGTGGTCGCCACTTACAGTATTAGTTGGCAGTTTATCTTTAAATGCAGATAGAGAAAAGTTGCGTTTGTCTTTACATTTGTACACACTAGAGAACTGTCCACTCATTTATTATGTAGTATTTCTATGAATATTACATTATTAATTTGTGGAATTATTTAGTGTGGTTGGCATTTACAGAGGTCTGTCTATTCCGTATATTTGTGATCTTTTCACAAATTAAATAAATATATACAGGACTATATGACACACGGACGTCTGTTCCTAAGGTAGACAACTTAATGCCTGTGTTAAATGTCATGTGGTTATTTCGCTCATCATCACTAGACGTGACAGCATGGCACTTCACGCCGATCTCATGTGAGAAAGAGGTACTGGTACCCGGACGCGCTACCCGAATTCGGCTACAAGCGTGGCGCTACCTCTAATTAATGAGTTTTGAGTCAATCTTGTAGTAAAATTGTACATGTGTGTGTAAATCTTTTGGCATAGGTGTGAGTGTGGTTTTATTTTCATCTTTTTTGTTCTTTATCTTATTCTTCTGTTTGTGTAGTACGTATAAGTGGAAACTTCATTGGTTTAGGTGTTAAATTAATATTTATGTATATTTTAATGCATTTCTGCAATGTTTGTTTCCCTAAAATTGAATAAAGTTTTGTGTGTATATTCTGAGGGGTTCCCAGATGGTTTACAGAGAAATAGGACCCTATACGCGGCGTTGTCTGTATGTAATCTAAATTAGGTACATATGTTTTTCCGCTATACTTTAATATCAGTTGAGACTATTTGATTCCTATGTTTTGAATCGTCGGTATTATTTCTGGGAAAGTTTATTAAAAAAGAAATGTAAATATTATATACAGGACTATATGCCACACGGACGTCTGTCCCTAAGGTAGACAACTTAATGCCTGTGTAACAGCCGCTTTTATACACAAATATATAAATACATACATATGGTTAATACACCCAGACTCGAGGTGGGAATCGAACCCACGACCCCCGGAGCAGAAGGCAGGGTCACTGCCCACTGCGTTTTTAATCAATATAATTTAACGACATTATATTAGAAATTCTTTGGTGATTGCAATCGCAAGTCGATTGCAATCGGTCATCGTTACTCGTTCCACAGCCACATCCTCTGCAATCTAAGCGAACCCTGGTACTAGACCAGGATAAAGCTAGGAAGCTGGAGAAGATATTAAAAATGCTTTGTTTAATAGCCCAAAGTTGGACTAGGATCTTCTTCCTTATTAGACTCTTCTTTCGTGATTTAGTTGAATTCAAGTCTTCCTTGCTTTGATATCCAGGAAATCAGGTCAGCTCAGACTGTCTGAAATAAAAATGCTCAAATTAGTTATATTTAAACGAGTAGGAAAATACTTTTTATTTGTTTAAAAATAATAAGAAAGAGTCTGAGAATATTCTCGCACGTTTCATTTCATCCAGGATAAGTCTACATTTAGTTTTCACTTCTTTACAAAGTGCGAGGAGATTTTGGAGGCAGTGTTGCACTAACTTCTCCTCTTATCCCTTAGAAATTTAAGTAACTTATATTTTTTTAATATATAATGTTTTTATCAATTTTTTTTTTATTTATTATTTTTTAATTGCAACGACCTTAAATTTAAATATATTGTATTCGTAGTTGTGGTCAAAATACGACAATTAGCTGTATTTCAGTGGCCATTGTTCTAGATGTCTGGAACGGGGCAGTTTCACAATAAATAAGGCATTATCTGCAATAACTCGGTCCGATTGAAACAATACCTCGCGGTAGGTTTCAAAAAGGTGAAATTAATGATTTCATTACATTTTTACTTTTAAAGGTGATTTTCTTACGTTCAAATGCGGAGGCAGTATCATCAACTCTAGGTACATCCTGACAGCCGCCCACTGTGTTACTACTGACCAAGAATATATGGCAGTTCGCATCGGTGAATACGATTATAGTGAAAAGGAGAAATGCCAAGGTGATGGCAAAGACAAAATCTGTACGCATGAATACCAGGTATAATAATATGTATATAGGCATAAATAGGCATGATGACAGTAATCAGAAATAATTTAAATTATGTACTTATCTGATAATAGAAGATACATGAAACTTAACAAACGTATTTAATTTTATAATGTGAGCGAGATTAAAAGAGATTAAGAAAAAAAGGGAAACTACAAAATACAAGAATCCGCCATGATAGCTTAAACAGCAGAGGGTATGATGTCACGGATATCATTTTATTTTTAAAAGAGTGGCTAACGAGTTTTTGGCTGATTCTTCTCGTAGATCGACTCTTCCGCATCAGTGGTAGCTTTTAATATATTTGGCGATTCAAAAGAGCTTGTAAAATAACTCGAATAAAATATCATTTCAATTTGAATATATTGTCAATGTGTTCCAATTAGCGATCGCTTCGTTTTAATATGCTCTTTCAGATATTCGACATTTGACAACCGCGATCGTTACAGTTACGGCGAAAACGTCGATGTGACGCTTTGTGGAACGCATTTATAATATAATGAGATCGGCGTGAAGTGGCGGCAATGCTGTCACGTCAAGTGATGGTGTTGTTGTCGCGTTTCGTTCGGTTTGTGATACTTCCCGGTTGCCTAAACTCGTCATTATACTGGCAACGCATCTGCTGGCCTTCTAGTCGTGCAGATGTCCATGGGCGTCGGTAGGCACTTGGGTGCCTAATGCCTGCTCGTTTGCCCCTAAATCACATAAAAAAAATTAAATAAAAGCATCAATTTAAATAATTTCGAAAATCTTCTTAATGTGTTTCGAGATAAGCTCACTTGAAATGCCCTACTACCCGCACTTAAAAATCTAATGCATCATTTTCAAGTAGCTGCTCCGAAAACTTGCTCATAAAAGGACTTCAAAGAGAAATCTCATGAATATTTTAACTGTGCCTCTCTTACATATGACCTCTTCAAACATCCGCTATGAACTTACATATTACGAGCATTAAAATACAATGTAATTGGATTTTAAATGAGAAAGAGCGAGACGGCGAACCAATCTCGGAAAGTTGTTGGAGCATACGTTTATTAGTGACAACCCACATACATACAAACTTATTCATAACTTGATTGTCACTATAAAATATTTTGGTTTGGCAACTTTAAACCGTCACGTCTTGCTCGGTTTTTATTTTTCTTTCGACTTACGTTTTACTTGTTCTTCCTAGCGTTATCCCGGTTAAATACCAGGGTCCGCTTTGATTGTAGAGGATTTGGCTGTGGGGCGAGTTAAGACCATGGGCGACGGTAGGCACTTCGGTGCCTACTGCCTGTTCGTCTGCCCCCTTGTAACATAAAAAAAAAAAAAAAAAGTTCTTGAGTCCTAGCAACTATCGCGTAATACTGAGATTCGAACTCTGACCTCTCCCTTTGTTCACGGGATTGTGACGTGACATCATCATCATCTATTTGACACTCGATTTCAGTTTGAACTTCATCGAACTGCGAGAACATCTGATCCGCTTTTGAAATTCCAAGTTGTAACTCGAAGGCATGTACAGCACTAATTTCGCATAGTAACGCGTTAACATAATTACTGAAGTTGGTAAAACGACCCTTTTAATTGCCCCGCTTCTTGATAAACTCCTTTGCACTCGGCATTTTCTTCGTATTTAAGAAGTGACGTAAACAAATGCGATCGAAATAAATAATGAAAGGTTATTCTAACCTAGAATATTTCATAAGAATTTAGCGTTTACTTACGTTAATTGAAGCCACAAAATCCGTATCTATAATTAATATCTATATTTAAACCAAATACAGTGTAATTAAATGCATAAAGAAAAATTTACAGTTTAAGAAACAACCGTTCGGGTTATTTGAATTTACACTTTCGTTCTTACGGGAACACTGAGCTATTATTGTTGTACGTTTTTCAATAGGAAAATCGCGACGCTAATCTGTGAAGTTGTTACCGATGCGTCTACGAATGCAATAACTTCGTGTTATTTTGTAACGTGAATTATTTCGAATGGGTTTGTCACGATATATTTGCAAAAAAATTCGGCAATTTATGCATGCGAGTTGCATCTCCTAATTTGAAGAGTGGGGATGATTTAGTGAAAAATTTGTAGTATGTATTTCATTACTTATACCAATTTTCAGACCTCTATAATTAAAATTTATGAAAGTCTCATATAAATTTCCATGCCCTAGTTTAGAGTGTTAAGGATGAATGTTCCTAATTTTATAATTTTTCTGTTGTGCAATAATACTACCTTACATATCAAATTTCAGGTTTCTAGGACTTCAGAAAGTACCCTACACATTTTGATGATCATCAGAGAGTTAGTGTCAAAATCGGGGTTCAAAGATATCAATGATATCTAAACTATAAGAGCTATGCAATTGAAACTTTATATGTTTAATAAGTTTACTACTAGCATCATAATATGTATCCTGAAAATGTAGTACATCTGGTATAATCCAATCCCAAGTTATGAAGGTTCAAAAAAATGATGAAGTTTTTAAGAAAGGGAAGTTAGGTAGTGCGCTCGAACTACGCTTGCCTCGTCGCGGGATAGTATTTATATTATCCTCATTCATTGTAACTAAAGTAATAAAAATTATTAGAGTAAGTGTTTATATTGTCCATACAGGAAAAATGACTATGGTCAAGCAAAATATTTTGCTCACTATAAAATATACTAACCTAATGACTTTGACGACATTAATAATACTGTCACGCAAGATTTGTAGGTTCCGTGCCTTTGTAAGCGAATATAGTTGTCAACACATATTGTAATAGGTAAATCAAAGTACAGTAGGATGTTAAATCATACCAATTAAATTTTAAGTACTAATTTTATAAAATCGTCTCATATGAGAATTATTTTTAATTTAAATCCCTTGGTTTATAAATACCCTATAATATAGTTCATTGCACGATTTATCTAAAATATTGCAACGTTAGGTTAGAAATAACAGGCATGGCGACAATTTTTGAAAAATTGGTTTGTGTTTTCAAGTATCTACAATATTGCCGAAAAATTTAATATTTCTGTAGAAATGAACCTTTTTATAGCAAAAAAAAAAACTTATAAATTGAAGGATTAAAATTCAGTCCAAAAAACTCTAAGATCTTATGACGTCACTTTATATTAACAGTGTGTTCAACTAAGCGTCATCTCGACGTTTTCGCCGCGACCATAACTATAAATACATATTTTAAACGACTTCTGATTACTGTCGTCTAGCCTGTTAAATATGGTATACTTCAGATCTCTCTTCGTGAATTTGGAATACAACGGAAAAGGTTTCGATTAGCAATTTTCCGCGTCCTCTAGCGCCATTTTCCTTATTTGTAAGTCATATTCACTGTCTTTATAACGAACATGTAATACATTTTAAGTTTGTTGGAAGCATTTTCACCAAAATGTATATAGTATTAATTATGCATATTTTATAAAAATATTATCTTTCGCACACTCTCCTCTATATAAACGGTAAATGTGTCAAATTGTACTCATGGCAGTGTCAATAATTATATTTTCTTATGAATTTTTAATTACTATAATAGTTTAAGATACGCCACTATGTATAGATGTATAAAACATATTGATAATGTGATAAACGAATGAGCTATATTCCAGGATAGATCGAAAAGAGATCTCTCTTTTAAGTTCTTCCATTCATACGTACTAGAGATCGCCGGCTGGTCGAAATTCGGCCAGAAATCTTTAGATTTGCGTACCATATGCTTATTTAACGCTATGTACAAAATTTTCGTTGTCAGTATAGTCAACCAAGAAATTGGTTTACCACGCCTAAGGTCGAAAATCGTTTGCACATCCATTAGTTAAAAGGCTTGTTTTTGCTTATTATGTAATACGCCAAAAATAACAAACCCTTAGAAAAATTTTGATTAACTAGGAGCTGTCATTCAAAAGCACTTTCTTGGTCGACTATACAACGACATTTGACAATTAATATAGAAAATACATTGTTGAAAAACAAAATAAATTTTTATTTTGTGATGGTTGTCGAGCTTTGTTATCGTCCACATAAAATGTAGACAAGTGTGCGTAAAGTTTGACATTGGTGTGCATAAATAGTTTTAGAAATATATTAAATTATTTTAATAATTTTATATATTATACAAGTATTAGCATTCGCACACCCCTACCTCTATGTAAACTATAATCGTGCCAAATTTCATACTCCTTCGTTCGCGCAATTTCCGTAAAATTGTACGGAAAGATTTTTGTGTATTAGCGTGTATAGGATTTTTTTTCGTCTTTTCGGTTTTATTTTTTAATTTATTGCCTGATTTAAAACAAATGAATTATATTTAATATTCCCACATCATCAAAAATACTTTGCTTAAATCGCACGCTCAATAATAAAGCGACCTAACTCACAAAAGCCGATTTTTGGGAAATCGCAAAAAACGTGTTGTCATTTACGACTTATTCCGCTTATAATTCGATAAAAAAGGCATTATAGTAACAAATTATGTTTTTTTTTTTTTACAATAGTTAACGAAGCGATTAATAATATTGAAACGTTATTTTAATGCTATTTTATTATTTGTTTGTCTTTTTAACTAAAAACTTATTTTAGTTAAAAAGACAAAAACAGCTCTATCCAAGTGTGGGATGGAGATATCAAAATAATTTTTAGATTCGCCGATAGAGGACGTTGAAACGAAGCTGCCTGTATCATTAACTCACTTTAGACCTAAAACTTAGCCGGTCAGTTTATGATTAAAGTTGCGAAATATTGAATATATATGTATACAAGTATTTTTGTCAGTTTACTAAATCTTCTTCTTCCTAGCGTTATCCCGGATAAATACCAGGGTCCGCTTAGATTGTAAAGGATGTGGCTGTGGGGCGAGTTAATCCATCTATCATCCGGTCGCAACAAGAGAAACTTAATTTTTTTTAATATAAGACAAGGGGTAAACGGGGAGGCAATTCACCAAAGTGACTACCGACGCCCATTTTGACTTCCCAGCTCATTCAGACCCTTAATGCAATCCAGTATCAGTGTCGAATTGACAGCGTCTGCCTCCAGGGCTATGCACACCACTAGGATTAATATAACCAAAGGGTCCACTCATAGTTGTATACCGATTGCTAGGTATACTTCAGATCCTGATAAATTTCTGGTGGTTAACCTCACTGTGTAACACAAAAACTAAGTTAGTTACTTAGTTAGTTAGTTATACTCTCAGGCGGCGGGATACAAATCCTCGACACGTCTCCAGTGACAAAGTTCACCGAGCAATCTATATGCAAATGCGGCCTTCTTGAGGAATAACCGATGTAACCCGCACGCCGTTTCATTGCTCTTAATTTTCTGCGAGATCTTGCTAAAATATTCGTTACTTAACGTGTATATAAGAAAACAAATATATTTAACAAGGAAACAAAGTAATAAAAGCCGTACCAGAACAAATTTACCTACTTGCGACAAACATGTACATAACAGAAATGAATCTATTGCCTTGCAAAACGTCTCTATGAAACCATTTGCCAGCATGGGTGTTCCGAATCGACTTAGGGATATTTAAGGACAGAGCATAGTCATTTCTTGAAGGCCGGCAACGCATCTGCGATCTTGTTCTTGTCTATGTAAAGGGTTACTTGAATGGTGTTAAATGCCTGGGAACAAATTGATCTAACCAAATCTGAATGTGAAAATGGCGATAAAATAAAATTATCCGACTGTTTGTTGCGGGCTTGAGGAAGAATAGGTATCAGGATAAAGATGGATAAGGAAAGGATAAGGATATAAATTTTTTCTACAATTGTTTTTTTAAGATTATTTACATTGAAAATATCCAAGTCGCCTTTAATAACATCTAAAGACAGGCGCGATACGTTATTTGAAACCTCAAACCACAAGGCATTATCCTCTACTCATGCAAGTCGCTTTTTCGGAGATTACCCGTTACGCACAGACATACAAAGAAAACAAGACTTATTTCTTATTTATATAGCGTTAATTTTTATTTCCGTTTCCCCTCCTACTAAGCTTAAATCTGAAACTTGTGTTAAGGGTGGTTGCGATGATTAAATAGGATGGGCAATGGCACACAAGCATACAGCCTTCCTGACGTTTAGCAGCAATCCTACTCTATAAAGTTAACTCTTTGCTCTTTAGGTTTATGTGCAACGAAGTGTAGCATTCGTAAAGAAAGATAAAATAGTTCAACCTTTAATGCCGGAGCCAGAAATAGCTTCATTTGAATGATCATTTCAATAGTCATGTAGTGTGGCCAGGGACTTTGTGTAACTGTACAAAGTTTTGTAGTACTTTGTGGACTTCAAGGTTACAAATGTACAAAGACTTTGACCTATGCCTGGCTCCAGTATTATATTATTGTCAAATTTTATTTTTCTGTGAATATAACAATGTATTTCGTTGTACGCAATCTCTAGTTTTTATTAAATACTCTTGTTGCTTAGAAAAATAATTCAAAAAAATACAACCACACGCATACTAATACCAAACGATTTACGAGATTTACACACACATGTACATATATCTTTTATTATGAAATTATGTCAATATGTAGACATGACGCCGGTGAAATGTTGATTGTCAAATATTATAGTACAATGCCGCTGTACTAAGAATTGAAATTTTGTATTTAGCCTTAAATAGGCACATTGTACTTAAATCTAAAGATTTGTGGTCGAACGCTAGACTATCTCTAGGAATTCGAAACAGATTATTTTAGCTGTAGTAAAATGAAAACGAATTCTTTCTATGTACGTAAATATAGGAGAATAAAAAAAATACAACCAAATTAGTAATTACTTCTGGCTAAACTTAGAATAAATAAAATGTTTAATTTTTCGTACTAGATTAATGTCACTTAACTTAGCGATGGCTGTTTTGATAAAAGTGTTCTATTCACTGAAGACAATGCTTAAAGTGTTAACAAGTAAAATAGTATATGAAATGACCATAGAACGATTATTTTAATTATTTTTAAAAGTTACCCAACTAAAGTACTGGTGAAGTAATTATGTTGGGCCGCAGCGTAGGGTGCAGAAAGAAAACTAAAGTATTACAAAAATGTAATATATTAAAAAAAGTTACAAGAATGATTCGTCTCGAAGTTGGAGATTAGAATGGCTCTATACAAAAAAAAGTGTTCTTTTATATTAAATGAAAATTATCCCCCACCATTTGGAGACACGTACAAATGCTGGAATTTGTAAAGTGTATTTGATTATTGCTAACCTTGGCACATTACGAAATGTTTAAAATCATACATTATACAGTCTGCTCCGATTATTGGCGATTAAATAACTTAAATATATCAAAATTAATCCTTAGAATGGTAAAACTACCTGTTTTCTACTTACTTAGATGCCATTTTATGAATAGATTTTATCTTTATTGCGCTAAACTACTGTAATTTTGAAAAACAAAAATAGTTGTTACACGCGAATTCGTAAGCGTAATAGATTCAATTTTAGCGTGATGATATAAAGTCAATAGCCTTCTTCGATAAATGGGCTATTTTACTCTGAAATAATTTTTCAAATGGGACGAGTAGTTCCCGAGATATGCGTGTTCAAGCAAAAAAACAAACAAATTCTTCAGCTTTATAAGTAACTAAGTGTGCCCGCGACTTTGCGTGCATAAAAGTAGGTAAAAAAATTAGATTCAACTTTGGCGTCATGACATACAGCCTACAGTTTTATTCAATAAATGGGTGGGCTATTTTACACTAAAAGATATTTTCAAATTGGACCAATAGTTCATGAGATTATCGCGATCAAACAAACAAACAACCTTTTTCGCTTTATATTAGTATAGATAAGTATAGATTACAGGGGCCCATATAGCAAAACAATTTTTATTTTATTTTCTAAACACCCTGTACGCAGTCCGGCAACGCATCGGCCCGTCAACGCCGCGAAGAAATACTTTGATAACTCAATTCGACACAACTAATGGGTAGGCCAACAAATTTAGTTGGCTGATCCACATCATAATATACAGATGCCCTGCTCTGATGCCAGGTGAGAACGGCTCAAGTACGGCTCGACCAATTCGGCAATTTTTTTTTTTCCTAAATTTCTTAAGGAAAAAAAAATACACGGAAAGTTTAATCAAAGACAAAAAATATAAAAGTTGACTTTATAAAGAATTAATTTTGTTTGGACAGCTCTGAATAAAATGCAACGATTGATACAAATATCTTTAAATCTTTCCTTAAAATGTACATATTATAATTTATCAATAAAAAAGGGATATATCTTTAGTAATATAAAAACGGAAGCAACCAATAATTGAAATATGACTTTTACTCCTGGTTTTATACATTCAAGCAAATATATGTCGATTATATTTTCATCCTTGAGGCGTATATTTACTTATTGATGTACATGTTTTAATTAAATTATTAGTGAATAAAGTACAGAAATATATTGAAATAAAAGTACATATAAACAAGAGAAAAAAGCTGAAGCGATAGGTGTATAATAATGAAAAATATTAATTTAATTAGACTGTAGAGATGCAAATATGTCAAATGAAATTAAGTATCACAGAATACAATGTTTATTAGTATCTAAAAATTGTACGTTATCAATATTATAAATATTGATGTATGAAGTCATTGTTACTGAACGCATCCATACATACCTACACACGCGCACGTGTATGCGCTCGCAGGTACGCGTGTTTGAATAATTATAGCAAGAGAAAATTTATTTAAAAGTAGATTTTATTATAATTTATTTTTAATGAATATTTTATTATTAGCTTCAGTCACACGTCATATAGCCTATAACCATCAGACGACCCAGGACGCTTCTAATGATACCTTATTCGCCCAGTTCTAATAAATAGTTGAGGAGCTAGGAGGGAACAGATAAATAGAGTCTGTCAAAACCATAACCCTCCTATGGGTTTGCCGTGGTCGGGTATAAATACCTCCTTGCCATAATTCGTCCATATACATCACGCGGTTTTCGAAATTTCATGATGGGGTTACGCTATTATATATATGTTACAGGCTAAACCTGATTTTAGGAAAAACTAGTTTCGCCTAGACCGAACCGATTCGTCCCTTTACGCGCTACACTTGGAATTTTCTCCTTATCTAACTTTGTATCACTCTGTTTTACACGCTTTGCCAGTCAAGTTACTTGTGTGTAGAAATAAATGAAGAATGTCACTCGAGAATGGTATCCAACATTCATAATAAACTCGTACGTATAGGGGACTGCTCAACTGTAACAAGTTAGATATAGAGAAAATTCCAAGGGCAAAGCGTGACAAATCGGTTTGGTCTAGGTGAAACTACTTTATCCTAAAATCGGGTTTAGCCGGTTGTAGGGGAAATTTAGCTGTTTTAGTGGACTGTATAAGTGGTGAAAGGTCGCTGGTGAGGCGCGAACGAAATAGTCTAATTTGTAGCTAGAAAACTGCCAAATTTTTTTATTGTACGTCCTGCAATTTATGACAGACGATTCCGCTAATAAAATGATTTATTTGCAGATTTCTGCAACTTATTAGAACTGAACTTAAAAGAAAATATTTAGTTGCTATTGTATGCGTTTTATTATTATTATTATTATAAAGATTTCTCATCAATTTAGCCATTATAATAACTGAAATATGTTTAGTATGGATTTCATTTTAGATGTACTGCTTTCAGTTTAAGCAACTTAAGTAAAGTAAATTAAAATAATGTGCATAATTAGGATGGGTAAAATTGTTTATATTCAGGTTTATGCTTTTAATTGAGATTCTTATAACACATTTTTTGTTAAAATCTGTATTCACAACTAAATGATTTTCATCTTTTGGTGTGGTGGTCAGTAAAAATAATTCAAACACTATACTAAAGGTATAACAAGCCGTGACCAGTATTAGCAGATGTAGAGAACGGAATTACAGGCTCAGAGCCAGAAAATTATCCTACTTTGAAAAAAAAAAATACAATACATAAAAATACCCAATTTTGGAAATAAAAAACTGTTTAGGTCAGAATTTTTTAGTGTTTTTTTTTATGTTACAAGGGACAAACGAGCAGGCAGCAAGCACCCAGGTGCCTACCGATGCCCTTGGACATCTACACGACCGGAAAGCTAACAGATGCGTTGCCGGCCTTTAATGACGAGTTTAGGCCACCGGGAGGTCTCACAAACCGAACGAAACGCGACAGACTTAACACCCCATGCATGGTCACATTCCGGCATTTCAAAGGCTGAAAAGCCGTAAAAGTTTTGTAAAGTGCGTGGTCCCTCTGACTTTGGAGGCTTCGGAAGCGAGATGCCGGCTTTGAAGGGAACCTATAACTTGCCTTAGCCAATATGGTAATCACTCAACAGATTTCGAATGGCCGGAGTAAGGAAAACCTGTTCAAGTTTATGCGATGCAACTCAAACGATGTCCCATCTTTTATAGTGCCCTGTGTGCCCTAACATCTACACAGCACGCGGGAGGCCTTACTAGCTCCAACAGGAGAGTTCATGTAGCTACTTTCTTAGCTGTGACAATATATTGTTTGCCAACCAGACGCTAAGAAGAACTATGTAGCATCTTTTCCTTAGAAATATACTTGTTCGTTTTTTGGTGTTATCTCTCAGACTATTAGGGACGAATATAGACTGTTGTTAAACCGAGGCATGACGGTGGAAGAGTATACTAATTATAAATATTTCCACCTTGGTGACGGATTTCTAATAATTAGATATCGCCGGCTGCTCGCAATTCGCCCACAGACATTTTTGTAAACAACGACATAATATATTGTACTATTCAAATAAAAATAAAATTTGACAATTAATATAACACACGGTTGTCACGATTACGCTTTGACATCATCCAGAGAGAGAGACGAATTTCTTAGCATTCCATGGATTCACCGTGCGGGTGCCGGGTCCATCGCGTTGCAGAGGAAGGACTTAGGTACAGACGTCCGTGTGTCATATAGTCCGGTATATACATACATTTATATTGGTTTAATTCTTTACAAATAGAAAGATATTAGGAATGCCTACTTATAGGTTTTTTTTATTATTGCAATTGGAAAACGAGCAGGCGATAAGTGACTTCTAACGCCTATGGAGATGCACTGCACTACCAGAAGGCTCGCAAATGCGTTGACAGCCTTTAAATAGGAGAGTCAGTGGGAATTCTCACACACCGAACGAATCGCTACACTAATACCATCACTTGACGTAATAGTATTGCCGCCACTTCACGCCGTTTGCTGGTTTTTTAATTGCTTAAAAAGAAGTTCTTGTTTAAAATTTTGAGTGCGGTTTTTTTATGTTCTCTCACCTAATCTATCATTTAACTGCCAAATGGCAAAACGAAGCATAACAGCTCAAAGACAGCCTGAGGGCGTATGCTCGTACAGTTTAAAAGATCGTTAACACACGAATCAATGGTGTACGCACAACAGCTGTTAAAGAAAAACGCGTGCCGGATGTAGGTAAGATAACAGTCCAGTTAATTTGAACCGAAACCGTGACGATAACGCCAGATATTGTGTTTTGATGAAATTCGCCTTTTGGCGCGCTTTTTTTTTTATTTGTGACGGAACTGGTTCGACGTTTAAAAGTCCGATGCGCCATTTAAGATGAACTAATAGATATTCGTTTGTTCAAAGACAAAAGTGCTGTTAACTCAGCATTTATTTAGACCAAAAGGACTGCAACCGTGACGCTACCTCTAATTAGAAAGACAAGGGATTAGTAAAGAAAAGGGATGAAGAAAAAGGGTATAAGTGATGGACAGGAGAGAAAGTATTTTATTAATAATATGTATTTCGTGGAAAGTCGCAATATAAATACAAATTTTGAGTAAAGCTATTTTTGAGGTAATGTGATTCAGCACCTTATAAATAGCGCTGCATTCCTGAGTTGTTTATTTTTAATGGTTTCTAAACAACGCTACGTCTTAGTTGCATATAGAGACATAGTTGATTTAACCTTTATATTTATTAACCATCCTTTTAACTTAAAAATGTCCACTGCTGAAGGTATAGTTCCCGTCAAGTAAGATGGCCGCTGAGCGATCATTGAGGGGATGAGTTTGCACATGTATATAGTCTCACGCGAAAGTATTATAACTAAGCTGTTTTTTTTTCTTCAATAAAATTTTTCTTCAATAAATTGTTGTAGAATGATAAAATAATAGTTAATGTAAGGATAATTATCGAATATATATAATAAATGAATAAAAAGCGCACCGCGCATGTACATCGTCAGCGGCCTTCTTACGCGACGGAAACCATAGTCCCATAGATGAATGATAGTATGAATAATATAGATAGTAGACGAATGGTCCAGTTGATCGGAGACTTAGTTCTTCAAGCTTGTGTTGTTTTTTTTAAAACAAGTGTTACCAGGTAATACGTTCATTATTTTTCTTCATTATAAGTCTATCACCCGGTCGCAGCAAGATCGACTTAAGCTAGCGATCAGCTCAAATGCCGACCGCTGATTAGGCCACGACCTAATCCCACGACTTAAAATATATTATCTAAATTTTTTTTCTAAAATTAATTTTAACGTAGATAATGTTTTTGAGTAATACATAAAATAAAGTCGTTTTGGATTAATTGTTTGTAGAGTAAATTAATGTTTTTATTATGTGCAAGTTTGCGTAATGCCGGAGCCAGACATAGCTTCATTTGAATGATCATTTCAATGTTCATGTAGTGTGGCCGGCGACTTTGTTTGACTGCGCAAAGTTTTGTAGTACTTTGTAGTCTTCAAGGGCAAAAATGTACAAACACTTTGAACTATGTCTGGCGCCGGCATTATGATACACACTCGGCTGTGCGAATTTTCAGAAATTTAATTACAAGAAAGTTAACGTTCAACCTCCGCAGCTTACCCAGGATACGTCCTGCTAATTTAATTACGGCCAGAAATCCAAATATAGATCCAATTAATGAAAGCCTATCGCGTACCACGCCATGCAAAACATGGCTTTTAATTACGCCTTTAAATGCGACCCTGATATCCGTAAATTGCCTTTAAAAATAAATTATATATATCGAATTAACAAAATCTAAACTATGTTTAGTACCGCTAAACTACTTTCCTAGCGTTATCCCGGTTAAGTACCAGGGTCCGCTTAGATTGCAGAGGATTTGGCTGTGGGGCGAGTTAAGATGATTATCAGTGATCCTCTATATAAATAAAAATTAATGTTGCTAGGCGCAAAATTCGAGAACGGCTATACGAATTATTCAATTTTTTTTCGTATTTTCCTTGAGGTATACGGAAAGTTTTGATAAAGAGAAAAAAACGTAAAATTAACTTTTGATAGAAGGTCTGTCCAAGCAGCTAATATAAAAATGAAACAAAAATAAAATATAATTCATGAGTTTCTGCCTAGTATATACCTTAGGTAAATCAAATTTTAATTCTCAGTACAATACTTTTCTGCTTGTCTTATACTTCAAATATTTAAAAAATTATATATAAAATTGTAAGAAGTTACAATTTGGCTTCTCTTTACAAAAATTCAGTGGACATCAGTGTCATGTGGTACCAACACCAGGTGGTTTTCAATTTTTTTTCATGTTGGGTAGCAAAGTAGCCCATGTTATATAAAAAAAAAATAAGTTATCTACCAATGAAGGTAAAAAAAAATATTTCAACGTTACAAACAGACACTTTAATAATATATATGTGTGTATAGATTGGTATTAAATATAATATTGACTTTACACAATAATCTCATCTTTTTCAATGCACTAAGGTTGTGATCATTTTGGACATAATATTGCTAATATTATTTAATTTCTGAATTTTTGACTTCTTCAAAAGTTTAATCCATTTGATCTCTTTTGTGGTATTAGAATACATATGCAATAAGAAAATCATAACTTCTTCTGCTTCTTAATGACAGATGATGACAACAAGAATGTCCAAGTATTTTTATTATATTTAAAGTTCATTATCTATATTTACTTTGTACTATTTTTAAAATAATTGAAACCATAATTAACTAAAATATAGTGGTCCTGTATAGTAATCGATATGGATATCTAATTATTTATAAAATAATACAAAATGTATAAAAAAAATTGTACACTATACAATAGAAAAACTTGTGTGTGTAAAATTAATTAGTAATAATATTGGGTTTAAAAATTACATAAAATAAAAAACATTTATATGACAACCAAAAAATTAATTACGATATTTTAAAAATTTATAATGATAAATGACTATGCAAGAAAGTAAATGTCAACTTGAATTGGAAAAATGTTTTAACTAGGAAAAAAGGTTGATGTTGGAAATTTTTCTTAAATAATTGACAACTCATATGATATTGATATGTTAATAACACAGAAATATAAAAACAAGTCTTATATTTCTGTGGTTAATATACAATTTTTTGTCCAATAATCTTACTTTCAATTCCACTATACTCCAATTTGAATTCAATTATGGTTTAGCGGATTATATATTATAAAATAACTAAGAAAGCATTAATGTTGAAAACCTTACATGAAAAGTACTCTTTATTTGCATTTTTCACGACTTAAACATGGCATCATTCGAGCTAACTAGTCCTAGAATAACGTGTCAGTGTGAAATTACACCTTTTGGTGACACTGATTAGAAAAAAAATATAGTTTTCTGTTTCCTATTGTTAATACTTGAATTTTTGCCTTTTACGATTACCTTGTCTTCAATCTATTTGTATTAGTCTAATGGTTAATATTAATAATCATTCCCTTTTTAATTTAAGTAATCCTTTTTTTATGTTAATGAACCTATGAGTGAAACAATACACTATACAGTACATTATAGATAAGAAAAGTGTTCAATCAATTACAGGTGAACTCTTCGATCAAGATAATAATTGGTATTTTTTATATGTGTCGGTGTTTAATAATTTTATCCAGTATAACATTGAATTAATTCATAGTTATATATCATATTTGAAAAAATGTTACATGTCGATAATTATTTACGCAAGTAAACAGTTTTTTTAAAATTAATTTGCTGTTTAGTCTACAATTTGTTATTCCATGCCATAGACCTAGTTTATAACAATATCTTAATCCTATCTTATCTGTGACCAACGTTGACAAGTGATGTGAAGGAAAGTAACAGAAATTAATAATAATATTGCTTAAACCTGCAATATTATATAAATATAGTTGTTATTTTTGGGCGTCAAGATTGTGTTTGTTTATACTTTATAAATATAAGGTATTTTCTCTCCTAAAAGTATGATCAAACTAGCTTGAAACGTGTTTAAAATATTCTTAAAGCCGCCATTTTGATCTCACGTGATCACCTGCGATATTCAAATAGATACTTTAAAGCATTTTAAGGTATGTATCAAAATTTAATCTTTCTTATTTGTAGTAGTACTCTGTCGATTGTTTGGCAATTATTAGTTGAGTATTTTGACATTTCTAAACCGATACATAAACATCTCAATGTATCAAAGTGTGCACGTATTGCCCACGTGTTAAAATAAAGTTACCAGCTGAAATAATTATTGTTTAGGCCAAAATCATATACGTATATTAGACCCAAATAAGACTGTTTAAATAAATATAACTATGTAAAATTATATAATGCTCCAATATACATCGTAAGAATATTTCAAGCAAGGACCGGCAACCCAGATGTGGTTGATTGTTCTTTGTTGATTGACGTCTTACGATGTTTTGCATTCTACTCGATAAATATTTGTTGTGAAAATAATCTGCGAAATCAATAATAATCTTAATATCAGGATAAAAACATTTGTGTATACTTAGTTATACTTTGGAATACAGTCGATTATTACGGATTTTACAATACCGTTATATTCTGTGACAGCCATCTTGGATGAGTCGTTTCTTTTTTGGGATTTGTATTTAAAATGTCATTGATTTAGCTGAGATTGGATTTAATATTAGGTAGGTATTTGTTTTATAGTAAAATATTATAAATTATAGTATGTACTTATCTATCAGTGAAATTATATTTGTGACGTGATTTCTGTCAAACGCCATTTTGTTGAGCGGTGAAATCTGGTTTGACCAAAGATATGCCCATAGATAAGATACGTAAATAAAATAGCACTTTAAATTAAAAAAAAACAAATCAATAGATAGAAAAAGCACTGTGCAAGATTCACATTATTAGTTAGATATATCTATGAAAATAAGGTCGCAGTCAAAGCGGCAATGCATAAACTACCCTTAGATTGTTTATGTAATAGTTACAACTACTAAACCTTGGAAAAGTAGTCGTATCAATAGTTTTAGGCGTCGTCCTAATGGAAAGCGAATACGCGATTATCGCGCAAACTAGTGTTGTCACCATCGTCTAGTCGCGTGATGACACAAACTGTGTGTCATAACAGAAACTGATTACGCGATCGTCGTGCAAATAAGTGATGCGAGCCGCAGCAAAATATATATAAAATTAGCAAAATATTCTAAAATTTCAAACAATATGCATTGCAAACTAAATTAATATATTAAGTGAAAACGAATTCGTTACTAAACTCAAAATAAGCAGGTTTGAATGGGCAGTAAATTCACGAAGTCGTAATGTCGGTCACGTGATCATCTCGAGGACGGCTTACATATTTCCTGTTTATGGTTTAAAGTTTTGTCGGTACTTTTCGTTGTTGACTGCTCTGTATTGTTTAACATGTTTGTGCAGATTCACGACAAAGAAGCGAAACGAAATTAAGTACTTTAAAAAGTTATTCATAAAGACTTACCAATAACCTAAGTGTCTATTTTCTATTGTCATGTGCTCACCTATTTTACAAGTTCGTTGAGTTTACTTGGTTACCCGAATGCAAGCGGATTCGACAAAAAAAATATTTTCACCCGAGTCGCGAGTTAGGCAAATTCACTCGAGTAAAATAAGGCTTGAGTGGCATCACTAGCCCCGCCCCTCGCCCCGCTCTCCATTGACGCAACAACATTAACACACGTTCGTACGTATTAAATGCACACGAATAAATTCATAAACATTTTGGTCGCAGGATACGATCGCGCGACCTTCAATTAGGAAACTTCTTAGACCTCAATATTTTCGATCGCATTTTCATAAGAATTAAGTTCGCGCGATTCGGACACCTTCAAAGCTATGCAATTTTAATTACAACATTTCCGGGGTGAAAGAAGGTGTCTTCTAATTCTAACTGGTATTGTCTCTAAAAGTAATTGTTTTCTATTATTATACTTAGTTCCTTTGACAAGAGAATTATCGGTACAATAAAACTATTTACATCAAGACACCTATTGAACAGAGCATTTCTAATATATGATATGATGTAGATAAGCTATAAGTTAGCTATATAGCAGGCTACAATATGTATCACTGATTTTCTACCCAACATCTTACCGCTATACCAATTACCCTGTCAATGCAGTTTTACCAGCAAATAATAAAATTCCCAAGGCGTAACTTAACAAGAAGTTCTCCTCCATATTTCAATATACGCCACAATTGCAGAAGTTGAAATTACGTTAAAATTTTTAAACAGTGATTAAGGTACTCTTAATTTATTAAGGTATTTTAGTGATCAAACTGTTAAATTCAAATTGATTATTTTTTACAGGGCTACAATGGATGATGAGAAAAAGGTTTTTTCATCAAACATTATCCGTACGAAAAGCAATTTAAAAAACAATTTATATGATTTATTTAATGTTGTACCAATACAACCAGTTTTAGAAATTACTAATAAAAATAATACTTGTACTTTTGTGCCAAAATGTGATAAATTTTACGTACCAAAGAAGAAAAACGGTCCCAAAGTTAAAACAGTCCGCGAAATCAGAACGAACTTTGAAAGAGATATTTATAGCTATTTGCCTGATGAACTACAGAAACAAAAAAATAATTTGCTGCGTAAAATAAGGTATAAATCCTCAAAAGACGAAAACACTAAAGAACTGGCAAAAACTATATTGAAAGGCGATGTACCTATGTTAAGATCAGTTTGGCATATGTTAATGAATGTAAATCCCGAGGACCACAAATTTTCGTCTCAATTTATTCTTTGGAATGGAAAGCGTATACAAGTGAATGGAAGCAGAGGAGGACGACGACGGTTTATTTGGAACTGTGATATCGGAAAAATCAATAAATCATCGTACAATAAAACCTTAACAAAAAATGATATTTCATATAGAAAAAAACGTTTGTTACATCATTCGTTAAATGTTAAATTTAAGCCAGGTCCCTTAACAAAAAAAAGTAATTTAGATATTTCCTATCAAAAGTATAATTTTGGTCAATTAAAAGTAGTAAATTTGCCTCAGCCTGGTTTAGAAATTAACACATCATATGGCAAGCCGTTGGCGCCTTCAATTGATACATTCCTACAAAAAACTTTTTTGCAAAGTGCCAACGGTGATATTTCTCAAAAATGGGCAAATTATGCTGTATCAGTTGTAGGGAAAATTGAAAATGGATCTGCAGTTCAAATTGATGCAGACCGTCATGAGACATTTGATCTGAATTATAAGTGTTCTCAGCATAGACTACTAATGCGCCATGACAGTGATTTTGAAAGCGCTGATATAAAGGAAGCATATTCTAATAATGTTGCACCGTCAGAAGATGAATCAGCTACAAAAGTCGTCGTAGATAACATAATGGATAAAATTCTTGATTCAGTAGAAATAAGCGTTAAACAAGACACAATCTATAATGGACAAGACGAGCCTCGTGAAAACGTTGTAGAAAAATATATTTCTAACACTTGCAATAACTTAACTAATAAAAGTAAAAGAAAATTTTGTGAGTTGGATAGACTCGATGTAACAGTCATAAAAATTTCAGATACAAATAATTCTGAGAATATAAAAATGTGTCAAAATGATTACTGTAATTTAGGATGTTTGTGCGATTCTTTAAAATGTTCCTATAATTTAAAAAGACATTGTGGTCGGGTCGAGTGTATGTTCAAATGTAGTTGTAATTTTTCTAATTACAAGCTTTTGGAACCGTTTAGTAACGATTGCTCTGATATAATTCCTGGCTTAATAAAGTTAGATGAAAAACTAGGCCAAACGATGGCAAAAGAAGAACATAAGTTTCATCAAACAGTGATCGTAACTAATGAAAAGAGTATTCTCTTAAAAGCAGAAAGAAGAAATTGGAAAACATCTAAAAAGTATGCAGATTTCTACAGCAATATGTGTTTAAGAGCAGAAAAAAATAGGCAGCAGGTGTTGTCTATTGTTTGTCCTAATGTAGATTGTTCGAACATTGAGCCCTGGTGCATGGTGCACAATTTGTATAGATGCTTTTGTAAAGGTAAATTTATTGAAACAAGTAGTGCTACTTTTGATGAATTGAAAAAACTGAAAAATGAAAATGATAATCCTAAGTTAGAAATTGTGAAGAACGCATCAATAACGCAGAATGTATCAGATCAACCGCCTCAGATTATTGAACATGTAGACTTGACTGATGAAACTCAACTTTCTAAAATTAAAAGATGTTGGAGGTATGAGTCACAAAAGGACTTTCTATTAAAGGATACAAAACTTTCAAGGAATAATGATTCTTATGAAGAGTTAAATGATAATCATATTTGTGCTAGGATATCGCCTTATAGAGGCAGAAAATATAGTGATGGACACTATTTCTATACAAATAAGAAAATACATGAAATGGAAAAGAATGATAGAACATTACATAAAAAGATTGCAACCTTAATCCATAACGATACCGATTCTATTTCAACTGACAGTGAATCACAAAACGTTGACCAAAGTGAACCACCAACTACTCTTAAAGACTTTTTGCATAGTGTGATTCAGCAAAATACAAATGATTTAGAGCAAACTTCTCATGAAAACGTTAATGATAACGTATGTCCTCGTCCTAGGAGGTTGCAAAGCAGAACTAACTTGGTAGCTTGGCTAGAAAGTAGTTATAAACAATATAAGGAACGAATTAGTCAAGGTTTGCAAATAACTTCTTTAGATCCTCCAACAATTGGAAAGTTAGCATTGTATCCTTGGGACTTTATATTAAGTAGATATCGAGAACGAAAAAATTATGTACTTGTATCAGAACAGAAACCATACCGTATATTTATGGCCATCGAAATAACTTCATTCTTTACTAATTGTAGAAACATAAGTGATATTTCATTGTCTGAAATTGATAAATATCCCATTACTATCAAAAATTTACTCACAAATGCAACAGACATCAAAGAAAACTTTTGTGTATTTTTTGGCTTAGAACATTGTTGGGAATTGATAGGATCTGTGACTAAAGTAACCGACAGAAAAAATGAATTGGAAGAAAATGAAATCGACCAATTGTTTACACCAGAGGGTTCTAAATTAATTAAAGACAATTCTGAAAATGATTACAGTTTAGATTCCTTGTCCGCCTCTGAAGATTATGATGACGACATACCTTGCTATGATATAGCTACGTCTAATGTCAATATTATACCGCCTGATGTACCAATTTCTAAATGGTTTGTGGTGATATTGGAGAATGATTTTAGTGAACTTCAGTTTTATAAAAAAGGTTTCTTTGTCAAATATGAAAGTATCATAAAAGCAATAAATGTTGCTAGAATATCGGGAAAAACAGTAAGACTTTCAGCTCAGAAATGTGCCAATAAAGAATCTGATCCGCACTTTGGTGTTTATGCGTCACCAAATAATACATTTTGTTGTGTTTTTATTGGTCCTTATGGAAAAGATGAAGAGTTAGGAATTGAAACTATTAAAGTTTCTTGTATGACGACTAAACGAACGAGAGGCATGTGGATTACAACTAAACAAGTTGACAATTTTAAAGTTATAGACAATCCATCCTTATTTATGCCATCTCTTCTTTTATCTGACTCTAATGAAGAAGTTAAGGAATTACATCTTATACCAAGTAATAACGAGATCGAGCAAAAAATATGTGCCGAAACTACTGTTAAGCAAGTGAAACCAATAAAAATAAGAAAAACGAATGGATTTTACCATTTAGCACCCAACGGTCTTTTAAAGCAAATTAAAAGCCCTGAGAAAATTTTTGATAAAGCTTTATTAATTGGCTCAAATAATGTAATGATTCCATTGAGGACTTACCCAGTGTCGAAGATTAAACAGATTACTTCTGAAGAAGGTTCTGCTGGTAAAAGCAGTTCTAATATATTTCTAAAACCAGTGGCAGAAATTGCACCGCAAGTTAAAGAATGCGAAAATGACAAAGGATCTCTGATGCCTAAAAGAAAGAAAACAGAAGGTGGTATGTTCATTTTAAATCCTGCAGAAATTAATAAGAGATCGGTTGAAAGTCAATTACAATCTCAAAAATGCTTAGAAGCTACTCAAAAAAATATATCTGAAATTAAGGTAGAAGACCTTGATATGGATATAGAAAATTTTCTAGCTACGCCGGTGGTCACTAGTACATCAGATACTGACGTATGTGTAATTTCTGATGAAGATGACGAATTCCCTACTATAAACACACCCAAATATAAAGATGTGTGGATCGTGTGTAAGAATATTGAAAGCGTTGGATGGATACCCGGAAAGAAAGACAATGAAAATAAACTAAGTTTTGAATTTCCTGGTTTTAAATACAGTGAATTTTATCCAGAACAAGAAGCGTTACATAAAATTAATCAGTAAGTATATACATTCGATTTGGAAAGAAATATTACATTACAGCCAAATTGGACAAAGAATGTGTAACCAGCAACGAATTTCATGTATTTACAATCAAAGATAATTGTGATTAAAATTAAAGTAATTGTTCATACAAATGTTTATTTACGAAATAAAACAACGTTGGTTTTAAATTAGTTAATTAAGAATTCACCTATATATTATATCGTATTGATATTATGAGGTGCTATATAAATGCAACATAACATGAAATTACTAATGGACACATTATTTCAAAGTTGTTGGAAGATTTATCTTAAATTGGGGGAAAGTTTCGAAAATGAGTTGTTTTTTAAAAGCTTTCTTTTTCAACTTTTCGTATCCAATACAAATGTATGGTTTATGTGTAGAGTACATTAAATTGTAATACAAGATTTAGCTGATTTGTTAAGAATTTCATAAAATTTATTTAAACACGTTTCATTCTTTGACCAAATTGGATAACTTTATTTAATAACCAATATCAGATACATTTATTTATTTATGATAAAACATTATCAATGTATATGTATGTAAATTTTAAGAATTTCGTTGTTTTATCAAAAATAGCTAGGCTGATTTTGATAAAGTTTGTATGGGACTACCTATGAAAAACGGTCTACGAATCAAAAAAGAATCTTCAAAATCGGTTCATACTTGGCGGTGTAATCGCGTAACATGCATACAAAAAACCAAACATACAGATGAAATTGAGAACCTCCACCTTTTTGAAGTCGGTTAATAAAATTGGCTATCGTCTAGCGCTCCTACTCTACGACCGAAAAATGTCTAATTTTGATCTAATAACATTTTGATTAATGATTTTGTCTTGAATGTGGTTTCCTCACATGCAGAATTGCTGTCCCCACTCTGATCTCTTTCCACGTAAATCAGCGGATATTCAATTATTTATTTGCATTCAAAGCGATTATTAAAGATGTTAGGTGATTTTGTTACATTACACCATGTCTGAAGAGGCGTGCAAATATCCAATCATCTATTGATGTCCATGGGCGCCGGTAGGCACTTCGGTGCCTGCTGCCTGCTCGTCTGCTCCCTTGTAACATAAAAAAAAAATAAACCACCAGTAAAGAACTTGTGTAACAAAAGATAGACCTAATATTTGCAAATTTAATACAACAAAATATAACTCAAAATTTTTTCAGAAAATTTCAACAAAACCTAAATAAAAACTAATATCGTACCTGTTATTTACATTCTGCAAATCTATACTGGCATTGTCCAGTGCATCTACCATAGCATCTAGTTTTGTGTTGGCTTCTTCACACTTGTTCATTATTTTCTTAAATAATATAATATGTAAATTAGGCATCAAAACTGCTGGACTAAAGCTATTAAAAGTATTTTAAAAAATTGGTTGTCTATAAAAATTTTACATGATAATGCTGAATGCTTAGGCCGATCATACCTCTCCCTCGCTTGCACGGTCGACTAACGCAGAACGTGACAGTGAGTCATACTTTTTGGTATGTGCAGCCGGCATTCATTGATTTATAAAATGTTGACACATCAAAAATGTGATTTAAGAATACCTTGTGCATTTTCTGTAGTAACTCCAACAATTGCTTGTCTCCAGCCAAACTCCAATTCGGAGCTGCCTTACGAAGGGCTGCTGTATCACCCTCCATGTTTTTGAAAACTTACTGTAAAAGAATACATCTTTATATTATTTTATCAAACAACTATTATTTTTATATAAGTGGGTGTCACATCGATAAAAAGACGGCATTAAATGTTGTTATCACGTTAGTGACTTTGTAAACTTTGTTTACGTACTAAGTTACTCTTGAAAGTTAAAATATTTGAAATCTTACCAATTCTACGACTCTTCACATGAAAACTCGTGTAGTAATAGAAAGTTTTCTAAAGTAGTGCACTTTAATAAAACAATAACTGTAAACTTTCTAATTATCCTCACTAAGCCATTGCAAAACAAATAAATCTTTTTCTCTTGTTGTTTTTGTATACATATTATATCTCTTAATTAGACAACTAGAAAGAAGGGCACAGAAACTAAACAGATTCCTACCATGGAAAATATTCTAAAATAAATTATAATTATAAACAAATAATTGTAGTATTGTAGAATAAAAAATACTCTCGAACTTGTACGCTACGCATTCCGAAAGTCATAGGGATTCTGGTTTGGATTTTGAATGTCAATCCGTAAACGTCAATGTCAATCTTAGAATAAATTGACATTTATCAAAACGTTTTAAAATATTAATAAAG
This sequence comes from Charaxes varanes, assembly GCA_024363005.1. Classification (NCBI taxonomy): domain Eukaryota; kingdom Metazoa; phylum Arthropoda; class Insecta; order Lepidoptera; family Nymphalidae; genus Charaxes; species Charaxes varanes. The sequence continues at coordinate 10,664,447 of JANCMC010009603.1, forward strand.
TCTGAAGAATTGAATGAAAAATATAAGTATTTAAAAGTAATGAAGATTTTATAAGTTCTATTTTTAAGAGCCATGATAAAAACTTGTTTGTTATGCAAATGCTATAAACATATAGACCAAATAAGAATGTCTGTCTGTATTTTGTAATTTACCACCCATTACGTTTTCTGTACGACTAAAGGTACAATAGATTTTTAAAACGACTAACTGCAAAAATCATCATCATCATTGGCCATTTCATCTGTTGCATATGATATACATAAATTACCTATTGTCTAATTCTCTACATTTCTTCTATGTCCAAAGAATAAGGAGCAGGTATTTCTTCTGGTTAAGAGACTATTCTTTTCTTGTATGCTCTTTATTAAGCTGGATCTGTTATACAATGTAATGCCTAATAATATTATGGGCATACAATTAATCACATTAAGGTTAGACGTTTGCCAGACTGCACCTCTGCATTGCAGGAGTGCATGCAGGTATGAAAACGCTGTGTTATTACTGTGATTAACCGAGCTGTTTAACTTAATTTTTGGTATTAACATCGTAAATCACCGTATGAAATTTTGAATTTATATTCTGCAGTTACTTTACACATACGTATTTTTCTTTATTTAGAGGTACTTTTGAAATACTTATATGTTTTTTATATATTTGTTTTCCATAAAAAAGTTGTGTTGGCTGAGTGCTGATACCGAATATAGGCACTATATACTTCAAAAATCGCATTAAGGAATATAATAAGGAAATAAAGACAATATATTTTAATTTTATTTATAAACAAATATATAGACGTAATATGAAAAGCTCTATTATTAAAATAGACTTTTTAGCACTTCTGGGCGCAAATTTTGTTGATGTTTTTTTCCTAGATTATTTATAATATTCTTATGATATATATTTCATCTATACGTTAGCTGTGCGTGGAATATATAACTGAACGTAATATACGCATAAGGTGTAAGCTATAACTGAACGTAAATGTTTCTGTTTATTTTACTTAAATGTATACTCAATTTTATAATAACAATTACCTCGAATAGTTCGTCGTTTAACATTGACACCATTTTTATAGCACAGTAATCAGTTTTAGGCCGATAGCCCAGTGTCACGACAATCGATGCAAATCGTTTTGCGTGTATGCATTTAGAAGTCAGCAGGGCTACCGGCTATAACGCAACGTTTCGATGCAATCTTTAGTAACTTTTGCAATCTAAGAAAAACGTGCACCCAAGTCGCAACAACTATGCACACAGCGCAATACAGAGATGTAAATTATCTCCAAAGTACATATGAGAAGTTTTTTGTTATATAGTTTGTACGATATAGACAAAATCCATAGATAATTAAATCAATAAAAATAGTTTATTTGTAGTTTAAGAGCTATATAAAAAGTAATATGAAAATCTAATTCTTATTTAGTTTATACAAAAACCGTTATAATTTTTTCGGTAATATTAATAAAAAAAACAAAAACTATATTTTGTAAAATAGATTTTAATCGGCTTATATTTCTATTAAAAACCTAAAAACGTCTCACTATTGCGCTGTGACAGCCAAATAATAAAATTATGATAAATCTTAAAGATATATCACAAAGTTTTTACTGCCTCGTGACTACTGATGTCCTATTACGATTGTCATATTTGAAAGCTTTGTAACAGTAAAAGGTTTTGTTGTGATATTTAGATTACTTAGATGTACTTACAAATAATGAGTTCGACTTTCACTAAAGGTATTTATTACTAACAAGTAGAAAATTTACGTGTTCACAAAGACCTGTTTTACTAATCTACTACAGAAGCAGGAACAACTAACAAGATAGCTTTTATTTAATTATGAATGGATCAAGAATGCTTTACGAGTCTTGAACGATCAAGAGGAGTCTTTCCCTTTCCGAATTTACTTGTCATATGCCTTCCTGGTAATTTCTTTATTACCCTTTAATGGTTCCAAGATTCACACAGATATATTAAGCAGGCCGTGCTATTTCTAAACGCAGCTTATTTGAATGCCGTTAACATTATCTGATGATAGAAAATGAGATAATTCAAAATCTTGTTTTAAATCAGTAGAATCTACATTTCTTTTCCCTGAGCAGATATGGGATTATTTAACTTAATGTTTAAAAAAAATAAGAATTAATAGAAGATAAAGAACATAATACATAGAAAAAAGAACGTGTTATAAGCCTGCTTCAATTTTTTTTTCGAGGGGTAAACGAACAGGCGGCTCGTCACTTAAGTGACCACCGACGCCAATGGACATGTGCATGATCAAGAGACTATCAAATGCGTTGCCGGCCTTTAATGACGAGTTTAGTCCACCGGGAAGTCTCACAAACCGAACAAAACGCGACAACAATATTATCTCTTAACGTGACAGCATTACCGCTACTTCTCGCCAATCTTATGTGAGAAAGAACTACTGGTACCCGGACACGCCAGCCCAATACGTTGCAGACCAAAAGGATTGCAAGCATGGCTCCAAATCTAGTTATAGTACGTAAAATTAAACGCTATCATTATGTTTATAATCTTAAACTACTACACGGCATTTAAGAGACATTATGTGATCTATTTATCTAGTAGTGGATTTAAAAACGATTATATTTCGCTTCCTAAGTGTGCCAAGCCCCGAACAAGTGCTCAAATAAAAACTACTTTTAGCAACTGTACAAACTTTTTGTGTTTCGTGCAATATCGGTCTCGATTCTACGAATTCCGTGCACTTTTAAGAATGCCATAAGAAAACTTCTATAGGTTGGTTATGTAGTAAAGACTAGTACAGTAACCTCGACATTAATTAGTTTCTCTTGATTTATCTCTGCTACTTCCAACTACGTACTTGCTTGGCCTCTTCCAATATGTGTCTGCTACTGGAATTTTTTTTTTATCTTGCACTGTTGTTTTTATGATGATAGTAAATGGCTGTAACAACAAAAAAAAAAATTGTTTTCCATAAGAAGAATAATTATTTTAAGTCGTATTTATATGCCTTCTAGACAAGAGGACAGTTATTTTTAGTTGTTGTACCTTTCCCGTGTTCAGCAGTACTTTAAGCTCAAACTTCAATCCGCCCAAATAAACATCGCGGGCTAATATAATGTTATCGTTGATTTATACTTTTGAACTAAAAAAGTAAAAACACCTATTAGGTTAATGGATGAAACAAATTCAACATTTTCTGGAATATTACATTTAACAAATTCAATATGGTCATGTGACGTCACAAAGTTTTTTACGCCGTGCCCTTATCATGCAATATTACATTTTGGTGATACCCTCTCCCCATTTTAATGTGTGACATATTTGTGAATAGCCTCTGAGCATAACCTTGTGTCAGGAATCGGATTTTTAAATTACAAAATCCTTATAATGTGCTAAATATTTATACGTAATTTGCTTACACACAATGGTGTATGAAGCCCAGTCAGGACATTGCAAATTAACGTAGAAAACAAAAAATATGATAATAAACGTCAAAACAAATCAATTGCTACGATTAGAATAAACGAGAGCTAATCGTACTGTTATCCAGGAAGTTCGAGAACTCCAACGTAATTTGGATCACAGTCTGAAATTGGAAGACTTTCTTCGCACGAAAGGTACGGTCCGCTTGACCGCTGCCGATGCAAAAGCGGAAGCCAAGAAGCTAGAACAGCAGGAACAAGAGATCCGGGATTACAACAATTACGTCAATATTTTGGATGCTATAAAGGTCATACATATTCAACTTTAAAGTTACAGGGTATCTTATATGAGATTCTGATGTATTTATTAATAACTTTCAATAAACCTATGAAAATCTTTGGTTCGGAAGGCACGTAAAACAGTGGGACCCGATTAATATCACTGAGTGATATTAGTCATGAGGTTGTGGAGACCGTTATATGAGATTCTGTTGTATTTATTAATAACTTTCAATAAACCTATGAAAATCTTGCTGGCTTTTAAGGAGAGGCACGAACTGACCACTGGGAACTCTCACAAACCGTACGAAGCGTGACAACAATACCATCACTTGATATGATAGTATTTCCGCCACTGCACGAAGGTCATATATGAGAGAAATCTACTGGTATCCGGATGCACCCGTCCAGTTCGCTACCTCTAATTTGTGTTATAAATCTGAAATTTTTATGTTGTTTCACATAAGGACTAATCCTGATTTCACATTTCACTATTAACACAATTTGCAAGATAAATATTATAGAAAATTTTACCTAAAACTAAATACAAACCGTTGAACCAATTAAGTTACCTTCAATGCCTACCTAAATCTGTCTTACCAGCTGGTCCCAACAGGAGCGTCAACTGATATTGTCTGAGCATTTCAAGGAAATAATTCCAGATATTTTGGAATACATTAAAAAGAGGAAAACTTATTTTTATTATGATTTCAATTAAACATATATTTCATTAAATAAAATAGCGAAACAAAAAAAGAATGAGTTTTTAAGACTAAAGTTTAAAAGGGTCTTATTCACATCTTACGGAACCCTAAAATGTGAATGCACCATAACAGAGTTGGCAGTTTGCGGATCTTTTCAAATAACGTTATGAGTCTACGTATCTATCATTCTATAATAATTTTGGAATTTCAGCATAATAAAATAAAACATCTGTCTTTTACGTAAGTATTTGTCACTTTAATGCCTTTGAAAAGGTTTAAATTATTAATTTACAAATAAATTACTATGTAAAATCATATTTGTCGTGTAATTTAAAAATGGAACGATCTTCTACTCCGCAACATGGCGATCAAAGAGGTAACTTATCAAAGGTTCAATTTAAATTTCGAACTGGATTGCACTGTTAGTGAAAAAAAATTGCAAGCTGTTTAGTGAAAAAAAATTCTTTGACGCGTAAAAAACTATTGTTATTAGTTGTTCGTTAACTTTGATATTGATTTTAAGTACTTTTTCAAATAAAAGTTCTGAATTGTACTACTTAGTCTAATTTCAGTGCATCATTTGAGAAAAGTACTATACAAATCATGGCCGCAACTAGGAATTGATGGACTTACGTATGTGTACCTCGGCTTCGCCTCGGCCCACATTCACACGTTCGTCCATCAATGTCTTTCTTGCCGGCCGCTGAGTAATATACTATTTCTATTACTGCACTTATTTTTACTGTTATAGTCCCGCTAATTCACCAAGATAATTTGAAACTAAGAAATTGATAAAATCAGACGTTACTTTGCAGAAATCCTTGACATTAATGAAAAACTATGCTACTTTGCCTGAATTCGCGAATGAGATTCAGATGGTTCTTTTCATTCATTCGCGGATTTCAGCAAAATAATTAATTTTTCATGCAGAGAGAGAGAGAGAGACGAATTTCTTACCATTCCATGCATGGATTCCACCGTGCGGGTGCCGGGTCCATCGCGTTGCAGTGGAAGGAACTAGGACTTGTGACCCTGAACTGTACTTTTGTATTTAATCATTCATTAAGTATTTGTAGTTTCTATTATTGTTCATTTTGTCTTTATTTTTAGCACTTTATTCAAGTGATTGAAGAGCTAGCAATTACTAAGCTAATAAAAAAATATTGTTCATTTTTTTATTAGCTTAGTAATTGCTAGCTGTGGTCTCCTGTAATTGAAGGAGCACAGAGGTTATTTTCTATGTAATGTGTGTATCTATCTTGTATGTAATGTGTGTATCCTTTGTTGGAGCTCCTTAATAATAAAATTAAATAATCGATCAATCAACCATTTATTGCATAAACTGTCAACACACGTCTTAAAAATTCATAATAGTTTATCATTTTTATAAGGATTATTCAACGCAATTTAGAAGATTATTCAAATATAAAATAAAAATAACAGAATTACTGAAATAACGGCTTAAACTTAAAGACACTGGAATAACTCGTATTTGTAGAGTTTACTATTCAATAAAAAAAACATCATAATAATTAACTAATAAAAAAGGACTATGTATATTAATAGTGGGTGCGTCGAAATATAACGGGAAATTGAAAGAGAACTGTTTTGAAATTAATTCCTATACCTATTTTGGTAAGGTTAGATCAAATTTTGCTACGCAAGAAGAGATGTCGAGAATCTTTGAGCATAACTTCTAAGTATACCTTTCATCTGTATTAGGTAATCTGTATATTTGAGATTTTCAATAAACTACTTTCATTCATTCATTCCTTCCTTTTTCATTAATCACTTATTCACTTATTTGTTTATAAGTATAGCTATACCCAAAATATTAATTGAATTATTTTAGATTTCATTATAGATATCCCATTTCATTTCAAATGGTTGCTGTCTGACATTAAATTTTTTTTATAACTGACCAGATTTTTGAGGCTGAGAAGTGCATTAATGATCTAACTTTTTCAATAAACAAATTAACTACAGAAAGTTAAGTCACACTCACTAATTTTAAGGAAATTTGTTCAAAAATTAAGTACCTATTTTTATTACATAATTATAAAGAGAATCAAGCACCGAGTACCCACTTTAAGTATTCTAAGTGTCTCACCAGTCACCTGTATAAAGGCCCATATATAAATTACATCACACAAATTTAATGATTTTTTATCCCCTTCCCCCATGCTTGTAACAGGATGGCACATTTAAAAAACCCCTCCCTCTTGAATGTATTAAATATAATTACAAGAAAACAGCTGTTTCAATTCATTTCTGACTGTTTTGATACATACATAACTTTCAACCTCCCTTACCCCTTGTCACCCCATTGAACATTTTGTAAATTCCTTCCCCCCTCTTTAATATGAGACATAATTTATGGATGACCCCTAATCTTTTGCTCCAAAAATTAACACACTAAGTTATTAATACATATATACAGTGTCAGAATTCAGTTTTGCAAAATATATATATTTTATTAAACTTATTTAAATTATTATTTTGTTGAAAAAAAAAACATTGCGGGAAGCAGCTAGTTCCTTATAAAATCGGCTATATGTCAGTAAAAAATCGATATACCAAGTAGTGATTGGATATCACGCTACCGTTGTTGTACTGGAGAAGAAAAACCTAGACATATTAGTTCAAAAAAAAAACAATTTTGTAATTTTCCATTCCATTTACAAAAATAACGACAGTTCAATACTAAAAACTTTTGAACATCCCCCCACCCCACCGTCCTTGTCACAGCTTGTCCCATTTTCGAACCTACCCCCTTGATGTGACTTCACGTATTTTTATGCATAAATACAAATAATTAAAAGAAAAAAGCAGTTTTAATATTTGAATACTTTTAGCCCTCATTCGCATGAGAGTTAAAAAAACTTTGCTTTAAATCTCAGCGTTGGCGCTTTTTCAGCGTCGTCGATACGAAAATTTAGCGTAATATGTATATATATAACGTTCAAAATAAAACATTGCTCGTTAAAAATACGTCGCGTTATAAAAGCGGTTTCGTATGAACACAAACTTGGGAGTTCGGATGTTCTATTTGAACGCTTTTTTTAACGCGCGTTTTCTCGTGCGACTGAGGGCTGAATATTTGCATTTTATACCTCCCCCCCCCTCTGCCCTTTGTCACACAATGTCACATTTCGGTGACACCCTAACCTAACAATAATCACTATTTGAGTTAAATACAATATACTGAATTAACGTTTCTTTCTACATGTTTCATTAATTCAATCACGTACAATGTATATTACTCTGTAACAGTTAATCGTGCCATTTCTGAACAAAGCATTAAACTAACGAACTAGGTTTACAATGAATTTTTTTTATTTGACGTAGCAATAAAAAATTCAACAGCACAACGTCTGTCTGAAGGTCGGCATTAGTCATATGACTGCAAGAAATACGTAAACTCATAAAAATGTGATCAAGCGATTACTGCGGAAAATAAGAAAGGCATTTGCACCGTTCACCGCCATGTGACCGGAGCAGGCGTGTAGAAAGTTCTGCTCAATGCACAAACCAGCGCGTATTCTAACATAGATAGACTGTATATTATATGACACAATATAAAATATAGACCGGCTTGCCGATTCATCCGTATAGTTAAATTTGAAACGACCTATAGAAATCGAACTTAGTTTGAATTAAACTTTTCTACGTCTCACTGTATGTTCCGATATACACTGCGTGCATTGTAGGCTGTGACGTCAATATTATATACGGTAAAGGTGTTCCTTTTTCGTTTGCTATACTGGTTACAGTTTAAAACGGAACTCGATCCAGTATACTGATAACCTCATTATTTTTTTCGTTTTTCACTTTTTCAATTTTACAAAACGGCCATTTTACTAACCCTCGACTAGTCTTCACACGCGATTTTTTAATAATATAATACTCTTAAATTTTTTAACAAGAGTCGCTCTGTTTTTGATTCATCACGTGATCAAAGTACTGACACAGTACATACAAAAATAGCAGTCGCTATTTTTAATGATTTTTGGACATTAGGACATTCAATGTAGTCTTATCACAAAGTTTGTGACGTCACACTTTGACGGCCTCTGGAGTTCGAAATCCTGATAATACGCATATTACATCTAGTACCCTACTTATGCCGGAGCCGGATATAGCTTCATTTGAATGATCATTTCAATGATCGTGTAGTGTGGCCCGGGACTTTTTGTAACTCTACTAAGTTTTATAGGACTTTGTGGACTTCAAAGATAAAAGTGTACAAACACTTTGAGCTTACCTCGCTCCGGTATTACAAATACAATGTATCAAAATCATATATTTTATAGATATTTATTTTGTACGAATACAATATATCGATCATAAACAAGTTTCTCCGACTCGCATTTAGCGGAAAATTCAACGCATGTATCATCATCACACTTCCTAGCCGTATTCGGCCACAGCGACTAAAACTGGATAAGCATATTTAGATTGGGTGTTGTTTTTCTGTCCTTAGATGTGCTCTCTGGTGACTTGCGTAACCAATTTTGTGAGTAAAAGTTCTAGCACATTGGGGCATGTTAATGTCCCGCCGATGTAATTATTGGTAAGCCACTGGTGGTCGGGTTTTAAGCTCGTCTCTTTTCCGATCGAGCTTCTTGAGCCGCTCATATTCAAAGTCTTTAATCTGCTTATAAACCATTTCAATGAACATGTAGTGTGGCCGGAGACTTTGTGTAGCTGCGCAAAGTTTTACAGTACTTTGCAGTCTTCAAGTGTTTTTCACCAGCTGCACTAAACTCGAATCGGTAAGCTGAAAGCGAATAATTAATAAATTTTAAGTAAAAAAAAAACCTTTTTTAATAAAATCTTTTATTTAATTACCACTAAATACAAAGCACTCGTCGTCAAGACGAATCAAACGATCCCAAACTCAATGTGGTTATAACGTTTTATAACGGAGTTACCATGTCCTTCCAGCTCTATCATCACATCAGTTCCATGTCATCATAATATTGCATTGTCATCCGTTCCAAATACGTATGTGTGCAAAATTTTAACTCAATCGGATTAAAAAATAGCCTCCCAAAATTGAGTTGTAATATTCCACCCGAACAATAATGTGTTGCAAATTAAATAGAAGCTTTTAATAAATATATATAGACCAAGATCCCGCAACAAGTTAAGAGAAATAGGTATCAAAATAAAAGTATTTTTTTCCAATTACAATCATCATATTATATCAACTCAATTTTTATTTTATATTGGATATAGGCAAGCGCCGCATTGGCCGCAGTCACACTTGATAAAGTGTAGATGCGGTCCACGGTTGAACGCGCTTGCCTAGAATGAACCTATTCACTCTTGCCTTTAAGTGGGCACAAGTAGGCGATTAGGACAATTCAATTTATGTGCGAGCGATCTTAGTCCAATGGGACTATTAAACACTCGGTCTTCCCAATGTAGGTAACTTTTAATCTGTGTTAAAGGTTACAGCCGACTTTTACACAAATATTTACTGCCTGGCAGTGCCTTGTTGAGTTTGTGTTTACAATAATAAAAGAAAAACGTTTATTTGAACAAAGTACACATTACAATACAGCAAAACAGTATTGGCCCCCAAACTAGGATTCCCTGTATCTTGAGGGCCACCTTCCAATGAGAATTAGTATATATTTGTATTACTAAGCTCTCACAATAAAATAGCTACACACACAAGCAAGCGTTGCAATTGTTATTTATTTTCACACTTTAAACTACTGCTAGTGGAGGGGCGTGCATTTTTAGGCTGCACGCACTATACCCTTGTGTTGAGGGTGAGCATAGCGCCATCTTAAAGATTTGGAAGGTCCGCGAAAAAACAGGTCACGGGCGAAGCGACGCGACGACGGCTCGAACTGTAGAAGTACGCGATTCACTCATCGCGTGGAGGGACAAATTTCAAACATGGCCGCCATTCGAAACTAGGTCTTTCATAGAATAAGGACATCATTATTCCAACAGGCAGACGGTCGAAAAAAACGGTCCCTTTTATTTGTATTTTCACCGGGGTCGTTAGAAAAATTTGGCGTCGGTGCGCCATTGTTGAAATCCTCTACAGCTTTTGTTAAATTATTTCGTAACTTAGGTCAAAGCTGTATTACGGGGTAGCTTTTTCTTTTATGTCATTTACTTTTAAAACGCTACGGCGTAACACAAAGGGAACGGCTTCGGAGCAGATATGAAAGTGGCCAAGTTTCATTTGTGCTTAATTTTCAACTATTGGATACATGTCGTAAACAATGTAATTGATGTATCTAGAGATCACCAGCTGGCTAAAATTCGAGCACAAACCATTATATATGTGTACTCTATGCTTTAAAAAAGCATAGTCACATTATAAACAAAATTTTAATTCTTTGGACAACAAATTGCTATATTTGACAATTAATATAATATAATGGTAGCTTTGCTTTGACACAATCTTATAATAAACTGTATACATGTGTATGTAAGTCGTTTGGCATAAGTGTGTGTGCGTGTGCTTTTGTTTTAATGATTTAATGTATTGATAATGAATATTTGATAAAAATATCAGCATTCACACACCATCCCCTATATAAACTAAAATTTTGACAAATTTTATACTCCTTCATCTGCACACTTTTTGTTACGTCACATAATATTATACAGACTACTTACATGTTTATGTTGTACAAAAAATTGACAACTGGCGTTCAATGGTTTATTGAGGAAAGACCTCTTCATTCCACACTTAAGGACATACATCACGTTCACGAACACGCCATGGTATGTCTCCAACAAGCCCAGGCCCATTGAATTTTGCCGCCCCACAAGTGGCATCTCAAATGGAATCTCTGTCACACCTACTGGTATTTTACCAGCAGGCACAAGTTCTATAGATGTGTTAATTATTGTTATTGGCTGTAAATTGTGAGGTTTGATAGTATAAATGATAGTTACATGATAACAGACATTTTGCTTTTGATGTGGTAACATCTTATAAATTGAGGAACACTGGCTGTACACACAAGATGGTGTGACTTATTGACATGCTCGGCCTAAGTCGAGCGTGCAAGAGAGAGTGCTAAACAAGCGATAGAGAGATACTATCAGCCTAAGCCTTCAGTGTTATCGTCTGTAAACGGACCTTACAGACAATCAAAAGTTTTAGATATTCTTTTCTATAGAAAATTATAAAAGTATCTGAACCAATGCACTGTATTAATGACATACCTTTATGTTATTAGAAAATGCATCAAATATTCCCACATTCTTAGAACTAAGTTGGAGATTAACCGATCCTTCCATAGAAAGAGTGAGGCCTTCATGCCTCAAATCACCAGAGGTGTCCACCTCTACCACTCCTGCTATAACTTCCTAAAGGGATGGAAAATCTGTATCAATGTATTGCGATTCAACCAATACTAGTAAATTGCACATATTTTTCAAACATTTATCAACAAATTGTTAGTAAAACTCTTAAGAACATTTCTTATACTTTTCAGGAAATATGTATCAAAATATTCAAGCAATCATTCCAGTTATTATGCAGTTTGAGGATTTTTCCTAAAAATACATATTTTTGTTATTTTTCTTGTAGAAATTGTTGTTTGTACTCTAATAAGTGATTTCACTTATTAGAGTACAAACAACAACTGCCAGGGGAGGCTGACTTTCTATTTGTTTTGAGTTATGAATGCTAAACTAGGGCATTTTGGAGCATTAAGATGTTAATATTAACATCATACACACACATATATGTGCATTTCTATGTAAAGAACAAAAAAAAACAAGAATAAGTGTTTTTCGAAGTCCTCAAACTGCATAATGACCATCATTCCTTACTAGAATATTTTAAATCTGTATGTAAAAGTGTTTGCTCTCTGAATTAGTGCAGTAGTAGCTTAAAATAAATATTTTTTAATAATATTGAAAACGTACACCTTCACGATACACCTTGCTTGCTCTTTTCAGATTGATGGCGAGATTAGTAGACATAGTCGCTTTATTTTATGCGAAAACTCCTAGGTTCAAAATTGTAAATACACTTACTTAATGTATGATTAAAAAGAATAATTTTAATAAGTAACTCCAAGATTTTAGTAATAAATTTTAACTTTTGAATATAAAATAAGTATTATTAATCAGAACATTTTTTTTAAATCGTTTTACATGTGTTGAACTTTATTATTTTGTTGTCGCAGAATCCATATCCTACAATTCTAGTATTTAACTTTTTATTTGACCCAAAACAACAAAAGAATAGCTGTCTTATTTAATGCCTTTAAATATTCCAGTGGTGATATTATGCTTTCAAATTTCCGTCAATATTTTATATATTTTACAAGGTTAAAAAAATACAATAATCAAACAACAAGAAGATTACAAGACTCAGTACTCACTGACTTTGACGTTTATCAACACAAAAACAAGCTTGAACGTCAGTGCCAAAAATTGTATGTATAGTTCGAATAGGCTAATCAACTTTTAATAAACACGAAGTATTGAATTACTTACAAAACATTAAATTTCATGAAATATTATACAATAATATATCTAATTACACTTTTTCTAAATATATTATTTATGACTTAAGCAATTCACTGGGTGACAGTTCGGATATCTTTGTAGCATCCCATTTGGTTTGGTTACGATAAGAAATAAATTGACAGTTGTTTAGCAATGCCCGCTGGTGACGGTTGTATGTGATTCATCGTTGTTTAAACTTTTGATTGATGATTTTTATTTATTTTGTAACGGCTATAAATATTAAATCGTGCGAAAATAAATATATTCGAATCTTTTGTTTTAAATTGTTCACTGGTGTTGGCAGTGTCGTAAATTTGCTGGTATTGTATAAAACAGGTGATGCCAACGATAAGTTCACCCCGAATGGATCGATATCGGTGACTTCGAGTAAGCTTTTTATTTACGTCACCTAAGGGTGGTAGAAGATGGAGAAATCAGCACGACCACGGACGGCTCTGAATGAGTGTGTCAAGGTGGTGGTGCGATGCAGGCCGCTGTCAGATAAGGAGAAAAGGGAGGGTTACGATGAGGTGAGACTTGGTTTCTCTGATTTTGTTGATGTTGGGCGCTGGGGCTGCGCAGACGTAGTGCGTTAACAGCTACTAAATATTTTTAAAACAGTGAAGTTACTTCAATAAGGGCCGGTGTACATTTTTGTTTAACGAATTTATATTTTCAAAACAAAATTTCTAGATGCACGCCATATAAAGTAAAGGCAACGTATTTTCCTTAAAAATTCGCCAAATACTAAATTTCGATTACTGTTTACTTGTTTACGTTTTAATGCCACTGTAAATTCGAACATGAATCACGCATGTGGGAAGTATTAGTCGCGTTAAATACTTCGCGAAATTTTGGGACGACCCGATAATTTGGGCGCGATTAATGTACTCAGTGTAACATTATTGCAATACCTACTAGTTTTGAATCAGATTAAGTGTTCATTATCAATGTTGAATCTTAGTCTGGATCATGACTAACTTGAGTATATTTGATATTTTTTTCAGTAGTATGAGTGGTCATGAATAAGTAGAGCAAATTGAATGCAGTGAATCATGTTTACTCTGAAAATTATGTGTTTGCAAGCTGCATAAGTACATTCAATTTAGTATTCCTCTTGCTATGCTGCTTAGTTATTTTAGTATTTATTTATCATGTTGATTAGGTAGAACCAAATTGGTGAAGACCAAATTATACACAACTAAGCAATGAAAAAACATAGCTAAGTAGGTTAAATACTATATTATCATATTATTTTGTAGAACTTCTTAATTTCAGTTGCTAGCAGTAGGAGTTGGCAATGTTTTTGTATTGTTGCTATGGTTGCAATGAATTACACTTGATAATTATCCTTGATCCCATTACTTAACAGGGGCATAGGCTAATATTAGGATTAATTTTAGTAGTATTTTAACTACTATAGTCTAATTGAGAAAAATTTAATTAAAAGTTCTCATGGACTACAATGGAGTTGTTGCTGCTTCATAAGAATAAATCCAAATCTTAAAAAAAGCTCAGTACACTCTAAAACTAGACCACATGTTGGAATCCATAGGGAATAGATTTTTATAATTATACACATATTAGGACATTTCTTGATATTGATATGTATTATAATAAATAATCCTTGTGAATGTATGTAAATGTGCACCAAAACCAGTCCCCAAACTTGTGTATTATATAAGTATTAATTATCAAGCAACCAAAATTTAGCTGCATGAAGTACCCACTCTCAATTTCTCAAATGCTAAAATACCCTACTTTGTTTTGTTGACAACTATTTCACTAAACTTTTTTTTAATACTGGTTTCACTTCTTTTAGGGAAAAATATATTGTTTTCAAATGTACATTGGACAGTCCTGTTAGTAAACCTCAAGTAAAATAGATATTGTCAAGAAATAAATTCCTTGCATATACTGGCTACTAACTTTAAACTACCTCCCTGTCGAATATCAACCTTTCGCCTAGAGAGAGAGAGAGAGAGAGAGAGTATTTTGATTACAGAAATCCATTACTATATATTTTTTTAGGCAGATTGATTTTAGAGTAGTGACATTTCTTACAAGTAGGCCACTATGACAACATTAACCTAACATGGCAGTCCCATACTTGGCATGATCATCAGTCTGCCTTTCAACTGACTTCACATTCCTTCACATTAAATACCAAAGTTATACTAGACGACGTTTCGGCCACGTAAGTCATGTAAGATGGCCTGAAAAACGAAATAATAGCCGTGTAAAGGATTTTATACCGCTATAGATAATGCAAGACATGTTTAACAGAAGAATAGAGCATATATTGTAATGCCGGAGCCAGTCATAGCTTCATTTGAATGATCATGCAGTGTGACCGGGGACTTTGTGCAGCTGCGCAAAGTTTCGTAGAACTTTGTAGTCTTCAAGGACAAAAATGAACAATTACTTTAAGCTATATCTGGCTCCGGCATAATAAAAATAATGATTGATTGATTTCTTTATTGTACACATAAAACAGGTAAAATACACAAACTAAACTATTACAAAAAATAACTTAACTAAAATGTGTACAAAGGCGGCCTTATTTAATAAAGGAATCTCTTCCAGCCAACCTTTATAGCACAAAAGGACATTTACTATGTATATAACAATAATGTTGCATTGTTTAATGAATTGATAAGATGATTTAAAGCAAAAAGGTATCCATACTTGTGTATCGGGCGGCTCCAGTCTTGCAAAATTTGAATACGTCGAGGTTTGGTAATCGGAACATTTCTGAAACATAAGAAAAACGTTCCTAGGGTTAGTACGAACTGTTCATATTATTCTTATTAGCAGGGACCACAATTTAGGTACAATAAAATTGTACTGTAATAATCAAACTGAAACTTTGATTAAAAACTCAATAAGAAATAACATAAATTACTGACACGGCATAATATCCTTCAATATCGAAAGCGCTGATACAACTTGTATCTCTGTGCCTTTGGTGCGCGGATGACATTTCTCTAAAAAAACTATCTTTAGAAATTCACTCAGAACACATATGTAGTTAGTCGTACACACTTTTGTTTATGGAATATGGCATGTATGTTAGTTTATGTTAGTTTAAGTGGTGTCATATTCTGTTTGTGAGTCATAAATAAATAAATAAAAAGAACATTCAATTTTCTTTTTAGAAATGTTTTTACAGATAAGCGTTATCAATTTTTTTGCACATAAATTGAGATGTATACTAATATATAAAGATAAAGAGTTTTTTTGTTTGAACGCGCTAATACCAGGCTGGTGTGATTTGAAAAATTCTTTCAACGTTAGATATAGATAGCCCATTTATTGAGGAAGGCTGTAGGCTATAAACCATCAAGAACAAATTATATCTTTTTTTTTTAGTTAATTTTAGGCAGACGAAGTTGCGGGCAAAGCTAGTTAATCGAGTAAAACAATCAAATTAAGTAAAGAATTTTCATTATAATACCTACTTATTAATAATTAAAGCTCTCAAAAATGGGTCTTATAGGTTAAATAAGAGATAAATTAAACTACGCTTAAAGTTTACTTAAAACATTCCATTTACTGAAATGTTTTCTGAACACAATAACATAACTCCACACACACACACACACACACACACACACACACACACACACACACACACACACACACACACACGCGCGCGCGCGCGCTCTCGTGGCTCGACTCTTCCGAATCAGTGGTAGCTTTTAAAATATTTAACGATTCAAAAGAGCTTGTAAAAGTCTACCCGAATAAAATATCATTTGCATTTGTTTAAACATGCGTTTGTGCTATAGGTATCGTATAGGTTTTTTTATATATAACAAGGGGCAAACGAGCAGGCGGTTCACACCTAAGCGACTACCGACGCCCATGAACAACTGCAACACCAGGGGCATCGAAGATGCGTTGCTGGCCTTTGAGAAATAAATATAGTAAAGGTATATAGTCATTCGTAATTAGTAAAAAAACCACGTTACGAACGGACCCTTCAATTTCACTTATATTGATACACAAAATTGAATTCCACTGAAAAAAACAACCATAAATACCCACCATTGTAGACATGGAATGGTCGTATTTTATACGAGAATATTCCAGTCATTTTTAAGAATTCTTTGTTAAATCACTCAATCCTGGAATTCATACTTGCCTTGATTGGTTTTTCGTTTGCCTCATTGGCTAGACAGATCGATATCCAATTCGTGTTAGGAATATTATAACATACTAGCTATTTCCGCATAAAGTAAAAAAAAAAAGATCAAATTTTAGCGTGATGATATATAGCCTATAGCCTACCTCGATAAATGGGCTATCTAACACAGAAAGAATAGCTCGCAGATGGCAGAATTTTTCCCTAGTTACTTAACATTTATCGTTTTATTTTGGCCAAATCATACAATATCTTTATAAGGGAAGGGGGGGGGGCTCTGTGCGAGCGCAAAACTGGACGGTCAAATAAGTGAAACTATAAGGATTCATTGCAGGAATCCGAAAGTACTATCAGCAGATGCAGACATATGTGTTCTCTGTATTAAAAGCATACGTTCGTCAGAATATTTTCTTTGTTTTTGTCGGTAGAGATTTGCCTAGCTTTAGGACACAATAGGCTAATTCAAAATAAAAAACAGGTAGAGATTTCTCTAAAATTTTGTAGTGTATATATTTGATTATATGGAGATATATATACTGATTCGCGTGTATTGAGATAAGAGAGGCGGGCGTGAAACGGATTTTGTACTTATCAATCATTATTAAATCGGAATAGAATTCGGTATAATCGGGCTTTATTTTTTTTTTTTGTATGTCATGGGAGATAAGGGCGGACAATTTACCGGATGATAAGTGACTCTTCTAAAGTGTCCTTTAAGAAGTGAGTAAGCTTCTTGAAGGTTGGGAACCTTAAATCCATTAACGAATAAAGTGAAAACAAAATGTACGCGCATCGTCTCGATACATATCAATATGTAACGGTAACTTACGTAAAGATTTCATAACTTACGCTGTTTAATTAGAAAGTTTTACATAAATGTAAGCGGCCCGAATAATATTAATAATTTTCATATTATATTACTATTTATATGAAAGGATTTTTTAAAGCCACACGCACAATGGAATTAGTTACCAGCTACGGCAATTCTGAACTGATACCGGTACTTGAGGAACAATAGAAATGAAGAGTGAAATCTCAATTAATTAGAACATAGCACTATCAAATGGCACGGGCATTAGTCTGTGGTGCAAATCGATGTTTGAAAAAAAAAAAAAAAATACATAATATTTACGAGATTGGGTTAAATTGTTATTTATAATGCGGATGATACTTGTCTGTTTTATTTCGGCTCTTATAAACAACAAGTAACCTCGACTGCACAAGAAGACTTAAACAAATTATTTTCAGTATACCCTCCTCACTATAATTATTAAAAAAAACATGCTACGTCATCTTTTAGTCAAAAAATAAAATTATTCCTTTGAATAATTATGCGAACAAAATTATCATCTTACTGGTACACTACGACGAATTGTCCGATGTATTCCGCGTCATATATGTTATACCAATAAAAACTATCTAATAGAAATATGGGGTCAGTTCTGTCAACACGAAATTAGCTAATCTTCAAATACTAAAAAATAAAATCATTGCAATACAATAATTTTCTTATACCAACTTCTGAAATTTACAAAGGACCAAAATTATTGACCTTTAACAATTATACGTTTAAAATACATCAATTCTTGTCCGAAAAAAGATGAAATTTTCACTCCATACTATCCTATCCTTATGACATACAAAACGTAGTTTGCTCACGCACAAGACTCAAGGGACCGAGGATTACATAAATGAAAATAATTATATAGTCTGGATATGATCTATTTTTTAATATTATAATTTAGAAATCGACACCAAAGCACAGCACTACACTGACTTCCGATGCGCCTCAACGCACGTTTTCCTTTGACACCGAAGCATCATCGGAGATAGACTCTCAACTTTCGGGTTGAAGCATTGAACGGATTTTCCTTCGTATTCATTCGCGGATTTAAACATAGAAGTTTAGTTTTGCAAGCGTGTTATGGATTTCCGCAAAGTATCACCTGATTCTATCAATTAACAGCAGATAAAACGACATATTGGGTAAGGCGACGGACTTCTATCGAAATATTCGGCTATAACGACGTACTAACACTTATTTCACTATTTCTTTAAAAAAACTTAACTATATTATATATAATACTATTTAATATAGTACGCATAGCTAACAGTAAACATATACTATGTTGTAATTTAATTTGGATCACATCATAATTGTGCAAAGTAAATCTCATCATATGGGGGCTAATAAATTGTGAATAAAATTAGATATTGCCAAGAAATGCAGCATTTTATATTATCATTGTTTTTGGTGAATAAGGACAAAATTCCAATATGATCGATTAACAATTTTCAACACTAATAATAATTTTTAAAAAATGTGCACTGAATATAGCGCCTATGTGGTTTAGTGTCTTTATTAAAAAGATACCTTAATCACTGTAATGACCCGTTTTAACTGTATTCTATCAATAAAACTCACCCCTAAAACCTGAACACCATCACAGAAATGCCAACCCATCAGCCAGTCTATTTCGTAGCTGCGATTTATATCAACAAGTGACATTAATCGGGTCCCACTGTTTTACATGTCTTCTGAAACATGGAGTAGGTCGTATATCAAATTTAAAACCAGTGTTAGAATAGGTCACCCGTCTATCACCTGGACGCAGCGAGAGCTACTTAATCTAGCGATTGATCCAAATGCCGACCACTGATTAGGCCACGACCTCCTCGTAATAAGCCATATTTATAAAAATACATAACGTCATAATTTATATAAACCATACAACTGTAAGTCATATATCGATCGTGATGTATTAACAGAATTCAACCCACAAGCGTTACTGTAAAGCATAGTGGTTGGTCGACAGTAAAAAAAAAATTAACAAGTCACGTACCTATAACACCTATATTGTTAACAAATCATTAACACAAAAACATTTTAAAATTTATTAAATCTTTGTTGGATTGCATAATAAAACAGCTGAATTTATTTGAATACATACGAGTATATAGATACAAATAAAATTAGAAGTGCCTGTTTGTAATTTAAATTCATATATCGGTCGTGATGTATTAATAAAAACCGCAGAATTCAACCCACAGGCGTTATTGAATTGCACAGCGGTTGGTCGACAGTAAAAAAATAATTTAAACAACTCACGTACCTATAACACCTATATTGTTAACAAATCATTAACACAAGAAACAACATTTTAAAATTTATTAAACCTTTGTTAGATTGCATAATAGAACCGTTGAATTTATTTGAATACATTATAGTGTATACTAAATTACTGAATAAATTGCTATCTAAGGTTTTAAATCTAATGTTTTATATAAAATAAGTCATAAAAAATCCATCAATGAGGGCTAGTTGAAAAAGTGGCCATTTGTAAACAGCAAATTATCGCTCAAAGATTCACCGATATTGCGCTGGTGTAGAATGAATTGACCAATAGCCTTCCAGAACGGAGCGGTATGGTATGAAAGTAGCAATGAATTGAAACCAAGAATAACCTTTAAAATTCTTCCTCATTCTAATGTGGTGCTCCCCGTATTTGCGGGTTTCGACGAACATTTTAATACATTGAGGTGGTCCTCCTTATATTCTAATCTCCATACTTTATTTAGCCTCCATCCTCAATTATTATGACGAAGAACAGACTGCGGCAAAACATCAAAAAAAGAATATAGATGTACTAATTTTGCACAATTAAAAATTATATGATCAGTGGAATATATATATTTTTTTATACTTCATTCGCAAAGAGAATAGTCACGTATTTATTAAATTCATTATTATTAATTGACATTGACGTTAATATTTTTAAATTCGAAAGAGTAAACCTTTATTTACTTAAACTTTGAGATATACTTTTCTACATTTCTTACTATTCTGGTTTATTATGAATCACATTCTCATATACAGGACATTGTCATTTTTTCTCTAAATATTAAAAATTTATACAAATTTAATCATTTCATCCCCACCACAAGAAACAAGGAGTGGCCCAACGTCTAAGGTTAAGTATCAGGATCCGCTTAGACTGCAGAGAATGTGGCTGTGGGACGAGTTAACATGACCGATTGCCATCTGAAGTCATCCTCGGAAAACCCCCACGTTCTCTACAAGCTCACGACTAATATCACAAAGTGACATTAATTGGGTCCTACTGTTTCAAGTGCCTTCCGAAACACGGAGGAGGTCGGATATCAAATATGAACCAGAGCTAGAATGGGTCACCCATCTATCATACGGTCGCAGTAAGAGCAACTTAACCTAGCGATCGACTCAAATGCCGACCACTGATTAGGCCGCGACCTCCTCATCGACCAGCTTGTATAGATAATTATAAAATGAAATTTTGTTGTTCTTGTTTATATCGTAAGTACCTTCAATATAGAAGGAAAGAACTAATCACTTATTCGAATCCATAACACTATAAACTAACTACCTTATGACCTACTAAGTATTTTCCGCGGCTTCGCCGATGTAAAATTAAACTTGCAAGCCTTTAGACATTTTCAATCAAGCCCTATCAAAAAATTAGTTCTTAGCGGATGTATAACTATAAATTATCTCTTTGCCAAACATCTTTGGCATCATTGAGGAGGTCGTGGCCTAATCAGTGGTCGGCATCTGAGTCGATCGCTAAGTTAAGTTGCTTTGGCTGCGACCGGGTGATCGATGGGTGACCCATTCTAGCACTGGTTTATATTTGATATTCGACCTCCTCCGTGTTTCGGAAGGCACGTAAAACAGTTACGTGTCGCGGTTTTCGAGATTTCGTGCTAGGTGACCTTTTGCTTTTATATAATATTAGATTTAAATCAGCCATAAGATACTACTAGCGAAAACCTGCGACTTAGACGTAGAGTTAAATTCAATGATTTTGTCAATTTTTCTCAACCGTTATTTTTTTTCCTTCATTAAGACCTTTCTCAGACTTTGTCAAACCCGCACTCTAAAACTGCTTTTAATTACGATGTTGATATAACCACTTGACATCCTCTGTCATCAGATCTATACTAATATGCGAAGCTGAAGAGTTTGTTTGCTTGAACGCGCTAGTCTCAGAAACTACTGGTCCAATTTGAAAAATTCTCTCGCTGTTTGATAGCCGATTCGTCGAGGAGGGCCTTGGGCTATAAAACATCACGCTAAATAAGTAAAAATTTTACGCGGACAAAGTCGCGGGTAACGACTAGTCTGATATAAAAAATGATAAAAAAAGAAAACGAAATAAAAATGTTCAGTGCTGCAGGTTTGAAACCTGCGTATTTTCAAAACACTCTCTCTCTCCCTCTTTCTCTCCCCCTTCTATATCCCCTCCCTCTATCTCTCTCTCTCTGGCACATGTTCAACCCCGGTGATACAAACCTATTTCTCAATATTCTTGCATTTCATTTCATCTATTTTATGTACCGGTAGTATATTTTTTTAAAATTAAATAACAGCTTTTTAAAACACAAATATATTCGCGATCCATGATAATTTGTCCGTGCCAAAAAAAATACTCACCCGTACTCTATTGTCATATAAGGTGTCGATCAATGTGATGAATCTTCTAATTTGCGATCTATGCGTTATAATGGATAGTTGGGGTAAGTTCCTGATAAAAACCGTGTGAAAAGTTTTAGATATCACTAGGTAATCGCTGGCACCGAGCGGCTAAAACAAAAAAAAAACTTTTTTTTAAATAAAGTTCCTTAACAAATAACTGAAAACTTTCGGTACCATTTTAAGAAACGCGCGGACGGAGGCGTATAAAATTTGGCACAAATATAGTTTATATAGAAGAGGGTGTGCGACTGCTAATATTTAAAAAATATATTAAATTATTAAAATAAAACCACCTACACGTCAATGCCAGACGATTTACACATACATGTGTACATTTTCCTTTAAGATATACATTGACTGTCAAATTAAAATATAACAACGCCATTGTTAAAATTTTGTAATTTCGTTAATTTCGAATCAAAATTTTGTTATTTGGTTAATTTCGACCAATCGGTGATATCGAGTCAAAATAATCAAAAATTCTTTAAGTATAAAAGAAAAAGTTACATTCGTAGATCTGCTTTCATATTTGTTCGACATACAAAACAGTTTTATTTTTTTACTAAGAGCGCAAGAGCACAACCGCGTAGGTCACGTCGACCCAAGCATCATTGATTTGCATAGACGAAATAACGAAATTTGCGGAATAAATTTTTCCAGCCGTTATCTCACATACGAACATTTTTTTTTTTGTTTTTATTGTGATTTTGTTACTAACCTTACACCTAAGTTATGTATTACTAACAACTGGGCCAAAGATGGCTTAATAAAAGAATTTATTATTATTATTATTATTGTTATTATTGTTATTATTTACCGCCCTCACTACACTTATTACAAAACTAGCAGCACCAAATAATTTATTTGAGGTAGGCCTTATAAGACTTTTCTTAAAGAAACTGAAGCCCTGTTAAATAGCTTTATCTAATAATAGATGCTACTTGACTAGATTATATTTTAGGGATCCATACTACGAGGAACCCTTCTAGTTACGCTGTCAGTCCGTCCGTCTGCCTGCCCGCAAGGTCGTCCATAAGATGTCCAAACTATAAGATTTAGAGACTTGAAATTGTTCATTTTGATAGAACATGCTATAAATTCATTAAGAAATTTATAATGAGTTAAATGGGAGAAGAACTTTTGAAGTTATTCAACAAATACGTTTATCGCGTATCAGATACGGAATATAGACGCGTCTTAACACTTTTTTGCTTAATTTAAAATTATCTTAAAAGCTTTCAGGGTTCCATAGTACTACAAGGAACCCTTATAATTTCGCTCTGTTCGTCCGTCCGTCTGTCCGTCCTTCTGTCCGTCTATCTATCTGCCCGTAAGGTGACCCCCCCTAGCATTTCCAAACTATTAGACGTAGAGACTTGAAATTTTCCATGTTGATAGAACATGCTAAAAACTCATAAGAAAAATTGTGAAGTGGCGGCAATGCTGTCACGTCTAGTGATGGTGTTGTTGTCGTGTTTCGTTCGGTTTGTGAGACTTCCCGGTAGCCTAAACTCGTCATTAAGGGCCGGCAGCGGATCTGCTGGCCTTCTGATTGTGCAGATGTCCATGGGCACCGGTAGGCACTTCGGTGCCTGCTGCCTGCTCGTCTGCCCCCTTGTAACATATAAAAAAAAACCAAATACTTTTTTTTAAATTCAGGATATTGTTTAAAGCTTTTGTAGTATTTGCGAGCGTATTTTCAATTTATTTAATGACAATCTAGATCCGAATCCAATGACACCTCAACCATATTTTAGAACGCGAAAAACGATTCCATAGTGTTTTCCATAGTGATTTCCATAGTGCTTTCGTGTTACGACTATTATATTATGCTTTAAATTATATTACGTAATAAAGTGGAACTATTTTCTGCATTAGGCATCATTATGAGAAAAAATATGGACTATAACAGAAAAAGGTACAGAAGGCTATTTCCTAAGACACCTTTATAAACGTATCCTTATTTGTATCCTATTAAATTTTCATTAGGTTGCTTGGTTTTAATTCTCTCGTGGCGAACCTGTGACCAGCTTGAGAGTATAAGTGGCAGTCTGCGAAGCGATATCTATGATCTTGAATTGCATACACAACAATGCATAATACGTGTTCCGAAATTTACCAATATACGCCCTAGCCGCAGTGTAGCTATTTGACATTCCATTTTGTCGATTTTAATTCAAATCTGCATTCTAGGTGGCAAGTTCCTAATCTGCTGATTTGATGTAAGTGTATTTTGAACGTGGAGATGATAATAATTGATATACTTTTTAGGTTTTACTCGTTTGCTATTATCATCTTCATTGTTGAATCTATACTAATAAATAAAGCTGAAGAGTTTGTTTGCTTGAACGCTAATCTCAGGAACTACTGGTCCGATTTGAAAAATCCTTTCAGTCTTGGATAGCCCATTTGGAAGACTAAAGGCTATATATCATCACGCTATTGTTGAACCATTTTTTTTAACTAATTTTATGCGGACGAAGTTGCGGGCGCTGCTAGTACTGTTATAAATTATTAAAGAGTTCTTCGTTTGAGCGAATTTCATTTCAAATTTCATCGCTCGAATCGCTCGTATATAAAAAATAACAATTTGTTTTCTTGTATTTGCTTAAAGAAACTAAGGCGGTTGTATTAGGCTGGGGGCAATACATAATTTCCCGAACAAAGGGTATAAGTGACGTATGTTTTCGCATAATAACGTTTTACTCAGCTGGTTATACCCAGTAGTATATTGTCTCATAATATTTTCCTTCTTTTTACCCCTGGGTAATAAAAATTAAATACCAGTTTAATAAATTAGAGATTCAGGCGTTGTTTTGCTGAAAGATATTATAAGGCCCCGGGAATCCGTCCGTTTGGGCCACCCTTGTCACTTAGAAGTATGAAAAATAGCTAGTAGCCGATTTTTTTTATCTTAGAAAATGTATCTGAAATGAATTCACCACAAATTGTTGCTCCAATTTGAATATAGGAGATGAAGCGTGAGGCTGATTAGCCTCACGTCTAGTAGACTTAAAGCAACTAAAAATTTTTTTTTTGTCTTAGAAAATGTTTCTGACATAAATTTCCCACAAATAGTTGCTCCAATTTGAATGTATGAAGTTAAAGCGCGAACCTAATTAGCGTAATGTCTAGTAGATTTACTGTCACTGAAAAATATGTAATTTTCTTAGAAAATGTATCTGAAACGAATTCACCACAAATTGTTGCTCCAATTGGAATATAGAAGATGAAGCGTGAGGCTGATTAAGGTCACGTCTAGTAGACCTAAAGCAACTAAAAAATATGTACTTTGTCTTAGAAATATTTCTGACATAAATTTCCCACAAATCATTGCTCCAATTTGAATGTAGGAGCTGAAGCGTAAACATAATTAGCGTAATGTCTAGTAGATTTACTGTCACTGAAAAATATGTAATTTTTTCAGAAAATGTATCTGAAATGTATTCACCACAAATTGTTACTCCAATTTGAATATAGGAGATGAAGCGTGAGGCTGATTGGCGTCACGTCTAGTAGACTTAGAGTAACTAAAAAATATGTAATTTGTCTTAGAAAATATTTCTGACATAAATTTCCCACAAATTGTTGCTCCAATTTGAATATAGGAGTTGAACCATGAACCTGATTAGCGTAGGTAGTATTTAGGTGATATCCTTGCATTCTCCAATGTACCCTCCATCAAATATGAACTCGTAATATAGGGGGGTTCCTTAGAACCCTTATAGGGGCCTTAAAAAAACTCGGGCTCATCAAATTACAATGAACTAAGTTACAGAATAGATACGGAGATAAGCTTAGGTTTCAATTATCTAATAAATTCAGCGTGTAATAAGAAAATGCGAGAGTTACAAAGTTGTTATAAAAAAAACGTCCACTTCTCGCTTGTGAAATATACGAATGCGATTGTTATTTTTTATTGTAAATAAAATACTCTAAAGATTACGCAAAAAACATAATCCGACCATTTTCTTAAGGCAATGTAGCTCAAAACCATAACGCGCTCCATAAAACCACGCTCCAGGCGTTATGTACAAAATGACCTTACCTTTTTTTATATATAACAAGGGGCAAGCGAGCAGGCGGTACTCTTAAGTGACTACCGACGCCCATGGACAACTGCAACACTAGGGGGATCGCAGATGCGTTGCTAGCCTTTGAGAAATGAGTATGCTCTTTTCTTTTACCTTAACATAACCTCTTTTTTCTCGTTTCTGCACCTATTCTACGTAATCGCGTCGATCCCCACAACGCTTTAATGCCTACAAAATTATCATCAATCCCTCCTAATATATCGCAATATGTCACTAATGCCGCCATTGCGACCGGCGAATTACATTCGTCTTACGTCATGATTATCACGCTGGCAATACTGCTAGACACTTAACACAGATATATTAGGAATACTTTTTAGGTATGTCTAATATTCCATTTTCCCCTCCTACTAAGCTTAAATTAAAAGCTTGTATTATGAACGGGCAATACCCCATCGGCGGTGGAATTTGAACCGGGTACCTTGCTGATTTCAGTCCATACCTTGTACCGTTGAGCTATTAAGGCTCTTAATTACAAAGACAGTAATTAACAAAGAGAAACAGACGCCTCAATTTATTCATTAGACGAATAAAATACGACCGTTATGATATTATAATTGGAATGTTATGTGCAAGTTGAAAGTAAAGGCCATTTCAATTAAAAACCGAAAATTTGCATAGAAAATGCTTGCGGAGATCACACTCTGCATACCTTTGGACAAGTCACGAATTCTTCCAAGGACACATACGACTATAAATTATAAAACCATATACATAAATAAGAGTTGACGCGTCTGTCTGTGATCACAAAATACTTACGGAGATTACCTTTTGATTTTCGAGTTAAATATAGATCGTGTCCATGCTCTTCTCGTCCGTCCGTCTGTCGACCCCTAAGGTGGTATTCCCCCTTTCCCCTTCTATTAGACGTAGGGACTTGAAAATTTCCATGTTGACAGAACATACTAAAAACTCATTAGGAAAATTATTTTGAACGAAACCGGACAACAACTTTTGAAGTTATGTAACAAATACGTTTATAGCGTATCAGATACGGAACCCTTCTATATAAGCGTGTCTTGACACGCTCTTGGCCATTTTTCAGATAAATACATTATTTAAATGATTTCTTATTACTGTCGTCATGCCTATTATTAATTTCAACTAGAAAGAAAGAAGGTATATAATTTGAACCTTGGTAACGGCTTCAACGATTTTCCTGATATTTAGTATGCAGGAGATTTCGGAAACGATTAATCGATATAGCTAGGTTATATTTTTTGGAAATGTCCGTTTTATTCATACTTTCAAGCAATAAAAACCCGCTGCAAGGTTCTGTATATAAAAGTGAAAGGTCACTAACACGAAATCTCGAAACTCGCGGGACGTAAAAAGATGAAATAGTAACGAGGTATTTATTATACACACGAATGAAGTCTCAGGAAACAGCTAGTACATTAATATGTAAGACTAACAAACACGTCATAGTATGTACATATTCGCTGACCACTAACAAATAATTGCTCATCACCTGTAACCACCATTTCAATGTTTTCTACTGAGTAATCGGAACGCTTGTTGTGTATGTTTCTCAAATTTTCTACGAAGTTTTAAAACAATAAAATATATGAAACGATGTAAACGAATTCATATTTGCAATCACAAAATAAAAAGACAGTAACAAATTCTTCTCTAAAATGATGTTTTTTTTTTATGTTACAAGGGGGCAGACGAGCAGACAACAGGCACCGAAGTGCCTACCGGCGTCCATGGACATTTGCACGACCAGAAGGCCAGCAGATGCGCTGCCGGCCCTTAATGACGAGTTTAGGCCACCGGGAAGTCCCGGAAAATAACGTTTACTGAAATACTGTAACACCTCTATAACACGATACTTATATAACGCATTAATATTGTTCTATAATATTATAGTATATGCGTTGTAACGTGGTCATAACAGATATTATGCCCATTCGGGATTTTACATGCGCGTTGTACGAGAATAACTCCTTCAACGCGTTTTCTTATAACGCGAAATAAATCCACCGTGTTATTCACCGGACTAGAGGATTATGTACTTTGTGGATGCATTCAAGATTTTGAAGCTCATTATGTTTTGGCTACTTGCTGGGCTAAAACAATATAGATCACATACAGTACAGTGGTTGGCAACTTTTTGGCAGGCAAGGGCCATATCGATAAAAATATGGTGAACGCGGGCAACACCTTTAAAAATATTAACGAAGGCTAGCTACATATGCAAAATAATTATTTGATAAAAGGTCTAGCTATCTATTTATGTAGGTAGACATTAAGCAATATTAATAAAGCTAACATTTAGCACATCGGGGCAAAACTTTGCGCTCGTGTTATTTATTTATAAGAACTAGATTTCCATTTGTAAAATACTCTCGGGCCACAAGGAAAGAGGTTGCGGGCCATTTGCGGCTCGCGGGACAAGCGTTGCAAACGGCTGTCCTAGACCGATACATATATATTTATTTAAAGTATTTTTAAAGCTTATTATTTGTCATAAAATGTGCAGCAAGTCTTTACATACGAGTTGACAAGGTACATACAGTTATAGTCCACAGCTTAATGAAAATATTATACAGATTTTCATATTGATGCTTTAATTTATTATACCGTCCGTTATGTTGGTGGAATGACAACCACAGCGAAACTTACTTCGCGTATAACCTACTTCTATTATCAAAAAAAAATGCTTGTATAATTATAAAAACCAATGCGGTTTGTCCTTAATGTTAATATTGGCGTCTGAATTATTCAAATATATATATATATATATATCTTTTAAAGTGCAGGGTAGTTCATCATTGATCTTGTATGACTATTTGATTGTGATCATTATGTGATAAAAGTGTTAGCCGGAGCCAGACATAGCTCAAAGTGTTTGTACATTTTTGTCCTTGAAGACAACAAAGTTCTACAAAACTTTGCGCAGTTACACAAAGTACCCGTCCACACTAAATGAGCATTCAAATGAAGCTATGTCTGGCTCCGGCATTAGACAAATCTAATGTTCTTTATAAAATCTAATATTCTTTTAAGAAAAAAAAACCTAGCGGACCCGGCAGACGCTGTCCTGTCCGAACGTTGGGTTAATTACTATTTACCCATTTACCTTCTATGATCCTATAATATTATTCCGGTACCGTTCCGTTCCTGTTCCCGTTCCCATTCCTGATACCGTTCCCGTTCCCGTTCCCGTCAATTGCAATTTGTCAAAAGTGCTAAAGTACATTAGAAATGATTTAATATTCTGGTTAAGTATTTTTCATTAAATTAGCCTGTAATGTCCCACTGCTACCGAGAAAATGAACAAAGTTGATGATTGTTGACGTCCGTAGCTGCTAATGTTAGTAGAAACTCAACTACTTTAAAATAACATATTGATTTGACCAACAAATTTATTAAAATGTGTACAAATGAAAAACAACCCAATATTTATAAGGTTTGTAACATTGTCATGGTCTTTTCTGTCAAGGAAGTGTGCAGGCGCGGATCCACCCTTTTAAAAAGGTAGTAGGCACAGCCATTATAATTGCAAAAAGGCTGTGACAAAGTGGTTAATTCGTGATGATACTGAGGCTTGACTGTGAGTGACTTATACATATCTATCACTACGATAACTTTTTTCATACATACTCACTCTTTAAAAATCCTTGATACACATATACAAACGCACAAAGCACGCACATACGCACACACAGACACACGTACACACACACACACACGCACGCACACAGCGCCCATAAATTACCAATAAAATAATTTTAATATTTTATACTTGATTATTTCGCAAAAATAATGTAAAGAGTTATGGAAGAGCGTGGTGACCTGTCACAAGTACTGGTAGCGGTACCGGTAACTTATAAGGATGGTCCCAATTTATGTACAGTTTATAAATATTTAGTTGATGAAATAAACAACTTTTATTTAATTTAATTCAACTTGTGGCCCATTTTCGGCGATATGCGAGTCGGTATGAACTTGCTTATGGTTGATGTAGTTGTTACATTGCCTTACAAAAGATATGTCTATAAAATATATGATTTTGAATCATTGTTTTTGTAACGTATTGGATATAACATTATTAGGGACGACACAAGTCAATTAGGGTGCTAGCCACGCTCATCGCGAACAATGCGGTGGGTCCGCGCCTGGAAGTGTGTCTGCGTATATTACGCGTAGCATTTGATATTACTCCTTATATAAATTGCGCCCTGGGCTCACTTAAACTTAAATATGAAATACGATTATTGAGGAGTAACATCAAAAACCTTGTATAGATATTCTATTCTAATTTTATCTAACTAACTTCTTCAGTAGCCGGGTATGTACCGACGATATCAGATTTTTGGATAGTATCGATTTTGATCATAACATAAGTATAAGTGATGGATATCATATAAGTGACTGATACCATATCAATTTAAGAGTGATAGTCTAAAATTCACTCTTTCTATATACCAGCGACCTGCCCCGGCTTCGCACGATATGCATATATTATACAATTTTATATTGTTCCTCTTGAATCAATCTATTTATTGATGAAAACCAGCATTAAAATCTTTTGTGTGGTTTAAAAGATTATGATGCTTACAAGAACTGGAAGGGACTTTGTTTTATACTATTCAATGATATATCATCACCATCATCAAAGATATATCGCCATCACCAGCAGCAGCCTGCGGGAGTCCATCGCTGGACACCACGTAGCCCGGTCTTCGGCTACACGCATTCACTTTCAGCCAGCTACTTTTCGTAGATCGTCGCTCTATCTGGCTGAAGGGCGTCTCACGTTACGTTTACCCACAAGATGATTACTCCAGCGGTTATAGGTTCTGCGACAGATGTGTCCAGCCCATTACCACTTCAGCTTGCAAGCCCGAAGAGCTACGTCGGTTACAGCTTTAGTTTGTTGACGGGTGTCTTCCGCCAACGAGACTCCGAACATAGCTCGTTCCATGGCTCGCTGAGCGATTTTTAGCTTGTGGATTAGACGTACCGTCAGTGTCCAGGTCTCGGCACCGTAGGTTAGCACATGCAGGACGCACTTGTTGAAAACTATCGTTTTCAGATTTTGCGGGATGGCGAACAAGATCTTGACGGAGAAGACTTAACGGACGGGAAGACTTGACGGAGCTTTCTGAATGAACTTCGAAAACTTATAGACATGGCTGAGTAGCGAGATAGGCCGACAATATATGGAATAAGGCGATATAGATAAGACGAATAGAGCTGAATTAAAGATTCTCCAAAGCTTACGAAGTATAGGCTTACCGATCGCCTTCAAGAGCTCAGTAAAGATCCAGTCCTCTCCTGGGACTTTTCCATTGTTAAGTTGTCCGAGGGCCAACTCAATGTCCTCAAGACTGCTGTTAGATAGCTCGTCGGTGAAGTCGGCGACACAGCGTAGCTCTAAGATCGCGTAACTGTGAGTAACATTTGAAAGGCGTACAGTCTACCGTAGAAGTCTTCGATCTCAAAGAGAACGAGAGATCTCAGGCTTTGATCGGGCATCCAGTCTTCAAACTTGTCAGATTGCTCTTACCAAGCTTTTATAGGAATGTTTTAGGCCCTTTATTTCGTTATAATGCCTCACTAATAGCAATGGGATTGCGGAATCTTAGATCCCGCTGTACTGACTTCTTTATGAGCTTGGTACGTTCTATCTAATCGGATTCTGAAGATGTCTCATGTCTTCTTGCCATTAAATTTATTGTCTCATCTGAGAACTTTGACACATGGCCTATACTTCTTTTCTCACAGAACCTATTGCCGACTTCTTTGATTGTGATAACCAAGCCGTCGAGGTCCACGTCGATATCTAAAGTGGGTTTCAGTGCATCGTAGAGATAAATATAGCAGAATAATAATATCAAATGACAAAATAACTACGTTTCGTCTTAAATTTTGGAGGAGTGGAGGTAAAATTTTGTGATTATTTGTTCTGATATGCAAAATCTATATAATAATAATAATAATGAATACATAAAAATAAACCCCTATTTCCCTTGGTCACGCCATTGACTGAACCGATGTAGGTATTTTTAAAATATTCTTTGAAGTCCGAGGATCGTCCCAACTGTAGGATCGTCCCCATTGTAGGATTGTCCCCACTGTAGTATCGTCCCCACTGTATTATCGTTCCCATTGTAAGATCGATCCTACTGTAGTATCGTCCCCAATATAGTATCGTCCCCACTGTAGGATCGTCTCCACTGTAGGATGGTCCCAATGTAGGGTCGTCCCGACTGTATTATCGTTCCCATTGTAAGATCTATCCCACTGTAGTATCGTCCCCAATATAGTATCGTACCCACTGTAGGATCGTCCCCACTGTAGGATCGTCCCCACTGTAGGATCGTCCCCATTGTAGTATCGTCCCCGCTGTAGTATAGTTCACAGTGTAGAATCGTCCCCACTGTTAGTTAGTAGTTACTATCAGTTGAAGTTCGAGGAAGGTTTTTATGAAGAGACAAAGAAAATTATTAATACCTGTTTTATTTTATTTTAATGTCTATAATTAAAGAAAAGTCAATTCAATCGATGGAACAATTCCTAATTTAAACAAATATAATTTTGAGTTAAAATTATATTTGTTTATTCTATAGAACATACAAAAAGAAAATTATTTTCATTATACAATTTTAGACATAGTCATGTCATAATTCTATAATGGTATAGATAAGATAGATAGATCTATATCATACTGCATGATAGACGATGCCAGATTGTGCAAAATTTATTTGTTTTGATTTCCTTTTTTCCCCGTTAACTTAACACTGATTGCCTTACAAAAACTAATCTTTGGTGGCTTTCATTGATGGCTAATCATTTCGTATCGCGATATTTTTTTATTATACACGAGCTGTTTCCTGCGATTTTATCCGCGTAAACTTGCCTCAGCCCTTAGATTTCCTTAACCTGGCCCAAGCGTAAAATCCAAAATAAATAAATAACGTTTACTTGGCCAAAATATATATTACACTTAATCAAAGCAGTATTGGCCCCCAAACTAGGATTCCCTGTATCTTGAGAGTGACCTTTTCCTCCAATCCGTTCTTAACGGATGTAACTAACTATAACGTATTGGCCTCAATGTTAAATTTCATCTTAGTAGGTCCCGCGATTTTCGAAATTTCGTGATAGTGACCTTACGTTTCCATATATATAAATATATATTAAAAACATGTATGTTAATAATATTTTTGCGACCATCCGTAATTTTCGAATTTCACCAAATTTAAAATTTGCGCCTAAACTCTATTACGGTTAAAAATTATAATGAAGTTTTTTTGAAAGACCCATATTATTTTTTCTACAAAAAAGAACCTAAAACAACCCAAAACTCAAGTTAATTGATTCACAAGGATACAATAAATTTATTTAAGAAGTTTCTTTAAAATAATCACGCACGTGTACCGCATAACCCGCAATCTTATACCGCATAACTACGCAATCGCATACCGCAATCTTATACCGCATAACTACGCAATCGCATACCGCAATCTTGTCCTGACTGAATAAGCAGCGAGGCGAGGCAGCCCCGCGAGGCAAATTTTTCGGTCAGTTAAGAAAAGCTCTGCCCGAGGAAAATTCACGTGCTTTAAAAGAAAAACGTAGCGCGGACAACGTCCGAGGTTGTTTCGCAAGGCTGTTCGTGCAGTCAGGACATGGCTATATAGTATTTTTATAACAAACACCAATCAATTTTTACATATTAGTTTTAGAAAGCTACATTACGATATTATCGAAGTTGTAACGTCGTATCTCTTAATTTGAAAAGTTCACACGAGAAATTACAGCTCTCTGTAAAAGCACATGTGAGCGATGATAATACGAAGGCCTTATTGCTCTATTTCATTTAAGAAAAACCAGTCTATGTATAATAGGCGAAGGAATGAATGCTCAGCTAGATACTTCCTAAAAAGAAAATAATTTCATACTAAAAACTCCTCATGTCAGTGTGTATGTAACCGAACTATTTCAGAATGACTGAACAATTTTTTATTATGGCAACTTAGACGTTTGCAGGATTTGCTAGTTAGTTTATATAGATTGATGTTATGTATTGTTCACTAATAGAAGCATAGGTAAGTCGATTGAAATCCACATAACACACATTCACAGAGAGGTCGTATAACATACCATAAAAAAATACATATTAGTATTTAAAATCGTGATTATATACTGATAATATATTTTAGTTAAATTTAATTCTAACAATATATTATTTTCAAGATATTCGTTGCTGGTATGACATTTTTGTTGTATACCTGCTTTGAAAAGATTTGGACATACGTACGTTATTAAATTTGTATTCATTTGTAATTTACTGTTAATTAAATAATCAATGAGTAAACAAACTATTGCACGCCTAAAATGTTGTTACCTTATTAATCTGAAGACTTAGTATGTATTGTACACAGTTCATGCAATAAATGACTTGTCTCTCCACCCATCCATCCATCCGTTTGTCCGTCCGTCCGTCCGTATTCCAAGAAAATTTAACCTATTGGTTTTGTATCTCTACCTATGTTTCTGCTACTCATACATATCAATTAACGGTAGCGCTACATCACGATAAATATATAATTAATAGTTAACAAAAACTTTCAGTACCGTTTTACAAAAATTGCGCAAACGGAGAATTGTGAAATTTGGCTCAATTAAAATTAATATAGAGGATGATGTGTGAATGCTATTATTTTTATAAAATATGCATTATTAACATATTAAATTATTAAAATTAAACCACACGCACACCGATGCCAAACGATTTACACACACATGTATCTATTTTATAATTGGATGATGTAATTGAATTAGATTTTGTCATTTCGCAAAATAACAATGTATGTATTTACATTATGATCTATTTATAACGAATACGTAACACGATAATTAATTTTGATTTGTCGTTATTTCGATCCAGTTATATGGAGAAGAATATGTGTAATTACGACATTTAATTAAAATGACAAATAGATGTCATTGTTCGACTAATAAAAATGTTATGCATAGTTTTGTGCCCGAATTTCTATATATTTATCACGAGATCTCTTCTTCTTCCTAGCGTTATCCCGGTTAAGTACCAGGGTCCGCTTAGATTGCAAAGGAATTGGCTGCGGGGCGAGCTAAGATAACCGATTGCCATGTGACGTCATCCTCGGAACCCCCACGATCTCTACAACCTTACGATTAATATCACAAAGTGACATTAACCGGGTCCCACAGTCCGTAACTAATGTGACTATCGGAAATTGTAACTATATCTTGTAATGGACCAATAAACCTATTTTATTTTATTGATAACACAAAAACTTCAATTTTGGACTTATCACGTACGCACCGATTGCCATACAGTTAAGCATCGACTATTCCGTACCCTACACCTAGCTCTCGAGTTTCTTAAACCGCACACTAAACTTCGTTACAACTTTTAGCCAGCTAATTCAATCTATTTATATCGATAAAAGCATATTTAACTATCGAAAAATCTATATATATCTCTTTTTCGTTATATCGTGCGCTCTCTACTAGTGATGTACCGGTTATTCGTTTGTTCGCTTATCTTGTGATATAATAGGGATGGGCATCCCTAGTTTATGTCACACGTTAAAGTGGGGTAGGGTATCACTAAAATGGGACAGTGACAACCGGTACGAGAGGGGGAGAGGTCAAAAGCTGTGTGTAACGTCACATGTCTTTTTTTCCTTTAATGAACATACTACATATTACTTATTGAAAGAAACTATTATTTTCTTGTTTATTTGATGTCACATGTATGTAAAGGAAACGAAACACCTTCCCGGTTTCAAAAGTGTGACAACCTGTGAAAAGGACGGGTGGAGGAGTTAAAAGATCTTAAATTTCACGTCACGTCACTTATGGTTGACCGTCTACCAGACATTCAAAAAAAACAGACTTTCTTTCAAGACTAGATCTAAGATAGTCTCGAAATTATAAAAGATATCATTTTGATAGAAATATTCGGTGTCATCCCGCACTTTTTTAGGTAACCGGATTTAATGAATAAAATATTTTTCTCAAATATACGCGGAAATAGTGTTATTACATTCGAAAAAAAGAATACGCGAAGTTTTCTATTTACGGATACTCAGATTAAGGAAAAAAAAACGCGCCTGAAAGTTGCATGAAATTTCATTATTGTTGCCTTTTTCAAATTTCGAACTTAAAACGCGCCTGCAATGTTGTATGAAATTTCATTATTATCGTGTTTTTAAAATTCGAACGGGAGACACCTCAGCAAAAAAAAAATGCTGAATGTAAGTGAAGACTTTTACTTTATCGGATTACAATTATCATCACGTGAATGTAATAGGAAAGAAAACAAGGAATTAAAATACGGAAGGCGATATCCGTGACCGTTTTCCGATATTCGCTTATAAAACTTTACTCATTAAGAGATCATGACGCGTAGCAATTTCATAACATCCCCATAAATAAGACGCGAAGAAAAAACGACATAAAGGCAAGTTATTATCTATTGGAGCCATTTACCGACTAGTTAGACTCTTACGTAATTGGATTACAATTGTCAGGTAACGCGGATACAATAGGAAAGAAACAAGAAATTAAGATACGGAAGGCGATATCCGTGACCGTTTTCCGATATTCGCTTATAAAACTTTACTCATTAAGAGATCATAACGCGTAGCAATTTAATAACATCGCCGTAAATAAGACGCGAGAGAATCTAGTACCAGGGTCTATAGGTAGATTTTTGAAGCGGGGCGAGTTAAGACGACCGATTGCCGATCCTCCTCGGAATCCCCACTATCTCTGAAACCTCACTATACTAATATATAAAGCCTTAGAATTTGTTTCTTTGATTGAACGCGCTAATCTCAAGAATAACTGGTCTGATTTGAAAAATTCTTTCAGTGTTAGACAGCCCATTTATCGAGGAAGACTATAGGCTATATATATTCACGCTAAAATTGAATCTATTTTTTTTAGTTGCGGGCACAGCTAGTCAAATATAAACCCGAGTTAGGATGAGTCACCCATCTATCATCCGGTCCCAGTAAGTGCTACTAAACCTAGCGATCGACTCAAATTCGGACCACTGATTAGGCCACGACTTGCTATTCAGTAGCATACAAAAAAAAAAAAATCAGTTGTGCACGCAAAACAGTTATCTATTGTGGCGGGCAATGAAAGGGCAGCAAGACTCAGCTCCAGCTTGCAATATAAAAATAAATACGTTTGTTAAGCATTATATATCTTATTCTATGAGAGAAATATATATTTTAAATAATTTAGATAGAGCATCTATTTAATACATAATAATTTTAATAAACTTCTCAATACACAAGCGAAAATCGAAGACCCAACGAGATCAATGTACCTGAATGTAAAAGTCAACAGAATTTTATTCATTTCTGTGAACATTATAAATTATGATACCATTCGAACACCAGAACGGTTGGAGCTATACAATAAGTTTTAATTATGTTTATAAGAAAATACAAAAAAAAACATTTACTTTCGGAAATCCGCAAATACATAAATAAAAAAAATTGTCTCCCTGAGTAAGTTTCCTGCAGTCCTTTATTCTGCAAACTAGTTTTTCCAAAAAACTACTAACAAAAATGTTATATTAATAAAGTGGAAACTCCTTATAGCCCAATTGGGTCAACTTGGTTTGTTTGTGTCAAAATCCAAATAGTGTACTTATATTCAGAAAAACCTTATAAAAGGTTCCGACTAAATTTTGATGTGCCGAAGTTTCTAAGTATGAAAAAAAATCTTATTGCTTTATGAAGATGATTACACCACATACCAAGACATGCATAATATATTTCAAAAAGTATATACCAAATGCGTCAGGAAAAATTAACAGATTATAGGTATGATCCGAATAGTATATTTATCACTTAAATAAAACCTCTTTAAAAAGAATAAAAAAGCTCTGTCTCGTGACATTCGTTATAAAGAGTTTACACTGTATATTCTTAAATTTCCTTAAAGAAATAGTAATAAAAAAATACTATACTATCTTCTGTTATCTGGTTTTTTTATTTCAATAATGTAAGATGGTAGGATCTACTTACATGAGGCAGATGCATTTACAGAAACCTGCTCCTACTTAGTTTGTCTTAAGAAGCACTATTTAGAGTAAAATTAACACGCGCATTATTACAGATGGACAGTTTCATTTCGTTCACAATGAGTGTGTTACCGTAACCGACACATATTCAAGTTTTCCCTTCTATTCTATTCTCGGAGTGACACTGATTTGTTTTTTGTTTTGGTTCAATAAGATATAGTGATAATGTAGGTAAAATTTATTAATGCAGGATTAGAATAATACGGGAATTTCCACAATTCCATAACTGCTGGAATGTGTGAAATAGTGAGGAATCCAGCTTCTCGCAATTCCATATCAATTCCTGACGATTCCACAGATGTCTATGATATTATGGCATACAGTTTAAGGCACCCATGTTGTATAGCAAAAAAAAAATTATTTAATTATTTATAGATTTCAAATTAGTTTTCTTTAATAAATGGTGACTTATGCCATAGGGGATAAATTTACTGTATTCTACGAACATAACATAGTTGACTGTTGGTGGTTTTTAAATTTCGAATTTAACGTTATTTCATTAATTATTTTGTATTGTTTTCACATATAGTTAATATATATAAAAAAAAACAAACAGTGGCACGCCGGGAGTGACAATAAAAGTGGAAACGTCTGTAAAAGTATCTTTTTCCCATTTCAAAAATGCCCAAGGCGCCTAAAGAAATTTTCCCTTCAAAAAACACAGAAGTAAATAAAGGAACACACAGATAATAAACCCACAATGAAAAAAAAATAAAATAAAATAACTCACTTGTGCAAATAGAAACACCAGAGCTAAAGGCAACATCTTGTTGGCCATTTGATGACCAATCGGTATAAGTTATACACATTAAGGGTTCCGTAGACAGCCTATTGGAAATTAAAATTTTCTCGAAAAATCTTTTGTAACCTTGATAGCTCAGTAATAGAAGGATGGATTGGAATCCTTTAGGTTATCGATTCAACTCCCGCTATTGTCGGTCGTGATATAAAAAATATAATATATGACTATATAAGAGCTATTCGTAATGTTTTCTTTACGAGTCATATTAAAACCAAAATTAGCCGCTGTTCTTTTTAACATATATAAATTAGAACGTTTATTTGTGAAAAAATTAGTTACGAAAATTAATGTTGCAATGGTCTTCAAACTAGGAAAATCTGTATTTTTAGGACCACCTTCCATAGAGAATTAACAATTACAGCAATATTATAAAAAAATTAAATAATAAACGTGTGTGTGTGTGTGTGCTTCAATTTAATTTTTAAAAGTTCCCATTGTAGCATGTGCGGGTATCTTTATATATCTTTATATATAAAGGTCACCTAACATGGAATATCCAAACCGCGAAATGTACAAAGATTAAATTTGACAGTTCAGTAATAGACATCCGCTAACAACGAATTTTTCGATAGGGCTAGATTAAGGATGTCGCACTACTCTTGCAATTTCACGCGAAGTCGCGGAAAACGGCTAGTATTTACATATTTGTTTATAATAACTGTTATTATTAAACATCTCGGAAGCCGCAATAACTCATGTTTTATCCATTATATGCCGTTTCTTTGTCCGACCATCCGCTCGTACCCTGCTTAGATGGTTATATATGTAGAAATGATGGTTATGGTTAGTAAGGTAGAAAAAAATTGTAATTGTTCTCAATATTTTATATTATTATTATTATTATTTTTCTTAATAATTGACACAAGCTTTTAATTTAAGATAAGTAGGAGGGCAAACGGGATGTTAGACGTTAAAGAGTATTCCTAACATTCTTAAAAAAAAATTGTTGATACATAAGTATTTAGCGTATTTAACGGTTGTCTCTACTATGATTTTTCTTAACTACTCTGTTTACAATTGTAATATTAAAATCAAATAATTACTATTGTTATTTTTTAATTTTTTCTGTTATTTTTTAATTCGCTTTCCCTGTAATTTTACATACTGCGTTGGTAGCAGTGGTATCCGATAAGGACTGCAATGCAGCTAGTAGCTGAGTCCACGGCCCTTTCGTTGGCATACTGTATATTTTGAATGTTTAACTGACATATTAATTATGTAATACTTTACGTCACGTCATTTTATTTTCTTCTTCTTCTCCGTTTTCTTCAATTGCAGATGATCGTGTCCATCGTGATAGGCTCCAATGGAGACCTGTATTTTTTTTAGTACCGTTTTTATTCAAATCTTTTATTAGGGGTAGCGCCACGCTTGCAGTCCTTTTGGTCTGCTGCGAAACTGTACCGGCGTATCTCCGATTAACATATAATTTCTAATTAATTATTTAAAATAATTTTTCCACATTAACTTTATTAATTAATTAGCTCTTTTTTTCTCCAACCCAATCTAGGCCACCACTTAGTTGGGTTCGTAGACCACCTGCCATCACCACATCTAGCCATGATAATGCCTTCTCTCTAGCCTTCGACCCCCTTAATTTGACCCTATAGAAAAACCCGTTCTTAGTCGATGTCCCGCGGTTTTCGAGATTGCATTTTAGGTGACCTTTCGCTTTTATATATATAAATAAGCGTATCGAATTTCACGAAACACTTTTCCTTAAAAGGCCTCGGCCATTTACACAATGAAGTTGTTCTATCCCATTTAAAACTTAGTCCCCATTGGAAAAGGTAATTGTGAAAATACTTCCATAAAATCCCCGACTTTTAATGAGCTGAATTCATAAAAGATAAATCTTATGTAATAAAAATGGCCAAGAGCGTAACAAGATGCGCTTACATAGAAGGGTTCCGTATCTGATACGCTATAAACGTATTTGTTAAATAACGTCAAAAGATTTTGTCCGATTTCGTTCAAAATAATTTTCCTAATGAGTTTTTAGCATGTTTTATCAAGATGGAAAATTTCAAGTCTCTACGTCTAATATTTTGGAAATGCTAGAGGGGGGAACACCTTGTTGGCCTACAGATGGACGGACAGACGGAGAGAGCCAAATTATAAGGGTTCCTTTTAGTACTACGGAACCCTAAATTAAAGGGATGTATTATTTAACTGTCTGAATGTAAAGGAACCAAAGCAGTATCTTTGGCACACTTTAGACCAGTTGGTTTGCACAAATACTTTTGTACCAAACATTGGGCATACAAATATGAAGGTTAGCAATTGACTTAAATATTTCTTCTCAATCTTTTTATTAATAAACGTCGAGGAATCGACATTCTGGTAATTGTAGTTTAAGTAATTGTAAGTCTTCTTCCTAACGTTAAATTAAACATATGTACTTGTTGTTACATACATATGTATCTTGCAACTCGAAAAATTTATACAAAGCTTCTCACCCTTTACTACACGCCCCACACACACACGCACGCGCGCGCACACGCGAACTCAAGCGCACACACACACACTCACGCACACACAAATTATTATATTAATTTTTATTTGACGGTATTTTGAAATAACTTTGCTTAAATGGTAACGGAACGGACGATAGTTCTCAAATCTCAAAATACAGATATTCCTAGTTTTAGGACTTCTGCAATACTAATTTTGAAACAAATTTTGTTATAGAATTTATTTGAAATTTGCAAATAAACGTTATTACTACTATAACGTCAACCTAGTTTAGTATCAGGGTCCGCTTAGATTGTAGAGGATTTGGCTGTGGGGTGAGTTAAGATGACCGATTGCCGTCTGAAGTCATCCTAGGAACCCCACGATCTTTGTAACCTCACGACTAATATCACTCAGTGACATTAATCGGGTCCCACTGTTTTACGTGTCTTCCGAAACACGGAGGTCGGATATCAAATATAAACCAGTGCTAGAATGGGTCACCCTTCTATCACCCGGTCGCAGTAGTCAGTGACCCTGCCTTCCGCTCCAGGGGTCGTGGGTTCGATTCCCGCTCCGAGTCTGGGTATGTTATCTATATGTATGTATTTATATATTTCTGAAAAAAATGTGTCATGCTTCTGTTACCTGTAACACAAGCATTAAGTTGTATACCTGAGGAACAGACGCCCGTTGTCATATAGTCCTGCATATATTGTATCGAAAGAAAGATGGCATTAAACTTTAAACCCAAAATGATATAAAGTATGTTTATATTAATTAATAATTTCTACAAAAAAGAAA
Organism: Charaxes varanes; assembly: GCA_024363005.1. Taxonomy (NCBI): domain Eukaryota; kingdom Metazoa; phylum Arthropoda; class Insecta; order Lepidoptera; family Nymphalidae; genus Charaxes; species Charaxes varanes. The sequence continues at coordinate 10,707,260 of JANCMC010009603.1, forward strand.
ACCTCATAAAGTTTTATACATGATATTTTTTACTCATTCGACACATGTATCTACCTATTTTCATTAGTAAATTAACTTCGCGGGCATAATGCTTCGATGTCATTTAACAAGCTACTAATACGATGCGAAGGTCTGCGACAAAAACTCGTATTTCATTAAAAAAAAAAACGTATTTATATGTGGTTAAACTTGACAGAGTATTATTCTCTACTCCGCACCAAATATAGTCACCTCACACAGCCTTCACCTCTGCACGTTGCTAGTTAAAGATATTATCTATGTGTACGTCTGTTAGGAAGCTGCATTCAGTCGTTATTTTCAAGGATCGTCTCTAAATAAAGGATATTTTTTATGCGAGTAAGACTCATGTTCGCCGCCTTAAAAACACCAAGGATTTAAAAAGCAAAAATAATTGGTACATACATGTGATGTGCTTGGCCACTATTATTAAGTATTCTTACTTTAGTGTTGTATACCTGCCAAAGTCACATTGACTAAAACTTCACCATGAGCCATTGTTCTTACCTATATGGGGAGTATTCGCTGACAAACTTTCAGTTTTTACAAAATAGCGTAAGTCTGGCCGTTGAAGGCTCTTACTCTATTAAATTGTACGTAATAAGTATCTATTATTAAACACGATTGACTTGACTGAACATTGACTTGCAAGCTTATTGTGTAAAAAGACAAATAAGCCTACACATAGTATCAAATGGATATGCGAATTTAAGCTGTAATTAAGTCAAAACTATTAATTGAATTGAATTTCATCGCTTTGAATAAAAACAATTGATTAAAGGAAAGTGTTTCACACTTGTCAGCTTTATTAGATAAAAATACAAATAGGGATGAAATATCTCTATTTTTATAATACTTTTATTTGACCTGTTTATACTGACGTTAAAACTGCGAGTTGGATTGAATTTCATTGGACTGAAATCCGCAAGGTACCCGGTTCAAACCCCACCGCCGTTGGGGTATTGTCGCACGCACTCCTAATACAAACTTTTAATTTAAGCTTAGTAGGAGGGGAAAAGGCTCCTACTACTACTAATTAGGCATACCTAAAAAGTATTCATTATCATATTCACACAATGCCACATATATAGGTCGTAGATATGTGGCATTGTGTGACAATGGGCAGGGGGTCTCTAAAGCTTTGAGACGTCATATGCCGAAATTAAAAAGATTAAAAAAAAATCTTTTTTATAAATCTGTTTAAGATATACAATTTTGTAGTACATTATTTTGCTATATCTCGTAAGGTTTAGCCAGCAGCGAATGCAATGTAAGCGCACAAAAGTACATTCATTAGTGGATTAATCACCTACCAAAGTAATCAGTTTTTCATACAAATGCGTTTTTTACTATATTACGTCACATTCTTTGAAATTCTTAGCTTTTATCTACTATAATCTATTTGTGCTATACATATAAATGTTCTCCTTGAATAATTCTTTTTATTGATGAACATGGCATTAAAATCCGTTGCGTAGTTTTAAAGATCTGCGCGTAAAAGGACGGGAGGCGTCTTTGTTTTAGTATGTAAAGAAAAACGGGCAGGATGTTCACCTAAGTGACTATCGACGCCCATGGACAACTGTTGACTCGTGTTAACTACACAAACTATGTAGTTATATTCGGATTTTCGTAAATAGAAGCTCCGGTTCAACAATTTAATACTAGATGTCGCTAATTATAATTCCACGGCATAAATAAAATTTCTACGTATAGCAGCGAAAAAAGCTATTAACGAATAACTGTTGGCAAAATAGCAGCCGGCCCGAAGCGACCACACCTAGCACACTACACCAACAGACTTAAATTAGGCACTTTGTATACGTAATTAAATTAGAAGTTTATTATGCCAGGCGGTCAAAGTAGCGGCTAAAGGCTAGTCAAATAAATTCCATTGTCACTCGTTAAAGTTCTACCGACATAATTTTTTTTTTAGAAATATATAATTACATACATATGGATAATACACCCAGACTCGAGGTGGTAATCGAACCCACGACCCCCGGAGCAGAAAGCAGGGTCACTGCCCACTGCGCCAACGGGCCAGCCAAATTTTTCAAAAATTCGCTGTCTATTTCAATTTTTAAAACTATTCTTCCAAAATATGTAGGATCAAAGTCGTGCAATGGTATAGAATATGGCGCGCCATATTTTTTTAATGAATTTACTCGTACGATTTTTATTTCCAGCCACTATCTTTTTTTTGGTTCAATGCATACATTTTATATGAAACCTAATGGGAGACATTAAACCTCTGTGGTAAATTTATATGAAATAATAAACAGTGTCGTATTGAAAAACAGTGTTGTAGTGAAATTTCATACATGACTGCACTGTTTTGTTTCAAAGCAGAAAATTTGTCCTTTCTGATCGGTTATTTAGTGAGTAATTGCACGAAGAAAGTGAATTTGATTTGACAAGAATTAGTAGGCAGAATGTTAATTAATATTCCCATTGACTACATGTAAATTCTAGAAGACTTAACTAGAATTATGTTAGCGATTTATATAAATTTGTATATTATATAGTGGATACGTTGTATTGATAGTTAAATATGATTTTCATGTAGTAGTAGATATTCACATTTATTTAATACTTTTACTCCAAAACATTGTTAACTTCATAAAAGGTATAAATGTGTGGTGGTGGTCCCCCGTGGTCCCCGGTTATAACGTTGTTTATATAACGATATATTTTTGTATCGTCGACGCTGAATAAGCGCTAATGCCGAGATTTCATGCAACGCTTTTTTAACTCTCGTGCGAATGGGGGCTAATTCTGTGGCAACTATCATCGAATTTTCTCTTGTATTAAAGAAATTCCTGTTTTAACAGTCATACAATTATAGTTGTAACAGGTACAGCAAAACGAGATTTCCCGTCCGTAATGTGGAGCTCTACCATAGTTGCTGCGAATAGTTAATTAACGATGTTTCAATAGAAAACTGAGCGTTACTTTACAAAAATCAAAGACTCTAATTAGAAGTAGGGAAAACGGGTATTCTCGTCGATGTGAGTACTATAAAAGGGATTATGATATATTAGAGAAGTACAAGGATAATATGTGACTAGCATATATGCAAGTTCTTTAGTGAAGTAAAGTAAATTCACGATCTGACTTGCATAATAATATTTTATGTATATTACGTTACATTTGCATACGTGTGAGGTTTTCCCGCGAGACAGATATGTTAATTAATTAACTATATTTAACCCCACTAGCTCAGCGGTCGAAGGATAGCATGAAAGCCTTTTGATGTACAAACCCCGACCCCTATCTAGAACAAGCTTTCTTATATATAATAAAGGGTACACGGCCAGGCGGTTCACTTGAGTGATATTAAGTTTCGCCCAATTATATTTTATACAGAGTCTCAATAGCTCAACGGTATAAGGTATGAACTGAAATCTATTGGGAAGAAAGAAGGGCAGATGGTGTATAAAAAAAAGTACCAAGTTATAGTGACCGCTTTTATTATGCCGGAGCCAGATATAGTTCAAAGTGTTTGTACATTTTTGTCCTTGAAGACTACAAAGTACTACAAAACTTTGTGCAGCTACATAAAATCTCCCGGCCACACTACATGATCATTGAAACGATCATTCAAATGAATCTGTCTGGCTCCGGCATTATACTTATAGCGCTACTAGTAAATAGATCCCAATGGTAATATAGCCGTCAATCAACAGATTTATGGTAATTTTCTATTGTTACTATAATAGACATTCTACATAACACTCCCAAAAACATAAGAATAAAGCATACCAAAACGGTCGTAAATCGTAATAGTAGCAGTAAGCAACACAAACGACACAAAAGCCACCGTTGAAAATAAGAAACCAAAATACATGTACGTGTTAAATAACCATTAGTCACATGTGTTTTTGCCTTGAAACAACAATGATCAGCCGCTCCCGCGTGCTTTGCTGTAATCTGCATAACATAGGCAAAAGGCACTAACTGACATGTATTTGTTAACAGTGACAAGCAAACGCATCTTACAATAAAATTAGAAAAATATATTAAAAGGAAATCAATTTAGTTTGATTCATTTTTGTATCGTACTGTAAATTGTAGGCACAGTTGTTTTTTTTTTGTGGTTTCTGATGTTGGCCCTATCGGCCTCAACAGCGTCACCAGTAGTTGGGGGGGTTGAGGTTTGCTGGTCGTGGTTATGATTGCCGTGATCACCAGCTCCGACTAGAGAACCTAGAAAGATGAATATTTTTTAAAAGTTTTATTCATAGATGTATTTAAAGAAAGAAAGTAAGAGAGAAAAGTTTAACTTGCAATAAAACAGTGGTGTTTTCTCTTTTCTGTTTTCTCTCTAAAGTGTAGACTTTATACAAGACAATAATATTAAAATAAGAAAAAATAAGTACATATATTGGTTCAATTAACGGTCAGTGTTTTGAACGAGATTTTTTAGAATTGCAAATGCTATAGAGACTATACTAACTACTTTTATTACAAACTGATTAATTCCTTTACTTATCTAGGTTCAGCAACTAAAAATGCTTTAAGTAATATGACAAAAACAGACCCATTATTTATTTACATATAGGTTATTTACTGTGAAATTAAATTACAAAAAGAAAAAGTGCAAATAATATGGTGAGTATATCTATACCATCAGATTGTTTTGTTGTTGGTGGTGATACCCGCGCCCAGCAGAGGTGACGATACTTCACTGCGCTTATTGTTGAAGTCATCTAAGTCCATTGCCGACGTTGAACCCCCCCCCCCCCTTAATTCTGCTGTAACGTCCATTTAACACCCCCTTAACCCTTCGTAATTCCTATTCAGCTTAAGATGACTTACCATCAGATTCAGCAGGAGTAGTGGTCGGTGGTGACTGTGTGATGGGTTCCGGTGGTCGCTCACAGGCGGAGGCATTTTTTTGTAGAAATACATAAATGCATACATAAACATAGATAATACACCCAGACACGAGGCGGGAATCGGATCCAAGATCCCCGGAGCGGAAGGCAGGATTATTACCCAACGCGCCAACGGGCCAGCCTATACGATGTAAATATAAACGTGATTTTAAAACTAAACTATTGAAGTTAAAAGCTAAATGTATTTCAAATGATGTCGCGGCGAGCATAACAATCATTACAGCATTACCGCCAAAGACCGGATAAGGTTAATTATATCTGCGTTTATGTTAATGAACTTTAGATATGCAGTCGAATAACGTCGCTGTAATGTATGGCTCTTTGTGCCTGCAGAATGTCCGATGAAGACATCATTTCAATTCGTAAAACAAATTCCGCCAAAAAGTACAAAAATTCGCGTACTAATATTAGCACAGAGGACGTCGTGGCATTAGGCCTCCTCTGTGTTAATATTGTGATCGGAACAGTGGTTGGAATTTGAGTGAACAGTTCCTAGGAGATTTCTGCTCACTACCATGTACCTTCACTTTTGTTAATATTTTTTTTAATACAATTTCGGTACCTATATATAAATATTCATTTTAAATACTTCGAGGAGATCTTGGCCTAATCAGTAGTCGTCTATTGAGTCGATGGCTAGGTTAAGATGCTCTTGCTGCGACCGGGTGATAGATGGGTGACCCATACTAGCACTGGTTTATATTTGATATCCGACCTCCTCCGTGTTTCGGAAGTATTTGTAGGCGCACCATGATATTGTCGTTAAGACCGGGACAGGACCAGGATCTACGGTTACCTCTATTAAAATTATTAGTAATGTATAACTAATAATTCTATATAAATAAAAACGAATTTCCAAAATGTATTCTCATAATTTCGGACCGACTGCACATAATTAGATAATTCTTTTTTTTTGTTGTATTCGTTCGACAAAGTATGTATAATGACAACATTTTTGTGAAACGTGATTTTGAAGGGACTTTCAATTGTAAGTTTAACAAATAATAACATAGGCTACTGTAGTTTAAGGTAAGACAATTAAGGTTCCGCACAAATAATTAAAACCTTCAATACATGTATAACAAAATCACTGAATTCACGCGGGCGAAGTCGCGTGCATCTGCTAGTATTAAATAAAATAATGAATACTAACTACAGGTACTTTATGCTTTGTATCTAAGAAATTTGGTTCAGATTATGTGGTCATTTGTAATAGCAGATATCTATAATACCTAGACAGCGGCAGCAGTCTCAGTCGGAGGTTCCAATAGAACTAGAAACTTCACTATATCATATCTCTCTTCAAATTTAATATTAACGCGTTGTCGCGCTGAAATTTGTGTCTAAACATCTCAATTTCTACAGATGATATTCTGGTACTCTCACGAATGAGAACTCTTGAGTTCATCTTGTGTCATAAAGCGTGAAACCAGGACAGTTCTGGTGAAACCAGCATGTATGGTGATCCTATCGGCGTTCGAATCCAATTGTTCGAAATGTTCCTGATATGCCCTCAGATAGCTTCCGAATAACTTTTCGAAACTTTTAACTCACGGGTATTTTAACGATTACAAGCTAATATAACAACCCCATGGTTTTTTTAGCAATTTTAATATAAGTAATTTTTTTTAAAAGTTTTTATTTGTTGCCTTAAAGTGAACTTTTTATTGATAATTAAAAAAGAAGACACTAAAGCGTAGAGACAGATAGAATATTTTATATGATTAGGATAAAAATCTGTACAATTAAGTCTTGGCGCCAAATTTATTTTAATATTATATTTATGTTCAACGGGCCTTTCTCAAGACGTGTTATTATATTAATCATTCGGCAATATTTTTAATTTTGGATATGTGTAGATTTGGGTGGTAACATCTTCAAGCAACATCACCACTTAACAATTATACCTATTTTGATAACAAATTAAAAAAAAGCCCAACAACTAAATATTTGAAGTCACTACGAGGAAAGCTGCTAGTTAAATACCAAATATAATTTTTCCAGGTATAGGAAATAAAATGTAGATCGCGCCGCCTAGTACACAAAAACCTTAAATATAGAGCACGATTTAAAAACGATTTTTTGTTGACCGAACCGCTGCGATAGGCGGTTATCGGCGACCCAACAATATTTACCTAAAGGCAACCATGTCCGAAACAAAGACGCGTGTGCGACACACACGGGCACTCAGTGTGTCACTGCTACATATGGCACTGGCACAAAAACACACCGGCTACGATCGCGACTCCGCGAACGGATGCGGTTTTGCGAAACGGCATGGCGGCCGCGGCCGTACGCCATTCGGCGCCAATGTCCCGTAGTTGAATACGACGTGCGCGGCGAACGCGGCCCGTACCAGCTCGGTCTCGAGCGACGGCGAACAACGTCACGTCTTCCTCTAGACCGAGCGCGAACTACCGCGTAAATATAGAAACTCCACAACAGGAACAAGCGCGCGAGATGTTCATGAACGTATTTACCATTATACTCGAGGCGAAGTCTGTTAATGCGTTTTAATGAATGCACGATATTTTATGCGTATAAATTTAAAATTGTCTGCGTAATATTCCGAAAAGAGTTATGGGCACCTCTTATAGCAAACACACTCAGTCACTTAATTAGCCTCCACTTATATTAGGAAAGCCTGTATTCTCCATTTTTCTTCTTTTTTACTATTTCCATCAGCCTGTCTTTCAAGTGATAACCCTGAAACAAATTTTGTAAGTTTAACTTACCTCTTGCTGCTACGATTTCCAACATCTTCATCGGTAACTTCAGTTGACTTTTCCTCCTCATCCTGTTTTCCAACAAAGAGAATGTGAATTATTATTATATACACAAAAGAGGAATAAACAAATATAGTTCGTTCAGTCTGAAAATGCGAGTCACGACATTTACATGCAACATAGTGTGTAGACGCAATACACGCAAGCTCTTCAATTTTTTTTTTAGTCACCAAATCGCTGCACTCACGTCGGCAAGCGTTTAAATTAATAATTACTTTCTCACTTTAAAATAATGGAATTGTGCATTTTTAAACTGTACACACTCTATAACATATTTCAAGGTGGGAAATCCAAACAGAATCAGCCCGAATACGCAGGATACTTGCGCGTAAATACGATTCACTCTTGATGGATTATTTTTGCATATTTATTTTTTTTTTTTTAATGAAATATGCAAAAATTTTTAAGGAAGTCTCTTTCGCTCTTGAAATTAATAGATTCTTTAATATAATCAGTTTGAAGGCTTAAATATAATAAGTGAAGCGTACATACCTAAATTACTCTCGCATTTCTTAAACTAAAGGTCAGGAGTATTAGTAAAGATTAAAATTTTATGGGAATTTGAAAATAGATTTTAATGGCAAATTAAAAGAAATGTTTAAAATGTTATGAATAATCTTATATATATTGCGTAAACAGAATTCCCATCATAAGCGCATAACATAAATTATTCAACAAATTATTATTGTTAAAAAGGAAAAGTATATGAAAACATACTTTTACAAAGGCCCCAAGACGGTAAGCATGGTGGATTAGGAATCCCTACCTGGTTCATATTTTTTGGGTACTAGTAAAATACTTTGATTCTGTAAGTTTTAGATATAGTCTATCATTGGCCGTTTTTGTATAAAGGCGCAAAAAAATAATTGAAATTTATTTTTCTTAAAACCTTATAAATTGATTGATTTAAAATTTTTGATATTAAAAAAAATAAAGGCATATCGATCATAAATCATAAAATTCTTTTGTTACTTTTAATTTCTATTTATAGTGTGACAGACTTTTAAGAAAATGAAAGTTGAAAATACAAGATTTTATATAGATCAATAGACAGGATGGACCCACAAAGGTGGGCCAATAAAGGCACAAAGACAGTATGTGCTCCCACCAGTGGTCGCCAAGACCAGGGAGGCTGAAGAAGGGGTGGAGAGATGACTTGGATACCTTTGCGGAAAAGAAATGGATTCAAGTAGACCAGAATAGGAAGGTGTGTTCGGAGAAGAGGAAGGCCTTTACCCAGCAGTGGGACATAATAGGCTAATAAAATATTGATCATATGTAACTGATTTATAGTTAGACGCTGGTTAGTAATGTGGTAGAATATTTAAAAAGCGACATCTCCAAAGAAAAATAAAATAAATACTATAATTAGTAATAATGTATAAATTAAAAGAAATAGGTTAGATTTCTTTTTAATTTTCATATTAACGTAGTTTCATATTAACCT
>JANCMC010009603.1:10716511-10751117 GCA_024363005.1 Charaxes varanes
AGTAATAATGTATAAATTAAAAGAAATAGGTTAGATTTCTTTTTAATTTTCATATTAACGTAGTTTCATATTAACCTTGGCCTTTTACGTAGTAAAAGATGTTAGCAAAAAAGGATTACTCTACTTCTAGAGTCGACTAATTTGTACATACCATTTGATATCACAACAGCATTGCCGGTTTTTGTTTCTGTGTGTGAAAAAAAGATATTTTAAATATATTTCCCTTAATATGATTTGACATAAAAGGCCTAAAAATTGATATGAAATTAACGTGACTTATTTTATACTTATATATATATATATATATATATATTTACTAGCTGTTTTCCGCAATTTCGTCCACATAAAATTGTGAGTGTCCTTAGACCTTAATCTGGCCCTATTGAAAAATCTTTTCTTAGTGTATGTCTACTAAAGATAAATTTTAATGTATGTGCCACAGTTTTCGAGGTTTCGTGACATAGACTACATAAAGAAAATTACTACATATAGGCACCCATTCCATAATAAAATTACTACATAAATGCACCAATACCAAAATAAAACTACGACATTGGCAACCCATAGAATTATATTTATTATATATAGAATTATCATACATATTACTGAGATATAAAAATTATCAAAATCTTTGTTATTTTACATTATTTATCATTGAAGATAAATAGAATACAATGAATGGAGTAAGCAGTTTTTATGACATAGCTCAAGATATTTATTTATTAACTGATAAAAAAAATTATACTACTGTGATGTGCCAAATTTTAATATAACTTTTTAAAGGGCATCTTCAAAATTGAATTACCAAGGTCAACATAAAATGTGTAAGCGGACTTATACTTTGAGGGTAGAGTATTTATAAGTCCCACATGAAAGACTCACCCCATTTCTTTTTAATTGACAACAAACGAAAAATGTGTTTTAGATACATTTAGACAGCAAATCAATACACCCATGTCACAAAAAGTTTTGCTATTTTCTCATCATTGGAGATAGCTTTGTTCTTTAAAATGTTAAAAATAATTAAAGACCTTCTAAGGAATCAACAAAAAATATCATATAAAAAAGGGATGATTCACTTTACAGATTTGACTATGTAAGAAAAAAAGCATCTAATCCACTATCAAAGAGACACATGAAATTGAGACTTTAGTATGAATTCTTTGATTAGGGGGGGGAGGGATTTGCCTAACCTTCCTCCTCTTCCCTTTCCTTCTTCAGGCAACGCTTTTTAAGAATTTAACCCTCACAAAGGATGCTGCACATGATGAAGGGGTAAATGGTATCGCATTATTGGGATAGCCAACACTACAACAAAATAATGTGAGGCCAAAGAAAAAGCACAGTCAATAGAATTTTCTGACTTGCACCTTTGCTTCTAATGAAACAAGCAATAAAATTGAAATATCACGCCTCAGACCAACTTGACCTGAATCTGTTAAAAATGACCTTGTTTTTTGGTGAATAAAACACTGTTTTATACTGACTGCAACAGTTATTTTATATCCCAACTTGGAACTTATTTGTGTGTCTGTTTTTAATAATCCTCCAGAAAGGAAGGGTAGTTATCAATATGTATTAATATTAGATCACTTTATAGTAATAAGTGTCTGTATGTAACCCTAAAAAGTCTAATTAACCACCCGGCAGTTAAAACTAAGGGCATCTACAGCCGAGAGTTTTTTCAGCTTCAACGATCAGTGTTCAAATTGCTTTTCAGCATTTCAACGATCTAGCCCTCGATTGCTCCGATACAATGGATGAAGATTCAAAAGCCATTATAATCTCCAACCATATATAATTGTAGACCGGCTGCTAGGATTTTTGGTCTTCGAGTGTGGTTAATTTTGTGTATTTTTTTTTAAATTATGTCTTACTTTTTTTGACGAAATCAAAAACATTTTCAAACGTTAATCGTCAAAGAAAAACCACACAGCATCAGTGCAGTCGATAAAAACACCTATCAGCCTCGTCCAATCTTCAGTTTTCAACCATTTTTAATATTGACTTTGAACGAAAAATCTGATAAACGCGCAATGCTACGACTACATTGGAAATAAGACTGCCGTTACCCTTTTAACTCTAGATATAATAAAAGCTGGTTAATAGATATTAAATTATGCAAGTTCTAGATGTAGTTTTTATTAACTTTGCCCTAAAAACCCGATAAACGCGCAACACTACGGCGACGGTTAAATCATAGATGAATCTGCCATTACTCTAATAGTCCTAGGTATAATTAAAACTGGCTGGTAGACATGATATATATCCAAGTTCAAGATGCAGTGTTTATTTTTATTATTTTTTCCCGCGAAATCCGATAAACGCGCAACTCTAAGCATAATTTTTCCATATACATATATATTCGATAAAATATGATTGGTTTAGGCTACTGTTGAGGGCAAAGGGCCTGTATATATATTGATTTATATGAAATACTAGCTGTTATCCACGATTTCGGCCGCGTTTGAAACTATGACTTTAAATTTAGAAGGTCGTAATTCTATTTGTTATTTTGTTAAAATGAAATCAACCTACTTATATTCCCTATAAAAGGTCTTCTCCAGTGAAACTCTCATCGTTATCCTTAAATTCGTTTCGGAGATTGCGCGTAACGAATAGACAGATAGACAAAACTAGATTAGGAATTTTTTATAGATACTGTTATATACGATCATATGGATTGACTATAATATACTAGTCTTAAACCGCGGCTTGTTTTCTTTAAGTTTTATACAGGCTATAAACCCATATTCACCCCTTACGAATTTCATTTTCGCGAAAAAATGTAAATTATATCCATCTCCAAGGTTCAATTTATCTCTATACCGAATTTGATCAAAATCGGTTTAGCAGTTTAGGCGTGAAAACGTAGCGACAGAGTTTACTTTCACCTTTTTATTTATAATAATAGTACGGTTATTTATGTTATGACGCTACAAACATACAGGTAAATTTTATTAATATGTATGGATGCGTGTTATTAATAATATTTCATCAAAACCATGTTTCAAATATATTATGATGGATTTTCATAACAATTCCAAGGTTTGAGTTAGTGGGTTATTGAGGTACTAATTGAGCTAGTATAAACCAAACAATGTAAATTGTCAAAGATGCCTAAATAGCTCACTCACAAGCCGGCGCTACTGTCTATACGATGATGATAGTAATTCTTATCTGGTAGGTTTTTTTCTCTCTTATGACAACTGTAGTACAATGTAACTGAACTCAAATTAATATAAGTATTTTAATTTCAATCCTCTATTATTTTCGCCCCATCCCCATCATTATTATACCCAGCAGTTTTACAACATTTCATATTCGATTTTATTAACAACAACTTTACCACAAATAGAATCCAATGAGAAAGCGCTGATGAAATCCCAGCACGAAAAATTTCCTTTTCCCACAACCGATTCCAATCTCTCAACGGTGATTTTACTTTTTCGGTCAAAAACTGATACAAATTCTTTAACAATGCTCGGTCGAAAAGCGGGGTCGAGTATTTTTCTATGACGGGGCCATTCCTCACCTAAAATGAGAATGGAAGCATTAATCGTCACGTGTTATAGAAGTATTTTCAAACAACAGATATATAAAATACAAATAATATTATAAATGTGAAATTTTGTACACATGGATGTATGTTTGACGCTGGTACTGAATACATTTTAATAAAACGTTACAATAATATAGCTTATGTATCGGAATAACACATACGCTTGAAATAATAAAGATAATGCCTGAATTGTCCAAAATATAACGATAGATGTCAAGTAAGTACAAGAAAATTCTGCCATCTGCGAGCTATTCTGGCGTAAATCCGTGTGACATAGTTTGGAACATTGGCATTTTCTTCGGGCAAGGCACGTCTTGACTGACCGAGGAATTTGAAGTAAATTATTTGGAAGGGCGAGCATGATGTTTTTGTTCAACTGTACCGTCAGGAGGTCCGCAGATGCTTTGCCTACCTTTGAGAAGGATTTTGGGCTGTCGGGAACACCGGGCCCGAAAACCGAACGAAACACGACAACAATACCATCACTTGACGCGACAGCATTGCCACTTCACGCCGATCTATCGAGGATCCAAACGAATTGTAATGCCTTCATAAAATTATATGAAACATGAGCCCAATTAATTTAATTATACAATTACATGTTGTTGTACATACAAATGGTTTATTATGACCATTTTAGTAAGAACACGTAATTGGTACACCCAACCGTCACAACCAGATCTCAATTTAATAAAGATATGTATTTTATTAATATAACATGCAAATATTAACCTGAAATAATAATTGATATTATGCGTTACGTAATATGGACGGTGGAATATGAGAAAAGACGATCTACGCGTGTTTATACCATAAGCTTATGTTTTTTTTTATCATAACTTATGGGACTATTGGTCAGCTAGAGATTTTTTGAAACAAACCACTTTTACGTCTTTTAACATTTCATTTATTAAACCTACTAAAAGACCTCGGCTTGTCAAGAACTATCATTAGTTAATTATTAGAAAGGATATCTAAATCCGCACTAGTAGGATCATACCATCCCCGATTCATTGCATTTGGACCTTTAATTGATTCGACTAAGAACTCAAATATTTATTTACATAATTATCACGTTTACTGTCATCCAATGCCAACTTCCTACTCCCAAAAGCAAAAACCAAATCTCTCCCTTTGTTTTTTCTTGAAATTACAAGGGAGTTTTCCCCTTGTAATATCAAGAAAGGCTCAGGCAGATTGGTAATGTACTTAGATTACCAATCTAAGTCACTTGACTATCGACGCCCGTGTAGATTGTAGATGTAGATGTCTACGACAACATGCGGCTGGCATATACTTTGCCGGTTGTAATAAGGGGTTTGTGCCATCGAGAACTCTCACAAACCGAACACTTGACGTGATAGCATTGTCGCCATTTCAAGCAGATCTTATATGAGAAAGAGGTACTGTTATCCGGACGCACCCGTCGCAATTCGGCTACGGTAAAAAAGGGACTCTTTCGCTTGCTTTTCTAAATTGACAATCATAATCATCAACAACCTGCGGCCATCCAGTGCTGAATATCAAATAGATAACAAAAATATTTTTAAACAAAACAGTACATCTCGCACTGGACAACAGACTCTATTTGATACTAAAAAAAACGGAGGATTATTAGGTTGGCAAGCTTTCATGCACTGTCAACAATGAGCGCACTAATACTTCAAGTACCCTATTTTCAAAGCACCCTCGATGGTATGTCATTCGACTCCCATGTTATTCGCAAAACACGATAGGCGAAGAGGCGGATTAAAGCAAAGTAGTTTAGCTTCTCATACATGTCATGGATTTCCGCAAAGTAACGCCTGATTCTATCAATTACTTACACATATGCTTTGTTTTATAAATATTATTTATCTTTTTATACAATCTAAGTGCCAGATAATTGTACTGCTGTTGTGCAAATTTACTTTTAACTTTATTTAGTGGAAATTTATCTAAATAAATTACCAGGGGTGATCAACATTTTCGTTTTTTAATGTATTTCCATAGACAAAAACTGTTTACTCCGATTACCGATATACTTTGAGTGTACGATACCTTCCTAATCAACTGTCAGTCATGGCAAGGCTTATGCCAAAGGACGATACCTAGATGAATCATAGGTTGAACCATGTTTATCAAGTTAAAACATTTTCTTAATTAAGCAAAATAGCTGAAACAGTTCTAGCAGGCTGGCCCGTTCGCGCAGTTGGCTGTGATCTTGCTTTCTTTTCCGGGTGTTTTAGATTTGATTCCCATATGAGTCTGGGTGATTATGTATGTAAATATGTATTTATATATTTAAAAAATGTGTACCAATCAACTTTTACCTACACAGGTATTAAGTTTCCGACCGTAGATACGTTTTATGTTAATAGTCCTATGTTTGTACATATAAATGTGCAATTGTCTCGTGTCTCGACTCTTCCGAATCAGTGGTAGCTTTTAAAATATTTGACGATTCAACTTCTAAAAGTCTACTTGAATAAAATATCATTTGAATTCAAACTTTTTTGCGCATCACATACATGGTATAATGCCGGAGCCAGACATATGTAGGTTCATTTGAATGATCATGTAGTGTGGCAGTGGACTTTGAGTAATGGCAAAAAGTTTTGTACAACTATGTGGACTTTGAGAACAAAAATGTACATACACTTTGAGCGATGTCTGGCTCCGGTATAACGACATATATAATTCCATTTGGCAATTAATATAATATACGATTGTCACGATTACGCGTTGACATCATCATATCATACGTATCTGTACAAAGCGTTGTGCGTAAATATTTTGGCATTGGCGTGCGTGTGGTGTTATTTTATTAATTAATATAGTGATATTGCATATTATAAAAAAAATATTAGCACTCGCACAACCTCCTCTATATCTATACTAATATATAAAGCTGAAGAGTTTGAAATGAAAAGTGAAACGAAACGAAAGAAATTTATTGAAAAAAACTGAATTTGCACAACTATAAAATGGTAACGATGATACTGTGAAAGTTTAAGCTGTGTTACAGAATATCATCGCCCCAATACATAGGTAAACTTTAAATAGAAAGAAAGAAACAGCATTTATTCCAACTTTGTGAATCAAAATCACTTACAATTAAAATTAACAGAATTATACACGTATATAAAATAATTAAAACTGATGTTATCGCCACGGGTTTTTTCGAGTGACAACACTTCAGCAACGATCATTCGGTTGGCAGTACGTGTGCACTTGTCACGTGACTTTCCCTCAGTTCGCTCCGGGAGTTCGCACGCGACGTCTGCGCTCCTGTGTTATATTTCTTGTTTATTGTTTTTTTCTTCCTAAAACAAAGCGATTAAAGAGTACATTAGAATTGGACTCTTATTTATGACAATACCCTTGTTATACACTTATATTAAGTCCCTACCTTAATAATCGAAATATATTTTTAACCACTACATTATTACGAGTGCTCTCCTCACATTTTGACGAGGGCCTAAACAATAAATTTCGAGCATATTCGAATATCAAATAAAAAATGTCACGGCCTTAAGTTACAACCCTATAAAAACAGCGCCCTAATTTAATTTGTCAAGCGTAAAGTCCAAATTGTACGACAAGCAAATTAAATATTTTACATAAATGTATGGTGAACGCAGTACAAGGGACGATTTTCTGTACGGGGAAATAAACTCTACATTAATTAGTCATAGGTACTAGAATGGCTTGCCTTTGTTTCGAGGTGGACTGTATACCACCTCGAGGGAAATTACCGATGGACATTAAATTCAGATGATGGGTGTGCAACAATGTATTTTGGTTAAAGCAAATAGCTATTGGGACTTGTACTGGTTTTAGTGATTATCAAAGATTTTGGTGTTATTTAGTGTACTGTGAAGCACTCAGCGTGCTTCTTTTCATAGCTTTTTCGGTAAGTTAGTATGTTTGAGTTAACGTAAATAGAACTTTGAAAGAAAGGAAGAGGAAAGTATTTTTCAGTATGATTGACTGTTTTAAATTCTAACTTTTTTGTTTAATTCCCCTTATTTAAGGTAAGGTTTAGAAGAAAATAGAAAGAAAAGTGGAAGATTATTCAGTCAAAGAGTTTAAGTCGTCAATAGTAAATGCAAGTCTAAGTAATGAAGTCGAAGAGAAATTTGGTCGCTGTTTCAAACTACTTCCAATAGGCGACGTTCGCACAGACCTCTTGACTGACGTGTCATGTAAAATATTTTTTTTATTTATTATTAATCATCAGCGTTACAGAAAACATTAATGTATAGAAAATAACAGGTAATAGAAGAAATTAAGTGAGTATGTGTACTATTACGTCCGTGCGCACGCGTATGTGTGTGTGTGTGCGTGCGCGCGTGTGTGCATGCATGTGCGTTCGTGCATGCGTGTGCGTGCGTGCGCGCGTGTCTGCGCACGTGTGTGTGTGTGTGTGTGTGTAGACAACTTTAGTATCTCTTTTTTTAATTAAACTTTGGCTCTCCAAAGGTGGAATAAGTCAAGATTGAAATATTGTTTATTATACGTTTATATTATATATTATTACATAAAACATACGGACAATTTCACCTTTTATGGAATAAATATAATCGAGATTAGTTAACTGGATAATAGCAGGCAAGACAAAGACTGTTGGATCCGGTACTTAACAATTAATATGAAATGAATAATAACAGCAGTATTTTGTATACTATAATATCTGGGCAGATTAGTTGAAATTGGGACAGATTTCGGACGTATTGTATAGTCTTAATAGGCGAAACTGTTCAAAGTAATTAGAAGTAATTGCCAAAACCTGTAAAAGAAATAAAAATTTTAAGTAAATAAGAAGATACACAGTAATAAATTAGCATGTAGTAAAAAAAAAATAAAAATTGTTACTACGTAATAAAAGATGGCATATAGTAGATAATAATAATGGAAATAGCCATGTAAATTTAAAAAATAGAAAAAAAAAATGAAATAAAAAGATAAAAAAAAGTCTCTGACGTTAATGTTTGGGGGACTGGAAAAAAAAACCAGCCTGGAAAGATATTATATCACAATAATAATTAATTTTTAATTTCTAATACGTAGGAAGACCCATGATTCCACACAGTTAAATTGCATTAAAATATTCTTCTAGGTTGTAAAAGGAATTTTCAATTAAATATTTTTTTAATTCTCGAATTAACATAATTATTCAGGTCATTTATATTTCGTACATATTCTGGCAGATGATTGTAAGTTGTAATTGAATTGACATATGGGCTCTCACTGTGCAATTTTAGTTGAGAAATAGGTTTAAATTATTCCAAATTCGTTTGTTATTAAAAAAAAATTTGTGACGTAATATATTCCAAGTCGCCACGCGTTATTGTACCTATCAATGCCTTTTGTGTGAGGCGGCTTTAACACTAACAGGGACTAATTGTTCCAGAATCATTTCATATTCAAAAATTATGCATTCCCGTGCATAGGTTGAGGTGTTCACCGCTTTATTGTAACGCAAATAGAGTCAAAGGCATACCTGTACATCTCTGACGAAATCATGTACCGTAGCTCTGTTGAGATAATATATGCGTATATGCAAAATTCTGCGTTCACAATTGAGTGGCTTAGATTCCTCCTCCATAGTTTGGATTCCTCCCAGTAAATATATCCAGTGGGGAACGAATTTTAACAGTACCTTTTTAATCCTGTTTTATTTCAAAATTGTTCGCTACTGTATCTTTTTGTCTATGGCAATGTTTCTGAAATTGTGGGTTGCAACACCGTACCGGGTCGTAGTTAGTGAACTGCCGGGTCGCAAAAATTTGTCGAAAAACGTTTTTACGATACATTCACTTTTTTATCCAAAAAAGGAATAGTCATGATTTATGATATAGTCCATTAGGGATAGTACTAGTATATGACTAGAAGGTTACGCTGGTCTATAGGATATCTTAATTAAAGTTGGTGACATTTTTGGTGTGATGATTGATTCCAGGGAAGGTAAAGAAATTAGAACTGTAAAGAAAGATTCAAAAAAACATTCAGTAAAGAAATTTAAAAAAATCAAGCAGACGGGTTCCGTACTATCATATAATACTTTACCAGATTATATTAAGATTTATACTTTTATATTCAATTTGACAGTCGCTGCACTTTTTTTTTGATGCAACGACAAATTTTCATTTTTAGATTTTTCCCCTTTTTGCTATGAGATATAGCTGATGTGAGGTTTCCTTGAGGTTTGGAGGTACGGAACCCTAAAATGTTCTAAACTCACAAAGCATTGAATAGTTTCAAAGTTATTTATCTCAGAGGAAATACGCAGATGTGCGAATGGTTGAATAAGTGAAAAACTTTTCAAGTCCCTGTCTTTATAGATGTATGAAATGGAAAATCAACTAGAGGAATATTAACAAAAGTTTCTAGTTATGAGGGGGAAAAGTTCCTCTAAGTTGTTAGAAGCAGACGCAGTGGATGCCAGCGAAAGTCTGAAAGAGCGTAATAGAAAGTAACTTAATTGTGGTCTAGTTTATATACAGTATATAGTACAGTCGTCTTTGCCACCAGGAAAATAAAACAAGTAACAATTTTTTTTATGTTACAAGGGGCAAACAAGCAGGCAACAGGCAGCTAAGCGCCTACTGAAGCCTATGGACATCTGCACGACCAGGAAGCAAGCAGATGCGTTGCCGGCCTCTAATGACGAGTTTAGGGTACCGGGAAGTCTCACAAACCGAACAAAACGCGACAAACCATCACCCGACGTTACAACACTGCAGCCACTTCACGCCAATCCCATGTAAGAAAGAGGTACTGGTACCCGGATGCGCCGGCCTAATTCGGCTAAAATTGTGGCGCTACCTCTATTAGAAAGATAGGAGTAAGGAAAAGGGATGAAGTAAAAGGATATAAAGGTAAGGAGAGAAAGGATGCGGATAATACTGTCACGGACAGTATAGGGGGAGTGACAATAGCAGCTAGGGGCTCCGGGGTCGCGTATCCGTAGTGTATCTGACCAGCTATCGGACAGCTAAAGGAAGATCCACCCCGTGGGAAGACCCACTTCACCTATGCTGAATTCTTCTGAAACGCAGGGTGGTGTTGCGAACAATATCAGTTCTTTTTACACCTATTACGCTGCGTTCCTTGGCTCTTTGGCAAACCTTGAGTCTGGATTTCTTATCTTCGGTTAATGACCAAGTTTGTTGTGATTGGGATATGCAGAATACACATTTCGACGAGTTTACGTTTCAGAGATACAGGAAGGTTTCCTTCCTGTACCTCTAAAATGTAAACTCCCCAGCCCAGAAGCTCTTCCAGGCACTGTTAGTCTGAAAATAACTCGCAATAGTTGTGGTATGAGCGGCCTTAAAAATGGCTGTCTCATATGAAAATCTCAAAGGACGTCTAGACATGTGTCGTTTAAAAACACTTGAGCTGAAGTGTTTGCTTTCGTCCTTTCTTTACATGCTTCGCTGCATATTGGGTACTTTGCTGGTAAAGCATTTTACTACATCACACAGAAGAAAATTTAATATAAGTTAGCCAAAATAGTTTGGGATAATGAGTGCAAAAGTTGAAGGTCTTAGCTGCATCAGCGGCATTTGAGTCGTTCTCTAGTTTCAGTAGTTCTTACTGCTATCAGGTGGGTGTCCCATTCTATCACTGGTTTTCAAATATTTGACCTCCTGCTACGACGTAAAACAGTGGGTCCGAATAATGTCACTGAGCGATATCAGTCATGAGATTGTAGAGATCGTTGGGGTTCCGGGGATGACCTCAGACGGCAGTTGATCGTCTTAACTCGCCCCCACAGATCCTCTGCAATCTAAGCGGACACTGGTACTTGACCGGGATTAAGCTAGATATGAAGAAGAATGAATGCACTAATTGCACAAATTTGTTATCGAAAAATATTTTATTTTAAAAATTAATTTCCTTCTAATCTGACTTGGAACTTTATTCATAAATGATTCTCTTTTTAAGCTGTTAAGAGAAATTTAGTAGAAGAGAAAGTCGTAAAACTTCAGCGCTACAATAAAGAAGTTAGATTATATTGCATAAATTTGCAATTTAAAGGAATAATTTTGCAACTAAATAAAATACCTGGCACTATGGGAAAATTTATTTTATTTTTGAACATATTCTGGTAAGTGGTACTTATTCAAGTATAATAATAGTACTTCGTATTCACGAAGTAGTAAAACTTCTGCAATTATCTTTGTGTAGCGTTATAGATTATTTAGCACCATTTTATATTTGTGCTGGCGATTGTCTATACGATCGTGTACTAGGGCAGGTCGTGGCCTAATAGATGGTCGGCATTTGAGTCGATAGTTAAGTAAACTTGATCTTGCTGCGACTATGTGGTAGATGGGTGACCCATAACTAGCACTGGTTTATATTTGATAACCGAACCCCTCCGTGCTTCGAAAGGCACGCAAAACAGTGGCACCCGATTAATAACACTTTGTGATATTATTTTTAAGTTTGTAGAGATCGTGGTGGTTCCGAAGATGACGTCATATGACAATCAATCATCTTAACTCGCCCCACAGCCACATCCTCTGCAATTTAATCAGACCCTGGTATTTAACCGGAATAACGCTAGGAATAAGAAGTTGGCGATTGTTTATTAAGTTTGCTGAACTTAACAAATATTATTTCGACAACGATTTTTGTATTTTAACAAAACAAATACAAAACAATTTTGTCTATCAGCTTACCGGCGCTTCGGTACAGAAGTTTCACTCCCGAAATTACAATGGAAGCCAAAAAACTTTCAGACCTTCCTCACCTCACTTTCATTTAAAGTAAAACCAAAAAGTTATTTTTTTACAAATTGTTTTGTCAAATTTTCCAGAGAGGACGGCCTCTGCTATAGTTCAAATACATGTACTGTTGATACAGCTTAGAGGCTACTCTGGCTGGGACGTGTTTGCACTTGTTCACACATGACCGTCAGGGTTACCACTGTTGTTTGACACATAACAGTTAACATAAAATTTTCATTAATAAAAATAAATAAATATGGAAAAATTGGCTCATGGACGTCTGTCCCAAAGGTAGACAATATAAACTTTACCTTCCCGTTGGCGCAGTTAGCAGCAACCCTGCTTTCCGCTTCGGGCGTAGGTTCCATTCCCGCCTCGAGTCTGGGTGTATCATCTATAGGTATGTATGTATAAAAAATATCTACATATTAAAGAAGTCTTTTACCGATAACACAGGCATTATCTACCTTAGGAATAGACGTCCGTTTGTCAAATAGACACACTTTGTATATATAAATAAATGTCACTTATAACACAGGCTTTCATAAATAATTATTAAAGTCTGTGTTATAAGTGACACCCTCCTGTTATACACAAATATTTGTTTTGTATAAATACATACTATACATAAATATATAAATAGATAATACACTAGAATCGAACCCACAACCCTGCAAGGCAAGGTTACTGCCAACCGCGTCCCCGGCCCGGTTTATCAGTACCAGCCTATATCTGATATCGTAGTAATTCAAAGTATTAATGACTGTATGATCAAAGGTTGTATTTATTCAATAAAAAAAAATAGGAAAAAGTTGTAACTCTATTTAACCTAACCAGAGAAATACGCCAATGGTAAAGAAAACTACAACGAAACATACCGCACGCTTATTCATAGACTGACCTAACTCAAAAACGCTGATTTTTGGGAAATCGCAAAAAACTTTTGTGTCATTTATGACTTATTCCGCTTATAATTCAATAAAAGCGACATTGTAGTTATTTTAATAATAGTTAATTAAGTGATTAACGATATGTTATTTTAGTTAAAAGAAAAATATAGCTGTACCCCAGTGTTGGATAGAGATATCGAGATAATTTTTAGCTTGATAGATAGAGGATGTTGAAACGAAGCTGTCTGTATCTTTGACCCACTTTAGACCTAAAACGTTATTCGTCAGTTTATGTATGACTGTAGCACCGGATACACATATCGTAGCCTATACTATATACACAAGTATATATGTTTGTGGTACTGTGTGATTTTTATAACTTCTTTGGATTATTTTTATACAAAATTCCGTCGTATTTGATTCCATTGAGGTGTCGCCCAGAAATTTCCTACGCCAGCTTTAGACGAAGCCAGCACTGGCTGCCAGTGACACTTGCGGCCAGTGCTGGCTTGCTATCGGCCTCGTATAAACAGTTTTTCAAGAAGAGCCAGCGCTGGCAGCATTGGAGAGAATAGAGCGTAGGTCTATTTTTGAAGCTAGTGACATCCGCCCGCGTGCTCCGCGCCAGTTTGAGGACACGTGTAAACGCATCGTGCCAGTACCTGGCGCATATCCGTAGAACGTTTATTGTATTAGTTTTTAGTAGGATATTCGATGACGTCAAGAAAATTTAGTGAGGACGAAACATTAAAATTTGTGCCACTATATAGAGAGCACAAGTGCTTGTGAGATAAGCGTTGCAATCCTTATAAAAAAGCACTTCAATTTTGTCATCCAAAGTCTTTATCCTTTACGATTGATTCATCTATTATATTGATCAACTCTCTTCTCTCCATATTGCAGAAATATTCTTTATAGATTTTTAAACCGTCGCAACGTTTGTCTGTTCATTTTTTTTAAACAAAACGTGTGCTCACTACGAGAATAATTCAGGAATGAAATGAATTCAGTTGGCGTCGCTTTAACCTAGTTTTAAGAAAAACTTTGAGTAAGTATTCAATCAAGAATAAGATGGAGGAATGACTTGAATCGTTATAATGGAGATTGGCAACGACTAGCCTTAGACAGATGGAAAGAGGGTAGGGAGGCCTTTGCCCTGCAGTGGGAAAAAATAGGCTCTAAATAATAATAATAAAGAATTTGAGACACCATGATAAATTTATTTGTACTTAAACGTAAAAGTTACGGGAGAAAGCCACTTGAACAAGAACAAAAGTCTGACTTTTTGAGTTTTCGACCCATATTAAGTTCAGTGGCTCTAGCACGAACATTTCGAACCGTTAGAAATCGAAGAGTCGACTGAATTTAGGGTGTAAAAGTTCGATCCAGGCCCATAGGAGGCAAGTCTTTATCGCGTCACGTTTTTAACCAATGCTAATGCAATCCGTGTTAACACAGGAGAGTCCGCTATGGTCCCAGCACGTATCTTTTCAAAGTGACTTTTCGACTCGAACAGTTCGAAATATTCGTGCTAGTTACTTAGAAGTATCTCAAAAACTTTCGCACGTAACGTAATATCTTACAGACAATCCTTTCTCACTTCTCATATCGTGACAATTTTCCTTTTATTTATCTTATAATAAAATAACCTTTTCTTGATTGAGTCATAAGATATAGGTAGAATCATGAAATTTATAGATGGTAAAATTGTTGAAATGTTCTCCAGAGGTACAGTATATGGAAGAATGATCTCACATTATCGGTAGCCGAAGATAAGATCCATCCGCTCTTGAGGCTTTTATTTATTTAGACAAGTACAGTACACCGTTGTACTTGTCCTCCAAAAATTTTTTTTTAATTATTATGTGAAGCGTTGCTCGGTCTTCGAGCGTCAATTAACTTATAAGGCACTTATTGGTATCATAATATCTAGTTATTGCTTACCCTATAAAATCTTTACCTGATTTAGTACATTTCCAGTTTGGCTTTCAGAAGTGCGAGTCAATTGCAGTCTAGCGACATCTAGTTCCGATTTCGTAACCAACTGGAAAGGGGGTGGGGTGTAGAGTTCCAAAGACGTTCAGGCGTATATGTATGAACCATAAAGCCATTCTGTAGTTAATTCCTTGCACATTGTATCATTTAAATGTTCGCTTGTGATTATTTAATTGGAATTATTTTTGCGATAAATAATAAAATCAATACTTGTTGGCGATATCGTTCAATAATAACAACATTAATTTTCAATTGTATTTCTTAAATAATACACTTGAAAATTCATTAAAATCCTACCTCTTATATTTTTAATTATTAATTAATAAGACAAACATTTAATATTATCTCCAATATGTATCATGTAAAAGGCTAAGTAACCAGTGGTTGAAGTTCTCAAGTCAGGACTTTTTCTACTCTAAAACCTTAATCGAGGTTTCAATCAATATGGCATTTTGTATTCGGCCTTCGAATCCGCAATCTGCAAATAACTTCTTAAAATGTTGATCTAGGGTTTTTGTCTTAATATTACATTACGGTTTGATGTAAAAACATTGAAGAAATTTGTTTCTGATTGAAAATCGCATTGCATTAGGTAGTAATAACGATATTATACAGTATTCAGTTAAAAAAAAGTAAAAAAAATTAAATTCTATGAAAAAGCCGACAAAAAATTTCACCACTGGGGAGAGGAGAGGGGAGTCTAGAATCATATACCAAACCCATGGGATACGTATCCGGTACGATGTCAGATAGACCCTGTATTATTAAGAGAAGATACGAGAAGATATTGTATATTAAATAAAAATACCGTAATCTCTACTAACAGTAGTAAACAAATGTCCATTATAATTCATTCATATAATCAGTAAACACAAAAATATTGCTGTCGTTGCCCCGAATACAACATTGACGTAAATCATCAGACGTGCAACGATATCGCGGATCAAGGACGAGATAAATTAACAAATAGAAAGACAGTGCAATTATCTATACACATAAATAAATTGAAATGTTTGTTCGTACCGTCGACCCTACATGCAAGTGCTAGTGCTATATGAGGAAAACTGACCTAAACCATCCTAGCCTCAGTATCGACCGTTTACTGGAATCGTGATTTTCCATTGGAAACGTATAAATAATTGATAGAATCAGGCGTTACTTTGCGGAAATCCATGACAAATACAATACTGAACTACTTTGCTTTAATCCGCGAATGAATACGAGGGAAAATCGGCGCAATGCTGCAACCCGAAAGCTACACCACCGATGAGGATAGACTAAGAAGATTTATTTTTTCATAGATTTTTGGGGCCGTATTTAAAATTAATAACAACTTTATAACTTACTCCTGTCTTTCTAATTAGTGGTAGCGCGGATTGGGCCGGTGTGTCCAGGTACCAGTTCCTCTTTCTTACATAAGATCAGCGTGAAGTGGCGGCAATGCTGTCGCGTCACGTGATGATATTATCGTAGCGTTTCGTTCGGTTTGTGAGACCTCCTGGTGGCCTGAACACGCCATAGACTTGCCTCCTGGTCGTGCAGATGTCTTTGGGCGTTAGTAGGCACAGAGCTGTCTGCTCGTTTGCCCTTTGTAACATAAAAAAAAATAACTTAGCGGTACGGAATGTGGCTCAAATTTA
This sequence comes from Charaxes varanes, assembly GCA_024363005.1. Classification (NCBI taxonomy): domain Eukaryota; kingdom Metazoa; phylum Arthropoda; class Insecta; order Lepidoptera; family Nymphalidae; genus Charaxes; species Charaxes varanes. The sequence continues at coordinate 10,733,322 of JANCMC010009603.1, forward strand.
AACAAACCACACAGTGGTGGTTTAAATACTGCCTCTAAAGGTTTGAAGGTGGAACATTGTTAAATAATAATTATCTTGTTGTTAAAATTGGATAAAAAATGACCAAAAGCGTGTCAAGACACGCTTATATTGCTTTAAAGCGTATCTGATACACTATATACGTATTTGTTAATTAACTTCAAAAGTAGTTGTCCAATTTCGTTCAGAATAATTTTCTTAATGAGTTTTTAGCATGTTCTATCAACATGGAAAATTTTAAGTCTCTACGTCTACAAGTTTGGAAATGCTGGGGGGCTCGGGGAGCCAACCAAAAGCCATATTACGATTTAAGAGACGGCCCAGCGCTGTTTGAGAAGTTTATCAAGGATTTACTGCAAGCGTGGCGCTACTTCTCATTATCCTATATCTAATGGCAGGAACAAATAGAGCTTTTAGATTATCAAAACGAGTTGTGAAATAGATTAGCAGAGCCGTCTGATATTTCCACTGATATTAATTTTGGTACACGAATGCCACAATTTTATCTATGAAACAAATGAAGGAATATTTTAGGTATACCAAATGATCCTGTTTCGCTTTATCTATGTATAAGGACAAAAGCCAAACGGGCCGGGGATTTAATCCGTTATTTTAATTTCGTCGTCACTGGACTCAATCTCGTCTTCTATTTCTTTTGATTGACTAATGATATATTATAAAAATGCATAAAGGACTATAGGACACAAGGACGTCTGTTCCTAAGGCAGACAACTTAATGCCTGTGTTATAGGTAATAGATGCCTTTTATACACAAATATTTTTTTTTAGAAATTTATAAATACGTACATATGGATAATACCCCCAGACTCGAGGCGGGAATCGAACCCACGATCCCCGCACTATAAACTACCCTCTTACCAAATTTCTTCTATATACGTCCCGTAGTTTTCGAGATATCGTGATAAGTGACCTTTCGCTTTTTGTATAGATTGATGTAGTAAAGATATTTTTTTTATGTTGCAAGGGGCAAACGTGCAGCCAGCAGGCAGCTAAGTGCCTACTGACGCCCATGGACATATGCACAACCAGGAGGGCAAGCTGATGCGTTGCCGGCCTTTATTACGAGTTTAGGTAACATAACATGGTTATAAACTTTATTTTAGTTTTAAATGGTAATATTGTTTATTCAACTATAATATCTTCCCGCGGGTTCGCTCACCTAACATAACGTTAAGATAATTGAATTTACTCAAGCGATCCAAGTGATCCGTCAAGGAGCCAGAAAGGAGATAGAGGTCAGCTTAGTGACATCGCCAAATTAGAAGCGTAGCTGGTGACGTCGCCACGGCATCTCGGTGAGGGAAGGCTCTAAAGGTGACAAGTTAAAGGCCAGACCATCAGCCATATCGTTATTAAATAATTTATTTCTTTTGACTTGCCCGTTAACACGGTGGGCAGTGACCCTGCCTTCCACTCCGGTCGTGGCTTCAATTCCCGTCTCGAGTCTGGTTGTATTTCTATATTCCTACAAAAAAAAATTGTGTCAGTTATCTATAACACAGGCATTGAGTTGTCTACCTTAGGAACAGACGTCCGTGTGTCATATAGTCCTGTATATATTCTGTATTTATTTATTCCTGCTGGTCGTGGAATATCGTAAAGCAACGCCGGTTTTCATCAAATAGACGAAAGCTCATTAGGAAATTACAGTTATGGCAAAGTATATGCCTTAATACCGCTAATGGTTGGCACACTTGTGCAGCCCGGTAGGTACTTTTCATAGTTTTGCAAATATGTTCAAATGGATTAGTACACACCGATGTTTTCCCTAAGGCCCCTATGAAAATACACTCGTAAACATGAAAAATTATTTTACCACACGACTAATACCACAGAGTGACATTAATCGGTTCCCACTGTTCTACGTGCCTTCCGAAACACGGAGGAGGTCGGTTATAAAACATAAACCAGTGCTTGAATGGGTCACCCATCTATCTGGTCGCAACAAGAGCAACTTAACCTAGCGTTCGACTCAAACCGACCACTGATTAGGCCACGACCTCCTTAACTAGTACCTAATCAATGATGAGATGTATTTAAAGACAAGTTCGTAGCAGAATCAGTGGCCGACATTTAAGTCGCTAAGATCGCTAGGTTAAGCCGTTGTTACCGATACCGGATAATCGACGGGTAATCCATTCTTATACTGGTTTTCAAATATCCCACATACTCTGTGTTTCAGCAGACACGTAAAACAGGGGATCCCGATAAGTGTCACTGAGTGATATTAGTCGTGAGATTGCAAAGATTGTGGCGGTTTTGGGGATTTCGTCAGACTGCAGTCAACCGTCTTAACTCGCCCCATATCCACGTCCTCTGCAATTTAAGCGTACTCTGGTATAACGCTAGGTAAAAGAATTTAAGTAATCAATGATGGAATATATTTAACATAAAAATTTATGACATATTTTATGCATATGGGTTTTCACAATAAATTAAAAAAAAATCTAAAACCACCGGATTGTAAAAGCATGATAAATAAATCCATTAAAGCAGCAGAAGAAACACGTGGGTCACTCTTTGTCTCAGCTAAAGCGAAACGAATAAGAGAGACAGATTGCCCCCAAAATGATGCCACCGGCAAATGACGAATTAATCAAAAGAGGCTCACAAAGGCTCGGCAGTTAAGCCCCTATCGGGAACATTGATAATAGTTTATTGTTATTCAATACTGGAGGCAAAAAATGATTTATTGGCCGTCGTCAAAACCAAAACATTATATAATATTTCGGTAACACGCGACAACGCTGCATAATTCATTTGAATCACGTAAACCTTTAATTTCTTCACAACCCCTTACCAATGACCGTGTGTTACAATACTTGTAACGTGTACAGTGAAACTTTTTCACTCTTATTTTTATATAGCTGTGCTCGCGACTTCGACCTCGTAAAATTAGATAAAAAAAAATAGATTCAATTTTAAAGTCTGCGTCGATAAATGAGCTGTCAAACACTGAAAGAATTTTGTAAATCGAACCAGTTGTCCTTGAGATTAGCGCGTTCCAGTAAACAAACTAACTATATATTTTTATATATTAAATTATTAAAATAAAACCACACGCACACCAATGCCAAACGATTTACACACACATGTTTACATGTTACTATAACATGATGTCAAGACGTAGTCATGACGATTGTTTGTACAATAATTGTGAAATATGCGCAAAAATGTCATTGTACGAATAATTAAAATTTTGTACACAGAGTACGCAAGGCTTGTGGCCGAATTTTGACCAGCCGCCGACCCCTAGTACTAATTAATCTCTATATATATTAATAAATTTCGCCAAGAGGATAGCAAATGTACATGTATTATTTAACAAAGGCCGGAAACCCATTTGCGAGCGCTCTGGTAGTATAGTTGGTTGTGGGGGCGGTACGCGGCAAGGGATATTATGCCGTGTCAGTAATTTATGTCATTTCTTATTGAGTTTTTAATCAAAGTTTCAGTTTGATTATTAGTTCTTTTTTATGGAAGTGGTCCGTTACCAAGAAATTGTCGGGAATCCCTGCTCTAGAATCATGCTACCATAATTGAGATTTGTATTAACAAATACTATTGGTGGTTGTTACGACGGCAAAGATATGGAAGTTGTGGATGCTTATAAAAACAATGTGTTAATTGTATCTGGGATTATTCAGTTAGGTCCTTCAGACCAATAAAGATGAAAATGCAAACACATCATTGTGTTATTTATCTCCAACACAACAAAGAAACAGACATATTAACATTATGATTTTCCTTATTATTTCAAAACTTACCGTTCTGTTCCCAAGGTTTCGCACCCTGCAGCTCAAGTAAGCGCTCTTGCCAACAAGTGCTGTGACGTTTCGTGGGGTTGCTGCATCAAAACTTGGGGCAAGCCGTAGACCTCCGCCAGCTGACAGCGCATTTATAGATCCCGATCCGCTGGCCACGTCACATTTACCTGGAACAAGGTTTGCTATTTATATCTGCAATCTTGACAGACCTGAAGACAAATATGAACAAAAAGTTAACCTAGTAGTAGAAATCGATAATTTTGAATTTATGGAGTGGCCGCAACGTCTAGGATTCGATACGTGCGGGTTCCCATTTCATTCGTGCTGGCAATATATAGCAACTAAGTTTTGTAAAACAGTAATGTTTCGTTCGGTCATTTGACGTTCTGTTTCGAACGTCACGTAAGTAAAACTATCGAGGATGAGCTACGCCCTCTCACATAAGATCGGCGTGAATTGGCGGTAATGCTTACGTCAAGTGATGGTATTGTTGCCTGGTTTCATTCGGTTTATGAGAGCTTTTCGCAGCGGACCCTTTCTAAGCGTTACACGGAATTCATTAGCATTGATTAAAAGCGTAGCACGATAAAGACTTGCTCACTATGGGCCTAGCACGAATATTTTCATCCTAACTTTGGATTGAAATGTTCGTACTAGGCCCACCGGACGCCCAAACCTCTTTTACGTTTCTGCGTAACCTGTGGATGTCGTATGGAGGTCCTGTGGATGTTCTGCGAATGTCCTTGCGTATCGGTAGTCACTTAGTTGAACTGCCTGATCGTTTGCCCCTAGTAATATTTAAAAAAAAGGTGGCAACCCTAGAGGTCGGTAATCTCCCCAGTATTGCGACCTTCGTTAGCAGCTGGCGCCAGAAATGGATTTGTGTGTAATCCAATACTGCTTTTAATCTACTTACCCTACTAGTTTATCGACACCTCTTAAATCAGTTCTCGATAAAACAAATAGTGTCAAACTAACTACCCGGCAAACGTCGTTCTTATTATGCCGGAGCAAGACATAGTTCAAAGTGTTTGTACATTTCTATCCTTGAAGACTACAAAGTACTACGAATCTTCACAAAGTCCTGGGCCACACTACTAATCCTTAAAATGATCATTCAAATGAAGCTATGTTTGTATACACCGGCATTAAGAAAATCTTTTAAGTAGGTCGTAGCTTAATCAGTTTTCTGTATTTGAGTCGATCGCTAAGTTAGTCAGTTCTTACCGCGGCCGGGTGATAGATAGGTGACCTATTCTGGCACTAGTTTTAAATATCCGATCTCCTTTGTCTTTAGGAAGGCACGTTTCGTTATTTGGCTATTAAAATAATGCGCCCTTTGAATTTGTGACATCGCAAACCCTAAGCATTACGGATGAAGCACTCAAATTAATGTATTTTTGTTGATAGCTAGCTCTAATTTTGTTATCAACCAAATGGGGCTATTGACTTGTTACGAAATTATTTAAACTAATTAACAACGTATAAATGAATCCATATTTATACCACCATATAAATCAATAGGTATTCATTAGTCTCTAAAATTTGAAATCCGCTTTACCATTTTACTTCTTCTTCTTCCTATCTTTATCCCGGCTAAGTACCAGTGTCCGCTTAGATCGTAGAGGATGTGGCTGTGGGGCGAGTTAAAACAACCTATATGACATCCTAGGAACACCCACGATTTCTAAAACCCTAATAAGTTATGAGTAATATCACAACGTGACATTAATCGGGACCCACTGTTTTACGTGCCTTCCGAAACACGGAGGAGGTCGGATATAATATAATCCGGAGCTGGAATGGGTCACCCTTCTATCAGCCGGTCGCAGCAAGAGCAACTCAACCTAGTAATCGACACAAATGCCGACCGCTGATTAGGCCACGACCTCCTCACGTAAAGGAGATTGGTATACTGGCTAATTTGCAGCCAAGCCAAGATTCGGGCAACACAAAATCTGCCAGGACCGTCTTGTATTTATATATTAATACGTTAAACGAAAACTAAGTACCATTTTACGAAAATTGAGCGGACGGAGGAGTATGAAATTTGGCACGTTTGTAGTTCATATAGAGGAAGGTGGGCGAATGCTAATATTTTTTTATAATATGCAATAATAATATATTAAATTACTAAAATAACACCACACGCACACCAATGCCAAACGATTTTTACACCACTTACACACGCATGTATTGGATGATGTCAAAGCGTGTAATCCGTAATCGTGACAACCGTATGTTATATTAATTGTCAAATTATTTTTCTGTTAATGGAATAATATATGTCTTTGTATGGAAAAAGGTCTGTGGGCGAATATCGACCAGCCGGCGGTCTCTAGTACAAATTAATTATTTAAAATATCTCTGTCCACCTGGTAAGTGGACGTCTCGTCTGTTGATTTCCCGTAAGTGGTCGCCACTCAAGTATCTTCAACTCCAACCTCCTTCGGGCTATGGGCTATGTGTTCTGCCCACTGCCACTTGAACCTCAACATTCAGAGAGCGATTTCGGTAACTTTGGTTCGCCTATGTATCCCTTCGTTGCAAATGTCTACCTTCATTTTGCGTATAATACCGGAGCTAGACATAGCTCAAAGGCATTTGTACATTTTTGAACTTGAAGTCCATAAAGTACTACAAAACTTTGTACAGTGACACAAAGTCCCCGGCCACGCTACAGGATCATTGAAATGATTATTCAAATGAAGCTATATCTGGCTCCGGCATAAGGCCAAGAGTGAACTGACAAAACGCGATAGTGGAATTCAACTCCTGGTATAATTGCGAATAATTTCTCGAAACAGTTTCTGTAACATACTCGATAAAAAATGCAGAGTTATACCACATCTTTCCGCAATGCCAAGAGATCTAGCTGATCTAAAGTAATAGAGTCACAGAACTTCAGTGTAAATGCACCTTACACGCAGAAAAGAACATGAAACAGAGGTTAATACTTTTGTTTTAACGTTTTCCATTCCATTCTCCTTCTCCCTCCTCTTTATCACGTCATTTACTTATTTATTCAGTTGTTTATATAACTTAAAGGTATGCGCTAATCGCATCAGTGATTTATAAATAAACTCCCACCCTCATACATAATATCATTGGTCTGCACCCTACGGCCTTGGTGTTCTACGTATTCTCGATAGCACCGTTATTACATTTCCAATTAACTGACTTCATTAACTGAAGGTTAGGCCAACTCGTAGTCTTCATTTTTAATCCCCTTTAGAATAGAATACTTTCAATATTTGTTTATTTATTTTAAATAGACGCCAATTATAGTATTACTAACGGACCCGACAGTCGCTGTCCTGCCTGAAAGTTGGGTTACTTACTATTTACTACATTCTATTGTACTATAATATTGTCCCCGTTCCCGTTCCATAATGGTTCACTACTTTGGCGTTAATGGCTTCAATATGAAAGATTTCCTTTATACGCTATATAATAACTCTAACTTTTTTGCAGCGCACGCCAGAATAGCTCGCAGATAGTAGAATTTTCTCCTACTTACATTACATTTAACGTTATATTTTGGACAATTCACACAACATCTTTATAATATATAGCCTATGTGTTATTCCGATGTGTTAACTATCTAATTGTAAAGCTTTATTAAAATTCATTCAGCAATTGAGCGTGAAACGTACATTCAGACATCTATACATTTTAACTCCGTTAAGTTGATCTTCTTAAATTTTAGCTTAGAACTGTCTCGATTACATCAGCTTTAAAAAAAACGCATCTTTAATCTCCTAAACTTATGAACAGACCATCCGTTTAGGAGATGCCACACACAAGCACACAGGCACAGCAAACTATTACATCGGGAGCTTTAAATGAGGAACCATTGGGGAAGCTAACTTTAATTGATTGCCCAACGTCTTAATTACTATCACATTGAGTAGCAATTTTGGTGAATTTCTATAAAGGATGGAGAACGATGGTTTTTATTAAAAATATATTTTTTTTCCCGTAGGTGCTGTGATATACTTATTAGATTTATTCTGCAACTGTAAGATACCAGAAATAAGGGAAATGGCCGTCGAGCTGCTCGCCAGGATGATGGCTGATAAATTGCACGGGCCAAAGGTAATTAAGTATAACATATGTGATAAGCCAAATTATAATACTGTACGGAGATATAGTGGTTTTTAGAAGTTAATGACTCAGTTAGAGAGAGCTCTAGGTGTAGGTTACATTAAGGTCGCGAACCAGAGGCGCTCTGCTGACTCATGGATTACTAAGAAAATTGCCTCATCGTATTCTGTGACACTGGCCGAATGTTTTAGGAAATAATAATATTTCATGGCATATCAGTCAAAAGGTCTAGTATGAACGTCAACGTTGAAGTATTCTGAAGTAGCGGCCAAATCTATATTTCATTTGGCCCGTTGGCGCAGTGGGAAGTGACCCCACCTTTCGCTCCGGGGGTTGTGAGTTCGATTCCCGACTCGACTCTGGGTGTATTATCCCTATTTATGTATTTATAAATTTCCCAAAAATAAGCTTGTTTATACCGGGGGTCTGTTACCCCTGTGTTGTAATGTACACAAGCATTAAGTTGTCTACCTTAGGGGCAGATGTCAGTGTGTCATATAGTCCTATATTGTTACGGACAGATGATACAAGAACGATATGGCGGCGTCTTCGATCGTGGACGCCGTCGGACGGACTGATTCTGGCTGGCACTAGTACGTAACATAGCGAGCGAGATAGGCGGGTATCGTTAGCTGCCTTCGTAAGGGTGTTTTATCGTACTGCAGAATTTAAGCAAATATTTACATTAATGTAAAAACGAAGTATTTTCTTTTTTTTTTGACACTTCTATTAACAATTTCAATAAACAATTCCTTCAGAACAAAACGACTAACATATAACAAAGGAAGCCAGAGTAACACCTGATTTTGCCGGCAACGCATCTACAACCCTTCGAGTACCATACTTTTCTATGGACGTGGGAATACCGACGGTCGGTAGGTAGGATTATCTAACACGCAATCTCGAAAACCGCGGGACGTACAAAAATTGAATTTGGCAAGTAGGTATTTTGTAGTTATTATACACATCCGCTTTCGTTAGATTTAACCAACGTTCGCCTGCAATGGTTCTTATTTCGTCTATCCGAAGTTCTTTTGAGCGGCCTCTATTTCAAATGCCCTTAGGATATATTTTAGGATCCATAGGATTATGCGTTTGATCCATTTATTTTTGTTTACTTGTGCGATGTTTCTAGCCCATGTCCATTTCATAGTTTTGCTGTAACTTAGGGCGTCAATAACTTTTGTTCCATCTCCAATAATGATATTTCGTTGTCTATGTTTCAATTTAATATTCAGAACATTGGTTAGATCTAAGGAAAGCAGAGTGGCTTAGTTTGGAAGAGGCCTATACCCAAAACGGGTCCTTAATTATTTAAATTATTTACCTATTTAGATATTTGAAAGTAAAAACTGTATGTAGATGTCCATGGGCGCCGGTAGGCACTTCGGTGCCTGCTGCCTGCTCGTTTGCCCCCTTGTAACATAAAAAAAAATACTAGCTGTTACTCACGACTACGTCTGCGTAAAATTAAGTGAAAACATAATTTCAATTTTAGCGTGATAATATATGTACATATAGCCTATAGCCTTCCTCGTTAAATGGGCTACATAATAACACTGAAAGAATTTTTCAAATAGCAGCAGTAGTTTCTGAGATTAGCACGTTCAAGCATACAAGCAAACAAACAAACTTACTCGCTTTATATATTAAGTATAGATAGATAAACATTCCGTTGTTTGTATTATTGTGCAATATAATTGTACATTTGGATTCAAAGCGCCATTCAATCTCATTAAACCATAATCTTTAACTCTATTTTTTACAAGCTTTTTCATTATGAATGGTCTGTTTTGCTCCGCGCATTAGTTAGTAATTTATATCTGTATTAAATTATTTTAATTTTGTTATTTCCTTAGTTACCCAAGGTTTGGTCAGTTTTCGTAGAAAAGAATAGCTATAAAAATATGTATATTAGCTATTAAAGAATATATTTCGTTATTAATGTGTACGAATACTTCGGACATGGCCTATAATTATATGGAAAGCACAGTATGTAATAAAATAAAACACAAGTAAAAAAGATCTTTTGTGAGCCAACCCTACGTAACCATTTAGAGGTCGTTTACACCCCTAGAGATCACTCAATGAGTTCAAGTTTCAGTTGGTCATGAAAAACATTGAAGAATATTGTTTTTTTTTAAAAAAAACATTAAAATAAGGGTCTAAGGGGAGAGGGTCTTCTTACCGCGGCCGGGTGCCATATGCGTGATCCATTCTAACACTAGTTTAAAAAAAAATTGACCTCCGTGTTTCGAATTGAATTTAAAACGAGACGAGACGAGAGTTCCGGGGATGACATTAGACGGTAGTCAATCTCCTTAACTCAACCTAAAGCCACGCCTTAGTATGCAAGACCACCTCCCATCCCCCCCCCCCAATTGCGTTACGTAATACTTGAACGGTCCCTTATTGGAAATCATTCATATATTAAGTTTTCGAAACAATAAATATGCTATACAATAAAGCCAAATGTACATTGATATTAACCAGAGACCGCCGGCTGATCGAAATTCGCCCAAAAGATTTGTATACTATGTTGCTTGTTATACATTACGTTAATTTTTTACAATAACCTTTAGCAGAATTTTCTTTAACTAGGAGCTGTCATCCAAAATGTAGAACAAGTAAAAATGAGCTTTTTAATTAGTTAACGTGCAAACGACATTCGACCTTAGCGTGGCAAACCAATTTCTTGGTTGGAATTTACCCATTGGTCTGTCCGTCTTGGTTAATTACTTGATTAGTGGTTATAAAGAGAACCTCTTCTTAATCGAGAATAGAGGCTCTAAGTTATGTAAGATTAAATAAAAAGCCTTATTGACGCTTACAAACTTTAATTAAACAGCTTTAACAATTGAGTCGATATGGTTGTCAAATAGTAACTTTGAATCATGAATCACTCCTAAATCTTTCATAATAATGGTTCGTTGAAGTAAGTGATTTTGTAGTGTGTAATTATATAATAATTTGTTAGATTTACGGGTGTAGGTTATACAATAACATTTATTTAGATTCCTTAGACTAGAAGTATGATTATGAACAATTGATATTTACCAAAAAATTGAGATATTTATAGGTGCTAAATCTGGCGAGCGTACTAGTATCCACTTTCATAAGGTATTTCATAAAGAATCACTTTAAAAAATTGAAATTGGTATTGAAAAAATACTTTAAAAATACTGTGTATTAAAAAAAAATTATATCCCCAAAAATGTTTTTTATAATGGTTTAAATAAGTTTCTGTGACAAACCCTGTATATAGAGATCCTCTCTAATATATCTAGAGGTAAAAAAAAGAAGGATAAGGGGAGGTCGTGGCCTAATCAGTAGTTGGAATTAGAGTCAATCGCTAAGTCAAGTAGCCTTTAATGCGACCGGGTTATGGATGGGTGACCCATTTTAACACTGGTTTATATTTGATATCCAACCTACGTGTTTCGGAAAGCACGTAAAACAGTGGGTGCCTATTAATGTCACGAAGTGACATTAGTCGTGATGTTGCAAAAGTCTTGGGGGTTTCGAGGATGACGTCAGGTGGCAATTGGTCATCTTAACTCGCCCCACAGTCACATCTTCTGCAATCTCACTGCGGCTCCCCGCCGTAGCAGCGCCAGTAGTAGGGTTGCAGGTACACCGTCTGCGAGCCGCAGCGGAAGCTGTCGTAGCACTCGTCGTGCAGCCGGCAGCAGCTGCCATGTTGAAAATCGTGTGGATTTTATAGCAATGCCTTCGATGGGCTCATTTATCGTCACGCGTTACCCATTTGTTTGTTATCGTATTAAATAAAGTTGGTATTGTTTATTAAATATTGCAATTGGAAAACATGTATTAATTGACTTTTCAGCAATTCGTTATTTATCAAGAGAAAAATAAGCACCGGATCGGTGTGATAAATGTAATAGAATTGGGAGCATCGACGTTAGCAATTCCAGCTGGGACTGTGTGCGTCAGGACGTTACCACCGTGGGGTACTCCGCGCCTGTTACCATGCAACTGATAGCACCCAGCATATCTCACTTGTCGATGCCGTCGGCGGGGCGGCCGTCCCCCAGCAGGCCGCAATAGCAGCCGTAGCCCTTGTAGCGCACGGGGTCGCAGCCCGTGGCGCACGCCACCATGTTGTACAGGTGCACCACTCCGCGCTTGTCCCTGCCCGAGTAGCTGCTGGGGTCTATTGACCTAAAACGCCATGGTATGCATTGTAAGGCATAGTCAAAATTCCTGAATTACTTTTTAAGTCCCCTTATATCAGTACAGACATTACCTGATGCCCTTCCGGTAATCAGCCTCGGGTATGGACAGCCTGAAGGGATCGTGAGCGAAGCCAGCCAGGATCAGTCCGTCCGACGGCGTCCACGATCGAAGACGCCGCCATACCCTTCTTGTATCATCTGTCCGTAACAGGAGCACTCGTAGTTTCCTTGGGCGAGGCACGTGGGGACTTACCGAGGAATTTGCCAACCTGTGCTTCTGTGTAGGTAGGTACGGAAATTGTGCTTGCTTTCTATACGTTTAGGTAATATCGTTTTCTGACTGATCGAGCAGCCTCGTGAGGCAGCCTCGTAAGATTGCCGCGCAACGTTTATCCTTCGGAGAGCCTGGCGCGAACATTCGTACGTCAAATGGAAGTTTCGTGTTTCCATTCTAAACGACTAACTTGGCCTTAACGTCAAGTATTCGATACGTAATAAAGTTGTGTAGAACGGTAGCATTAATGTTTCATTTGACGTTTTGTTTTGAACGTAAAAGTAACTTCTAAAAAGTTTCTTCTAAAACTAAGCTTAAAAGTTTGTGCTGGAAGAGGGTGCTAGAGTAGTGCAGCAGCCTTTGTTTGTTTTAAAGAATATTTTAGCAATTTTTATGTATTTTTATAACCGTTTCCACTCCTATCTATCTATTAGCCCTTAATCGCCCACTGCTGGACATGTGCCTCCCTTTGCTTCTGTCACTCTCCCCTATCTCTCACAAACGGCATCCAGCCACTTCTCGCCACTCTTTTGATGTCGTCAACCCATCGTGCACCGGGTCGACCCGGATTTCTCAAACCCAATCCAGCCCACCACTCAGTAACGGCTTTACCGATTTCGCTAATTCTTATTTTGTTGTATTTGTCGTTGGCAGGAGAAGGTTCTTATGAAAGAATAATTTCATTTTCACAACAAAAAGTAGCCTACGTGTTTCTAAATAGTCCAATCTATCACTATTTCGAATTTCATCAAAATTGGTTCAGCAGTTTAGGAGTGAAAATACAGACTTTTTATTATATGTATAATATTAGTAAGGATTTAGAAAATAGCGTAGATATGACTATGAATGTAATAGTATCTAGAACAAAAATCGCATTGTCACACCTTTTTGTGTAACCTTTAAAATAGCTAGACCCATTTTATCGACTTTCATTGGCGCAACTGATTTTAGAAGATGTGTTTCCAGTCTTAATTACAAGCAATAATTGTTGATTATTCTAATATACATATGTTATGTTCTTTGCTGTGAACACTGCCTCATTAGGGGCCGTTCAAGTATTACTTAACGGAATTTGGGGAGGGGGGGGGGCTTGCATACTAAGATAATATCGATCATAATACGACAACAAAGAATGTGAACTTATTTTTTCTAAAACTTATGTGTACGTATGAATTGCTTGTAAGAAATCTCTTGTTGTTATTATTACCGTAAATGCAACTAAAACAATAACAAAGGTATTAAAGCGACTTTTCGGTACTTGTTACGGCGCGTTACACCCCCCAAAAGTTCGAAAGAATCCCAAATGTAATGTAAGTTCTAATACACACATATGTGGTAGTAAAGATATCACAGACTAAAGAAGCCAAAAGACGTCCTGACATCAAATTAAGTTAGAGCAATTATTCAAACCAATTTGGTTCGTCAAAATCATTTTTAAGGGACTTTTAAAAAAATGAGTTTCTCAATTCGACTGTTTTTTTTATGTTTAATAGCTCAGATTTTCGACTGGGTGAACCAATTTTGATGATTCTTTTTCTATTTCAAAGCTGATGTTTCCCGCTTGGTCCCACTTCAATTTGGTCCAGTTCTGACAATTTGAAGTAGCTTTTTCTAGTAAAATTTTATTGCATATTCCACCGATTATTCGAAGACCCACGACAAGCTGTTGCGTGGGACCACCATTCCTCTTGTTTCAGGGAAAGTTTAGAAAATAAATAAAGGAAAAAGTCTATAGATTATTTAAAAATACATAAAAAATGTATATTTCGTCGCTACTTTAGAATACTTCAAATACATACATAGATAACGTTCGCAGTTAACCTTTTGACTGACGTGCCATGTAAGGTTATTATTTCATAAAGCAGACGACGTCTGCCGGGTAATAAATATATACAGGACTATATGACCGAACGTCTGTACCTAAGGTAGACAACTTAATACTCAGTTCTCAAAGGCCGGCAACGTATCTGCAGTCCTTCTGCTGTTGCAGTTATTAATGAGACTGGAGGGTGAAAACTGATTTGTATTTGTCTCTGTATTAATAATCTTATGAACAACTATTATAATCTCCCTTCCAACACAGCGTATACGGAATGCTGAAGAAAATCTTTCTATGTGTTTCTATATATATATATATATATATATATATATATATATAAATTGTATGGATGTATTGTGAATATACAAGATAATTAGTATTGAAGTTTGTATCTATATTAATAATTAATATTGGAATGTATGTAGGTATTGTTTCTCTCAATCTTATATATGTGTATCTATATGTTTCCATATAGTACGGATGTTGGCTTGTCTGTTTTTAGCGGGCAAGAATAGGGTGGTTTCCACTGAAAGGAAATCTTATAAATTTTTGTACTATATAGTTGACAGAGGTTTAATTATTACATAATTCAAGTGGAATTTCAAAAATATCTCAAATTGAAAGACATATATAGCGTGACACTGAATAGCAATCTAAACGTATGACGTCACCTCTTGTCAAACAAATTGTTGCCATCGTTCGGTCCAGGTTTCAGTTAATTATGTTGGGCCGCAGCGTAGGGTGCAGAAAGAAAACTAATGTATTTAAAATAATGTTATATATTAAAAAAAAAGGTTATAAGAATGATTCGTCTCGAAGTTGGAGATTAGAATTCTTATATATAATGTCCGATGTTAGGTACAACAGCACTATCTAACCTAATAATTCCCGTTCGAGGGTGGAACAATGAGTGGTTCTAAACAATAAAAGAAGAACATTTATACTAATGCAATTTATCCCCCGCCATGTGGAGACACGAACAGATCAGTTAAGATTACCGATTGCCATGGTTGCAGCATTACACCGATTTTCCCTCGTATTCATTCGCGGATTAAAGCAAAGTAGTTTAGTTTCTCATGCAGATTTATATATCTCCAAGCCACGAGGATGTTCTTTATAATTTAATTTCAAATAATAGTCTTATTTCAAATCAAAATTTCCATTCACCAACAGAGTTACATTTATTTATTTAAGCAGATGATTCTGTATTTATTCATTTAATTGTTTCAATTCTGATGGTTTCGTATGTAACTTTTATTAAAGATCTTAACTTAACATATTGAACCTTTGAATGCAAGAAAGTACTCATTCCTTGCAGTTACGATCATACTGATTTACATATTTTAACTCTATGAATATTTCTTACAGTGTCTCAGCTTCATCAGTGGGTCAAGATGGAACGGGAATGTATATAAAACAAATAGATAGGAATGCTATTCAGATTCAATCGAGCAAAGATCAGAAACAAGACATAACTGCAAACAAAATACAAAGCACAGCCCAAAACGTGCAAATGATAACTGTCCCTCAAGGCATGACTGTGCTACAGAATCCTCTAAATATTAGCCAAATGCCTACGGTTATTAATCAGCCAAACAGCCAAGTTTATATGATACCAGCAAATCACCCTAATTTAGTCCAGGGCGGTCTTCCTTCAAGCATAATAGGCCAACAGATGTTACAGCCTGGCCAAAACGTCACCGTAATGCAGCCAAACCAGCTGGGCATGCCCGGAGGAGTCCAATACAATGTTCCTTTAATGCCCATGAGTATGCCACAAAATTCCCAGTATATGCCAGCGGGAATAAATCTTAACACCCAGCTATCGGCTCAACAGTTGAACGCAGCTCTTGCCAGTCAACAGTTGACGAACTCAAACTTAACGGTTTCCGGAACCATTCCTATTGTCCAAGCGCCCGCGCCTTCCTCACCAATGACTAACACGCCCGTGTCACAACCCCCACCGATCCACCAAATCCTTCCCCAAAATTCTAATTTCATTACCCCTACTTCCCAGTACGCGGGTATGCCACCACAGTATGTGATGCAGGCGAATTCGGGTGCAATGACCATGCCAGTGACTAATCCAAACGTACAATACACTATGCCCACAAATCAAGCCACAACCCCCACTCCTAACAATGGCAACGGGCAATCAGCAACTTCTGAATCTGACGCTACAAATGGAACGAGCAATCAAACGAACTACATCTCGTCATCGTCTCAGGATAGTAACTATCCGATTTCAGCGAGTACTTCTGTACAAAACGCTTCTCAACAAAACTTTGCCACTGACGGAAGCTCCACGCCGAACACATATACGCCTGCAAATCAAACTGTCCCCCAACAAAGCTATGGCACAGCTAACGGCACCAGCTCTCAGAATGCAACCTACAATGTAAATCAAACATCGACTCAACCTCCATCATACCCCGCAAACGGGTCCAATACTCAAACACCGAGTCAACCCTACTGTCCAGGCTCGACGCCCAGTTCCCAAAACACATCGCAGGCTAACTTTTCACCATCAACAACTCCCGCTCCCAACCAGACATATCCCGCGTCGAATATGCCCAATATGGCCAACGTTGCTTACCCACCAAATCAGAATGGCCAGAACCCATACCCAAATGCCACGGGACAAAATTTGGCAGCTTATGCCAGCAATCAGTACCAATACACGAGTAGACCTTGGTTTAGGCCACGATATGGGTCTCCTCAAGGCTCGCCCTATGGTGCTGGCGGTGTTCCTCCACCGAATGGTCCGCCGATGCCCGTGCCTCCTCCACCTGGAAACTACAACAACTATTGGCAGGACAGTTGAGATTTGGAGGCTATTATCGATCCGGACATTGTTCCCGATTCGTGACAAACGTATGATGAAATAGTGAATATTATGCTGCTAATATAGATTTCGAAAGTGCGTCATAAACCTAATTTGAATCCAATATGTAGATATACTTAAGACACCTAAATACTATTTAAATAATTACAATAGATGTGGAAAATAGTATTTCTTTGACCTGTAATGTATAGATTTTTTTGACAGTAAAAAATATGTGTACCAAATCACAGAAGTTAAAATCCCGTCGTTTAAACTGTGTGCCTGAACACTTGAATGTATAGGATTAGATGTAAGTAAGAGAGACTGTTTTAATAATAGATATACAGATTACATTTATAAAATGTATAAATAAATATACAAATATGTATGTCAATCTAATTACTTTGTTTTCTATGCACCACGTATACAAAATTTTCAATTGCAACTGGTAATATATGTAAAAATTATATATAAATGTAACTGATGACGTGGGTAAGTATAGCAATTCCTGTTATTTGAAGACGTTCTTATTGATTACGAAAGAACAATGTTCATTTTTAGAAAAACAAACCCCTACCTACGTAAAAAAGGGAGGTTTATTAAGCTATTATTTGGAATTAATTTGACCTCATAAAGTAAATGTTATTAACTGTAATATTACAGTTTTTGCGCACCTCAATGAATACGGGCGAATAGTACTTGGTAGGTACTTCTTAAATTTCTAGTTTAAATATGATCACGTTCGGTAATCTGCAATTTAAAATGGTTTT
>JANCMC010009603.1:10751217-10784055 GCA_024363005.1 Charaxes varanes
TAGTACTTGGTAGGTACTTCTTAAATTTCTAGTTTAAATATGATCACGTTCGGTAATCTGCAATTTAAAATGGTTTTTATGAGGATAAAAATCTTAGATTTACATATATACTAGCAGACCCGGCTTCGCGTTGTGGACGGACCACGAAGGATTCAAAAATAAATTTTTCAAAAAAAAAAATTCCATTATCAAATAGTAACAATTTCTCTCAAGTTGACCAACTTACACATAAATGCCATTTTTCATTTGTTGTCTAAGTAAAGACTTCACTAGGAAGGAACATACAGAGTGACAATGGATTTTTGGATACATTGCAATTTTTAATTATCTCAGTTAACTTTGTTTCTTAGAACTGTCTTTTATTCGATGATAGCGGATAGATATAAATGAGTGTAATGGTGCCTCTATACTCTACCAAGTGCTTCGTGCAAGAGGTCCAATAAAGAGCTAATGGTACAAGATCGTTCCAAGCGGCCGCGCTCTGATGGGCGGAGTGTTGCTAATTTAGCTTATTATCTGAGAATCATGTACATAACCACTGGTCTTGCGGCTGCACTGCTTAGTATGACTTTGTATGGAGCACTGATCAAACCCCGCGACCGATGTGTGTTCAATATCGCTACCGAGGTTCATGTTAAATACGCTAAACTGTACTTGGAATGTTCCTAATATTATGCCGCGAGTAAATAAATGTATGTCACCTAACACGATTCTCGCAGTTTTATGCCAAAAAATATGTTAACATTTTTTACGAGTCAAATATAACTTTTTATTGTTTATTTCATCAGAAGCTACTTGAAAACGTGTCAAATAAATCTGGCATAAAATGATTTAATTAACAAAACTCCGCTCGATACTATGGCGGTCGCGGTCCCTAGGAACGAACTTGCACCTTGAAGTGACTGCGAGTCAGAGCGAGTGTACTCCTGTAGACCTCGCGCTCGCTCACCTTCGCTTCGCTGTCCTTCGTGGAGAGTGTAGAGATACCATAGAAATATAGTGTCAAACATTCAAACCTCGAACGTTCACACTCATATTGGTTCATATCCGTCATTTAGACGTTCAAATAATATTGAGAAAATAAAACATTACGATGAATCCTGAAAATCGCTACCCTGTTACAGCTTCTTTATTTATGTTAAGGGAGATAAAAAACCGTCAGGAAAAAGTTCAGCGGGGCTATCAACTTTTAAAGAGGAAAGTTGAGGCTCTTCGTATTCGAGGACGGCAAGCTGCAAATGAGCTGGCTACAACTCAAGCCATTTTAGGGCATACATTGAGAGAAGCCTATATATCTCTGGCTGCTATAAAGTTTACAAACGGAGAGTCTAACGCATTGGTTTTGGAAAACGTTGGAGAGGTAAAAAAAATACATCTTAGGTTTAATTGAGAGTCTATAACATACACTCCCTATTAACGCTTTATTCTATAGTAGTTTTACAATTCTAATGCATTATTACATATTTAAAAATAAATTAATTACATTGGACTATAAAAAGTAATGAGTTTTATAGTCCATTGTAAATCAGTTAGGATACAGACTCTAAGGTAAGTTATGGACATATCGACGCTCGACTTTATTGCCTACTGCGTGGTAAGAGTTGAAATCAAGATATTAAACTGATAGGATAGAATAACCAACATTGTTCTCAGAAAATCTAAATTTCCATAGACAAGCGAGATACTAATTTCAACGCTAAAAAGTTGCCCTTCGTTGTGTCTCCTCGATTTTAGAATACTCCCTTGGGTGCTTCAGCCAGCATCGGAGATCCCTAAAACTTATGGACTGGCTACTGGTCCACAGATAATATATGCGGGGCAAGGAATCCCTAACACGTTTTTTCTCGTGATATGCTTATGCTAAAGACACAATATCATAATTAATCATTTTATTAAAGAACAATCTTATGGAATAAATACACGAATATATTCAAGTATGCCCGATTTTTCTTAACTCGTACGTGTAAAATGTGGAACAAGTTGCCTCCCTGGATGTTTCCACAATCTTACAACTTGCAGATCTTCAAAAGGCGGATAAAAAAATTCCTCATAAGCCGGCAGCGCACTAACAGCTCCCCTGGTGCTGTAGGTGTCCATGGGTGACGATGATCACTTAGGTGACAAGTATGCTCGTTTGCCCGCTTAACCCATAAAAAAAGAACATACAATGTGCGCTACAAAAAAAAGTATGACAAATAAAATGAATTTCATTTAAATTCGACTCTAGATCTGTATATACATACATAAGCAAAAGCGTCTATCACCAAATCTCAAAAACCGCGGGACTTACAAACCTGTCATTTGGCACGGAGATTGTTTATAGTTGGTAAACGTCCGCTAAGAGCGGATATTTTGATAGGGCTAGTTCAAGGAGGTCTAAGGTCCCTCTTAAGTTTAATTTTACGCAAACGAAGTCGCGGGAAACAGCTGGTTGAATCTATAATTTGTTTTACAGGGGATTTCGAAGTGAAGAAACATACTAATAATAATAAAATCAATAAATTATTAAACATGGAAAATAGTGTGTAGACGCAAACACGGAAGCTCGTCAATATCGTTGGCTTATATGCGTGGTTGAGTTTAAGTTTACAATAAAAACGCTGCACACACACAATCAATCAAACGATGCCATTAATTAGCGGAGGGGCGTGCATTTTTAGACTGTAACATCTACTATTACTATTCTCAAGGTAACGCCCAACGATGCATTGATACGACTAACTTAATTCAATTTCAAATAAAAAGTTAAAACTTTATGTACCTACTAATTAAACACAAAAATTGTATTAGATATTGGTGTCTTAGTCTGCCAAAGGACATAAAAATATTGAAGCGTATAAAGATAACCAAGCTATTGGGTTTCATTGTGTTTTAATACATAAAATCCAGTATGGATTTAACACTCATTATTGAAATTTCAGGTGGCGGAAAAGGTGAAACACTTCTTCCGTTGCTACGCCATCAACCGTCACAAGATGACCGTGCTGACTCCGTGCTACCACGCGGAGACATACAGCCCGGACGACAACCGGTTCGACCACCGGCCCTTCCTGTACCGAGTGCACTGGAACTGGCAGTTCAACAGCATCGACAATTGCGTGAGTGTTAACTCAGTCTGGGGCTCTAGGTCATACACGATGTGATCCTATGTTTATTAGTGTCGAGAACTGTAAAAAGAATCAGACATATACCCACCTGGTGTCCAATAAAACAAAACTGAACTCAGTCTGGGGCTCTAGGCCATACACGATGGTGGCCTAAAATCGTCATTAAGGGCCGGCAGCGCATCTGCTGGCCTTCTGGTCGTGCAGATGTCCATGGGCGCCGGAAGGCGATTCGGTGCCTGCTGCCTGCACGTCTGCCCCCTTGTAACATAAAAAAAAAATGGCGCTACCTCTAATTAATTCTTTTGCACAACGTCTCGTACCTTTGTCGAATCCAGTCGTCCCTTTTCTAAAAAAATGACTATGGAATCCTAAAAAGGGTTTCCGACAAAATCGCTTAAAATAGAAATGGCTAGAACTTGCATTTTCCGAATGTTGAATAATCTTTTCCAATCAAGTCAGATGCTCGTTGAATTTGTGACGTTTGTCAAAGTCCTTTGTTACGAACGTTACAACTGAATTATACTCGGTAACGCCATTTCAACTTTACTGTTTGCCGAGCATTTTGTGTCTCAATTGTGCATTTCACGAATAACCTTTGTAAAGTCGTACTAATTATGTTTTGGTTTCGAAGCTAAACGTGCGTTGAAGTTGGACAGAAAATCAGTGCGGCGATATTGCATTTGAGTTACAGCGTAACATACAAGGGGCCACTGAAGTATTAGCCAACGCAATTTGCTGTGAGGAGGGGTGGGGGATGCGGTATTTTAAATAGGTTTATTAGGGGGAGTAAGCTGTTCCCCACGACTTCATCCGCGTGTGCCACTCTTATCACTTAAAGTTTTAAAAATAGTTTTTGAACACAGTGCAACCTTAATATAACGTACCTGTTCGATTCCCGCCTCGAGTCTGGGTGTATTATCTATATGTATGTATTTATGTATTTATTTAATAATAAATTTTTGTGCATAGCAGGCGACTTTTACCTGTAACACATGCATTAATTTGTCTATCTTAAAAACAGACGTGCGAGTTTTATATAGTCCTGTATATATTTATTTATTAAGTAAGGTTCGTATTTCTAAAACAGAGAGAAAATCCTTGGAGATAAGTCTAGAATTGTGGCTAGCTCAGGGAATGATAATTAGAACTGCATAAAAGTACATTAAAAAGATTTATGACAGCGTTGTCTTCGCCTGGTATTTTAACAATTTCAAAAAGTGACCTTTTAAAAAAGAATTTAACCACAGACAACGCTGTGTGGACATTTGACAGATGCTTATGGCGGGAAAACTTTTGAGTAATCTATAAACAAAAAATTTTTTGTGTGTATATTTGCGATAAACTCGGAATCTACTGATTTTGATAAAATTGTCCCTAAGTGGACAACTTAATACCTATGATATAGGTGACAGACGCCTATTATACACAAATATTTTTCTTACATATATAAAATACACACATATACATAATACACCCAGACTGGAGGCGGGAATCGAACCCACGACCCCCGGAGCGAAAGGCAGAACTACTGCCCGCTGCGCCTACGGGTCAATCAAAAATTTTAAAACTAGTTCTCAAAAACCTCAACTCCATCTTTTGGAAGACACCTAAAACAATGGGTTCCGATCAGGAATCTAAGCCCAGTTGTTATACAGCTGCTTCTCTACGCGGATGATGTGCTGATCGCTGACTCAGTTGGGAAGTTGCAGGAAGCGGTAACAGAATGGCAAGAAGAACTTCTCCGGAAAGGTATGAGGGTCAACCCTAGGAAAAGTAAAATCCTACTAGCTGGTAGGCGGCATGCAGACGTGCATGTGCACTGCAACGGAGAGGAGATGGAGGTCGTGACGGATTTCACCTATCTAGGATCAGTGTTGGACGGTTCTGGTAAGATGGACATAGAAATATCCAATAGGATAAGCAAGGCTAATGCAGTGTACTACCAGATTTGCAACACAGTAGTAGGAAAGCGAGAGGTGGGAAGGAACGTCAAGCTCCACATCTTCAAGTCGGTGTACATGCCGATACTACTGTATGGAGCTGAAAGCTGGATACTCACGGAGAAGCAGGAAAGCAGAGTTACCGCTGCTGAAATGAAGTACCTACGAAGAGTCGCAGGCAAGACAAGAAGAGATTGCGTTCGCAATGAAAAAATAAGGCAGGAGCTAAGTATAGCCCCCCTCAAGGATGTCCTTGAAATCAGGCAGTTGAGATGGTTCGGGCACGTGGTGCGTATGAAGGACCATCAAGACCCACTGAAGACGATGGAGTATGTGCCGGAGGGAAAAAGGCCGCGAGGACGACCCAGGAGGTCTTATCTCCAATATATCGAACTCCTAACCAAGAAAAGAGAAAAGACCCTGGAACAAACTATAAAAAAAATAAAAATTAGTTCAAAGTCAAAAATTAAATGGTTAACTAGAGGCATTAAAATATCATGTTTAACAAAGAGAAAGTTACGCTATGAATATTATAAAAAGAAAACTACCACAAATAAAACCAATTTTAACAATTACTCGAAGCTCCTTAAAAACTGTATAGAACTAGCTCAAAAAAACTGTAATAGACGTTATATATTTAAATCAAAAAATAAATGTAAATCTTCGTGGAACGTAATTAAGAATAATAATAACTTTTCAAGTCTAAATAGCGTAGAACACATCAATTTCGAAAATAGAATTATAAATGACCCTACAGATATTGCCAATATATTTAATCATCATTTCGTAAATATCCCAACTATAAATCCTATCAACATAAATAGCCCCCGAAATTATAAACTAAAACACAATAACTCCAATATCTTCTTAATGCCAACAGACGAAATTGAGGTGATTAAAATGATTAATACATTGAAAAATTCGAATTCGACCGGATATGATGAGTATTCACGTTTCTGATAAATTTGTCATTCACAGAAGGCAAATTTCCGAACATCTTAAAAACATCTATAGTTACCCCCATATTTAAAGCTGGCGATAAGAATAGCATAAATAACTATCGACCGATAACATTGTTGCCAATAATTTCAAAAGTATTTGAAAAAGCAATGCATAGCAGACTCACTTCGTTTTTATCAAAACATTCCATAATTTCCAAGGAACAAAATGGCTTTGTAGATATTAGAGACGATTATTGAAACTTTAAATGACATAAATAAAATGTCACGTCAAGTATTTTCATTAAATTTATCGTAACTAGATAATTAAAACTCCTTTGATCGCGTTATGTCACTCGATGTGACTAATTACCTTAAATTAATAATTATACCGTTTAATTCAGCGTGACTCGATACAATTTAGTTGATTAATTTAGTTTTGAGAGAGTTGATAGACCTGCAAGATAAAACAGAGCCAGAAGAAACATTAAATTCTCAGAAGAACATTATAGTAATTTTGGTGGTACGTTACTTAAGCATTTCAATGAATTTGATGTTAAGAATTCCAGATTTACTGATTAGAATAACGTCTTACAATAATAATAAAATATTTGGCGTAATAAGATTTGGATCTGAGTCTTCTGTGAAAAGTACTCTTTGTTTAGGAAAACAATATTTAGTCTCTTAGAAATTTTTGTAAGCTTGTAGCGATTTGATTAGGCCATGAAGAGCGCAAGTGTGTGTGTGTCTTCAATGATGAAGGTCGTGCCCGTTCTGGTATGAATCAACAGAGAAGTAAATCAGATGCCGCCATGCTATGTCTTCGGTGCAAATTTATTATATGCTCAAATTTTTACAATGAAAATTTTTAATGACAAATAAAATCCCTTTGCTCATTTAATTTATTTTAACTTTTTTTTTAATTTTTGTTAAACAGGACCTACAATAATGTATAACTACTCAGCCAAAAAAATAAGCCGGAACAGCCAGTCCAAGGAATTAATTATCTGCTAGTCTTTAATAGAAAACCAAATATTAGTTGCATAATGATACATTTATTTCCATATTAACAGAATTCGCTTACATAGTTTTCATCATACTTAAAATAAAAAAATTAAAGCCTTAATCATCCTTAGACTACGAAGATGCGTCTTCTAAACATTATTTAACAATAAATTTTTAACTTGCTTGTCGAATTTCCTGAAAATGAAATTTGAATTTATCACAAACAAGTCTTTGAAAACCAGGGCAGAAAAAGATTTATTGATTAATAACATAATATATAGACACAATCTTATAAATATTTTATCTTATTGAAACTTACGCAGAGGTAATTTGATCTCCAGGTAAATGAAAAGGATTACATATTGCATCCGCATATAGCGCATGAAGTCTACGGAGTGCAGTTCTGACTTCTGCATCTCTGATATTGCTTCCACTGGGTGATGTAGAGCTAGTTACAAGAACAAGTTTTATTCTTGTGTTTGTAACGTAACCATAACTGCAAAATATTTATAAAATTAGTCAAGTATCTCAAAAAAAAATTCATCTCATACATATACTTACATTTTATGAGTGTCTGTAGAATAAAGCATGCCAAGATAAAGATCGCGTAAATCAGTACGAGCAGCGTTTGCACTGGAATTAGCATTACTGGTATTAGTTGACGCCAATCTCTCCTCTAGTGCATCAAGCGCAGTGTGTACTAGCCACTGATTCTCAAAAAAAAAACACATCGGGCGTTCACCATTGGTTTTATAGCCGTTCGTAGAAGTTACAACCTGAAAGAATTCGCTTTCGTACCGGGATACCAGTGATTTAAGTGAAATCATAATAAACTTTATAACGATTACTAAGTCGAACCGACCGCAGCTACGGTTTGAAATATTTCCCACTCATAAAATTGTAGAGTAAAATTTGTATGTGACTTAGGCGCAACAACGAGATATGAATTCCTTTCGCCGTAGGATTTTTTTCTACAGAAATTTTCTCGTATTTCCAAC
This sequence comes from Charaxes varanes, assembly GCA_024363005.1. Lineage (NCBI taxonomy): Eukaryota > Metazoa > Arthropoda > Insecta > Lepidoptera > Nymphalidae > Charaxes > Charaxes varanes. The sequence continues at coordinate 10,759,206 of JANCMC010009603.1, forward strand.
CGACTTCAAAAAAGGAGAATGTTTTCGGTTCAACAGAATTTCTTATGTTTGTCATCTCAGAACTTTCGACTACGTGAACCGATTTTGATCATTCTTTTTTTATTTTGTAGCTGGTTCTTCCCGCGTGGTCCCATTTCTATTTGGTCTAATTCTGACAATTTTAAGTTGTTTTTTTTTTTTTAATTTCATAATCACTATTTTGTTTGAAAGGCTGTAAATATTCTATCGTAGGAACTTTTCGTACAATTTGAAAAATTTTTTCAGTGTTAGACAGCCTATTTATCGTTGAAGGCTATAGGATATAACATCACGCTAAAATTGAATCTATTTTTTACCTAATTTTATGCGGACGAAATCGCGGGCGCAGCTGGTTACTTATACTAGAGGTCGCCAGCTGGTTAAAGTTCGGAGAAATCTTTATTTACGTATCACATGCTTAGAACAACGATATTTAATAATTTTTAATTTTAAATTTTTTAACTAATTATGTATTTTAACGCTGTACGTGCCTGTAAAAGTGTTTTACATAGTTGAAGGATTCTATAATGTACAACTATTATACATTGTATAATGCTGAGGGTACGTCAAAATAAATAAAAAAATAAAAATTAATAATGCATTAACAAAATTAAACGCCTGTATTAAAAATGGTTGTCAGTGGACATAGGGCCGAATATAATATGAGGTAAAAGTTTGTCGTTAACAAAATTCATCCAGACAGACACTCATCCAAATTCATAGAAAGGAATCACTTTTATTGCATAAAAGAGCATTTTAAGTAGTAGTTTTCACACAAAAGTCGGTTTTAATGATAAAATTTGGAACAAATCCAATGTTTACTGCGGTTTAAACATGAATAAAAATAATCGCTGGCCAACGATGCAATTGCTTCGAGTTTTTCCAGTTTATAGGTCAATTCTGGTTCGTTCAGTAGCTTCAGATTCTGGAATCTTTTATACTAATAGTGAAATGTTTTTTTTATTACATATCTGTTTATACAAGCTAACCTATTGAGAATACGGCAAAATATCTTGCAGATAAAATGAATTTTCATTTAAACTCATGTTTCATATGAACACATATCAAAGAAAAAAAAAGTTTTTTTAATTATTTATCAGATTTTCGAATTTAAGTCTGAAATAAATCTCTTTAAAAAATCATACGAGCAATGTTTTCCTTTCTCAATTGTTTAGTCATGCACTTTAGCGACCTTATGCTTGGTTCTTTTGTTTAAGGCATCACAATTAAATTTCAGGGATTTATGCATTTTGAGTGTAGTCTGTAGAATATATAATTGTCTAACAGTTAATTGTTCACTTATTGCGTACAGTGTATCCGTAGGGAACCTATATGGTTTAAAGAACATAACCTTTAATAGTGACCTTTGTGCTCTTTCGACTTCTATAAATTTTGTCTTCGCTGCACCACCCCATATAGGAATACAATATGTTATAATTGATTGCGCTAGAGAGACATAAATTAACTTTAGCTGCCGAATGGAAGTTACGTGTCTCAGAGTCTTAAAAATCCAAATCAGCTTTCGTAGTCTACTGCTCATAACTTCAATCTGCGCGTACCAAGACATTTTGTAATCTAGTATAATACCTAGATACTTAGTTGAATTTACTCTCTTTAGGATAATACACGTATTGCAGTTATTTATAGAACAATATGTATCATGTAGCTTTATCTCAAAATTGATATCGGGTTGAGTCCGGTTGTTAATGGAAAAACACATGTAATTACTTTTTAACGCATTAAGTGTTAGTAAATTCACATTCAGCCAGTTAGCGACTTGTACCAGACCCTTCTCAGCCACAGTTTTTACATTATTCCAAGTGCTGTCAGAGAATACTAAAACGGTATCATCAGCATAAGAAAATAATTTGGCGTTGAGAATATTTAAATTGCAAAGATCATTTATGTAAATTAAAAATAGGGTAGGTCCTAAGACGCTACCTTGCGGAACACCACAGGTGATGTCAGCATTAGAACTTATGAAATTACCAATTTTGACTTTCTGAGTTCTTTTGCTCAAGTAGTCCTTAAATAGAGCCAATGATGTATTTCTAATACCAATCCGTTCTAATTTCTCTAACAGAATGGGTATGGAGACAGTATCGAAGGCCTTCTTTAAGTCCAAAAACACAGCTAAACATTTCTTGCCATTATCAAGTTCCCGTATGATAAAGGAAGTAAGGTCTGTGATAGCATCCTCTGTGGACTTTCCGGATCTAAAACCATATTGAGCATCAGATAAAAGGTGATATTTGTTTAGGAAGCTTAATAGACGGGTGTTCATTATTTTTTCTAAGATCTTTGAAATCGCAGGTAGAACGGATACTGGTCTATAATTACTCACGTCACCAGTTTCACCACCTTTATGAACAGGGGTTATAATAGACTGTTTAAGAAGCAACGGAAATACAGCAACATTAAAGCAGAGATTAATGGCATGGCTAATTATAGGAACTAATTCATTCTTAGCCAGTTTTAGGAAAAAAGAAGGTATGTTGTCCCAGCCTGGAGCACTATCGTCCTTTAATTTCATAAGTATATTATGGACCTCTTGGATGTCGGTATCTAGGAGCACAAAGGAATTTGTTTGATGCTTGAGAGTTTCATTTAGCTGAGGATTAACATATTTCCCGTTTGAAAGAATATTTTGGGCAAGTCTTATACCTACATTGGCAAAGTAATAATTAACTGAGTTAACAGATTCGGATGAGGAGGGCTTTGTATTCAATAATCGAGTGTTATCTGATTTTGAGTTCATATTTATCATTGTTTTAATATTACACCATAGTTTTTTTGAATTCTTAGCAGATTTTTCAATTATTTCTTTATCATATTTCCTTTTAAGTTTTTTAATTAAATTGTTGCAAAAATTACGATATCTTTTATACGTAATTTTCAAAGTTTCATTATATGGATCTGATCGTAATTTTTGTTGCATTTTATTTCTGTTCCGAATACACTTTACAACAACAGCAGTAATCCAAGGCTTAATGTTACGTTTACTTTTAGGTATTTTCATAATCGTGGTATTTTCATGCAATGATTCCTTAAGTATGCTTATTAATTTATTAACTACGGTATTTGGGTCATTCATGAGCAGTAAATCCGTGAGATTTTTGTTTTTTAAACTAAGAAGTGAGGCCTTAAAATCAGTAACTGTCTTAAATTTCAGATTCCGTTTTAATTTAATTAACGAATCTATACATAGAAAAATCATTTTATGATCAGTGATGCTTGTGTTAAGTATCGCAATCTGTGCCGAAAATTTTTCTTGGTCTAGTTTTAACATGAAGTGGTCCAAGCAGCTATTTTCTCTTGTCGGTATCAAATGACCTGGTATAACACTGTGCATTGATAACATATTTAAATAGCTAAGTCTGTTGTTACGTTCATAAAATTGTTCAATTTCTTTAAAAATGAGGTTTATGTTTATGTCACCTGTTATTACTATATTTTTATATGACTTTAATGTTTCTAAATGAACATTTAAGGAATTTATAAATTGATCAGCATTAGTATTTGAGGGAGAGCGATAGATGGCCAAAATTGCACTATCATATGTATCTATTTGGATGCAAGAAGCATGCTGTAATTTAATTTCTTTAATTGTTACAGGAGCAAAATTATTTAACACATATATTACAACTCCATCGTTCTGGTTGATATGTTGTGTTGTAGCATATGAGGTATAATTGAATATATTTGGGATAGGTTTGTGTGGAACAATTCTACATTCAGTTAAAATAATAATATCCGGCGTAAAATTAATTATTTCTAAAGTAACATTTAATTCTTGTATATTATAATATACACTTCTGATATTCTGAACGATGATTTTTAAGTTACTTTCTTTAATCGGTATAAACTTAGTTACATGTTCAGGATCACAACATAGTGATCGTCCCACTTCGAGTTGGTCGATTTCATTTTGAGCGTTAAGATCACTATCCATAATAGGAGTTTTTAAATAGACTGCAAGTGCTGCTAGAGTAGCGGTAACGTTTAGAAAATAATAGTAGTTGAATGGTTCTAATTTTTAAAGAGCAGTTAAATTGTAAGATCGTGTTGTTGATGTTATGATATACACAAGAACTTGCGAGTGTTGCGAGTGTGGGTACAAATGTATGTGAGAGGCCAAGATCCATAGTATGTGTATGAGTATGCGAATGAGTTTGTGTTTGTTTTTTGTAGTTTTTTATAAGATCAAATAAGTACATGGTAGTTGATAGACTTAAAGTAATTTTATATATTAGTGTTAGCAAAAAGTTCCAATAGAAGTGACGTAATACAATTGTATTTAAAGAGTTCCAAATATATAGTCACAATGTTTGATATAGTTTTTGCACTTGCGCTTCCGTCCTAATTGTTATTATTGGCGAATTTTCGTCCTTTCGAACATAAACCTTACCGTAAGCAGTCCAACAAAACTTCAAATTTTTGGATTTGCTTAAATCTCGAGCTAGATAATGTAAGCGCGAACCCTTGGCAGTTAGCTGCTCGGATACATAAATGGGTGTATCTTCTGAAAACTTTAAGCCCAGATGTAAAGCCCGTAGTTTTTGTTTATCTTTAATATTAAAAGACTTACATGCTTTTAAAATGTCGTTTTTTATCAAGGTGGAAGAAGTTTCTATAACAATAGGAGTATTTTGTGTGTTACCTTTTTTAGGCCTTACTCTGTAAATATCTCTAATATCCGAATTGTTTATACTACAACCAACAGTTTTTGATAGACACGTTATCATGTCTATTAAGTGGTCCTTAGATTCGCCGTTCTTTCGTGGCACATTTTTTATTTCAAAATTTGCTTTCCGCGATGACATCTGCAAATCTTCAATCTTGTCTTCCAATAGGGCTATATGTTTTTGGTCTTCTTTTCGCTGTTGCTCCAATAGTTCAATTCTCTTTTTAAATTCTTCGTTCTGAGCTATTAAATGCGATATAGAAGACTGGATATTATTGTTACTGCCCTGAATGTCTTTCAGGATTTTTTTGAGATCTTTATCTTGTTCCAGCATCATAGATTTTATTTCTTCTTTGAAATTTTGCAGTTCAATATAATACTCATCCTCCCTTTTCCTTTTGTTTCGTGAGAAAATATAGGATGGTGGGGTAGTATCCAAGCCGAGTTGATTGATTTCCGAGTCTGATGCAGATTTATTAGCAACAGATTCCATTTTTAATTAAATATATATATATTAATTTGTTTGGACTAATACCAAAAATTAACTCGCCTTCGCTTCAGCTTATGAATTGTGGCAGCTGACAACGTATGACGTGAGGCAACTTATTTGTTGAACTACCCTCACAAATATATAGCTACTACTAATTGCTGTGGAGTTATGTGCGCCTAGTACAATTTTAACTTGGCGAATTACTGCTTCAAGCGATTTATAGTTTTGTGTTTAAGAAAATTCACACTACACCACACCTTTATGAACTCCTAATATTTCACAACATTTATTGAACTTTAACTTTCAAAAAAGTAAGATAAATTTAGAGTATATAGGGCACGTCTAAACGCTTTCGCGATCCGAAGGGAAGAGGCATGCCTATATATTTTAGTTAATTATGACATTTTATAATAATTATTAATGTTATTAAATTGTCAAATATCGTTGTATGAAAGTTGCTTGTATGCGCTAATCTCAGGAACTAGTGGTCCAATTTGAAAAATTCTTTCAGTGTTAGAAAGCCGAGGAAGGCTATATATGATCACGCTAAAATGGAATGTATTTTTTTTACTTAATTTTACGCAGACGAAGTCGCGGATATAACCAATAGCTTATAAAAAGGAAAAAAATTAAATTATGGACAAATATTTTGGCTTGATCTGTTATAGATTTACTTATAAACTCATTCTTCTATGTTTATAGTGCGTCAAATTAAGAAGGAGTAATTAAAATGCATAGGTAAAGTTAAATATCGCGTAACTGTTATTTCATAATTATAAAGTAAGTTTCTTGATAAATCTTAATGCAAGAAACAAGAATAACAAGTATGGTAGAGTGCGTACAGTCTAAAAATGCACGTCCCTCCAAAGTATTCACCTCTACAGGAAAAACGTTTATTTTTAGAGTATGCGATCAATATAATAAAAAAAATTATCATATTTACCCATTTACATGTTCGTATGCTAAATTTAAGAAACTAATCTTAGAATGCTTGTAATCTTTTTAATATAGTATGTATATATATCAATAATTCTTATGTACTGTTTCAATTCAACTTCTCTAACTAATTCTACTGTTTCTTGTGTGTTGTATTTATCTGTGGAAACTTTACTGGTCAATGTATTAGTTTAATTAGCATTAAATTTATGAATAACATATACTGTATGTTTCCCTTAGAAATTAAAAATAAAAATAAATCATATATTTCCAAACTCTCTCGGCAAAACATTTTTTCAGCTAAGATTTTTAAGTAAAAACCCTCCGTTTCTAAGATACCTAGGCATAAAATGAAATTAGAAATAAATATTTTTTACTTCATCCGTGCGTTGAGTCGAGTACTCGTCTTGAGAATTCAAGAACTCTAGAAGTTAAAGTATTTACCGTCACAATATAAATATAATGGAACTTGTTTGCGTTTTCATATTTTGAATAAAATAAAATTATTCATAGAACGTTCTCCATTTAACTAATTTTATTTTACCGTCATTGAAATACTGTAAATAACCTTCTTAGATTATTTTTTTCAAACGAATATGCCAGGTTAATCTGACATGAAAAAGAAGGTTAGTAATGGAATATTGAAAATAATTTTTTATCTATCCTACTAATTACAAATATACAACAGAAGACATTAAAATGGAGATGAATCCTGAATGTAGATGTTACGTCTCTCTGAGCAAACTAAATGTTGACAAAACCTTGACATTTAAAAGGACGTCGATTCAGATTTGTCCAGAACATGTCAACTGAAATTCAGCGGAGCGAAAATTTTATTACGTCCCTACATTATTAACCTATACCGTTACATTTTCTTACTATATTGCACTTTTCACGTGCAAAACTGTTTGGAAAAAAATCACAGCTAATTCTACAGAGATGTGATGCAAGACAGGAAACTCCTTTTAAATCGCCTGTTCTTGGATTTATAAATAAGAAAGCACGGCTTATAACTTTATAAACACTAAATCTTCTTAACCATATGGAATTCAATAAAATGAAATTTGTTAGATTTATATTCTTATGCATTTTCTTTCAGACCCGAATGAAATAATCAAAATGCCCTCCCCTGAATCAGACAAACAATTAAATGGAATAATGGAAGTTGTATTAAGCAAGGGACAAAACATTCTATCGGCAAAGAGGAATGAATGTTTTAAAAGGAAACCACGCTCAGAAACAACAACTCCGAATCCAATAATAATGCCCAAATTGACAAAAACTGAAATAGGACGACGATTAGCCAAAATTAAATATCCCCTGATTATATTGGACAAGGATCAGCTTAGTTCCACCGTTTGCGTGAGACAATGTGATCCCCCACAGTTTGCTGGTCTAGATGATCACATTTGGCCTTTTATGCAAAATTGGCTTGAAAATAAGTCTGTAGAAATCGTGCTAAATAGTTTGAAACAAAAGAATATTTCAGAGGAACGCCCCATAAGTAATTATAATACTACAGATAACAAAAAAATGGCAATTAATGCTACAAATAGTAATTTAAACAAGAAAAGGAAAAGCTCTATTTTGTTGAAAGAAAACAATGTAATTCCTTCAGTTCCACAAGTGAAAAGCACGAAGTTACATTTGAATAGTAAAGAAAAGCCAATTAGCCATTTCAAAGACAGAATGTTGCAATTTCTATGTAAGAAATCACCTATCGATGGCAGCGTTAATAAATCAAAAAAAAATAGTTGAAACTGCGAAAATTCATCGATACGTGTGTATAAAAAATAGTTGTCGATTAAGCTGTACGATTTTTTCGGAACGATTTAACGACACTGTTCGCAACGATTTATGGAGATGTGTGTAGCGGCTATTACAGTTAAAGTCAACATGTAGTAAAATTCACATTCCTTGTCTCCTCCACTCATATTTTTAAGTTTTTTTTTACAATAAGCAGCTTATTATAGATCTGCTATGCTATGCTATACTTAAAATACGTATGTATTTTACCTACGTATTTTAAGTACATCCACTATCTACAGTTATGATCGTATGAGAATATACGAAAGAAAAAATATAATGATGTATAAAAATAACTATCATTATAGGCATTATGGTTATAGTCACGTCCAGACGCTTTTATAGCAAAGCTTAAAAATTTTATTAGTCTATCAAATATTATCTGAGCTATGATGTAACAACGAAATTAAAGCAGATTCTTCTTGTAAAAGTATTTTGTGTCAGTCTTGATACCTGGATAAGGATCCTATTTTATTCATGACGTGGGTTAAGAAGGCTAGCGGATCTCCTGATAATATGGTACTGTGAGAATAAGGCACGTAGGTATGTTGACGGCCATTTAAAAATTAGTGTTCTTTTTTCAAAATAGCATGTCGGTCGTATCAGTATATACTTAAGGTGACACCTGGTTCCAGGGTAGGTTCATGTTCTAGGTAGTAAATTAAATGTAATATGTTGTTATTTTTTTGTATTACTTGACGTTAAGAATTTCTCTCTAATTGTAGTGTAAGAAAATATACGAATACATTTTTAAACGACTTTTTTTCATTTTTTTAACAGTCTAATTTAACAGTTTATTTTAGTTAAGTTTTGATTTGTTTTTCAACCGACTTTAACGACGAAGGATTTTCCAATTCGAGTGAATTTCTTTATGCTTGCTAGAACGTCAGTACTTTCGGACTGGTTGAACCGATTTTGATGACATTTTTTCTTGAGAGCACCAGCGTTTTATTAGTATCATCCAATTTTAATTTGGTCCAGTTCTTAGTCTGTTTTTTGTGTTGAAATTTTGTTTTTTAATTATTTGTCGTATTTCTTATATAAGAAGTTGATAATGGATGACTAGCCAGATGAAACCCTTACCATGCATAGAACCAGTTCCGGGAGAGAATAAATATGCTAGTATGTACAATTTAAAGTTAAAAAGGCCGTAAAGAGCCATGAAGGGGGCAGAAGTATCGTAATGCACTTTTGGTTGCGACGCCCAGTGGTCCTGCAAAGCGGCCGGACCCCAAGAATGCAGCGCTAACACAGTCGTTATAAACGTAACTGTACCGACTATTATTGACAGGCAACGGAGCCTTATATCTGAAAAAAAAAATGCAATACATACAAATACAAATAAATAAATAAAATAAATAAATATATACAGGACTATATGACACACGGACGTCTGTTCCTAAGGTAGACAACTTAATAAGTTGAGTTTATATGTATCATGTTTTTGAAATAAAACTTCTTTAAGCACGCTTGACTTGGGGAGCAAGTTGGTGAATGTGTAACGCGAACGGTGATTCCAAGATTATTTCGTAATTTCATTTCGTTCTTGACAAATTTTACAAATTAATATTTTGTTCTATACATTAAATATCTTATGTAAAAAGCGAATAAAATTGTAATCATTTTAAAGTTCAATACAAAACACATAGAAGAAGTTTTACTTCAGGCATGTAGTCTAAAGCATGCTTGTTTTTTATATTACTACTATCAAGCTGTAACAAGATTTGTCGGCGCATTTAGAGTTTTTTGCATAGCGGTTTGCCATTTTTTTTTGCATATCAATGACTGCGATTAAAGAAATCTAGACTTGTTTGTCAGTGTTTTTGTTTGACAGTTCTTTTAGTTATTATGTACGACAACCCATATTTTAGAATTTTTATATATAAAAGAATTCTTATATATAAAAACAGTAGCGGTGTATAGAAAAACATATTTTGTATTACAACACTTACAATTTAAATATAACTGGTTTGATTTTATTATTATTATTATTATTTTAATTTATTTTACAAGCGGGCAAACGAGCAGGCAGCAGGCACCGAAGTGCCTACCGGTGCCCATGGACATCTGCACCTGCAGAGCAGGCCAGTAGATGCGCTGCCGGCCCTTAATGACGAGTTTAGGCCACCGGGAAGTCTCACAAACCGAACGAAACGCGAATATATCCGATATCTGCTTCAAAAACAAGTATTAGGAAGTATAAGGCTCAATTGTGATTCTTGAATCGAATCCCCGAAACTATATTACGGCTGGGCTTTATATAAGCGAAGGCACTTAACACATATGGCTAAAAAAACAACAACCCGTAATCTTTAATCATTATTATTTTACTAGCAGCCCGCTCCGGCTTCGTATGGATATTTACATTATCGAAGTTTTTATACGGATCCCTAATATTTTTGAAAATATTCTATCGCCTGTATTCATCAGGGATAATGTAGAATTCTAATGGTGAAAGATTTTTTCAAATCGGTCCTGTAGGTTCAGAGCATATTGCAAACAAACAATAAAATCTATCCTCTTTATAATATTAGTATAAGAGTGCAAAAATAATTAATTTCCCTTTAACTTCAGTTTTATTTAAGAATATCGAAAAACGGCGGTTTATGAACGTTGACATTCATTAATTTAGATTTCATTCATTTACGTTAATCATCTTGAAGGGTATTAATTCAATTATAATTAATTTATAAAATCTAGCCACGTAGGGAGACCTATGCTTGTATTAATACCGTATTTGAATATAATATAATAAATCTTGATTATAAAAGGAATTTTCAATTAAATAGCTTTTTAATTCTCGAATAAACATATTCAGGTCATTTAGATTTCGAACGTAATCTGACAGATTATTGAAAATTTGAATGACTTAACGTTCCGTTCTAGTTAAGTTTTATGTCCTCAATAGCTCAACGGTATAAGGTGTGGACTGAAATCCGCAAGGTACACGGTTCAAACCCCACCGCCGTTGGGGTATTGTAGACATACCTAAAAAGTATTCCTAATATTCTTTTTACAAAAAAAAAAACCTAATTATTGGAGGGAGAAGGCGAAGGATACAGTTGTGACCACAGACCATCAAAATTAATAGAAATGTACCGAATAAATTTTTCCGTCCCAGGGTTGCTGCATTTTTTTGAAGATTTGTCACTACTTCAAATCGTTAACATATAAAAAAAGCATGGCGCGTGCTTTCTTTACATGCTCAACTGGGCTCAATTAGCTTAGCTGGTTATAAAAAATCACTTTTTAATTTTTTTCAACGTAAAGGGAATGCAAATAAAAGACAGTGCATTAATGAAAATCTATGCAACAATGAGATTTCATACAACATTTCGGCACTGTTTTGAGTTCTAAACAGAAAATACGAACTTTTTGATCGGTTTTGTAGTGATTAATAATAAGATTACAACGAAGTTTTGTTTGTAACAAATGCACTTCTTTCCTTCCTTCACATGCAATATTTGTACCCTCATAATATTGCATCCGTTAATTTACAATGGGGCTATATCATCATCCATAAAATTTTGGTTTTGCCTCTTTCCCGATACTAATAACCTTCTTGAGATTAGAACAACGGGGAAACCAGCATACTTACAAAGCGAGTCTACGATCGTCCATTTATAATGCCCTATTTGAAAATAAGCGAAAGGTCATCTTAAACGAAATCTCAAAAACTGCGGGACGTACAATAATGAAATTTTGCAACAAGGCAGATAGTAGACATCCAGTAAGAAAGGATTTTCTGACAGGGCCAGATTTAGGAGGTTTAACGTCTCTCGCAATTTTACTCAGACTAAGCCGTGGGAAAAAGCTAGTATAATGTATATACTTTTGGAATATCCCATACCATAATGCTTTAAATTTAACAGTAATTTCTTGTAACAGTTAAGCTTCCTTAAAAGCTTGCTAATACTGCTAAGATTCTATAAAAGTTTACTAATACTGCTAAGCTTCCATAAAAGCTTGCTAGTGCTGCTAGGCTTCTATAGAAGCTTGCTAATGCTGCTAAGCTTCTATAGAAGCTTGCTAATACTGCTAAGCTTCTATAAGAGTTTGCTAATACTGCTAAGCTTCTATAAGAGTTTGCTAATGCAGTTGATCTTGCAGTTACCCTAACTATCAAGATTTGAACGAAGCCCCATACAAATCTCAGTACATCCTTCGAACATTTATAAGTATATCTAGGTATCAAAAACCTAATAAATAAAATGATATCGCGACAACTATCCGACGGATTGGAAGTGTCGCTTATTTGCACGAATCCATCGTAAATTCTCGTTTGTGCGGCCCCGTGACACTTTTATGATACCACGGCATGCCTAAACGGTAGATTGCCTCGGCCTCCGAAGGCAACTTTTTGTGGATTGATTGTCATATTGCTGAAGCAGAAGTGCAGCCAATTGTGTATTTAAGTATCGAGGTATTTATCGGTATCGAGAGTACATAATAGCAACTTTTATAGCTTAGCAAATAAAGCTTTGTCACATTTTTTTGACGGTTGCCGTAGTGATTTGGAGACCTTATAATTTGTCGCAAATTCCGGTAACTCTTTCGAAACGACAATAATGTATATTCATCTTCTACCGATCGTTCCGGGGGTACCGAGGATGACGTCAGACGGCAGTCGGTCATCTTAACTCTTTCCACAGCCACATCCGTTGCAATTTAAGCGACCCTGGCACTATATATGCCTATACATTTATTATGTTTAGATTTATTTATGTTTATTATTCTTAGCACATGTAACATAAATTACTTAAAAGGAGTTCTCCAGTTGTAATATCGAAATAAATGAATTTTATTATTATTATTATGGATAATCCTAGGAAGAAGAAATAAACGCATCCGCGAGGTATTTTTTGTTAGTGTTGGAATGGCTAGCCCATCTATTACCGAGCCGCGTTAAGAACTACTTAATCTAGCGAAAGACTCAAATGCCGGCTACTGGTGAGGCTACGGTAACCCTACAGCCCAAAAGGTAAAATAAAAAGTAATAGTTAAACGAACGTGCTCATTTTTAATATTATTTTTTTATTTTACTAGGCTTTAAACATAGTGAAATAGTGGCGCCATTTTCTGAACAATTTTTTTTGTAGATAAGTTGTGTCTCCTGTTCGAATTCACATGTCAGTTAATTTTTTTTATCTTAATACCATACTACGTAAAACAAGAAATTGCTGTTTTGTGATGTCGCACCAGGGTTTTGAAAATGTAACAAGGACGAGAGAAGGGGTTAAATAATCGAAAATTGTAATTTATGGATTTGACTGGCCTGTTGGTTGATGCAGTTGCCAGTGGCCTTGCTTTTTGGTCTGTGGGATGTGGGTTCGATTCCGGGTGTATGTATTTATATTTCTACAAAAAAATATTTGTATTCATCAGACGTCTGTTATCTATAACACAGGCATTAAGTTGTCTATCTTAAGACTAGACGTCCGTGTCACATAGAAAATTAAGAATAATAAATAACGATTTGTTCCTTTTTTTTGTGGTGTCATATAGTCCTATATTTTTATTTATGAATGACCCCTAAGTTGGCTGTATGTAACGCTGTTTACTTACTGTGCCTTATATAGTGAGATTTAAAAAATGTTTTTAATACATTGATATAATTTTTGACCAAATCCTTACAGTTCAAGCCAAGTAAGGTACAATTTAGTTAAGGCACTGGCAGCACTGCCACTACACTACATTGTCTATAAATCTAGTCTTTGGTAAACTGTCAGAATCTGACACATGCGTTCATGCATTGTTATTTGTTTTTTTTTTTGGAAGTTGGGACTATGAAACGTCATGCAAATAAAATAAAACAAACGCATAGCAATCAGTTTGAAGAAAAAAGTAACAATATATGTATTCTATTATTCTGAATCTGTAATGAGTGAAGGCAACGTCATTATCGATTTTTATTTTGAAGATGCAATACAAAATCGTAAAATCCTCTTTGACAAGGCGATAAACTGCGCTAAGTATGGAAAAGTACTTTATATATTGCCTGAAGAATTAAACGAACTGCCTTTATTATCACAGGATTTGAATCAAGTAGAACGGCATTACATGAAGATGATAATATTTTTGTATGCTCCTAACCTAAATTCGCTTATAGAAAGCATTATAACTTTACCAAAGTGGCAAAACATTCCGCGCACAATTATTTTGGATGATCTGAGTGAATATTGTGGTAAAAGCTTTCAAAATGCCTGTGGTATCATTGCTCTTCTCAATAACACAGCTTCTAGTTGTTCTATAGCATTAAATTCAATTTGTAGATTATTTATATCTGTCAGAAAAGACACGTACAGCTCTGATAATTACAAAACTTTAGAAGAAATATATCAAACAAATATTAATGTTAATTAATAGCTTCATTGATGAAATTTGGGTATTGTAATAGAAGAAATATATCAAACAAATACTAATGTTAATTAATAGCTTCATTGTTGGAATTTGGGTATTGTAATAAATTAAACAAACTGTTGTACCTTTTTTTTCTAAGGTGTAATGTACTAGTACACATGAATGTATACCTTTATTACTGTATATATGTAGATTTCACATTGAGTTTTTCAGTAATACTAGGTTTTTGAAAGTATAGTGCTGAGATTAATGAGTCTAATAAATTATTTTTAAAACAACTGCATCTTAATCTAAACCCTTTTCTCTATGAATATATATACAAACTCAATACACATTTCCTAAATTATATTTACAAATTAACCATTCTTATCACATTAACTAAATAACAATCCTCAAAAGTTTAATGGGGCCATACATTTAGATGTGATGCAACACTTGTAGAGTTGAAATTTGTAAAATATAATTTTATTGCATCACTTTTCCTTTGAACAGAATTTTTCATGTTAAATCATTTCTACACATTATAAAATCAATAATACAGTGACATATAATATCTCAAACCTTGTTCAACTCCATAAAATGATGAAAAATTCATCCCTTATCAAACTCATGTACTACAACATTGATGATGTGATATTTTCTCATCTTAAGACTTCAGAAAATTATTACAATTTGAATATTATAAATCTTATTGTGACTATTAATTATAATGTCCAAAAACTTACAATCCAAATTAATGTAAGTAAAAGAAATGAGTGAAAAAAATATATGTATTAATTAATCAGAATATATGATAAGGTATATTCCTATTAATTATATTAATACATGATGAATATATGATTTCATATCAGATATAATTTACATCACATGGAATCTTTATAAATAAGAAATAGCTTTTATGACAGTAGGATCATCTGAATTTGAGAACAATATACAAGAGGAAAAATACGACAATCGAAAAGAGAAACAAATAAAATATATAATAATTGTGATTGCCTTTTCCCAATTTCAGCACTCTACCCATAGTTTTTCCAAGAAATCCCGAGCTTCTGTCCACATCGTCGTCCAATCCGCGCAATATTTTGTCTTGATATCTCACTTCATTGCCAATTTCTATTGACATATGTTTTAATGTTGAAATTTTTCCACTGAGCTCTTCGGCTATTCTTTCATTTTCGTGTTCAAGAACATCGTCAGTAGGAGCCCTAGGTATAGGTTGATACTGATAACCAGCGTCTCTTGCTCTTCGCATACTGCTATTTCGACCCGCCGTGATGAATAATTAAATATGAGGATTATATGTATACGTATGGCACGCTAGTATGTTACAATTGTTGTAAATAAAGATTGTTCACAAATATAGTATATTTTCAAAAGCTTTTAGCTTCGTTAATTACGATTATTGTCAAGTCAACGACACCACAAACACGTCACTTGACGGATAAACTGAACCAACAAAATAGTTAAAAGTCAATTTGACGTTGACACTTTTGACGTGTTGATTTTCTGCCTTCGATACTGTATTGTGCAATAGTCTATAATCTATACATATTTAACAATATGTAGGGGTAGTTATCAAGCAACCTAAGGTATTGACACGAAAAAACCTGTTTGTAGTTCAGGCTTATATTTGGCACGATGAAAGCAAAGCACAAAACAGGTCAAATAAATAAATTTCTAGTAGTTTGCTGTTTAAATGTAAATGAACCGTTATACATAGAATACATTCCGTATTTTGTCGTATGTTTATCTATTAAGATGTATTTGATGGGTTCTTAAACTTATTTAAATTTAACATTGAAGAAGCGGAGATATATTACAATATCCAGTATTTTTATCATTTTACATGACAGAAAAAATCTGGACATTGGAGGATTTCGTTTGACACAAATCGTCAATTTTCTTTGGATCCATCGAGATTTTAAGTTTCGCATGACCATCAATTTTTACTATATTTATATATTATTACTTTTCACCCGGGGCGCATCCATATTTAACCCATTTGCAAATTCGCGCCCATTAAAAGAAGTGAAAGCGCACAGTTTTTATTAGTTATCACTCATTTTAAATAAAGGTAATCATCTTCAGATGTATTTGACACTAATTTGAGACTAAGTATACAGATACTTTAACTGATAGAATCAGGCGTTACTTTGCGGAAATCCATGCCATGCATGAAAAACTAAACTACTTTGCTTTAAAATTAAAATGAATTTACGTATAACCTTTGTAGAGTCTATCTACTGATGATGCTTCGGTATCGAAGCGAAACATGCGTTAAGGCACATCAGAAAGTCAGTGTATTGCTGTGCTTTGGTGGCGGATTCAATGGTGTAGGTTTCGGGTTGCAGCATTACACCGATTTTTCCTCGTATTCATTCACGGATTTAAAGCAAAGTAGTTTAGTTTTTCGGGCATACAGTTACTTTTTCAAGACATGAAGTCCCAGTTACTCTACAAATGATAAATACCAGAATTATAGAACTTTCGACAAATAATATACGCATTTATTAAAAATTTGATTACAGCTATGTGATTAGTCATAGTTTACTACTATTCATTACATTGTTAGAAATTATGTAATTATTAGAAAGGGAAAACATTAATTACTTTAGACAAACGGGATCATAACTTTAAATAAGCCCTCAATAAAAATGGGGAGATATAAATATTTTTATGGAACTAACATCTTTACTTTATTATCTTAAACGCACAAAATATTTAAAAAATATATTTCTTTTATATAACCGTAATTTTGTATCCCCTTTCGGAACCACCTTGATTATGTATTTTGCAACCATGGAGACTACATAAAGGAGTAACATCTCTGTATACGAAACATGTCCGTCGAATTACGTGAATAAGCAGGCGCCAAATTAGCATCATAGTAAAATTAAAAGGTCAATTAATTGGTCAATTCGGTGCTACCTTCATACCATGCCGAGCCGTTCTGGAAGGTTATTGGTCAATTCATTGACTATTGCTTCACGCATACTATACAATTTGCGTACATCAGCGCCATTCTGAACGGTATTCGAACTACTACCAAGCTATAATGTTGGGACACTTTTTCAATTTTTTTTCCCATAAGAGATGTTACTCCTTATTGTATGTTCCATATTTATAACGAATCAATAAGGAAATTCCAAATAAAGAATAACAAAACATGAATATCGATGATAATACGAATAATTATATTTCCAAGGATAGGTCTTTGCAACAGTTTGACTAAAAAATAAAAACAAATAGACTAATTTTCAAATGACATTTATTATTTAGTTTAGCTTTAGAATACCGTTAATTAAAATTCCAATGTAAAAAAATAAATCTATTAATAGTTGGATCCATATCGCTGGGCAAAACGTTTACCCGTAAAAAAAAATTACGTACGTAACGAACGTTGACCCGTCGTGAAGAGCCGCTAAGGCATCATTTACCATTTGATGCCGTCGCCGTTGTCTGATCTCAAAAAATGTTTGACGAAGGCATTCAAAGTTTTACTCAAATCGGATTTTTATAATTTCAAGAAGTAATTTCGTAAGTGTTAAAAAAGGTGTTATTTTTGTTTTATTTCGAGTAGAATTATAACAATTGTAAGAAATAATCGTTGATACATAGGCCAGGCGAATACAATTTCCCGGTGTTATTTTCTAGAAATAACCATATTTTTCAAATTTTATGACAAATACTTTTTTTGACTGATCGACATATCAATAAATAAGAACTACAACCCGCCTTCCACAGAACGCAGATAATGTGTAAAAATAACAGCGTTTAAGAACGCTGTTTACCACAGTTTGATGAGTTAATCAGTTTTACCACTGATTAACACAGTTTGAGAAACGATCCCTTAGCGGCGCTTCACGTGGGGTCATCGTACGTTTTTGCTCAGCGATAGCGGCCCTACTACATACATATTGCACAATGTGAATTTTTAGCTTGTTTACTGTCGTATTGAATCCTACCATCTGCGGCTCATTCTAGCGTGCGCTGCACAAACCGTTGGAGTTACATGTATGTGTATAAAGGAAATGTTTATCTTAAATAATTCTACAAAAAAGCCCAAGACAGTATATATCTTTCATGTTTAGGCCATTAACGCCAAGATATTGAACCATTATGGAAGGGTAAAGGAAACGAGTACGGGGACAATATTATAGGATAATAGAATATAGTAAATAGTAAGTAACCCGAAGTTCGGAAAGGCCAACGTCTATCGACTCCGCTAGTATCTAATAAACACACTAATAAAAAAAAAGCTTTTTTTATGTTAAAATGACACCACAGCTCCATATATTCAACGACAGTTTATTCATAGTATGGTACAATTATATACAATCCTATCTAAAACAATTGACATCCGACTTAAATTATAATTACACACTAATTACAGTCTGGTAATAACCTAGATAAACACATCAAGTACATACACGACAATACATACATACATACAACATAGCTAATGTACATTTATTCATTACAATGTCAGACATTAAATCAGTAATGCACTGTAAAATACAATAAGGAGTCGTCTCAATAGAAAGCGAATGCACGATTCGATCGAACTTATCTTGTGCGATCGTGAGATTAAACATATTAATCGCTTAGCCCTCATTGGCACGAGAGCTTTACGACCAGGAGACCAAAGCCTATAAAGTGTCCCAATTGACGTTCACGCGATCGCATCGTTTTCCAGTTACGACACTTCTTAGATGTTTGATCGCACGTTCGCACAAGATAAGTTCGATCGAATCGCGCATTCGCGTTCCATTAGGACGATGCCTAACACATTATTTATACACATATATAATAATTGCATTAGTTAAATGGTCTTTTTACAATGTTTTTCATTATGGCTGTAGATTATATATGCTCTGGGTTTAAAATTTTATAGGCTTTGAATTTAAAGGCTTTTCAATCTGAGAAGGCCCAAAATATTGTTGGAATATTCATTTATTACCAGTTGTACTATAAGTTACTATAGATAATATAGTCTAAAAATGAACGCCACTCCACTAATTAATTGCAACTTTTGCTTGGTGTGTGCAGCGTTTCTATTGTAAATTTAAACTCCATCACGCGCTGAAAGCCAATAATATTGACGAGCTTGGGTGGTTGTGCGTTTCTACAAGTTATTTTGCATGTAGAGGTGAATACCTTGTAGGGGCGTGCATTTATAGACTGTACGAACTCTAATAATCAGAAGGAATGTTATTATATTGCATCATCTAACATAATATTTAAACATAAAAATCATTTATTGTAGTATGTTGATAAACAAGTATGAACCGATTGTGAATTTTGACTTTATTGGACACAATACACCCAGAAAATACCTCTATTAATTTTTTTCTATTAAATATAATAACCACAACTGTCTTAACACTCTCGTTGATGACATGATTAATTAATTCCCTTTGAAAATAATTATATTCAATGTACATATAAAATTACTATATACATTGCAATGTATATGTCCCCGTTAAATTGTAAAAACCGTTATATTGTAATCTACCTCGCGATTTGTAAACTGTCAAAATATTGTAAACTGCTTACAATTTAACGTATTATTATCATCAGCTATTCCATATGCCCCGGATGGGTTAGATTTGTCAGGTTGTAATCAATTTTTCATTTTGTTTTTATTTAGTTATTCAGTTATACCCAGAAGATACTTCGGAAGACCGAATTATATCAAAAGTAAGAAAACGTATACATAAGTAATATATAACTTAACAGTTTCAATTCGATAGTTTATATACTACCGAAAAATGACACGTTAAATCGTAAGCAGTATATTCAGTCCACAATATTTCGACAGTATACAAATCTCGCGAGATAGATTACTATATAACGGTTTTTACAATTTAACGGTAACATTATACAAATTGTGTATTTTGTTAAAAACTCTTACATTTTTACAACTTTGCAGTCGGTGGTCATATAACCACACATTAATACAAAGTAATAGAATTTCATTTTACCCATATACATGTTTTATATCCGTTAAATTATTTATATTTCTCTCTTTTTATAGAGTTTTTAAAGATATATTTAGGTATATAACAACCCATATAACTGTACTTCTAGTTTAACACTTGTTACAAAGTTTTATTAAACATGTACAGATTATGAATGTTCTTTGGCGCCAAAATAATGTAGCACCCTCAAATGCTACTAAGAGCCCTAACCTACCGAGACGGCATGGCGACGTCGCAGGCTACGCATCCAAACAATTCATATTAAAATTTAGGATAGGTAACTCACTTGGCGACGGTTTGGCGACGTCGCCAAATTTGAAGCGTAGCCACCATTACTACTGGCTACTCATTTGGCAATCATAGATATCCATGGCGACGTAGGCAGCGACGTCGCCCTGGCGTCTCGGTGAGGTAAGACCCTAAGGAATAATGAGCATCAAATTGTCCACGCGGGAGATTCAGTAAATATTATGCAGGATAATTAGGAGTCATCCATAAATTATGTCAAATTTATGGATGACCTCCTTATGAATCTTGACTTAACCATCTCACATTTTGAACCATATACTGGAAACCAACAATTATGTTTAAGAATAGGGTTGCCAGGTAAGAATCGAAATATAGATCTTTATTTACAGACATAGTCCTTTCAATTTTACATCATAACTAGCTGTGTCCCGCGGCTTCGTCCGCGTAAATTTTTTTGAAAAATTTTAATGTGACGATATACAGCCTATAGCCTTCCTCGATATATATTACGGATTTTTTATTACATTAAGAAAAAATAAAACATTTTCAAATTGATAAATAAATATGCATAAAATTACATTTCCATTGAAAATTTACTCATAATTTCACTTTTAGAAAATGTATTATCATTTTCTCAAAATAAAATATTGCACTTTTAGAAAATTCATCATCATTCACTCAAAAATGAACTTTAGACGACTTTTTTTTGCAATCAGCAAATTGCAATCGGACCGTGTAAAGATAATTTAAGACAATTAAGAAATATAAAAGCTACAGTATTTTAAAATCACGCATCGAACGACCGTAAATTCGAATTTTTAGATTTTCCAGAAATATTTATTTATTTACATACAACAAAACTTTAACAAGATTTAGTTTCACAATGGTAAGCTTATCTTTTTAGGAGATCTCTGCCAACTACCTCTGAGTGTGAGTAAATAATTAAAAATAGTATCTCTCTCTATGCAACATACTTTTTGGCGAAAATTCATGATCTACTGATGCCCAGCATCTTTGGTTAATTGGTTAAATGGGAGACACTTGTGAAATAAATCTAAGAAACCCCAGTGGGTTTCTTAGATTTATTTATGTTTTTTTAATTTGTCAGTACAAAGTACCGCTGTTTGGAAAATACAAAGGTACTTACGTACTCGCACAGATTCGGAAAAGTTGCTTTCGGAAACAGATTTAACTGGCACTCTGAGAGTCCCGACAGAAGTGAAAACGCATTGTCAGACGTGTTGGTAACGGTCACTTGTTTTTGACTTTAACTAGCGGATTATTCAATAATTTCATAAACTTCAATTGATAGTTTTATTAATTTCACATATCAACAAAAGATGGCGCTTTTGTCATCATACAGTTATAAAAGCGTTTGGCGACGATGTCGCGAAATCAATGTTTTTTTCTCCCATCTCAAGAAAGTGCGCAGCGGGGCCTAAAGATGTTAGAGTAAGAGACTCTGAACAGCCAGACTTACAGTATTTTGTAAAAGCTATAAGTATGTCAGGGTATGCACTCTATACAGATGAGAACAATGGCCAATTACAAAGTTTGAGTGGTCGTGGCTTAGGCAGGTAAACGACACTAGAGGTGTGAAAAATGTAAATTCACATTTTTCACACCTCTAGCGCAATATACCAGCCAAAGGCACGATCAGTTAAACTTTACAATAGACCATCGTTTTTACCTGTACAGAGAGCATGCGCTGACAAACTTTCAGCTTTTACGAAATCGCGTAAGTCTGGTTGTTCAGGGGGCTCTTAGTCTAAGTGTTCGCTTCAAAAACGACAGATTGTAACAAACCTCCATATCCGGCAACCCTACCCTGCCTGCGTGATTTAAAAAAAAAGCTGGGAATCGTTCGGAATAATGTCCGTATAAATGTCTTTTCTCGCCTCATGTCGCATATGCATAGCTCGGGCTTATCGTCGCGTCGGGGCGCCGCGGGCCGCGGCCCGCCGCGGTCAGATGTGCACCGGCACGTGCAGCAGCAGCGCGTCCCTGCGCGGGAACTCCGTCCATATAGTCGAAACATTGGCCCACCTTTGCGGGTCCATTCGTGCCACATGCCCAGCCCATTCCCACTTAAGCTTTGCTGACTTCTTTCATAAATGGTATATTAGGGTATATTTAGTAATTAGAAAAGCTGCAGTAATGTTTCTCAGCTGAGTTCACTTAACTCGGTTAAGAATCCTCACGCAACGTTTTAACTATAAATTGCATTGCATGAACTGTAAATTGAAATAGTAGTTTCAACGCAGTTCAAGCGATTGCCTTTTAAAAGTTATCGTTAAAAGTTATCGACGAGTCAATTTCTGTTCAGGGATAAAAAGTTTATTGAAAGAAAAGAAAAGTAAAAACGTTCAACTAATGTTAACTCATACGATCGCGAGAAAATTTGATTATCGTGTTTTTTTTTAAACTTATAATGAAGTAGCCGAGACGGGATTTTGTTTATTTTTATTTATTTTAGAAACTGTGAAACAACATAGTACAATGGAAACGATGATCCCGCAAAAGTAACAACTGTGTAGCGGTAATCATCGCCTTCCTTCGTAAAACAATTTTTTTTTTGTTCTTAATTATAACTTATGACAAAATATTTAACTTATATAAATTAGACTATTACAATTTCTATTACTCTTTTAATGTATCGATGTTTGTGTGTGTGTGTGTGTGTGTGTGTGTGTGTACGTGTGTGTTGATGATCTACAAACAAACAGCAACCCAAAATCTGTGTTTTGCGAGACAAAGTACAAAGCTGGAGCATCTCAACTCCCAGGAGTTTTATAATTAACTAGTCATTACAAGCAACTTCGTCCGCGTAAAATTAGGTGAAAAACTTTAGCGTGATGATATATAGCCTATAGACTTTTTCAATAAATGCCATATCTAACACTGAAATAATTTTTCAAATCGGACTCGTAGTTACTGAGATTAGCGCGTTCAAGTTTATACGTTAGTATAGAGTACAGATTCTCTTTAAGGTATCAGGGTCCGTTTAAATTGCAGGGAAGGTGTTTGTGGGGCGAGTTAAGAAGACTGTCATCTAACGTCATTTCTATAACCTCCAAAATCTGTAGAACCTCACAACTAATATCACTCAGTAATTAATTGGGACCCACTGTTTTACGTGTCTTCTGTAACACGGAGGAGGGCAGATACTTAAAAACCAGTGTAAGAATAGGTTACCCTTCCATCACCCATTATTAAGAAACGCTTAACCTAACGATCGACTCAAATGCCGGCCACCGATTAAGGTACGCGCCCGTTAATGATCATTAACATTTTATTTTTTGTAAAAATAAAAACATTACAAATACGCAAAATGTTAATAAATTTACAATTGAAATTCATAGAGTATTATTAAACCACGAAAACGTTAGTTTAAAAGCTGCTATTATATGAATTTATCTTTTATATTATTTGACTTTAACTTCAAAGCTATCCAAGATTTTGCCTTTAAAAAGTTTCCTTCGAAAGTTATCGCAGAAATTTCATTCTAGTTGAAAAATAAAAAGTTTCTCCATGAAATGAATATCGCTTGCAGTCAAGCAATGTTTACTTGTATGCGATAAAAACTTCAGTCTGTTATTTATTGAATTTGCGTTAAAGATAACACAAAACTATTTAAACGTCTGAAATATTAGTTTATGATTTCCTTTTTTAGAGATACCTAATAGGTTTTAATGATTATTAAAAATGCCCAATAAAATCATTTAGATACACCTAATGTTATTCTTTATGAAGAGTATTAAATAAATTTATATCCTGTTTTATTCCACTGCTGGGGATTGATCTTGTTTCCTTTATTCATATCTAATCTAGGCGAGCATCTTTCTTCTCTATGTTAACTTCAGAACAACGTATCATATTAGACACTACGAAATGTTTCGGATAAATTTATTTACGGCATTAAAACAAATACACACATTGTGTGCAAAATTCAATTAAAATAATCACACCAAAATGAAATATCGAACAACAATACAAAACAATTCTCAATCCGTTGAAATGGAACGCATTGTTCCTAAGCGTCGTTCCTAATTAATTCCGAAATGGAACGTATTCCGTGGCAGTTCTATGGAATTAGCACTGAACCGTTAATGTAAATAACGTTCCAATTAACACAGCCAGTTCCTGCTCGATTTTAATTACACGTAGAAGTTGTTTGTGATTTACCCCAGTGCAATGCAGTTTTAATAGTAATTACTACGTACGTATTATTTAGTTCATATATTACGTGAATATTTTTAAACTTTACCTACTGGGTCGCAAGTTCCAAGCACAGCTATGGTTCCTTCCTCTGCAAGGCTATTGGCT
>JANCMC010009603.1:10784155-10831131 GCA_024363005.1 Charaxes varanes
AATATTTTTAAACTTTACCTACTGGGTCGCAAGTTCCAAGCACAGCTATGGTTCCTTCCTCTGCAAGGCTATTGGCTTGGATCTATTGATCCATGGTATGCTAAATAATTCATCTCGACTCTTTTTATTCGCTTGATATAGAAAACAATGTACAGGCAACCCAAAGAATAGAATAGAAGTAGAAAAATATAACCTAGAATAACAAGGAATAGCTGATTACTAATACAACCAACTATCACAATAATATGAATATTATATAATTAATTATGAATAATTGTATGACTAAATACAAAACAATCTCAATTCAATTCAACAGCACGTCCTAGACGTCGTTCTGTTGCATGTATTGCATTATATTTCTATGGAATTAGCGTTCAACCGTTTACGCAAATAACGTTCTAGTTAACGCAAATAGGAACTAGTCCATTTTAATTAAATGAACACATGTTGACTTAGTATAGTGCAATGCAGCATCAGAGTTTGTTATCGGTTTTACCAAGACTGAGGTTGTGCACGGATTTCGGAAACTTAAATATTTTTATTATTATAATCTTACCTTTTTATCATTTTTACTTGAAGTTACGGCAGAGTTGGATCTACTGTGATCGAGTCGTGTGCAAGCTGTAGATGGAACATACATTTATGTAGATGTTTCAGTCTAAAAATGCACGCCCCTCTACTAATTATTTGCAACGCTTCCTTGTGTGTGTGCATTGTTTTTACTGTAAACTCAAACTAAACCACGCACTGTAAGCTTATTGACGAAGTTGCGTGATTGCGTCTACTTGCTGTTTTACATGTAAAGGTGAATACTTTCGAGGTGCATGCATTTTTTGACTGTGCGTACTATACTGTAGGAGGGCAAATGGGCCATCGGTATAACTTAATATAAGCAGTTACTTTGACTTCTACTTTTTCTTTTTTTTTACTTCTACTTTTTTTTACGAGTATACTCTTTTCTTCAAAGGATCCTAGGTCGTATTGGTTCGAAAATACCAAGGTTGTCAACTGGTTCACAAAGATGCTGTGCGAGGTTGAAAGTTCCTTGCAAATCTATTTTTTATTCTATTATTATTTAAATTTACGTTTTTTCTATACTCATAATATTCATTAGAGGTAGCGCTATGCTTGTTGGGCCGGCGCCACTGGGTACCAGTACTTTTTCATACATAAGATTGGCGTGAAGTGACGGCAATGCTGTCACGTTAAGTGACGGTATTGTTGTAGCGTTTCGTTCGGTTTGTGAAACTTCCCGGTGGCCTAAGGTCGTCATTAATGCCGGCAACGCATCTGCTAGCCTCCTAGTCATGTAGATGTCAATGGGCGTCAGTAGGCACTTAGCTGCATGCTGCCTGCTCGTTTGCCCCTTGTAACACAAAAAAAAAATTAAAAGGGTCTATAGTGAACGCTTGCTACTAACCAAGGCGACAACCCGATTGCCTGTTTGATGCTTTCAGTAGATTTTATTAGTCAGAGTGTATAAATATTGGTATATTAAGAAGCATTTAAAACATTCATTAATGGGTCGTTAAAATGAGCTTGCAACTCAATCCTGCAATTAATAATAAGCTCGCTTAATTAAGTATTCACTGTGTTAATACTGGTGTATACTTTAATTTACTTGGAAACGTTCATCATGTTGTGTACGTTATTGGTGATAACGGTAATAATGAATGATTAAGTTTATTTATATTTTTTGATTTTACGTTTATCATCAACCACCATCACTATCAACGCCCATGGATATATACTACCAGAAATCTTGCAGATGCAGCCTTTAAATAGAGATTAGGCCACTGGGAACTCTCACAAATAGAACGAAACGCGACAACAATACCGTCACTTGACGTGACAGTATTGTCTCCACTTCACGCCCATATTATGTGAAAAAGAGGTACCGGTGCCCAGACGCGCCGGCAGAATTTGGCTACAGGCCTAAAGTACTATAAGCGTGGTGTTACCTATAATAAGATAAATAGATAGGAATAGAAGAATAAGGGATGGAGTAAGAGGATGTATAGGTAGATGGGAAGGAAAAAAGAATGCTATGACTCTTAAATATATATCATAAGATTATGCAAGGTTTCGCTTGGGTATTTCGAGCCAAAGAAAGAAATTATAATAAACGTGCAATAAACATCTTTTTCTATTAAAGAAATATATATAAAATCCCGAATAAATCAATTTTTGAATTAAAAAATCATTGTTAACCCAATATAATTGAATATTTTCGCATGTCACAATTTTATATCAAAAGTTATTTAAGCCGGGTACTCATTAGGCAACATTTGTTTTTAAACACAGTTTATAAACAGTGTTTCACAATGTTTCATATCTCTGGAAACAGTTCATGAACATAGATGATGAAACACTGTTCATTAGACATATTTCAGTGATCCACACTTCCGAGTGAAGAGCAAGACGAAACATTTAGTTTACAAAAACCAAAACCGACCGACACCTGTGGACGTGTGTTGCGCGAGCTAATTAAACATGAAAGTAGTGTTGTCTAACAGGCAACATCTTAGCAACAAGTGTCAACCGCCAAATTTTCTGAAGAAACAATGCTTATGGTAAACCTAATGATAGACACTACATATTTGAAAATATGTTCAGGTGGGGATATTCGCATGGCGCCAATCTGGCATATCTTTGCGGTGAAATCCCAAACCTAACTCAATTTATTCCGAACCCTGCGTGCCCCAATACGCAGAAGGACTTAATGGCCGCCTCAGAACGAGCAATTAATGTTGCCTCAATTTGGGCTTCGAAAATATAGAACCTATCAGACGTTGTCCTGTCTGAACGTAAAAATCGATAACAAGATAACCTAGATACTGACTGCAGCGCCATCTGCCGGACTGATTTGTAAATCTCAACCATCCAAGGCGCCACCCAAACGCATACAATAAAATCATTTACATCGGTCCAGCCGTTTAGGAGCAATTGATTAACTTACACACGTACACTAGAATTAAAGACAAAAGCCAAACCTTAAGAAGAAATCTCTAAAACCGCGTGATGTACAAAGATGAAATTCGGCAAGAAGATAGTTTATATTTCGCAGGTATCCGCTAAGAACGGATTTTGGGACAGGGCCGGATTAAGGGGATTTAAGCGGTCTCAAAAGTTTTATCTATTTTATATACTTACGGTACTTAGAAAAAACAATTTAGCCTCTTTCCCTGTATGTTTCATTTTACGGGTGTTGATCGAAACGGTAAAATAAATTTTGATGGATCTTTCAGAGGCAGCTAATTTTATAAGATACTATGTAGCTGTAACTGCGAGTCCGTCCGCATGGTCCACCCTTATCACTTAAAGACTTAAAAACAGTTTACAACCGATTCTCAAGCTTACCAAATACGAACAAACAAATTTCATAAAAATCGATCAAGCTGTTTCGGAGGAGTTTGACAACAAACACCGTAACACGAAATTTTTATATATTATATCATTCCTTATTAATGGCAGAAGAAATTGGGACAAAAAACTGTATCTTTTAAAATTACAATTTTACTTGGATGCCTATGTGTTATTCTGATGTATAAACTATATTAGAGTAAAGTTTCATTAAAATCCATTCAGTAGTTTTTCCGTGAAAAACAGTCAAACATACATCCATACATCCATGTGTACTAACTTTTGCGTTTATACTATTAGTAGGATACTTTACGTGACTGTAAATATAGTGTTTATTTACATTTGGGTGCACGTACACGTAATCTTTGTATAAACAAAAAGGAAATATCCGTGTCAACGGCTTCTAAACGAATTTAGCTCCCAGGGGACTAAGAAGAATTTCCCCAAGTTTTCCACGAATCGACTCCGGCCTCGCGGGCCGAAGTATATTTAATTTTATGTGAAAGATGATTACGTTAAACAAAACAGTATTTTCTTCACGTTACAAGAGATTAGCGATACAAAAATGAAAGGTCGAAACTTTTCGCTTTGATCTTTGTTTTAGAGATATAAAGGAAGCTTATTTCTGATAACGGTCCATAAATCAATGCTTTTGTTTTCCATCTTTTCTTTTAGGCAAAGGCACTTTTATTAAATGAGCTTAGTTTTCTGATATGGCGCGATAATGGAAGTCTTTTTATATCTTTTATCAACTACGCATATGAGGTATATCCTGGGAGCGTCCCTGGATTATAGACCTATGGTTAGGACCCTCTAAAACGGGTTTTCTGACAAAGTCTAGATTGGTGATTGGCATCAAATGTTAGTTATTGTTGATGTGACAAAATCTACAGGCCGGTGATTGGGCCGTACAAACGCGTTGTACGAGAATAATCCTACATCGCGTTTTCCTATAATGTGGAATAAACCTACCGTGTTATAGGGGGCATTACGATTTATTTATTGGTATGTTGTTTCAATTAAAGTACAGCTAAGCCAAAATTTCGTGCAATACTGTAAGCTGTAAATGCTACTCCATTTTCAAAATAAAATCGGCTTAGCTCTGATTTTTTAAAATATATAATTTATATATACGGGATACCTTGGAGTGATGCAACAACTTTGTTTCTTTGTTATTTACAGATTTATATAAAGTAGGCAGTTTATTTTTACTTTCGACAAGTCTCTTCTCTCTTTAGAATTTCATAAAACGTAAATAGACCCAAATAAATAAATACATATAAGGGATAATCCCAAAAGTTTATCTTCTGAACAAATATCGTCTCGGGAATGAAAGGATTTATATTACGATGTTATTTAATGGATTACTTTTTCGAAAGACATTTCTATGTAAAAGTTTTATCCGTTTCAAAATACAAAATACTTGCTGTTAACGTAGTAAAACGTATTTGTTAAATAACTTCAAAAGTTGTTGTCCGATTTCGTTCAGAATAATTTTGCTACTGAGTTTTTAGCATGTTCTATCAACATAGAAAATTTCAAGCCTCTACGTCTAATAGTTTGGAATTGCTGGGGTCAATTATTAATATTCAATGGAAAACAAAGGTGAAAGACGAAACCAATTATTCGATTCTCATAAAGTCAACGGTAAAGCTACCTGCACTCGAACAGGTATAAATTATGACCTTTCGTCAATCACACAACTATAATAATCCTAACAATACGATATTGAAATATCGTTAAAGATGCTACAGTGAAGCTTGGAATTGCTAGAATAACTAGAAATATAATCAAGACAGTATACATTTCCTAGTTATACATATTAGCGACCTGTTACGCAGATTTGTAAAATTAATAACAGAATGGTTCTTAATTTATAGGTAAAATATAATAAACTTAAAAAAAAAGGAAACTAACTTATATTGATCCGCTCTAATGTGGAAGCCGAACCGGCATACAAATAGATATAGCGCAATTTTGTGTTTTTGTTCCGAAACATTACAAATTTATTTAATTCCCATAATACTTAAGTATCAGCAGCGTTTCATCATGAGTATATTTTAATATTATATCACAATTTCAATGATTTGTAGTGTGATGTCGTAAATAACGTATTTTTTGTACACCAACTTAACGTGCACTAGTTACGAGATAAATCAAAATAACGTAGTACGGAACTGTATACCTTAAAAATATCTATAACGAACTCAGCGATGGCATATGTCTATCTCCCAAGTATAACCCATACATTACAGTTAATACGTACAAGACGGCAAAATAATATAAATAAATATATACAGGACTATATGTCATACGGACGTCTGTTCCTAAGGTAGACAACTTAATGCCTGTGTTATAGGTAACAGCCGCCTGTTATACACAAATATGATGGCAGGATTTTCTCTTACTTACTTGTAGTTTGTCTTCTTGTATCGTTGTATTTTGGGCAATTCATACAATATCTCTATAATTTATAGCCTATTTGTTATTCTGATGTATAAACTATGTTATTGCAAAGTTTTATCAAAATCCATTCAGTGGGTTTTCCGCGAAAGAGCGTCAAACATATAGCCATGTGTACAAACTTAAAGTATTAGTAGGATATACAAATATTATTGTTAAAGCAACGTGATTAATTCTGATCAAGATATTATATAGATTTGGAACAAAAACGTAATTTTTTTTTCATTTATTTGTTTATTGTCAATAGATTAGCATTTCACTAATATCAAACCTATTAATAATGTTGTTTGAATATTAGCATACCAATTTTGATGTCTGCTCAACGGTAGAGGTTTGGACTGAAATACGTGAGGTTTTGGGTGCAAGCCCCACTGGACTATTACGTCGTAGCCATTCCTAACACAAGCTTTTTAAAAAAAGCTCAATAGGAGTAGAAACGAGAATATTGAAATACTAAAAAAAACCCCCAAACGAAAGTGTCTGGTTAATAAATACTTTTCACGATAGAAATTAAAGTTAATTTTATCTATCTGGGCTCACGGTAGTGCCCCCACGACGAGGCAAGCGGTGCACGAAGGCACTACTAAGTACCTTTTCTCGAACTTACGAATACTTTTTTCTGTTTTTTTAAACATTCATAACTTAGGATTGGACTATACTGGATACTGTGCTTTGGTGGCGGATTCGGTGGTGTAGCTTTCGGGTTGCAGCATTACACCGATTTTGCCTCGTATTCATTCGCAGATTAAAGCAAAGTAGTTTAGCTTCTCATGCAAGTTAAATAAGTGTAATTTATATTTCAATTGAAAGTTGTTTGTACATAAATACGATAAGTCTGGTTGTGCAGGGGCTCTTAGCCTATAAGAAAATGTTAAATCCGTATTCAACGTCACCGCGCGCTGGTACATGACAGAAAACACTGATAACAAACTTTGCCGGGTCAGCCAGTTATTAAACATTACAAAGATTTTTATCGCAATAACATTTAAAATATTTGTTTAAATTATTAATGTAGAAAAAGCGTATCAACCTTTAATACAAGAAACGATAAATGTGTTCATTTCGATAAGAACTAATTGAATACCAGAAAATGTTTTCGGTGATACGATATCAATTTAAATCTAATTTATTTTTCATTATATTAACTGGAGTGGCTAAAAAGTCTGAATACTTGAATATAATTTGACGGAACCCACTGAAAATCTGTCATTTTAATGTGTATTTGCCTTTAAGTTCATTGAACTGCTTCATACGTAGATTCTGTTTTAGTCATTTAGTTACGAAGTTATAAGATTTACAGTTCCTAGTGTGTTATGCCGGAGCCAGACATAGCTCAAAGTGTTTGTACATTTTTGTCCTTGAAGTCCACAAAATACTACAAAACTTTGCGCAGCTACACAAAGTCCCATCTGCTGGCCTTCTGGTCGTGCAGATGTATATGGGCGCCGGTAGGCACTTCGGTGCCTGCTGCCTGCTCGTCTGCCCCCTTGTAACATAAAAAAAAATACTTTTGTTTGACAATATGTATTGAGATAAATACTATATGGAATACTAAAATCTATGTAATATATAAAGTCGATTTCTGAACTATTACAAAATTTCGAAAAATCATGTACGTGTCTTAGATACAAAAAAATAATGACAAGGAGTTACTTTATGGTTAGTAGACATCCACCAAGAATGGATTTTTTCGATAGGGCCAGATTGGTAGGGCTCTCGCAAGTTTAGTAGACGAAGTCACGAGAAACAGCTAGTATACTATAAAGGTATACGTAGTTTTCCAAAGTGATAAAGTTTAAAAGGAAAATATCTCGACCCCGCCATCCCCGAACAATAATAGGGAAGTCTATTGTCAAGTATGGAAGGGATTATCAATCGGCAAATTGCCCCCCCGGCGGCCATGCTGACAGTGCCCTTCCCTTTATTTCCACGTCCAAACCAAACCGAATATTATTTTATTTTGCAACGTAAACAAGACAGACAGTTCTCTTCTCTACCTACAAGCGGTTTTTCATCTCTGTTTCTAAGCGTTTATGTCATATTTGTCATCTCTGTTTCGTTTTGAAAGTAAAAGTAAGTAAAACTATCGAAAATGTTCGTGCTAGGCCCTCTGTTTTGAGAAAGATATGTAGGATTATCCCTAAGTAGGACGGGGCGATGATCAGAGTCGAGTTCAGCTATTACATTTACAGAACGCACCTGAAGGGTTACGTTCTTTACCAGCAAAAACTTCTTATATTAAAGGGTAATATTTATTAGGCACACTTCAAACTTACAGTTTTCAGTATTTTTTAGATTTGGTAGCAAGTTAAGGATTACCACTATAAGTAAAGTGTGTTTTTTTGAAAATAGGCTCATGAAAAGCCGTCAAGGCAAAACAAAAAGTAACTTTATAGCGTTATCGGCCTTTCGGTAGAATTATAAGGATAGAAGTGGTCGGGCTTTGGTGAAGTTACCCTAGAAGTAGCTCAAGCATACAACCAAACTACACAAACTAGGTAATAACAAATATAAGTTTGTTGTTGTTCTTGTTAAAAGCGACTACCGAACTTCCAATGTGAATTAGGAATCGACTTTGACTTGTGTGCAATATATTAGATTTGTTTAGCGATAACATATAACAGGAATATGTTACATCTTCTACTTTAATTTCATTTCACCCACTGTAATTTAATCTTTTAAACATCAGTACATTGTAAAAAGGTGCCTTAATTGTTTGAAATAGCATATAACAAAACTTGACCTTTTATGACTCTTTTGGTACGGTTATAAAATAAAACATTAACAAAGTGCGATCCGCAAAGTTTATTACATGTCGTGAAATTACACCTTCATATATATCCATTAATTGCGATAAAATATTCAATTACTTCGACGGAATAGATGGACCATCTAACACTGAAAGAATTTTTCAAATCGGACCAGTAGTTCCTGAGATTAGCGCGTTCAAGCAAACCAACAAACTCTCAAGTTTTATATATATATATATATATATTATATACAATATACAATGTACATACAATATATATATATATATATATATATATATATATTGTATGTACATTGTATATTATAGGTTATAATAATAATGAAATAACAACAGTGGTCTGATCATAAACTTTATTGTATCGTTGATACATAAGCACAATAATGCTATAAATCTTAAATTAAATCATCTATGCTTATAAAGTAATGTTAGGGGCCTGTTGTTTAATATCCTGTTAAAGTATTCGTTAAGAATAATTTACAGCTTAGATAATAGTAAAGGGTTATCAGTATATCACTTTAATCTGAATCTAAATCACCGATCGGGTTATTGTAATGTTTTATTGTAAAATATATACCCTTGGGAAATTAAGTATAAGTAAGTCCCTTGGATTTGTGGTCATTACAGTTATCCGGTCATAGCATAATGTTAAAATATTCCTCGCTTTTTGTTGTCTTATTGTTGTAACTTAATGACAAATTGATATTTCTGTATCAAGTTAAAATAAGCACCTTCTTAAATATAAGTTAAAATAAGCACTTTCTTCAAGTAAAACATTTTTAACACCGTCTCTACAATCTCGTCGAGAGACGGCGGAGGTGAGCGAGCGCGAGAGTCTACAGGGGCACTCTAGCGATGCCTTCGCCAATCTTATGTGGGAAAGAGGTACTGGTACCCGGAGCGCCGACCCAATTTGCCTGCAGACCATAAGCACTCCAACCGTGGAATCTCTAATTAGAAAAACAAGAGTAAAGGAAAGGCCTGGACTAAAAGGATATAAAGGCAGATGAATAGGAGAGAAAGGCTGTAAGCGTAATACTACCTGTAATTATATCTCCTTAAGTAGATATGTATATGAAGAAGTTCAGATTCATTGTGGGGTTTAGCTAAGAGTAAAAAGAAGATGAAAATTTATTGATTAAGAGTTTCGGAATTATTAATATCGTATTCCGGAAAGAATTAATAACAAAATGTAAAAATATTGATGAAACGAAATCTCTCGAGATGGTGAGATAGCTAAATTCAATTAAGATTGCTCTTCCGTCGATACGGTCTTCAAAATCGCGTCTTGGTTACTTTCTGTGAAGTGGTGTTTAAGTATCTTGGATTTATTATAGACTTGCTGTACCCCGCGACTTTGTCAGCGTGGACCACTTTTATCACATAGGGGTTTAAAAAATTCGTTTTGGATAAAGATCAATATTATGTTTATAAAAACATCTTCGCAAATAATGCATCATCTTAAAACAAATTTGGTTAGCATAAAAAAAGTTAAAGATAGACATATGCAGTCGCGGACTTTTATTTAGAACTTTTAAAGGGGAACAATCAATTCCATCATACATGATTTTTGTGAAACTTTAACCGTTTACGAAGCGCACGCAGCGGAAGCTCTACAAAGGGAAAAAACCGCCGATTTTGAAACATTTTTCATTGGTGCTCCGCTCCTATTAGTCTTAGCGTGATGGTATATAGCCTTTAGCTTTCTTCGATAAATGGGCTATCTAAAGCTGAAAGAATTCTTCAAAACGGGCTAGTAGTTCCAGAGATTAGCGCGTTTAAACAAACTCTTCAGCTTTATATATATTAGTATAGATGTATTTGATATCGCAATAAAGAATTTAGTTTATACTTGCGGATCCGGCAGACGTTGTCCTGCCCAAACGTAAAAATCGTTAAAAAGGTAAGATATCGACCGCAGCGCGATCTGCCGGGCTGATTTGTGAATCTAAACCATCCAAGGCCCCAGCCAGCCACTATAGGCCACTCCACTTATAAAAGTGGAATATTTTTAGCTACGGTTTTTGTTATAGGTATAGTATATATGGTTATATGCAATTAGTAAAAAGAAATAATTTCAACGTTACGAACAGACCCTTACATTTTATTTCGTATCGTATAGATTATCTCATATACATCCCTAATGTTGTATATATTTATTTATTATCTGTTTAATTCTTCTAAAGGATGCATAGTACTTTTCCAACACTTCCTAAACTCATGAACTTTTTGATATTTTTGTTAGTCAGGACAGGAGACAGGACATCAGACAGCTAGACATTAGTATATGACAAAACTTTATTTATGCTTATGATTTTATATTATGGTTTTTATATTTTGATCTAACAAAATAATTACAGATGTCTACTGTTGTCTATTAATAAATAAATAAAATTTCATCGTAAACAAAATCACTGTGGTCCTTAAAGTGGACTAGACATTTTCGATAAAATATTTGACGGATCGTTACACCGAAATTAAGACACTTTTCAGCCATCTTGAATGGCAATTAAGGAATTCTTCGCAAGGTTTTCCGTCCAAAGGAGCGTGGATAATAAAATTGAATTTCAATTCCTCCCTTATTGAAATTCAGGCCTCAATCGGATCGTCACTTCTCTAAGGCCGATCGATCGAGTCCTGTTGTAGTGCACTTAAAATTATTGCCTTAATGCTGTAAAATAATGCGTAACTTTTAAACACATTACATTTAAAAGAAGTTTATGTTATTTAGTTCTTTCATTATAAAAAAAAAACTATAGGACTAAAAGAACGAAAAAAAAAAATAAACAACAAAACTGGCCTTAGAATAGATCCCTCTCTAATACGTGAAAAAGGTATTTGTTACAAAACTGTAAAAATTTGTTGATCGATTAGATCCAAAACAATTTTCCTTATGAGTTTTTAGCATGTCCATTAATATGGAAAATTTGGCAAGGTCAAATGGGCTTTAATATAAATCATATAAATAGTAATAAATATATACAGTACTATATGTCACACGTACGTCTGTTCCTAAGGTAGTCCATTTAACGCCTGTGTTGTAGGTTACACACGTTTGTTGTACACAAATACTATATTTTTGTAGAAATATATAAATACATACAAATAGATAATACACAGACTCAAGGTGGGAATTGAAAGCAGGATCCCCGGAGGGGAAGGCAGGGTCACTGCCCACTGCGCTAACGGGCCAGTCATATGACTATATGCTACCGTTCTTTAAGTAGCATACTTACGAGAGCCATTGTGGAAGTTAGTTGGGATGGAGGACGGACGGACAGAGCGAAAAACGAGGAACCTTTATAGGATTCCTCATATAAGTATGGAACTATAAGAACCAATAATATAAAATAAACTTAAAAAAACCTGGTCCATATCAGTGGAAGCGGGGAACGTGTAAACGGGAAAAAACGACTTGAGGAAATTGGACAATTTGTGAGAACAAACTTAGAAATATGATTTTCTTAGTAAACCTAGAAGTAGATTATTATATGGTGATAATGATGAGTAAAATTATTGATAAACTGGATCGTTGCGAAAGTTAACGTCGTGAATCAAGGAGTTATCTTGTTAGAAATTGTTTGAAAACTCTGAAGTTGGAAATAACCTAAAGGTCGTGTATTTTTGGAGCTTGCTAGGAAAATTTTGAGGGCAAAATTTTTTTTTTCGTTTGATAGGTGTATTCGTTATTTTTTTTCCCTCCTTTTTGAAAAACAACAGTGTATAGATGGATAGCCTAGTCATCTAAGCATTTCACCGCGGTCAAGAGCTTAGCCAATTTTACCGAATTAGATGACTGGACTAGGAGAGATTAATGGTAAAAACATTCTATGCCAGCCTATCTAAGGATGTAGAAAAATAAAAGAGCGTGTCCAGACACGCTTATATAGGGTTCCGTATCTCATACGGTTAAATAACTTCAAAATTTGTTGTCCGATTTCGTTCCTAGTGAGTTTTTATCATGTTCTATCAACATGGAAAATTTGAAGTCTCTACGTCAACTAGTTTGGAAATGCTAGGGTTGGGGGACCACCTTACGGGTAGACAGACGGACGGACTGACGGACAGAGCGAAATTATAAGGGTTTCTTGTAGTAATACGGAATCCTGAAAAATTGCAAGTGTGCCTATATTGTATGTATGCACAATTATGTTAATTTAATGTATTTTCACACATACATATATGCTACATTTCATACATGCTTTTGCTTCATTAGTTGTTTGATTAATTGCCATGCATTTACGTAAGTAGTGGATAGATCCTCAATTAAACTAATATATGAAACCCCGATAGAATATAGCACACAGACGTCTGTTCCTAAGGTAGACAACTTAATGCCGGTGTTGTAGGTAAAACAGCCGCCTGCTATACACAAATATTTTTTTTAGAAATATATAAATACATACATATGGATAATACACCCAGATTCGCGGTGGGAATCGAACCCACGACCCCCGGAGCAGAAAGCAGGGTCACTGCGCACTGCGCCAACGGGCCAGCCGAATGTATAAATAATAAAAGGTTAGTCCATAAGTCATTCGCTTGTTATGAACTTACCGGCATTAAAGGAAAATGTAACCATATGAAAAGTGAATGCGAAATCACACAAATAAGGTTCGAAGGCATCGTTAGCCGGCTCTTAAACCCTCATTACACGATTGTTATGTTCTTTTGCGTTCCTTTTTATGTCTGGAATCGTTTTATTAGCAATGTTGGAATTTTGCAATGACCCTAATTTTCTTTTGTGACTTTGATTCCAAATATATGGACGTAATAATGCTTTCGACTGTTTAAATACTTGAAATGTACGCGACATTTTGGTTTATTTATTAAACATATAATGTAATGGCTTCGTTTGAAGAGTTAATTATATAGCAACTTTTATCGGTTCGTGGTTTCTGACAAGGTGATATGAGAGTGACGGGAAATATACGTCAAAAAGTGTTAAATTTTGTGTATGGGTTTGGGTGATTAATTTAATTTAATTTATTAATTGCACAAATATGAGTCAAAAATAAAGTGCTAATATCTCATTGTTAGCGCAGAAAGACGTGTAAGATCATTTGGTCAAGCTCTATGCAAAATATTCTTATCTACATGATATTTTTATGTGTCAAGGGGCAAACGAGCGTTAAGTGAACCATGAACATCTGCACCTTCAGAAGACTCGCAGACGCGTTTCCTGTCTTCCAATAGGGTTTAGGCCACCGGGAACTCTCAAAGCCAAGAAAACGCGAAAATAATACCATCACTTGACGTGACAGCATTGCCGCCACTTCACGCCGAAATTATGTGAGAAAGAGGTACTGATACCAATGGTGTAATTCTTATAGGGGGTCAAATTAATCGTTTGCCCCCCGTTTTATTTTTTAATTTTTAATTCTCCCATTTGGCCTGTGTCACTTAAAAATAAAAAGTATTCCATTTTTAAAGAGCCTCACCTCTTTCTGTATCGCAGAAAACAATTTTTAAAATTCCATTTACGGTATAGAATTACACTTTCATAAAAGCTTTTACTTCTGAAAGTTAAAATCATACACTGAAATTACTGTGAAG
Source organism: Charaxes varanes (assembly GCA_024363005.1). Taxonomy (NCBI): domain Eukaryota; kingdom Metazoa; phylum Arthropoda; class Insecta; order Lepidoptera; family Nymphalidae; genus Charaxes; species Charaxes varanes. The sequence goes on from JANCMC010009603.1 coordinate 10,798,305, forward strand.
GAAAATAATTCAGGAAGTGTACGCAATATTATTCTGCTAGTATAAATTCTTTTATCTTTTATACCTTTTATTTAACTTCAATTTTTAGGGTTCCGTAGTACTACAAGGAACCTTTATAATTTAGCTCTGTCCGTCCGTCCGTCCGTTCGTCTGTCTGTAAGGAGGTCCCCCCTAACATTTCCAAACTATTAGACGTAGAGACTTGAAATTTTCCATGTTAATAGAACATGCTAAAAACTTATTAGGAAAATTATTTTGAACGAATTTGGACAACAACTTTTGAAGTTATTTAACAAATACGTTTATAGCGTATCAGATACGGAACGCTTATATTTACGCGTGTCTTGACACGCTTTTGACCATTTTTATTCTCCTTCTGGGTGTAATCTCGATCTAGTACCAGGGTCCGCTTAAATTGTAGAGGATGAGACCGTGGGGCGAGTAAAGATGACCGATCTGGCCGATGACTCGGAACCCCCACAATCTCACGACTAATATCAATCAACTTTCACTAAAGAAAGTTGAATGACACATAATTAGAATATATTAATATGGAACATACCCAAAAAATGAGCCTCATGGTATCCGAACACTATCTGTGGCTGAGATTTAAAAAATAAACTGTCAATGTCACCTGTCACAACACTGGCGCAGACGCGCGCGTCTTCACAACTGAGGCAAAGGCTGCGCCGTATACAGCCTCCCCCCCAAAGAAAGTCAACCTTCACAGAGTTATGTAAATGGAGAGGTGAGTCTCGTCGAGAGGGAAATTGGGATAAGGTCGTTTGTGTTTTTTTTTAAATTTTCTATGGTGATTGTTACATTTCTTACTGCATTGTTATAACTATAAATTTTATATGATATATTAATGTCTAAAAACTATGTTGAATAGAATGAATTAATATTATTAAAAAAATCCCTAAGCGTATCTGTATATTCAATAGAAAAAAAAATTAGCGATGTAGATATGGCTTTTATGATTGACATTTTAGTACTTTGCAAAATTCATAATTTTGCACAAAGTTTAGCAGATACGTTAAAAGCTGTAACCACAACCTCCATTCAAATTAAGCTGATAGATTAACACTGTTTTTGGACTTTTAGAATTACTTTAGCCTAGATTATTTTTTACATAGATCTCATTAATAAAGAGTTCACTTATTTCTTTGAAGTTGTACATCTGCTTTGTGGTAATGGAGTTATCTATTCAAGCGCGCTGCCTTGAGTATCAGAGCTAATACGGAACTGCGAATACAATATCGTGTAATTTCAGCTTTTGTTCAAAACATGGAAGATTGAAAAACAAGGCAGCGACGAAAAGTCCCGTTTGACCCGCTTTTGTCCCGGACAATGCATATTGCCGAACCCGCTGTTCCCGTACTCCGCGGGATTGCTGTGGACAAATTCGTAATCGATTTATAATGCAATTCAGTTTACTTTGCCGTTCGGGTTTACAGGTTCCTCTGATCCGTTTGTCATTTTTAGATACAGATCGCTGAGTGTTCGAAATTTGCCCACAAATTTTCAGATTTGCGTATCTAATTCGTTATTTATTTAAAGTTATGTACAAACTTTTTTTGGTAAAATAACATTTGATAATTTAATCACATTAATTGTCATAATTAAGAAAAACATTGTTATCTCGCAATGGTTATGATGACATTCTCTAATAAAATATATACATGTGTGTATAAATCGATTGCCATTGGTGTGCGTGAGGTTTTGTTAGATTAATTTAATGTGTGTATTTATAATACATTTTTATTAAAATATTAGCATTAGCACACGCATTCTATAAAAATTATAATTGTGCCAAATTTACTACTCCTTCGTTGGCACAATTTTCATAGAATGGCACCGAAAATTTCTTTTCACGTATTAATATATACGTTTCGGAGTCTCTGTACTTCACTGGTGATACTATTGTTCTTTGGTTGAACTGTGTAGAAGGTTATTAAAGAAGAAATTATCCAAAACATGTCTGAAACCTCGTCTCCGGCTTCGTGTATAGGCCCTGCGAGCTTGGATACATAAAGCTCGCAATTCCGCTAGCTCTTGTGACCACCAGTATACTTGTCGTCGTTGTGGCCGATGTCGTACCCTTGGCATAGCAGCATCACACACAGCCGTAAAGGCTGTTTGCAAGCACCCAGCTCTCTCCTCTACATCCATTCTTGGGACACAATTATTAAAACTAACAATAAGTACTAAGGCGTACAGCTCAGCTCTAGCCGTGCTGAGTTTGCTTAAAGCGCAAACGAGAAGGACAAGTTCCGTTTTTTTTTTAATTTATCATAAAGCGAAGGCTCGTTCAATTTAGGTAGCCATTCTCGTAAATTACGAATACATTTAGACGATAAAATACTTTTTTATTCGCCTCTCGTATCAATCGCATTCGTACGTGTTCTGAATTTACCCAATACACCTTTTAAACTACGCAGCATCTTACTAAAACGTTCTACGGTAAGGAATCTTACTGCACGTAAATATTTTACTTAAATTCAATAGGGTGTTACTTAAGTACTGCTGACCAAGAAAGAGCTTTACCGTTTTGGATGACAGCTCCTAAGGAAAATGTTACTAAGGGTTATTTTTAGAAATTAACGTAATGCGTAACAAGCAAAAATAAGCCTTTTGACAAATTGATTATTGTTGAAGGATTATCTTGATTTAATTGTTTTATTTTAATAACTTGACAAAAAATTTCCCCCATAATTTTATTACGTATATCCTCCCATCAGACTACACAACCTTCGTTGAAGAATATCAAAAATCTCCACAATCCACATGGATACTCAAACCTTGCGGAAAATCTCAGGGCGACGGCATTTTTTTGATCAACAACCTAGCAAAATTGAAAAGGTGGTCCCGAGAATCCAGAAAATGTTCGTCTCATAATATTTCAAGCAAACATACTTATGTTATATCCCGCTACATCCATAATCCGCTTTTGATCGGTGGAAAGAAATTCGATTTGAGAATTTACGTTTTAGTGACATCGTTTCGTCCTTTAAAGGCGTACATGTACCGAAATGGATTTTGCAGATTTTGCTCAATAAAATACGATACAAGTGTGGCGGAACTCGACAATATGTATGTTCACTTGACAAATATTAGTGTCCAAAAACATGGGGAGGAATACAATAGCGAGCACGGTGGCAAACTGGGTTTGAACAATCTGAAGCTGTACTTGGAAGGTACGAGGGGTCATAAACTTACAAAAGACCTGTTTAAAAACATAAATTGGTTGATAGTTCATTCCCTCAAAGCTGTCGCTGCGGTCATGTCGAATGACAGACATTGTTTCGAATGCTACGGTTATGACATCATTATAGATGACAACCTAAAGCCGTGGCTCATAGAAGTGAACGCTTCCCCCTCCATGACAGCCACGACAGCTAACGATAGGATAATGAAGTGTAAACTGGTGGAAGACATTCTATCTGTCATCCTGTCACCGAATGTGAAGTGTCGGCAACGATGTCACGTCAAGTGATGTTAGTGTTGTCGCATTACGTTCGGTTTGTGAGACTTCTCGGTGGCCTAAACTCGTCATTACTTGCCTCCTGGTCGTGCAGATGTCCATGGGCGGTAGGTAGGCACTTAACTGCCTGCTGCCCGCTCGTTTGCCCCTTGTTCCATAAAAAAATATATTAATAGCTACGAGTATTTATATGCCCCAATGCTTTGCGTATATGTTACTAGATATCAAAAGATAAAACATCGACGCTGTACTCAAAAGAAATCAGAGTTAAGTACTGTGTAGAGTCAAAAACTTTTAATACATAAAGTGTTAATTTTCTATTCAAATATTACTTACATAAACCCGGAAAGTGCGAATTGATCTCGCGCACTTAGGATTCCGTACCATCACGTCATACTTTACCAGCTTATTTATTTATTTATTTTTTTAATTGGGGAAATAAACAGTCATATTTATTACAAAAACTCTCACTTACTTTATTTATTACTTCTGAATGACAGTCGCCGCAACTTTTTTGTGATGTAACTACTTAACCGTTTTCGGCATTTTTCCCATACTTGTATTTCAACATTTAGTTTCTTGTCAAATTTCATGATTCTAGGTCAACAGGAACAACCCTATAGGTTTTGATTCCCTCTACGAATGTACTAATATGAGATATGCGACATAAACGGCTGTCTTTTGTTACTACTTTAAACTTAGAGGGTTGACTTTTTCACACCTAAGGTAGACAACTTAATGCCTGTGTTATAGGTAACAGACGCCTGTTATACACAAATATATATTTTTTAGAAATACATAAATACATACATATAGATAATACACCCAGACTCGAGGTGGGAATCGAACCCACGACCCCCAGAGCGGAAGACAGGGTCACTGCACACTAGGGGCCAGCGATATTTATTATAATTCTTCGTAGTTAGTTTTATAGTTTCAATTGTCCGTTAAATTCATTTGTACATATCACGTTGTTGAAAAAAAGAAAGTTTATTAGAAAAACTGTTTAACTTAAAATTAGGACAACAATGACAATTGAAAAACTTAAAACTGCGTATCAGTTGTCACGCCCACCTCCAGAAACTTAGAGCTAAAATAATGTTCCAGCTAATCCTGTTAGTTTAGAGTTGAATTAATTTCTTAATTATGTTTGAGATATTAAAAATAGCGGTCTGTTAGGCCGTAATGTGCTCTCGTGGTAAATCACTCGCGTTGACGTGGCGGTTCTACAACCAGTCTGCGACCATGACGCGACTGCTCGCCGGCAGGGTCATGCATTTCGATTTCTCCACGGAATACGATCTCAAGATAACGGACCAATTCCTAAACTACTTGAAAAATGTAAGTGATTACAAACGAAACTTCTTATTTGATATATTTCAGATCATTCAGGGGTCATCCATATTTTACGTCACACGAATTTTACATTTTTTGACCCCCTCCTCCACTTCCACCCTTCCTATTCTACTAATATTTATAAGATACGGTCTATATTTTATCAAAAATAATAGAACGATTTGTGAGTAAGCGTAAGATAAAGCGCTCAATCAATAATTTTGTATACGCATATTTTTCAGACAGTCTAGAATTCTTACAATCTTATCATAGACTTTAAAACTGTCTAGAGTTCCTACCATTCTACAAATATTTTTAAGATACGGTCTATATTTTATCAAAAATAATAGAACGATTTGTGAGTAAGCGTAAAATAAAGCGCTCAGTCAATAATTTTGTATACGCATATTTTTCGGACAGTCTAGAATTCTTACCATCCTATTACAGACTTTGAAACTGTCTAGAGCTCCTACCATTCTACTAATATTTTTAAGATACGGTCTATATTTTATCAACAATAGTAGAACGCATTGTGAATAAGCGTAAGATTAAGCTCTCAATCAATAATTTTGTATACGCATATTTTTCGGACAGTCTAGAATTCTTACAATCCTATCATAGACTTTAAAACTGTCTAGAGTTCCTACCATTCTATTAATATTTTTAAGATACGGTCTATATTTTATCAACGATAGTAAAACGCATTGTGAATAAGCGTAAGATTAAGCGCTCAATCAATAATTTTGTATACGCATATTTTTCGGATAGTCTAGAATTCTTACAATCCTATCATAGACTTTAAAACTGTCTAGAGTTCCTACCATTCTATTAATATTTTTAAGATACGGTCTATATTTTATCAACGATTATTTCCGAACGGATACGACTTAGGGACCTTCAAGAAAAGAGCATACCCATTTCTCAAAGGCCGGCAACGCATCTGCAAGCCCTCTGATGTTGCAGTTGTCAATGGGCGTCGGTAGTCCCTTAGGAGAACCGTCTGCTCGTTTGCTCCTTGTAATATAAAAAAAAATAGACATCCGCTAAGGACGCATGTTTTGATAGGGCTAGATTAAGTCAATCCAAGAGCTCTTACAAGTTTAATTTCGTGCGAATGAAGTCAATAGAAACAGCTAATTAATAATAATTAAGCTTCAAATGGGAATAATTTCTAATATTATTTTCCATCCCTTAAAATATGTAGATATAATATACTTATTTTGGTTAAAAATACATAACTCGTTAAGAACCTTACGCGTACGTGATCTTTAAGCATTATTTTCTTAATATCTATGAGTAAATAAAAATTACGTATCTACTCATTAGAAACTTGAGAGATTAATGTTCTAAATAATTGAGTCTTCACTTATGCTTGTAACAACCTACCCGATGACGCTGTCGGGGCCAAGAGGGTCCCGAGCATCACCGGTTGCTGTTGGCAGCAAGAACCACAAACAAAAAAGCCTCTAACAATATATTGTTCTTCCATGCGTTATCCCAGTCTAGGACAAGGGTCCTGTTAAATAGCAGAGGGTGTGGCTGTGGAGGGAGTTAAGATGACCGACTGAACACTCAGTGACATTAATCAGGACCCACTGTTTTACGTGCATGTTTGGTATACTCTGTAAATATAAGGGGATATGTAGCAGACGGGTATATGGAAAGTTGAGCGGATGTAAGTGGCCCTCGCTATGTTGATACAAGCTAATACATATATTCCTAGTGCAGTATTTACTTTGAATGAACTTTGAAAACATTTTGAGATATGATTGGATATATATTCATATTTCCCTATTAATTTAGTCTTGAAACAAAAGGTAAACAAAGATACCAGTGTTTCTCAACGCTTAGTTTAGGTTGTCACTCATTTTGACTGTTTGGTAACAGTAAAATAAAAAAAGTACACGAAAAAAACTTAACAGAACATCGAACACCAAATTTAACCATGAAATAACAAGATATAATACAAATATTAAAGAACTTGTACACTCGTATTGACAAGTTGACAGAGAATACAAAGTTTAGCCTTAGCAATTTTAGGTTCTTTTTGAGACACTATTTTTATCAGGTTATTTAAAATATTCCTAAAAATTAATACAAAGATATTAAAATTCCAATGAATATATTACATAACTGTATTTTTATTTATTAAAATCATTAGAATATTTGTAAATTCAATAATTGTTCCGGCACATTGTCTAACTTTACGATGATGAAACGTAAAATAACTTTTTTTTATTGCTTGGTTTACCTTTTCTCTCAAGAGAAAATGAATAGAGTATATATAATACGTGAAGCGAAAACTTTAGGTACATTTTACGAAATTTGCGCGGACGGAACAAAATGTAAGTATTGACGGTCTTGCGACACTCGCTGCGGATTTCGCACGGTGCTCCGTGTGATGGAACACATCTGTTTTTGTGGCGTGCGAATACACCTTTCAGTTGACGGTATTGCTGTTGAAATTTGAATGAAACGCAACATTCGTTTCAGTTTTACAGTTACCGGTACTTTTTATCTACCAAATTGAGCACCAGGTCTCGTCCTCATCATTTGTCTACATACGTGCTACTAGGAGCGAAAATATGTACCGTAATATTGGTCTTCGTACGTTTTAGAACTAGCATGGAGTAAAATCGATAATATCACGTCTATCTCTAGAATTGTGACTAGCATATGAAGATGTCTTTGCACGATTTAAGTGTATTGTCGGTCTTGCGACACTCGTTGCGGATTTCGCACGGTTCTCCGTGTGATGCAATACATCAGTTTTTGTGGCGTGCGAATAAATCTTTTAATTGACAGTACTGCTATTGAAGTTTAACTAAAACGCTTTCCCTCCAGTTCAAGAATTATCGGCATTTTTCCATCAAGAAAGTTAAAATTCGAGATGTCTACTTTCAGGGACTACATGGGAACACTAATTTGCAAAATTCACAAGAGATCTGCAATCAACCAAATCCAGACTAGATTAAATAATGGAGAATAAACTTTACATTTATTTCAACAAGTTAAAAACACAGGAAGCCGTTGAAAGTCTGTTTATAAAATATGAATCTTTATAAAGTTCTAGGAAATATTAGACTTGGAAATAGTAACATTTTAAATAACACACCAAACGCATATTCAATTAATGTAACACAATTAGATAAAAACAAACTAACAACTTTGTAACAGTACATTAGTATGAATAAAAACAGACAAGAAATGATAGAACAGAATAAATTAATTAATTAACTATATCCATGTTAGTAAAGTGCTAGAAATCCATGCATATTCACAAAGTATTTACATTCTACTCCCTTAATTGTATCGATATATTTGTTTTTACCGCTTTACACTGCAACTTTTTAATTGTTATATATACTACTATTCTTACCACAATCACATCATTATATCACACGGTTTTATTAAATTTACGGTTTTGTATAGTATTAAGGCAAATAGAATTCTTAATGGTCTTTTTTTAATTTTCTACTTTTTGTTTATTTTAACTGTTGGTTTTCACACTACTACGTATTTTCTTAAAACCTCTAATATTCTATATATTTTTATATCTAAATGTTATACTTTTCTGGTTCTTATTGTGAAACTGTCACATATAGTGTGCAAGAAAAGTTAAATTATTTTACACGTACATAATACTTTAAGACCACATAAAGTTGAAAACCAAAATAAATCCATTTAATAAGATAATTCATGTAGCATTGAAATGTTTGTTATTAACAGAAACACAAAAAAAAAATGAGCAAAAACTAAACACGTAATGCCTGATAAGACTATATTTATTTTTTAATCTGTAATTACAAACGCAGAATAATATCTTCAGCGCATACTGCGCAATAATTAATATACGTTTACAATTAAAATGCTTGGCTCAAGTGTTGAGTTGAATAATGAATTCCAGTTAAAACTAATTGTTCAAAATTATCTCACGTTCGTGGCGGTCATTTTAATTGTACATGTGACCGCATATCGGTAAAAAATTACAAATTTCTGAGCTCTAAATACAGTGGCAATAATTCGAGATTCGCGCTCGCTCGGAATCTCCTGCGCGCAGATAATAAAAACCTTTTCGAATACTTTTGTCAGACAAATCTTTTTATGTGCCCATAGGATGTGACTAAATACGGTGAACTATATTATCAATGCTACTAAGTAATTTTACCAAGCATGCTAGTTTTTCACAGCCCTCCATATAGAATCACGTTTAATATTAAACTTTTTTAAAGTAACACATATTAAACTTTCGCGGTTATTTTCACCATAATTATTTAAAACTCGGGACAGTCTCCCCGTGACCAGGGCAGATGTAACTTTGTCAAAACGTCGGGAAAGTTATTAACAAAATACGATCGCGATATGACCCGAGTCTTAAATAAAATAAGATTTTATTTTTTTAATACTGAAATAATAAACAAACATGCTGATGTTAAACTCACGGTTTTGCAAGCGCACATTTACCAGGACTTCTAGGCCTAAAATTAAAGGTTTGTCACCCCTGCATTACACTTACAACTTAGTAAGGACGTAACCTAAATTGATCTTTATGTTTTTTTTAAATTCTGTTGAGTGTTTTTTTTTCTCTAAAGTTACCAGTTTTTACAGCCGAAGGTTTTATTATAGATATTATGGTCAAGATTATGAAACCTATGTATCTAAAGTGTTATTACAAATGTAAATTATAACTAAGAAGTAATTCAAGTTTGCATTTGCATTTATAAGACTTTTATGTCGACATAATCACATACCAAAGAAGCTGTAACCAATTTAGTAGGGTTACCTTCCCGATAATCGTAGTCATAAAAAAGGATACGTTACCCTCGGAAGCCATTAAGCCCACTTGAAGTCACGACACCTATATTTATTTAAATACTAGCAAATTCGGCAGACGTTGTCCTGCCCGAACTTTGGGTTACTTACTATGTACTACATTCTATGATCTCATAATATTATCCTCGATCCCATTCCCTTCCTCTTTTTCTGTGCCGTTTTCGTTTCTTCTCCCGTTCCCGTTCCCGGGATGTACATGACTATTGGATATGTACGAAACTGAGGAAAATTTTGTATGTGGAAAATGCTTTTCCCTTTTTTTATTTCTTTGATAATTTTCTTATGCTTTTAATATTTATTTTATTACTCGGGACGGAGACAAATGCAAGAAATCAAAAATAATCAAAATCAGTCCAGCTGTTTTGGAGTGATAAGCTTTCGAATAAACCTGGCCTTGTTTTACGTATGTACATATTATAAAACAAAGGCCTCGTCTGTCTGTCTGTCTGTTCGCGATAAACTCAGAAACTACAAAATAGATTAAGCTGCTGAACACTTCTATATAGGCATGTCTTGACACGATCTTGGCCACTTTTATAATTATTGCTGATAGGCAAATTTATTACAGGTGGCGCCACGCTTATAGTCTTTTTACACGCGCTTTCTGACATAAGATCGGCGTGAAGTGGCGGCAATGCTCTCACGTCAAGTGATGGTATTATTGTCACTTTTCGTTCGATTTGTGAGACTTCCCGGTAGCCTAATCTCGCTATTAAAGGCCGGCAACGCATCTGTTAGCCTTCTGGTGCTGCAAACATCCATGAACGTCAGTAGTCACCTATGCGAAAGGCGTGCTCGTTGGCCCCTTGTAACATAAAAAAGTTACAAATACATCCATAAAGATGTACACAGTTTATGATGCAGGTGTTTAAAAGCAAACATTAAATATTCAATGTTCAATGTGACAATTAAAGTTTACATACAGTATGAAATTCAAAATATTATTTTGTTTTTATAAATTTTGAGTTTCACCACTCCCATAAAACATACAAACGATTATCTACCTTACAACTCAAGACACATGGACCACTTTTGGTTTAGCATGACTTAACTTAATTCCAAACATTGACAATAATTTTTGCGAATGATAAAAACCGTGTATAGTATTTAACCGTGCGTACCAAAATGATAATTATTATTATAATGACATAACCCATTATAGTATCGCGGCAATTTAATATGAATATTTTAAATTTATGATTGCTATCGCAAGCTCGCGTATAAAAGAATTCACTCGCGAATTAATTGTTCGAGTTAATGACAAGAATTCTTCACCAAACTTGGCGTGCACATTTCACTTCAACGCCAAATCCAATTCTCTGATTTTGTGCATAAAGTCGATATTGGTTTGGAGACCGAAGAAATGCTAGGCACAGTTTTTTGCAGGAAATAAACAATTTATGAATTTCTCGCATATTTTTCTCATATCGTTTCGCCGAAATGTTAAAAAGTTGAAATTCATTCAGCCGTTTATGGGAAATGTAGTGAAATTATCCGTAATTGGTGGAATTTATGGTCGCAGTGAATTATCGGAATGGCTCCCTTTAAAATTCTTTGTCCGTAAAATTTGTTAACGTACCGGTGCTGTGTGAAAAATATATTGCACATTATTAATACAGGTCGACACTTACGATACTCGAGGACCTGATATTTAATGATCATATATGACGAAAAATATTAACATTAAATGAAAATATCAATTAACTACTACGTGAGATTAAGAGAAAGTTAACTAATTATGTACGGAACGCATGGACATACTAGCGTAGATGCACGATGATGGTTAGTCCTGGCTTAGGACAGGCCAAAAAAAATACCTATTTCATTCATCACTTATTTGTTTAATAAGTATAGCCAAAAAATAAATTGTATTATTTTATATATTTCTAGCGGACCCGGCAGACTATGTTCTGCCTCTTATTATTTACTTCTATTATCCTATATCATCCCTGTCCCCGTTGCCTTTCTCTTCCCACCTTTGTATGCACAGATCTTTTAAACTACGCGACGGCTTTTGATGCGGTTTTCACGGCAAAATGTGACTTACTACACTTTACATAGGAGACATATATAGAAATATGTCCAATTTTTTTGTATTAACAAAGCCACGTCAATTTTATTTCGAAATCGTAAAAAAGTGAACATTACAAAAGTGCGGCTTACGAGACTTTATTTAGGAACCGTCGATTTATCATACTCAATACAAATATCTTAGAAGCACAACGAATAACTAAATATTTTGAAAATATGTAGAAGCTTTATAAAAAGTACATAAAATGATTTTACCATTAAGTGCACCTTTTGTTCAATACGTGAAAAAAAAAGTAAGTAACTTACATCGTCCTTCATAGTAGACGCCCCTCCTTGACTTGGCCGGCTGGATTCCCCTTCTCTAATAATGCTGTTCGTCCTGAAATAATCGCAAGCATAAAATGCACATAAAATCGTTTTCAATTGCTATAGAAATCACTTAACTACAGTCAATCTAGATTTTATTTATATGTTGTGTTATGGAGTTGGATCGCAGAGGATGGAAAATATATCAATGGGTAGTTAATAATTCCGTAATCATATCAAAATGTTTGCGCTGCACGTGGATGGGAAAAATTATAATAAATGAATGTATATATTATTATTTTTTTATGTTACAAGGGGGCAGACGAGCAGGCAGCAGGCACCGAAGTGCCTACCGGCGCCCATGAACATCTGCGTATCTGATACGCTATAAAAGTATTTTTTACTACTTCAAAAGTTGTCGGATTTCGTTCAGAATAATTTCCCTAGTAGGTTTTTAGCATGTTCTATCAACATGGAAAATTTTAAATCTCTACGTCTAATAGTTTGGAAATGCTAGTGAGACCACCTTGCGGGCAGACAGACAGACAGACGCATAGAGCGAAATTATAAGGGTTACTTGTAGTACTACGGAATTCTAAAAACGATTGATGCACAAAAAAAACATTTTCTTTATTAGCGGTTTTATGCAAAATAATTTAATTTTTTCTGTTAATGTACAGTTTGTCACGGATTATTTCCGAATTTTCGAACACCTGTTATGATATCCATTATTTGATAATGTCGCGATTGCTGAGCGAAACATGCATCGAGAATGCCATTGAAAATCGATGTGTTGTTGTGATAGCGATTATGAGTTAGTTCAGCGATTACAGCAATAACAAATTGTACTTGTATTAATTTTTCTAAAATACATACAAACAAACCAGATATCGAGGCTGGTCAAAATTCGCCGACAAACCTTTTTTCGTATGACATGCTTACTACAACGACATTTTTATAGATAGAAAAATAAGTTTTGATAGCTATGTCTGGCTCCGGCATTATAACATACGGTTGTCATACATGTGTGGCTAAATGGTGTAAATCGTTTGGTTTTGGTGAGTACGTGTGGTTTTAATTTACTAATTTAATATATTAACATTGAGTATTATTAACACGGAGGAGGTCGGATATCAAATATAAACCAGTGCTAGAATGGGTCACCCATCTACCACCCGGTCGCAGCCAGATCAACTTAACTTAGCGAACGACTCAAATGCCAACCACTGATTAGACCACGATCTCCTCAACGCTCTACAAAAAAGGTCACTTATGTTTGTTTTTAATCCAATCTTTTAAAACAAATTGTATAATTTAAAATCTAAAAGAAATTCTAAATATTTATAACTAAAATTGATTGTTTTATTACAGATATGAAGTCTAAATCAATTCTGCATCTTTTATTATCAAAAGACACTCAGTCAAAGGATATCTACCTCGTAGTAGCCGATACGCTGGGCGACATTGTGGTGTGGATAAAGAAGACCAAAAAGTTTGAATTCCATGTGTCACTGCCCAAATACCGCTGTGTGCCTTCAGCTATGACCATAGACAACAAACTGGAGAACCTTATAGTCGTGTACGTAGATCAAAAGGTAAGAAATAACTGATCTATATTCTCTATGTATATATATAAACTAGTATTTGTCTTTTTATACTGACAAAATCAGAATCTTGAGTCCACAAATCTCAAGTTCACAACTGTGCAAATTTTTGTCTCGCACAGTTTCTCTGTGAAATCAGTTGCCAGCTTTGGTATTTCCGAACGGATACGACTTAGGGACCTTCAACAAAAGAGCATACTCATTTCTCAAAAGCCGGCAACATGTAAAAGGCACTATGGAAAGTCTCATAAAAGTAGGTTAGCCAATTTATAGAAAATGGACAGTTTTAACTTCTACCGTTTGATATCTTATTTGACACTGAAATTAGTGCCTGGATGTGAAACTATTTTTGTATACCGTAGTGAAGTTTATACTATAGTATAGTTTTGACCCTAAATATGCACATACATATAGCAATATATTGTTGCCTATTTGACATAAAAGTACTGCATTACATACGTAGTTTGATTTATCGTGTTGAGAAACTAATTGTTATATATTCAGTAATCTAAGAGCTTAAGAGAAGTATATTTTTGAAAGTTATTTTAGTATATAAATATACGTTAATTTAACAGACGTTACTTGAAGTCTTTGTTATAGGAAGTTAATTAACCTGCTTAATGTTAATTGCTTAAGTGTTTACTGCTATAAGTGTTAATTTCTGTTTACCGTTCACTCACAGTTTAATAATTAAATTATATGACTCATTAATCATGTTAGTAAGTCTTGAATCTATACTATATTAACGATAAAAGTTAACCAAAAAATATAAAATTCCTTTAATATGAACAATTTAAAAATAAGGAAAATACAAATAAAATAAATAATTAAAACAAACATCAGTTACACCTATTACATAAATAGGTATCTATGCAAAAGTAATGATATTTTATTATAAAAGATTATTTATATGTACATTAAAGATAAGATATATTCTTGCCATCAGTTAGTCGAAGTACTCGTCATTATTATTGATAATCTTGATTATTATGTAACAGACGCCTGTTATACACAAATATAGTTTTTTGTTGAAATGTATAAATATTTACATATAGATAAATAAGGAGAAGAAGGCGGGGTCATTGCTCCTTACGCCAACGGACCATCCAATACTTTTGGAATGAAAATGCCATACTAACTTGAATATCTCATCACTCTTACCAATATCGCATCAAGAAAAATCTTCTCCCGCCTTCTTCAAATATTCACACTCTAAAGGAGGTTATTCGTGGCTAATTTTAATCGTTTTTATTTTTAATTTTTGTAGATACAAATCTAGAAGGAAGACAAAAATTTTAATAAGGCTGATCTGACCCTGGGATTTATTTAACTCTACCCACAACTTCGTTCGCCTAAAATAAGATAAAACAATTATTTTCAATTTTAGCGTGATGAAATATAGCCTATAGCCTTCCTCGATAAATAGGTTATCTAAAACTGAATTAATTTTTGAAATCGGATTAGTAGTTCCTGAGATTACCGCTTTCAAGAAAACAAACAAACTCTTCAGCTTTATATATTAGTATAGACAAGATAGAGTATGCTTTTAAAAATGAGTTACCTGAAAGTCACAGAGTCGAATACATTTTATGTTTATTAAAAAAACGCCTCAGTACTTATTAATCACACGTAAACACGTATTTTTTTCTTCGAATTTTTACAATGAATTATTGTTTTAGTAAGTTAACTTTACTTAGAATTTCTATACGGCTTTTGTGCTACTTAAACCTAGTGCTTCTTCCGACTCAAAAGGTTGCTGACCCCTGGTATAAGAATGTTCATGTGAAGTTCATTCAGTAGATTTTTATTTACAGCCAGTATCTTTTTGATCCAATGCATACATTTTATATGAAATTTATGGGAGACATTAAACCTCTGCTAAATTTATATAAAAATATGAAACAGTGTATTAATAAACAACAGTGCAGTAATGGGATTTTTTACAACATTAGCGCCCTATTTTTGGGTGTGAAGGGGAAGATGCGTCCTTTGTCGGTCGGATCGGTCATGTACTAATTAGTGATAACGTAGTTGAAAGAAAAAAATAGTTTATATAAAATTTAATTTTATGATGAAAGTATCTGGTTAAAAAATTTAACAAGAGATAGCAGAAAAATATTACAACATTGATATTCTAAGATCTACAACTTTTGATAAGTATTCAATCTGTCTATAGTTAAATTTAAACAGCATTTTAAAAACACGCTTATTCGTAAGGCGCATTATACAGTCGAAAACTATATTAAGGGCAAAACTGCTTGGAGTTGAGTCGCTCCAGCTTTGTATGTACTTTATAATTAACGTGTAAATCTATGAAAATCAATTTTCGTAAGAACTATATTTCAAAACCCCAATGAGTTTCTAGCTGACTCGACTTTTTCTAATCATTGGTAAAAGCTTTTAAAATATTCGAAGATTCGAAAGCTGTTGTTAGACTCCTCACGAATAAAACGTCTTTTGATTTGATAACGGTCACATCTGGTCTCACAAGTTTCATATTTTATTTATTATCCTATTCGTTGACTTACAAATAAGGCGCTCTGGTTACTGATTTTAAAATGTACTAACTTGAATTATATATATATGTATATTTATTTTAAATGTATAAACTATACGTCTAAGTTAAAATAAAAATGGCCAAGAGTCTGTCAAGACACGCATAGAAGGATTCCGTATTTGATACGTTTTAAACGTATATGTTAAATAACTTCAAAAGTTATTGTCCAATTTCGTTCAAAATAATTTTCCTATTGAGTTTTTAACACGTTCTATCAACATGGAAAATTTCAAGTCTCTATGTCTAATAGTTTGAAAACGCTATGGGGAGGGGCACCTTGCGGGCAGTCAGATGGACGGACAGACGAACAGAGTATAATTATATGGGTACCTAGTAGTGCTACGGAACCCTAATTAAATGGAAGAAAAAGGTTTAAGCTTTGTTTTAAATATAGTGAACATTACTGTGTAACAAAGAGTAAAGAATAGCACTTATTTAATTAATTGTTATCGTAAATCGCAAAATAAATGACGGTTAATCTTTAAAAGAAATGTAAGTTTGTGTTAATGTGCAAAGGTTTCTTACTAATGAAAATATCTAGCACTTCGAAACAATTAAGTGAAGATCGATTCGCAAGATCTCCATTATCATCCCGTTGCCACTCGCCGGCCAAATCTCTGAGAGGATTAAAAGGGTTCCCTTTCGAACTCACTTTCGAGGTGTTGTTTGTTTTTTGAACGGTAAGCTTAGCAAGTACTACTAGTGAACGGTACTTTTTTCAGGATAAAAGTTACCTAGTCCTATTTTATACTCCTAAACCATGCTAGATAAAGTGTATGCCCAGACAGATTTATAAAGGTTATGCCCCTCCACTGTGACATTATGTAACTCTAAAGTAAGCTGACGTGAAATGGTATAATAGTTAGCGTGACACGTGAAACTATAATGATGAACTTGAAACAAGATTAGAGTGGGGCCGTACATTTGACGCCGGCAATTCACAACGGTGTACTTCGTATCAAAGCGCTTCTCACTAAAGTACGTTGCAACTAATACACAGAAATTCAATTAGTATGAAATTTCACCAGTTCTCGTGTGCACGTGTATTACAGTCTGATATAATTGCAGTGCGAAGTTCTACATCGTAAACTACACCCTAATTGTTGAATGCGATTTCTCACTATTTATGACTATCTTTTGCACATGGTATCACTATTCTATGCATCAAGACGATGTACGGATGCTAATATTTTTTGCCTATAAATTAAATTGTTAAAATTAAACCCATAATCACACACACCAATGTCAAACGGTATACACAACATATATAAATTTTATAATCTATATTTGGATGCTGTCAAAATGTTGCCACGCTGACAGTATGTATATTAATTGTTAAATATAAAAATGTCATACAAATAATTCTCATTTAGTATATAACTTAAAATAAGTATACACCTAGACGTGACAGCATTGCCGCCACTTCACGCCGATCTCATGTGAGAAAGAGGTACTGGTACCCGGACGCGCCGACCGGCAAATATTTGACGTAAGTACATTCGACCTTAGCGTGGCATATCAATTTCTTGGTTGACTACACAACAAAATCCTATAAGTTGAACAAAATCGTTGAATCCAATGCTTCATGGGTAACGGATAATCATAAGAATGTTCAATTGACGTGATATAAATTAAAATCAAAGTTTTTTTGTTTCTTTTCACAGGTAAAATGATTTTGAAGTGGATATTACCGCTTCTGCTATGTGCCTGGTCCTGCCGAGGATATCGGATCCTGATGATCAGTCCGATGCCAGGGCGAAGCCATTCGATCCTCGGCGATGGAGTGGTCAACCTTCTATCTGCGGCCGGTCATGAGGTTAGAAAACAAGCTTATTTCTAGAAAACTAGTTATTACCCGCGACTAAGTCCGCGTAAAATTAAGTGAAAAATTTTAGCGTGATGATATATAGCCTATAGCCTTCCTTGATAAATGGGCTATCTAACGCGAAAATAATTTTTTAAATAGGACTAGCAGTTCTTGAGATTTTTCTAGTACTTTTGTACTAGAAAAATATATTTCTATCATAATTTAAGGCTGTATATGTTTAAACAATTATGATACATCTTTAGCCAAAGTCAAAAATGTATGTTCTTTTGATTTCAGGTGGTCTACGTCACAGCCTTTCCACACGACAAGCCGTACAGTCTGCGAGAAGTTTATGACAAGTTGGTGTATTATTGATCCCTATCAATATAACCCCGGAAAAGACACCAACAATGTTGGACAATTCTTCAAATTTTCTCCCATAAGAGATGTTACTCCTTATATTATAATCTCCTTACAGGCAATGTGTCAGCGTTCCTTGTAGCAGTATTGTCTATAGGTGTCTATAATCAAATAAAATAAGGTGAGCTAACTATATGAATATAAAAAGACTTATATCACGAATTTACGACTTGTTAAAAACCAGATGGACCTTATAATATTCGATGAGGAAGTTAAAAATTATACCGCATTCATTATCCGTCGCTCACCGTAAAATGAACGATCTCATAAATAATACTAAAGCATCGCTAAACTCGAAGAGCCTACTAAATTGTGATTTTCCGGAAGGGAACGTGACCTATAAATTGTTACTTTTATACGACATTATTATTAATAGTTTCCTGGCGTTTGTGCTGTCTGTACCTGACGGTTTTTAGGGTTCCGTACCTCTAGATGAACAAAGAAACCCTTATAGGATCATTTCGTTATCCGCCTGTACAACTGTCAATCAAGACCTAGTTTCTCGGAAACGCGTAGGGCGGTACAGTTGAAATAAATACCAAATACTGAGGTCTGTGATTTTTGAAACTATGTAAGAACCAAATCTCTAAGTATACGCCATCAAAAGATATGGCCGTTTATTAAAATCACTTTGCGCTCGGTGCAACAATCTAAGAACACGCTAAAAACTCATTAGGGAAATTATTCTGAACGAAATCGGTCAACAACTATTGAAGTTATTTAACAAATAATATTGATGCCTCTTTTTATTTTACGCGGACAAGTTGCGGAAAACAGCTGGTCTATAATAAATTTATGGATTTATTATCTAATCACCTACGTATGCGTAAAGTAACGCTAGTTTTCTTTAAAAAAAAAAACGATGCTTTTAAAAATACTGCGTACAGTCATAAGCGTGGGTGTGTCTACCGCTGATCGTCTTACTTACGTCCGATCTAGAGTAGTTTTCAAACAAACCAGGGATGTTGCGGACTTCAGACTTCGACCTTAAAATGTTCGGAGCTGTCGATGAAGTTATTAACAGCTAATGGTGCATCGCCTGTTTTTTTTTTAAAGAATAACACAAACTTATATAACACAACTATAACTTATGACTTATATTCCTGTCTGCCTCCCTGACTACTCCTAAGTTTTTTTTAAACGTGTTTTGTTATGATGATCATAGCCCATCGGGGTTTAGGTTTGAATAGAGCATCTTGTTGATTGCAATTCCTACTTATAACCGTTGAGGAAGGAAGCATCCAATTTGGCCCTTGTTAAAAACAATTCCAATTATATTCTTGAGAACTGCGAAATAATTTATACGGTAGGATTAATTGTTGGAATCTGGCGGTAGTTTGAGGCAATCCATGACAAGCAGAAAAAAATGTTCCGTAGCATCCCTAATTCATACAATGACGGAATGATGGATCCGATATATGACGCTGTAGTGTTACGGATTCTGTATATTTACGGGCCAAAGTGACTCATGTACATAATATATGTTGGTTTAGTGCCAAAGTAGAAAATCACAGAGCTTGGACGCGAGAGGTAACGCTTTCGATTACTGTTATCGAGAACAAAATAAATTGACTAAGTTATTCTTTTTTAAGAGCCAAATATAAGGTAAGAAAAAATTAAGATTATGAAGCAAACACTACTGATAAAAATTTCAGTTACATTTTTTTATAAATAACATATTTTTATGTATTACAAGAAAGATACCTATAACTTATCAGAAGTGATCGGCCGAGAGTCACCTCTGTAAGGGCAGGTGGTGTTCGACGGACGACTAGAAATAGGTATTATGATATCTCACCTTGGCCATGTGTTCTCGCCGAGGACTTTCCCATGTCGGCCGCACCATCGACACACATATACACTTACACGCGCGCACAACACTTAACACTAAACACTGTGTACTTATATATATTGGGTCGGTGTAAAAGAGGCGTACAAAACACAGTTACACTTTATAATAACTCTAAGGCCACTTTAGGGTTGAGATCGGTCTCCTATGGAGTCGTAGGCGGTAGGGTGGCGTGGGGGCGTGCGGAGGGCCGCGCGGTGCGATCGGCATCCTGCGGACCGAATACGCTCTTCACTTTCCTGTAAGAGAAAACGGAAGTGTCATTTTCATATAGAATTATAAAACTTTTGCAACATAAACGTGATGACTCGATAAAGAATATAGTATCACTACCTAAGCCAGCGAACTTCGTTTGACAGTTTCTTCTATCAAGTATGGCGTTCTTCCTCTTTTCCGCGGGCCAATTTTACGCATTTATTCGCAGATTGGCGACCATTTTACATGACGATGGCGTTACATATATGGACTATACGGGTTTTAGTGCATTTTTGACGCTGTACATTTATACTGTTTATGATGTAAGTTTATGTGACAATCCTTTATTAGAAAATGAATAAAAAACTTCCGCACCGGAGGTTGTGTATCAGTATTTAAAAAAAAATGTAATAGTAGGCTGTTTCCTATATTCAGGTATCTAGTTATATACCTTAGGAACAGACGGCCGTATGTAACATAACCGTATCTATTTATTTGTAATATTATTTATTTATGAAGGAACTTGTATGGAACCGCTAGTTACACTAGATTACGTATATTATTTATTCTACATAAGCAACTACATTACTAGAACACTTATTAGCTTTGAAGGTCTTACCGAACGTATTATTAGCGGTAAAAGTTACTTTTATTGTGTAAGGGATCTATTCAGCGGAGTAGGGCGATAAAAAGTCCATGGCCAATAGAACGGTCAACGAGAGCAAGTATATTGTGAGTAGGTAAGTATCGAGCTCGGCCTAGAGATGTACAGGCGAGTGGTTGTTAATGAGACAATTTAAACAAATTGACGGAATTGAGATGCGTTGCTTGATATTGTCGTTGCCGCACGGCTGAGTGCTCTTCGGAAAATTACTGCTAACAACTTCAATGAGCGCTTAACGATGTGTGATTTGAACAGATTCAAAACAAAACCAAAATCACAAAAGACATTTTTTCTATTTAAAAGTACACGATGGTTCAACTATACATTTGGAAAAATGCATGAGACTAATGTGACCAGCCTAATGTCACTTTAGCTTTATTTATATATGGAGGGGTTAACCGACGAATTTGATAAAATTTTACGTAATTTCAATATGTTTGAGTCGGTTTCGATTGTCTCATTAAGAGATATTTCGTGAAAGTGGACTACGAGTATGTACTACGTAACGCGGCGACGAATTTGCGCGCGCAAAAAATAATCAGGACTTTACGTAATAATTTTTTATTGGTACCAGTTATATGAATTAATTTCACTTCAGACAAGAAGGAAAAGTCGTAAAAGTTTACAATCCTTTCACCGGTACAATCTACCTTAGATTGTAAAATTCCTTATTGAGTGAAATTCTTTTTTCTGGGGCGATCTTCCTTGGTATTTTTATATCGTGGTCTATACAATATTCTCACCTGTACATATGTATCTTTAGGCAAACACCGTGCCATTGTAGACGACTTTATGTCTGATTAAGTTTTACACGTTCGCAAACATAGTTAGATGTTTTTATGTGAGGTTTTATAGCGTCAATGTAATCAGAGGTTTAGCGGGCCGAGATTTAACCACCGCTAATAATAGCGCTAATCCGTTCAATGGAAAACAAGATTACAATAAATTACCTGCACTTTAGCCGATTGACAAGTCAACTTCAAAAGATATTAAAAGGAAAATATATAATCTTCTTCTCCTTCCTAGCCTTATCATGGTTAAATACCAGGGTCCGCTTAGATTGTTTAGATTGTATAGGATATCCTCTAGCCATATGGCTGTGGGGCGAGTTAAGATAACCGATTGCCATCGGACGTCATCCTCAGAATCACCATGATTTCTACAACCTCCCAACTAATATCACAAAGTGACAATAATCGGGTCACACTGTTTTACATGCCTTCCGAAACACGGAGGAGGTCGGATATAAAATATAAATCAGTGCTGCAGAATGGGTCACCCATCTATCACCCGGTCGAAGCAAGAGCAACTTAATCTAGCGATTGACTCAAATGCCGATTCCGTGTTAAGGCAACACTTAATCAGTGTTAAGACAACGACCTACTCAAAAAGTATATAATAAATATTTTAATTGGTTACACTACGCAGATTAAGTATGTTAAACCGCTATCGAAGATACCGCGTGATTTAATCATATAGAAAAAGTTTCTTAACAAATATAATTGAAATGTTAATTTAAATTTCGAAGCCTAACTATTTTCATTATATGTGGAACAGTTTATTCTTTTGTATTTTTGATTGCCACTACGAATTGTGTATTTTTCCAAAATAAATTTTGCATTCAAGTAAACTTATAACCACTTATTTTATATACAACAAGTTATAGCCCAGATCCCCACTCTTGAAAAACTAAAGTCGAAAAATAACTAAACACTTTTTAAAAATTGACAAATAACTCGTTAACATTGATAGAAAAATGAATTGGTCGCGAAAATTACTCAATAACATAATATTCATTATTTATATAACATTTTATCGAGTAGATAACACTATCAGATAAACTGGAAATAGCAAACAATCTTTTTTTTTTCAACAGTACTATAAATAAATGTTTGGTAGGCCTAGTATTCCTGCTTATCTTCTACGTATGCGCTAAGTTTACACCAAACACCTCACGAATCTTAGCCCGCGCACTATATTGCTATACTAACGTGTCTTTGAGCTCATCTTTTGCCAAACGGTGACGAAGTCTGTGATTTAAGAACACTTCAATGGAGACTTTTATGAGTAAAGCTACTAACAGCAAACTGGCCAGTGGTAATAGATTAATTAGGAATTTACTGACAAAGCCGTGCCGCCAAGTTCGTCATTATTAAACGGATACCCAAGATTATAGCCTACGCTGTAAGCACAGTAGTTTGCTTTGATTTTACTTACAACTTTACGAAAAATCTAATTAGAAGGAGCGCCACGCTTGCATTCCTTTTGACCAGTGCCAGTACCTCTTTCTCACATAAGATCTGCGTGAAGTGACGGAAATGCTGTCAAGATGGTATTATTGTCGCATTTCGTTCGGTTTGCGAGAGTTCCCGGTGGCCTAAACCCCTCTTTAAAGGCTTCTTAGATCTCAGACACTTTAATTTTATTGCGGCAAACGAAGCGAACCCATTTCTATTCCACAGCCTGAGCAGTTCTGTAGTACACTTTACTAAAAAAGTGACTTGTTGATATAGTAATTTCAACTCATATCTAGGTGATCTGATTAAATATCTGATAAAAGATCTATCAAAAAATAATACAATTAAAACAATAATAAATTTTAAACACAAAATACTGGTCACGACAAATCAAACGAGCCCAAACTCAATGCGGTTATATCGTTGTATAACGGAGTTCCTAAGGTCATCTTCCAGTTCAATCATTATATCAGTTTCATGTCATCATAATATTGCATTGTCATCCGATATACATATGTGTGCAAAATTTCAGCTCAATCGGTTATAAGTATCTGCTCTAAAATTGAGTTGTAATATTCCATCTGAACAAACATACGTTGCAAACCAAATAAAAGCTATACATAGTTTCTATACATTGCAGGCTCTCAACAGCTCAGATTTTTGCTACTTTATTTATATGTGAAGATTACAACTTCTTGAACTATTTGAAGCCTTATATCAGAAACGGTGGATCTTAGAGAAAAAGTATTGATAAGTTTTTTGTAGATAATTACGTTATCTACAATTCTTTCCTAAACGACTTTACGTTGAAACACACCGTTTAGCTGAAAATCGCGAAAAACAGATTTTTGTGACCTTTGACCTCAAATAACTTTTTTTCCAGGTCGCTGATCAATGAGGACCCTTTTCCCCTCCTACTAAGCTTAAATTAAAAGCTTGTATTGGGAGTGGGTGCGACAAACCCCACCGCCGTTGGGGTGTTGGGAGGGAAAAAGGGAATATTAGTCATACCTAAAAAGTATTCCTAATATTCTTTAAAAGAAAAAATACATTGTTAGTTATAGATAAAGAAAATCTGTTTTTGGCTTAAGTTAGTTTTTATTAGTCTAAGTTTATTGTTATAAAATAATCTGTAAATTTTTGTTTAATAAATAAATAAGTTGTGACATGTCCGCGTTAAATTCTTATTATGAATACACACATGTCAAATTTTAAAAATATACACTTTCAACTGAATTCAAATAACTGTACCAAATATCATGCATTTATATTCATAATTGTAGAAGTTAGTTGGGCAGACTGACGGACGAACGGACGGTCGGAATGAGCGAAACTATAAGGGTTCCTTGTAGTACTACGGAACACTAAAAAGGAGGAGTTACTCAATTGGACTGTATTTCATTTTGTTTGTTACCTCAGATCTTTCGGGTGTATCGATTTTGATTATTCTTTGTTATAAGACAGCTTGTGCTTCCCTTGTGGTCCGATTTCAATTTGGTCCTGTTCTAACAACATGCAGCCGGTTTTTTTGTTAAAACTTTATAATTATGACGACATCCTCGGAACCCCACGATCTCTACAACCTTACGATTAATATCACAAAGTGACATTAATCGGATCCCACTGTTTTACGTGCCTTCCGTAGTATTTTTTTATCTATTCCTTTGAATAGATAAAAAAATACTAAAAACTCTGGGTCGTAACTTCGAAATACTTCCAGTAGATGGCGATCACATTGGACGTTTCGTTTAACTATAAATCAGGCGAGACAACGTCCACCGAGTCCGCTAGTATACAAACTAATTTTATCAATTTTTAAAAGTTTTATAAATGCATCAAAGCCTATATTGCCATAATGAATATTTAATCTTTTTTTTTATTTTCTTTAATAGTTTTTATCCCACGCCAATTTTGAAAGTCGGTTGAGAAGTAAAAAAGGTATCCATATATACAGTAAAAGGGATATCAGTACAGAGTGGTGTTCGGTAAAAAGCTCAGTGAAAGCATTTCGTGTGTGGGAGCGCTAATCCCATAACGTTAGCGGTCCAGAGCTTTATTGTCTACGTGATCTGAATAGAGGAGATGAGGTAGCGATGCGTGTGAGCCTTCCGGTACTGATTGAGGAAAGAGTCAGAGAATAATTAACTGAATATTTGCGGAAGTTTTGTTAAAGACTTGAGAATATCGTAGTTCTGCCTTCTGCTCCGGGGGTCGTGGGTTCGATTCCCACCTCGAGTCTGGGTGTATTATCCATCATATGTATGTATTTATCTATTTCTAAAAAAAAATATTTGTGTATAACAGGTGGCTGTTACCTATAACAGAGGCATTAAGTTGTCTACCTTAGGAACAGACGTCCGTGTGTCATATAGTCCTGTATATAAGACATACAATTAGAGTGCGTACAGTCTAAAAATGCACACCAAAGTATTCACCTCGACATGCAAAAATGTGTGTTGAGGCAAACACGTCAGCTTATCAATAATATTAAAAATTGCTCCGGGCGTGACGTTATACGCCAGTCGGTCATCTTAACATCTTATTAGCGGATCCTGGTACCAGACCGAGATAATG
Organism: Charaxes varanes; assembly: GCA_024363005.1. Classification (NCBI taxonomy): domain Eukaryota; kingdom Metazoa; phylum Arthropoda; class Insecta; order Lepidoptera; family Nymphalidae; genus Charaxes; species Charaxes varanes. The sequence goes on from JANCMC010009603.1 coordinate 10,824,201, forward strand.
CTAGGAAGAAGATGAAGAACACTTAAGTATAAGTTTATGTAAAGATAAAGTGACTTACCACCGCGTGAACCTTCATATGCACTCGAAAAGCTTCTTCTACTACAAAGCCCAGAGCGCACAGATCGCACGTATAGTTCATGTGCTTGCGCGAATTGAGTAGATCGCGGTGTTCACTCGCTCGCTCTTCCTCATTAATTGTAACTATCTCAATACGACTAGTTATCTCTTCTGTATAGCTTTGATCATCGCCTGATAAGAGGAAATAACATTTTTTAAAGTGAAAACCTCTTTAAAAAAAGGTTTGTGTCATCATAACTGAACGCTTTCTATGAGCTTTATGATTGCTGTATGAGCTACTGTTACTGTATTGTACTGCTATGTCTATACTGTATGAGCTATGTGCTTACTGTATGAGCTATGTGTATACTGTATGAGCTTTGTGTATACTGTATGATCTATGTGGATACTGTATAAGCTATGTGTATACTGTATGGGCTATGTGTATACTGTATGTGCTATGTGTATACTGTATGAGCTATTTGTAAACAGTACGTTGGGTTACTTACTACTTACTACATTTAATAATATTGTCTCCGTTTCCTGACTTAAACATGAAAGATGGAGTCGCGGGCGTTTTTTTAAGAACTATTTAAGATGAACATTTTCTTCATACGTTATATATTTGTATCTCTAACGGTTTTTGCAGCGCGTAGCAGAATTGCTCGCAGATGGCAGAATTTTTTCCTACCACCTTGTCAATTTATCGTTATGTTCTAAACAATTCACACAATATATTTATAATTTATACCCTATGTGTTTATTTTGTTGTATAACCTTAATTCATTATAAAGTCTTATTAAAATCCATTCTGTCGTTTTTCCGTGGAAGAGCGTCGAACATACATCCATGTGCACAAACTTTTGGTTTTATAAAATTAGTAGGAATAGGATATTGGACATGCATATCAATGATTTGGAAATGCTGAGGTGGGTGGCAGGAGCTACCCGGATTGATAAAATCCGCAAGGCTTAGATTCGTGGGAGTTTCAAAGTTGCACCAATCACGGAGAAGCTCATCTAAAACCGCCTTAGATGGTATGGTCATGTAAAGAGACGACGAGAGGATAATGTCGTGCAGAAATCCCTAAAGCTACCAGAAAATAAAGCCGCTCGCCTTTGACTTGGTGGTCAACCATAAAGAAAGACCTAGGTAGAGCCCAAATATCTGAAACGACAAGCCTATTTAGAAATATCTGGCGCAGAAAAGTGAGGAGGCCCGACCCCAAATAAATCAGCATTGCCGCCACTTCACGTCGATCTTATGTAAGAAAGAGGTACTGGTACCCGGACGCGCCGGCCCAATTCGGCTGCAGCCGAATTTCGGCTGTAGCTTTCAATTCCTACAATTTATCACAAAATGTTATAATAATGATTTTAAAAAAAAAACACACATGAAGTTCATAAGTACTGTAAAGTATATATGAATAAAACATTTTGACTTGACTTTGACCTTTTGAAGACAACAGAGATTAATCTTAAATATATCTTGACCGATGACCAGAATCAAGAATCGTTTATTTGGCGATAACGTTACAGAGTATTTGTAAAGCATCCAACAAAATTAATTGTATGCAAAAAAAGATTTATATAAATTTAAGAAACCAAGATACTTCAATAGTATTACAAAATTACATTAATACACAATAAATAAACATAAACGTTTCAAAAACATGCACTTGTAGATAAAAATATAAACCGGGCAAGTGCGAGTCAGACTCGCGCGCTGAGGGTTTCGTACCGTCACGGAATATTTTAGCGGGTTACTTTAAGATTTATAGTTTTCTTTTAATTTAACAATGTCACCAAAATCTTTTTTAAGGTGGAACTATTAAATTACGGTTGCTGGATTTTTTTCTATACTACAAGCATAAGATTCGCGAAGCTACTTGCCAAATTTTTAGATTCTAGGTCAACGGGAAGTACCCTACAGGCTTTGGTTCCCATTGCAAATGTATGGGATATGTGATTTAAACCTACCTTGCTATAACTGTACCTGTGCACAGTACTGAGTACCTGATTATTAGCAGTCACGATTGTATATAGATCCTTGCAAATACTGTTTACGCGAATAACTTTGATTGGCTATGGGTCTTTGTAACTTAATCGTTTGAAACACCGCTTCCTAACTCTGGAATTGAATCGCGGAGGTCTATTTTCAGTATTAAATTATCAAATTAAATAATGAAGACATTTTCAAGAGGTTATTTATTCATTTAATTCACCAACAAGAAGCTCAATTTTGCGTATACATTTTAGAAATAATAGTCTTAATGAAATCTTAATTATACGTGAAAGATTTTATAGGATATTTACTTCTATATTTAAATCTTTTTTTAGGTTTGAAATATCTCATACAGTCTTTGAAATATAAGCAAACCACCAAACCCATGTTTCAGTGAATTGTTTATAGCTTTTGTGGTTCTGAATCGAATGACATCTCTACCATATTTTTAGGAGGAGATCGTGCCCTGCGTGTCCTAACACCTGCACGCAAGAGGACTTTAGGCTGCCACTGATAAGGCTGTTGATGTGGCTAAGTTCTGGGCTGATACGATTTAGTGCTAGCCGATGAAACGCTACGAAGAAGAAAAAGGAAAAGATGAAAAGATGAAAAGGTTGACTAACTGTAGTGTGTAGATAGAGGAGGGTAGTTGTTCATAAGAGTATAAATACAGAGACAATCGGGTGAGCGAGGCAGTTGCGTTACGGCCGTTACATGTTGTGTATAAGAGGAGGCGAATTTTTTTTTCATTCCACCCTATCGTGTAGGGTGTCAAAGCAAGGTTTTATTCACATCTTTTTTATCATGGGTATTATTTTCGAGTATTTGGCCTTCACAGCGTTTTGCAAGGCGATCTCCTCCCTCCCAGAATTTCCAAAGTATTAGATATAAAGACTTGAAACTTTCCATGTTGATAGGACATGTTAAAAACTCATTGAGAAAATTATTTTGAGAGTAATCAGGCAACGAGTTTTGAAGCTATTTCACAAACACTTTTATCGCGTATCCGTTACGGAATCCTTTACAGAATCTATATAAGCGAGCTATTAGTTAGTAATTTTATATTACAAGGGACATATGGGCGGGCGGGTCACCTGAGTGACTACCGACGCCCATGGACATCCGCTCTACCCGAAGGCCCACTGGAAACTATCACTTCTTGACGTGACAGCATTGCCACTTCAAGCCGATCTTATGCGAGAAAGAGCTACTGGTACGCGGACACGCCGGCCCAACTCGTCTGCAGACCAAAAAGGCGGCAAACGTGGCGCTATCTCTAATTAAAATTTTGTTTTAGTTAAAATAAACAAAATTTGTAGTGTTATGCGCAATACTGCAGGTGCATGATGATCACGTAGGATACGATTGTGTTGACATCCATGATTGCTTTGATACTCTTAAGTGATTTATTGAGCAGATGATTGCAGTTCTTTGCAACGAGTCGTTAGGAAACTTGGGAACCTCTAGTATATACTTAACCAGAAGTTTCAGAACTATTTTTTCTCATAAACCACTTTCAATATTTTTCTCATTCCGGTGGACCCCCTGCTAACTACAGGGGGATCACCACATTCCCAAATTGCATTGTAATGAGGATTACGGGTGCAGTAGGAAGGGAAATGATGGAGATCACTTTGGGAACCAATGGCATATATCAACCTACCGGTAAAACCGTAACACCGAACGAATTAGCGTTCCGGTATGATGCCGGATTAAAAAAAATGAGTACCACAATGGCAGCACATTATACTTTCGATAGGAATTATAAGAGAAAGGAATCTGAGCGCTCTCTTAATTTACAAATACAAAAAACAGACTGTTTCTTAGTCAAGTTTGATTAGATCATAGACTTCATTATCTTAAGTGCTTTCTTTTTGTTAATATCCACTCTGGAAAGCAGTATGCGTATTTGAAGAATTATAATATCTAATATATTTATATATTTATGCTAATCTATACTAATATATAAAGCTGAAGAGTATGTTTGTTTGTTTACTTGAACGCGATAATCTCAGGAACTACTGGTCCGATTTGAAAAATTATTTCAGTGTTAGATAGTCCATTTATCAAGGAAGGCTATAGGCTATATATCATCATGCTAAAATTTAATCTATTTTTTTTTTACCTAATTTTACGCGGGCGAAGTCGCGGGCACAGCTAGTATCTAATATAACACATTTACGTTTTGAAGTGTAAAGTCTGGAACATTGTCGTTACAGTTTATACCAGATATTTGCATAATTGGTCGCCATCAAAAGCGGGCCAATTTTGTCAATTTACATCAAGATACATTCTAATAACGTAACTTTTAAACATCGCCACAGCGCAATAATGCTCGGGTTACTGTCGTTGTAATATTTTTGTAAAAGGTGAAGACGGCTGTTTCTTTCATTTTCTTTTTTACAATTCGTTATTTTTTTGTTTGGAATTCTACAAATGAAGGAATATAGAGTCTTGTAACAAAACTGTGGTAGTTTCGTTATAAGACTCTATATTCTGTTATGGACAGATTTCTCTAATATTTTCGTATGATTAGTAAACAGACTTCCGGAGCAATCGAATCGAGCAATTTAATGCCTTAAGGAAATCAGAATATCACATACATGTATTCCACAACATGATTGACCTTCTTTTATTTCCCAAGAGTAAAGAAAGAGATAGAGTATTTTATAGCTAGTACTCATAAATTTTACATTTCGATGTTGCATTTTATTTTTGGTTTCGCCATTACGTCACATCGTGTGTTTTTATAGTGACATAGCTCTGTCAGTTTTAATGGGATGTAATGCGATGGCAAAACCAAAAATAGAAGTATTGTAAACTGACATAGTGAATAGGAGATTGTGAGAAGGAGGTAACTTAGTTAGTGGCTGGCATTTTAGTCGATCCTTAGGTAAAATAGCTTCTACCGTGTCCGAGTAATAGATGGGTGACCAATTTGACTCACGATTCAACGTTTAAAAGATACGTAATGCACATCTCCATCATCATACTTCAATAAAAATAATAAACAGGGGGCAGCCCGCCACTTCGTGCTCGCAAGAATGAAGACAGGTCTGTTTCACCCACTTCCAACACTAGACGAAGGAATCGATTTTGTCTGTCATACTCACTGTAACCATTATTATTATATTATTACATGACATACACATAATTGCACTCAAGATAATGCAATATAATATAAAAAATAACTCACTAGTCGTAAAGCCTTATGACACGGTCTGAAACCTGAAGCTTTCTCAACAGCCGTACCTCATTAATGTAGCTTTGTGCCAAATCCTGATCAGCAGCAAGGTATACACACTTCACTGCATATTCACAAGATGTTCTCACTTCTAAAACCTTAAAAAGAAATAACATACTCAGAACAAGTAATCAGTTTATTGATTTTATTTAAAACTAGATGAAACCTGCAACTTAGCTCCGAAATCTCTCGACTCTAAATAACAGACAGACAAATATGTTTTCATTATGGGTCTCAAATATGTAGTATAGGCAATTAGTAAAAGAATTTACAGACAGTTCAATTTGATTTATATGTATAGATAAGAAAAACTTAATAAAGTTATAAAATAATTTTCAAATAGTCATCAGTCAACTTAAATGATTTTTTAAACAGACTATAGTTCCCCACTGCTGGGCAAAAGCCTCTCCCCTCTCAAACCATTCTTTTCTATACAGGGATATTTGAAACCACATCTTTTCCAAAAAAGTCGCCAATTTATCTCTTCTCTTGATTAAATATCAAGATTAAAGTAATCACCCAATAATTACAATTTTGACATAATTAAATAAAGGTACCTTAGCTAATATAAATAATCTGTAAAAAGACCATACCTTATATACTTCACTAGAACCTCCAGTTCCTAGCTTTTTTATATACATATATTTTTTATCTTTAATACAAGTAGTCTTAAATAGAACTTTGGAGTTATTCAGACTATTGCCAAGCATGCCTTGTGGATAGGACGGAGTTGCTGCATATGATGCAGGCATAGATTTTTTATTTAGAGGTGTCTCTGGCACCTGCTTAGGCATACTAACAGGGGCAGCATCATCTACTTGTTCTTGTGCCGTAGGTGGTGGCTGCTGTTCCTCTTTTTGCTGATTTTGTTTAAATAGTTCACACCTTACTTTATTTTTATTATCATTTACCAATTGTAAAGGTGTTTTCTTTTGACTATTTCTTCCTGAGCCTGGGGTAAACTTTCTGATGCCTGATTTAATTTTAGGTGTTACAATTTTAGTTCTTTGATTAACATTTGGAACCTTAATTGCATCTGGTGTTTTCTTTCGCGCAGAATTGCCTGTCTTTTCCTGCACCTTACAGTTACTATCCTGTGGCATCATCACATTTCTCTTTTTATCATCATAGTTTAGATAACTTGTTGTTTTTGTATATTGTGGTATGTTTGATAATATGTTAAAGTCTTTATGCGATAAAATGTCGTTTGAAATAATGTAATCACTAGAATTTTCTTTGTCTTGATCAGTTTTTTTTATTTTTCTTTCGGAGGCAAAAGCTTTCATATTTTTACTGGATTTGTACTGTGGTGTTGACGATTTTTTCTTTTTTAGTTCAGGAGTTTTAGATTCAGCTATCTCTTTAAACGAATCATCTTCATCCTCTGTTGTGAAACTAGAATCTGGTGTGTCTACCTGGTTTTGCAAGGGCAATAAATTAGCAAGCAATGCCGACATAGGCATTGGAGCAAACTTAACGCTGTTTGATGTAGATTCTGTATTCCCGTTCATAATTGTCAACTTCGAAACACATTAAAAAGAAATTTCATGAATAAGTTTACTGAAAATTGGTAAACATAATATATTAAATATTTCCACTATTTTGGTCACCATAAAAAGTTCGTTA
>JANCMC010009603.1:10831231-10916831 GCA_024363005.1 Charaxes varanes
GAATAAGTTTACTGAAAATTGGTAAACATAATATATTAAATATTTCCACTATTTTGGTCACCATAAAAAGTTCGTTATTTTGAACTTTCAAATGCAATGACATTGACATTTGAAATTAAGCACTCAGATTAAGAGTAGTTATGGAACGGAGCATACCAACAGATAAAAATAAGAATGATATATCAATTTTTAATTATCAAGAGAGAAGTATGCTAACGCCAGAATGCAAATCGTAAAACCAACACACGGAAACTTTTTCACAACACTATTCTATATCTATCATAGCTTCCAAAATCAAACCATAGACAACAGCGTTCAAGGTCAAAGTGATGGCTCAGTGGTAATCAATATTTTCATGGATAGTAAATATTTAAGTATTTATAATGAAAGTAAAACATTTCTAAAACAAAACAAAGTAATAAAATAAAACAAAAACTGAATGACGCAACGATAACCCGAAAAGAGCACTTTCATTCATGACAACCGTCTCAGAACCGAATGAATATAAATTAAAATAGCGTAGAGGCGAAAACAGATATGCGGCATCAGGTTTGAATAAAATTGATTATAAATTCAAAATTCACTATCGAATACGGGACAATGCATTTTTTTCTTAATTTTTGGTGTATGCACTTTCATATTTTAATTTATGAATGAATAATCTTTATTGTACACAAAATAAAAAAAAAAAAAAATTATAAAATTTTAATTTATAAAATTATGTATATTTTTTATTATTTGCTATAAGAACCAAATGTTTAGATTTGCTGTATTGACAGGTACATAAAAAGTTTTTCACGAATTTCTGCTAAACCACAGAAAAACAATGTATATTTCTGTGCGTGAAACAGTTATATTGTATTTTTGGTTTGTAAAACTGTCATAAACTGTGTGCGACATTTTTTATTTGCGGAAAATATGGTGCAATATTTAGCTTTAGGCGTTCCCTAGACCAGCAATAAGTAATAACAATAACCAATAAGAGCTAATGGTGCTTTCAATCCAATCGATCAATTATATTGCACTCTAATACGGACAGCACTAACTAACTTTTAGATTCACTTTTCTTACCATTTTTGCACGGGCACGTGTACTCCTCGTCAAGACATGAGCACTGACAAAAAAATATTACGCTATTATGTTCAATTATTGCACAATCTTCGGTATTAACCGTATATGATCAATAATATTGCACAATACTTGATATTGCGTAAGATAATAAACATGTGCCTGTTTATAAGTTAAATTTTAAAATCATATTATATTAATACTTTTACTAAAATGTACAAATGAGGTTGTTGTCGTGAATTGGTAATACCTCAGATCATACTATTTCTATGATCTGTGGGTGATACCAATGTTTACATACTTGATCTCGAATTCCAACGGAAACTATGATTTTACAGTAATAATATTGTAAATTGGATTTTTATGTAAAAAAAATAAACTTCGGAAAAAAAATGCTTATTATTATATAATTATTATTTATAGTTACTTACATCTAACAGTCTTTAATAACTAGAGTATTAAATATTTCACAGTAATATATGATGATTACATTATTAATACAAAGATGGCATTAAGTTAAGATTCAGTTTCATCAATAGTCTTTGTTGGGTATTTGCAATCCGGCGAATCGCATTCGCACTTTATCCACTTTGATTTCACCGACCAGAACTTGTCACCGTAATCGAATCTGAAATAATAATATTTAAAATTAATTTATTTCTAAACGAACTTACTTTAATTTATACAAGAAAACCGAGATTTATATTCAAGACGATATATATAAAGGTGTTGCTATATACAGATACGAGTAGAGTGCTGTCTAAAAATACACGCAAACTCCGCAATATCATTGCCTTAGAGTGCGTGCTTGAGTTTGAGTCTACAATAAAAAGACTGCAGACACACAAGCAAGCGTTGTAATTAATTAGGGGCGTGCATTTTTAGACTGAAACATCTATAATGTGATTATCGAACATCAACGCTCTATTCAATAGGGTCGTTACCAATAAAATTTGATCGTATTAAATTATTGTCCTGGGTAGTTGATAGAGATAGGTACATAAAAATCACGAGACACTGAACAGTAATCTGAGCGCATCACGTCATATCTTGTGAAATAAATTGTTGTTGATAATGTAGCGTACATTCATGCAAGATGTTACGTTAAAAACACGCCATGATAGTTAGCAAAGCGTTTGGGCGCTAAAATTTATACAAACTCAAAATTAACCGGGTAATGGTTTGTTTTTCGCTGAAATATTTATACTTTAGGTTAAGTTGGCTGAAGGGTATAATATTAACTGGTTTGTAAAAAATAGTCCTGTAGCATATTTAAAGTTCTCATTTACTAATTTCCAGCGCCAGTCCCGGCACTGGTGCCTGCGTGTGTGTACTCACGTGAGGGCACAACCCAGTCGCAGCCAGAGCAACTTAACTTAGCGATCGACTCAAATGCCGACCACTGATTAGGCCACGACCTCTTCAAATGAATTGAAGAGTATTAGTTGCAAGAAAAAAGCTGAAATAATTGTAAAATTTTAACACAATAAAATCGACTTCAAATATCTGGAACTGGACCACATTGAAATGGGACCACACGGGAGCACTAGTTTTCAAATAAAAAAGAATCATCAAAATCGGTTCACCCAGTCGAAAGTTCTATGGTAACACATAATACAATACAGTTTATAAAGTTTTAAAACGTTGTTTTTAGGGTTCCGTATTTATGTCTGAATAAAGTTACGTTCTTTTTTTTATTTCTTAAATTGAGAATCTCCTTCTTTTTCGGAGTCGCTTAAAAATTCTTAAAAATTAAAATTACACAAAATAATATTAAATATTAAAAAAAAGGCTCAATTTAAGACTCAACAATAAATCCATAAATAAAATAATAAATCCAATGAAATTAACATAAACAAGTAGAAATTAAGCGATTATTATAAGATTAGTAAATATTTAAACAAATTTCAAAAGCTTTCAAACAACCTTCAGTTAGTGCTTACATTTAAAATAAGCTTAATATTTCGCCTTCATAATTTATAACCATCTTAAATATTAAAACTATACGACGTGCAGAGCTTTTAGCTTTAGAATTGCTTTTAAGGAAAACGTTGTATATGCTCTTACAGTTTTAAGATGATCAGCACTATCTTTTGCTTCTTTTTTATTTTACTTTTCTTGTTATATCTTTCTCCATCGCGTTAGTTTATTCAGTGACACTCATTCGCATCAACGATCGCCAACGTCCATACCACGTTGAATACACCAGTTCTCGTCCGATCACCGAAGTTAAGCAACGTCGGGCGCGGTCAGTACTTGGACGGGTGACCGCCTGGGAACACCGCGTGACGTTGGCCTTTTGCTTCTCTTTTTTTTACTTTTCTTGTTATATTTTCCTCCATAGCCTTAATTTATTCATTAATACTCATTCGAGCCAACAATATAAATGTTGACTAATTTATTTATCCATTCACTTAAGATAAATAACTTTTAGATAAAGAATTTAAATTAGATTCAAGTAATCTTATTCGAAATTTTCAACATAATTCGAGTATTACCAACGAGCGGTAGGTATTCCGTTTTAATTGCAAGTTTTAACTCAGTTAAGTTGTCATTGCCGAGCAATATATTTTTTCCCAGTTCTTCTATTTTTCTCTTACTTATACTATTTTTATAAGCGTATCTCACAAACAAGATATTTTCCTTTTGTGAATATAACATGTAGGTGTTACTAGAATAGTTTTTTTCTCAGCATTTTATAAGAACTTTTATACATACTGTGTACTCGATATAAATCTCAGCAACCTCGAAGAGGGCGTAGCATTTCAAGTGTTTTCTCCGCGTGATCTATGTGATGAATTAATGATCAATATATGATTTGAATTTATTCTAATATTTTCGAAAAAAGCTTCCTACTTAGAGTACTATCCGAAAACTGACGAATTAAAGGGGACTGAAAGAGATTCTTGAAATTAAACAATTCCATCACAACCAAATGTATATAAGTTGAATCATAGCACAATTAAGTAACAAGACTTTAATCAACTCTTAAACCGAACTCGACGGAACAGCGGAGCATTCGCTTTCATCAGCAAATCCGATCCAAATAAAATATATGTTTAAATTCAACGACTATTCAACAATTTAAAGAAAACTTCTGAAAGACGCTAAACGATTATATGAATACAAGGAGCGTAATTTTGGCATCCCACTGGAAACAATTAATAACTAATCATACATCTATACTAATACATAAAGCTGAAAAGTTTCTTTGTTTGCTTGTACGCGCGCGCTAATCTAAGTAACTAATTGAAGAGGAATTATTTCAGTGCTAGATAGCCCAATTATAGAGGAAGGCTATAGGATATGTATTAGCAATCTAAAATCACCTAAATTTACGCGGACAAAGTCGCCGGTAACAACTAGTAATTAATAAATTCCACTGCCACTCATGCTGCTAAATGTTGAACGAAATCCCCAAAATCGTAAACAATAACATCGGATTTCGCTGAAACAAAGTCGCGAGCAAAAGATCGCAATTAATGAAGAAGAAGCAGACCGCCTTGCAAACTATGCAAAACAACATATTATGGAACGCTAAATTGTAAAACAGGATACTATTGAATTATGCACAAGTTTACATTGTAAGAATTGAATATTTGGGCAATATCAACGAAACCCCGTTATCAAGAGGTATTTTTAGAGGCAGCTATAGAGACGAAAATGGAAAACTTCAGTAAGTATAAACGAACATTTTTAGTATCTCAGTAATGTTCGCAAAGATCTTCCCCTACTTAAAACATTTCTTTTTTCTGAGGTGAGATTAGATTTTCGGTGGTCATTGATGGGCGTCCATAAGGCTATCATATTAGCCCACCTTTGTGGGTCCATTCTCCATTTCAGCCAATATAACTAACATATTTTAGGTCATTTTAGGAATATTTAGAAGTATGTGTAAGTATATTATACTTGTTCCGAATTCGATTAGGATTTTTTAGAAGCTCATCGTAGGAGTGGTCATGATGATAGACCAGCGGGGCTTGGACAGAGCACTTAAGAAAGAATTTAAGTCAGTCTTTCTACGGTTGTTATCATGGTTTCAATTAGCGCATATTGTGAATGAAGATGGATTAAAAAGGATAAGATAGATTATGCTGAATTAAAAGTAATGAAAATGAATTATGGTTTCACGTATTTATGTTACTTTTCAGTTGGTATGCTGGCGCTCACTTACAGCCTACGAACTCAAGGCAGGCATTCCCTTGCTTCGACGAGCCTGGATTCAAATCCACATTCAACATCATTGTCAACCGTCCAGCACATTTTACAGAGACTTTCTCCAATATGAGGATACGAGAACAGACTCAGTAAGTTTTTTTATTTTTACCTAACATAGCAGAAGATATATCTAGACCAATCCACATGTGTCCGTTTTCTTCCAGGACAGTGCCAGAAAGCCCCGAACCACATCCTATGTCCAGCAATAAGCAAGGTGTATCCTCTGGCAGCACTAGTAATTCTATACATCTCTCAGTCATTTGTGCTTGAATATCTATAATTCGTGAGCTAATAAAATAATTTATGAATTAATGTTTATTTTGGTTAAAAATGTTGAGTACATGTTTATTTTGGTTAAACAATTTACATAAACTTACTTCTGTGTATATTTTCTAGCTTCATCTTCATTGTAAAACTAAAAGTAAGCAATGATTTAATACATACAATAGTAATTTAAATCATTCCTGTAATTTTTATAAAATTAATAATTTAAAAAATAATAGTATAATTTAACATAATTGGATTCTGAAGAGAATTTGATAGTTTTTCAACATGATTTTTTTTAAATAAACAACTAGCCCTAGCTTCGCACAGGCACGCACATTATCGAAGTTTTTATATAGAGGCAGCAACTTGCGCGTAGGAGGGAGCGGCGGCGCCCTTAATAGCGGCTTTCAACTTTGCCGCTTCCTCCTTCACGCAGGAGATGATTGCGTCCTTCCAATCGCTGGGTGGAGATGCAGGGACAGGTATCGGGGGGCTAATTTATTTCTAATTCAAGCAATAGGTAATAAAATAAGACCTAAACTGTATTTTATAGCCCAAATAAAGCAGAAGAGCATTACCTGTCAATATTACGACGACTTTATGTATGAATATATGTATTCTATATCGTATTTGAAATATGTATAATCATATATTTATTAAATATGTATTCATTTATTTATATATTTGTATTTATTTATTGGTATTATACACCGCCTACTTTCTTTTATCATTATTTCTATACCGAAAACTAGGTTGTCTGGAAGAGATCGCTATGTAGCGATAAGACCGCCTAATTGTACTACAATATTTTTTCTTTTTTTTATGTTATTTTTTTATTGTTTTCTATGTGTTCTTGTGTGCAATAAAGTTTATTCTATCTATGTATCTATAACATTAGCGTCCGCACGCCTTCTTCTATACAAACTATAATTGTGACAAATTTCATACTCTTCCGTTGGCGCAACTTTCGTAAAATGTATCATTTAACGAAAGTTGCGCCATTAATATATTGATAAATTGGTCACTAAATTGTCTATAGTGGATACACGTATATAATCAAGGTACGCATATTTAGGTGAAATTGGTTCAATTACAAAATGGACGGCACTACTCATTATATAATTAATACAAAATGATTTAAACAGTTCTATATTCCATTAAACACAAAGCAGACACAATTTTGCAATTCAGTAGTAATTAAAGTTCTATGACAGAGGGCTAATATTAACTCCATATGATTTATCATTTGGCTTTTATTTTAGGTATTGTATTTTTAAAAAAATATTTGAAATACAAATTAATATTATTAAGAGTGCCTTGGGGCCGGACGAACCCTCTCGTACGGACTCATGCCCTCACTCTTACCTCGGTCTGTTATACAGGTAAGCACTTTTTAAAATTTAAATCAGACTTTCGTCATTTAATCATAAAACATATACACAAAACATTTAAATCGGGTGTCATGTCGTGTTTCGTTTTTTTTATACGTCGCTTTTTTAATAATAAATAGAAGGAACCTTAGCTTACCTTAGGTATATCTAATGATCTCGCTAAATAATTATTAAAGTTTTTATTAAGCCTGTTACTGATATTTTAGCCAAAATTTTTTAGCACTCGCCTGGAAATACTTAATCTCAAGTCCTCTCGCTAACTAATTGACAAAGTATTTAATATGTCGATTAGAAATCTTTTAGTCTAAAATTTGTAGTACTCATCTCGAAATAATAATATCTCAAGATTGATAGGCAGGCAAAATTGTGTCAATGTTGCCAAGTCAAAAAATGTACACTTCCGCCACTGTATAGCTCTATAAATGTTTGAATCTACCAATAAAGGGGTCATAAATAAATTATCACACGAATATTTACAACTTTTTAACCCCTCCCTCGTCCTTGTCACAGGTTGTCTCATTTCCGACCCCCCACTTAGTGTGACGTCACATAATCAAGAAAACAGCAGTTCCTTTTAATTGTTTTATATATTATATTAGTAAAAGATGAAAAAAATTAAATTTTGACATGTGACGTCACACAGCTTAAATACCCCCCCTGGAACGCTTATAATAATAATCTTATAATATAAATGCGCTAGACGTATAAAAATGAAATATCGCGCACAAACGAACACACGCACGAACACATACACACTCACACACACACGTACTCACGCACACGCATATCAATACACACACCCAAACCTACTTTAATATTATGCATGTAATAGTATAATTCACCGACAATATAAGTATTTGTTTCTTGTAACGGTACGGAAGCAAGGTACAAGCTCCTGTAACACAGTTTTCATTAGGTCAGGAGCTAGGGCTTCATAATTGTTCTTTGGAAGGTATTTTATTTCAGATAAAGATATTATTAATACTAAGACAGTTAATAATAGTTGTAGACATTCGTTAAAAACGGTTTTTTATTTACAATGTCTAAAGTCTCTCGCAAGCATACTTTTACGCGCACGTTGTCGCGGTAAACAGCTAGTTTTAATATTCCTATTACGTTAAAACCTCAAGGCAACTTAATGAATAAAATCTATATAATAAGTATCATGAATTAATGTTTGAAGTGTCATTAATCATTACTGGAAATTATGACATCATTACATAATTAGGACATCATATACTAATTTACATTTTTCAACATTTTTTTCTACATTTTTATTGTTGGAAATATTTTTGCCTATATTTTTGTTACCACTCCAAAAAAATTACTACCGGCTTCAACGGTTTAACCATCGTGGTATATATTACATTGCTTTAATCCTTTTTCTTTCATATCTTTACAGTCCGACGGATTGCTCTTGTGTCGGCTGTGGCGCTGTAAAAGGTAAAATTTTCAATCGACGAAAATAGATCGCGTTTAATCGTTTTTTTAACGTCTTAGCCCTCATTCGCACGGGAGCTTATTTGACGTGCGTTAAAAAAGCGTTCAAATAGAACATAGGGATTCCCATGATTGCTTTTATAATGCGAAGCTTTTTTACCGAGACACGTTCTACAACGCTATACATATACGGTATATTTTCGAATGAACGACGCGGAAAAAACGCCTACGTCGAGATTTAACGTAACGTTTTTTAACTCTCTTGCGAATGAGGGCTTACCCACTAATAGCCTTACACACGTATCGATAAATCGATGCGAAAATAACGGTACAGTTTAAATTGCATACTTTTATCGATATACGTGTGTATGAAAATACTTAATTAAACGGCAGTTTTTTCGCAACGATTTATCGAAACGTTTAACGGCTTTTAGTGAGTAACACAATAAATTTAAAAAGAAAACGTGAAAAATCATTGATTCCATTACGTGTGACAAAAAACATTAAAATGTAAAAACAATGTTTTCCGCCTAAATAAGTCGCTATAAGGTATTTAGTGAGCACAATCGATTCACAGACGTGTGATAATGTAATTTCTTAAATATAAAAAAAATGATTAGTTTTTGAAGTGGGTTAAACCCTTGCAAGTTACCTCGATCAGGGTTAGCAGGGTGACCGATTGCCATCTGACGTCATCCTCAGATACTAATATATAATTAAATAAAGAATTTAAATTTGATCTTTGACTACTAATTTGATTTTCGTCATAGTTTGCTTTACAGACCGCAACAACGAGTCAGTCAAAGAGACAGTGATCAATCTTTTAAAAAATAGATGCAGATCGTGACGCGTAATCGGTGAATGCGGTCAGCCATAATATCACTCACGTTTCAAACTACCTGTGTAAATGACAGCAGTTTCGTTCGGGAAGCAATTTTCAACCCTATCATGACCAGGCAAAGTTGATGTTTGTCAGTAAATAGCAGCCACCGCTGCCAAAATTCGCTTGATCACGATGCAACGTGAACTATGAACAATTTCGATCGCAATCTATGAGAATATCAGTTTTCATGACGTAGAGCTATGCGTTTGTTGTTTCTAACAAAATTTAAAGGCTATTTGTTAGGCGACATAGAAATTTTAAATAAAAAGAGAATTTTCTAGAGTTTATCCCTTGACCATTCAGGATAGCAGATACAATATCACGGAATCTGCACCATTATGAGTTTGAAAATATCTTGTTTAACGAGGAATCAATCAACATATGACGAATACAACCCATATTAAAGTTTACAATCTTCTTCGTCTTATCGATTCAATGACAAACTTCATAAAAATTAGTAGCGGTCCAAAAATTGGCCACATCAATGGCTCTATCTGATGCAGGCATAAAATCCTCCTGTCTGGTGTTAGGGTACGCAGGGCACGACATGAGATGGGACACAAACATAATTAATTCCTAATTCGTATAAGAAGATCGTAATAAAGGTATTCGTTAAATTCATCATAAAAGAGATTTCAAGGCCCTTCATCGTCCGTGACAGTAGTATCCGCATCCTTTCTCTCCTCTCCCTTTACCTTTATATCCTTTTATTCCATTCCTTTCTTTTACTCTTATTTATCTAATTAGAGGTAGCGGTCTGTGGTAGTGGCCTTCAGCCGAATTGGGCTGACGCGTCTGGGTACCAGTACCTCTTTCTCACATAAGATCGATGTGAAATAGTGGCAATACTGTCACGTCAAGTTATAGTATTGATGTCACGTTTCGTTCGGTTTGTGAGACTTCCAGGAGGCCCTTGCTCGTTCGCCTCTTGTAACATAAAAAAATGACAACGTCTTTTACCTTATTAAACCTTGATTTAATTAGCATCAGTTTGTACTCTTGGGTTGGGTTTTTCATAAGAACCATGATGGAATTTTTTCTATTTCCTACTTGGTATGAATTTCCGTAAAGCAACGCCCGATTCTATCAATTATATCAAGCTTTCAAAGAAACCCCTTTAGCTGGAGTTGGAACGTGGGCACTTAACTGATTTATACACGAAATAAAATCCCCGGAAGCTTTTCAAAAATTTTCTCCCGGCACGATAAATTTTTCACACGTCCCGCCTCTCGCATTCACGTTGAAATTGTGAATGCAACGGAATACGCTTTTAAATTTTCATGGTAGGTACAGCCATTAAAAAAGTACATTGTGTCTTTAAATGTCCAATTTTTGTACTAGACTTCTGGACATAGACACATCACCTTTGGAATAAATTAAATGCTTGGGCAATGGCGTTGCCAAGAAAGAGCAGGAAGGGGCAGCTGCCCCCCCCCCCTCCCCAAAAATTCAAAAAATGTAGTCAAATCTAAAGAAATGAATCTCCTGTGTCCACTCACATAACTCGTTGGACGGATCAATTAAATCTCCAAGTTAGACACTGGACAGAATAAGTACCTGTTTTATTCAAAAAATTTCCTTCCCGCTGTAGTCTAAGCTGTATTTAAAATTCATACTTTTCCATCCTCTATTTTGGGATGATATATCTCACCGTGGGTCATTGGTTGGCGAAGCTTTTGCACTTGGGACTAATTCATTACTAATTCCGTTTGTTAATTTATAATACACGCATAAATCTAGATTCTTTATACGATAAAAATCTAATTAATAATTTACTACTTAAGTGCATAATAAACTACAATTTAATCTACAGCTGGAACCAAGTGCTGCAAAATTTACAGCCCTATAAAACACATCATTAAGTAAAGGTGTTAAATTTGCAGCTGTGAGGCAGTCCACAAGGAAAATGACTGTCATACTCCTATCTCGTAAGTAACCTTTATTATTTACTAGCTGTGCCCGCGACAACGTCCGCGTAAAATTGGGTAAAAATTTTTTAGTGTGATAATCTAAATATCCTATAGCCTTCCTTGATAAATGGGCTATCCTACACTGAAAGAATTTTTCGAATCGGTCCAGTATTTCTTGAGATTAGCGCGTTCAAGAAAACAAACAAACTCTTCAGTTTTATATATTAATATAGACTATATCTTTATCTCTTTTATCATTAGATTCGTACCATATGCTTATTTAACATTATAAATAAAATTTTAGTTATTTGTGCAACGATATTGTTACAAAGGAGTACATACGGTTGTCATGACTACGCTTTAACACCGTCTTGTAGTAAAATCTATACATGTGTGTGTAAATCGATTGGCATTGGTGTGCGTGTTTTATTATAATAATTTAATATATTTGTAATGTGTATTTTATAAGCATATTAGCATTTGCACCCTACTATATACAAACTGTAGTGTCAAATTTCATACTCATACACAATTTTCTTACAATGGTACGGAAAGTTTTATTTGCTTCACATTTGAATACTATGTAGAAAACAATTTATCATATACTCGTAATTACAGTTTTCAGTGTCATCACAATTGTTAGAACGTTTGATTTGTTCAATACGTCCCTGGAGAAAAGAATAAAGCAGTGCATCATGGAACCGAAGGATATTTCTGATAAAAAGCTGATGATTGACGGTCCCTTGGACTTTGTATACGACAACGGGTACAGGAGGAGCAGGCCAAGGTATATAGATGGGGTATACATCAGATGGGAGCGTATCCCGAATTACAGACCACCACCAAACGTGGATGTGAAAAATAAAACCTTGGACATGATGAAGCAGACCATTTATAACACTCAGGACCGTATCAAGGAGTATAACGAGATTTTCGCGAAGTACTCAGCCAGCACTGCATTTCGTATGTCGTTCTTGTTTAACAGGTAATATTTTCTTCCAACTACGCAGTAATGTTATCATTAATCACTACCTAACTGATCACAAAGTACTTTTGTACTCAGAACCTAAAACAGTGCGGAAATGTTGTAAGAAATGTCATTGTAGCACGGTTTTTCATTAATGCACCGTTTTTTATTTTGATATAGATTTACCACAGAGGTTTAATGTATTCTATTAAGTTTTATATACAATGTATTCATCGGATCAAAAAGATACTGACTGAAAATGAAATCGACTGAGTAAAACCGAAAAATAAAACAAATAGCGCGCATTCTGTACCATTGTAAAAGTTTGATACTTCATATTTAGCTAGAGACGTTTAAAAATGGAAACAGAAAGCGATGCAGTCGAAAGACAAATAGATTACGAACCTCGCTTAAGTGAGTAATTAATGCACTCGTATGGTACCCGGACGCCCAATTCGGATGCAGACCAAAAGGACTGCAAGCGTGGCGCTAATTAAATCGCTTTAAAGGGATAAATTTTGACATTGACATTGTTTTGACCAGGTTGAAGCAGCTGATCATAGACTTAAGGCGAATCTACACGGTGTCACTCAAGTTGTTTGTCAAGAAGCGCGTCTTTGAGCAGATATACTGGTACACCCACGCTTTTAGGAAGTTCGTGGACGTCCTATACCTTGTGGAGTACATTATAAACATCAACAAAGAGCACCGTGACCAAATAGACCGCCAAGCAAGGGAAGATAAGATGGACGCCATAGAGCAGCGCTTAAAAGACGCTGAAACTACTACCAGCGACGCCCATATCCTCAAAAATATCGCCCCTGAAAAAGCATATAAATAGACTCAACCTGAGGGTCTAGTACGAACATTCTCGATTGTTTTATTTACTGTTACGTTCGAAACGAAACGTCAAATGAATGTTCGTGCGAAAATTCGATACGTGTGAGTTCTGCTTTCATTCGTGCTAGCAATATTTACCAAGTTGTGTGAAATAGTAGCATTCTTTAACAGTAAGTAGGACTATCGAGAATGTTCGTGCTGGGCTCTCTGGTCCGATGGCCTAATAGGAATCAACTAAAAGTGAAATAAACTTTGTGACGATATATTTTTTTATTTAAGGCACGTGACATATGGTACATAATAGATCATTCATTCTAATTGCGTAAATTACACCTCCTTAATGTGACCCTTGCAAAATTTTATCATTGTACGTCCAGAAGTTTTCGCGATTTCGTGTTAGATGACCTTTCGCTTTTATATATATAGAAGATTATAATACTAAATTCCCAAGAAGCTGTATTCAAATAAGCTTAATATGCTGCTTTTATAATTCTGCTGGGTAAAGGTCAAAGGTGTACTGAATAGAAGATATTAATATACTTTTTTTAAAGTTCTTAAGGTCGGTTCGGAAACACCGGAACTGGTTACTCAAAGATGTTGTGTGAGGCAAGAAATTCCTTTTAGAAATTACTTAAGCCAAGAGATACCTGCATTACTAGAGGTGCATTGCGAGTCTTCTAGAAATGAGTATTGCCTCGTCGTGGGGCCACACTGCCGTGACTCCAGATGCTTTTTTCGTATCGGCCGGTATTTATAGCAAATTTTTGACTTTTGAAAATCGTTCGTCTATGATAATTTATCTACTTTTTGCTTCTAAAAATGGACGACGATACGTTAAGGTAATGTTCACGATTAATCCATAACTGAATAGCAATGTTCTAGGCCAATGAAAAGGCCGCACGTGACATGCAAAACTGTAAGGAATAATAATGTATGGGTTGGAAAGTTACTGGAGTACGGCATTAGAAAAATGATAGAGAGACAGGTGTTTTAGTAAAATTACACCACTACAAAAATATTACATATCTAGCTGTAACACGCGCTTCGCCTGCGTGATGTTATCATAATTGCATGGTCTCTTAATAGATATTTATAAATATGAGGAGGATTATGAGGAGGTCGTGGCCTAATCAGTGGTCGGCATTTGAGTCGATCACTAAGTTAAGTTACTCTGGCTGCAACCTGGTGATAGATGGGTGACCCATTCTAGCACTGGTTAATTTAAAATACTGGCAACAATATCTGAACTGTTTTTATTTAAATGACTTACAAAAAAGAACGATAATATTGTGGACGAAACCCAATGATTCTGCATCTACAAATACACATAAATAAAATTGAAGGTTCTATTTGTAACGTTGATTTTTTTTTAATTTATTGTATCTATGACTATCTACGCTACCTATAGGGAAAAAGCAAGTTAAAAATGTTTTGTTTGTCTGTCTGTTTGTACCGAGAAATCTCCGAAACGGTTGGACCGATTCGGATGGGACTTTCAATGGCAGATAGCTGATTTTGCAAGGAATGATATAGGCTAATTTGGTTTTAGTTAAATAATTAGGGTCCGCACAAAACAATAAAAACCCCCAAAATTACACGTATGTATTTATGTTTCATGTACGTTTGTAATCATTTTCATGTCTATACCTCAGATAGGTTTACGTTTTTTTTTTCTATTATATACATATATAGTTGCATTTTTATTTTCTTATACGTCCGTGGTAAGGTAAGCTGGCAATACAATAAACAGAAAAAAAATAGCAAAATCACTGAAAATTATTTGTGCATAACAGACGTCTCTTACCTATAACACATGCATTAAGTTGTCTACCTTAGGAACAGACGTTCGTGTATCATATAGTAATAAAAAAATACATGTTACATATATTGAAAGTTGAAGTCGTTCAGAAATTACCTTTAATTCGGTGGTTTATACCACATAAAAAAAAACGTGTAATTGAATAATACGAATGTGTCATCAAAAAACCCAATTACCATGATTATTAATTAAAAAGCGCCCAGTAACTAACACAACGCTGATACCAGCTGCACCTCCTGATAACTCGTTCAAGCCAAGCTTATTCCCCAACTCGCCCATTGCTCTGAAATAAATAAAATTGTGGATAAGTCAATTATTTTTAACAACCTTTTGACTTTTCTCCAAATCATCTCTACATGTAAATGAAATTGATTTTTTAAAAATTAATTATATATAAATTAATTATATATAAATATATAAACAATACTTGCTTATAACAAATACGCAGTTAAATCATTTTCGTCTTTCTGTCTGTCTGTCTGTTCCAGGTAATCTCCGAAACGGCTGAGCCGATTTCAACGGTACTTTCAGTGGTAGATAGCTGATCTTACAAGGACTAACATAGGTACTTTAGTTTTAGAAAAATAATTCGAGTTCCACACAAAAAAATGAAAACCCTCTAAATTTAACAAAATCACTGGATTCACGAGAACGAAATCGCGGGATACAGCTATTAAAATAATAAGATTAAAAATTCCTCATAATTTTAAAATAAATACGATAATATCGCTTTAAGTCGCTCCAACTGTTTCTGAGATTACGTGTAACAAGCAGAAATAATAAATAATTTTGGGATAATATCCTATACTATACCAAAATTATTTATTATATATTACGCCGGAAGCCAGACGTAGCATAAAAATGTTTGTACACTTTAGTCCTTGAAGTCTACAAAGTTCTACAAAACTATGTGAAGTTACACGAAGTTCCCGGCCACACTAAATGATCATTGAAATGAACGAACCATTAGTATCTATATATAAATACGTGAACCGAAAACTTTCGGTATCATTTTACGAAAAATGCCCGGACGGAGGACAATGAAATTTGGCACAATCATAGATAATACAAAGGATGGTCTACGAATGCTAAATAATATGCATAATTAATAAATTTAATGATTACAATAAAACCTCACTCACATCAGTGCTAAATGATATAAACACACAGGTATACATTTTACTTTAAGATGACGTCAAAGCGTAATCATGACAACCATGATAAAAAAACAATGTATTTTATTAGTTATGTCATTTTTCTATTTAACTCCTCAAATAAATTTATTTATATTATTTATTTACAATTAATGTACCAATATAACAAATATAAAATATGTAACAGAGAATTTTGTGCTCATAGGATGACTTATCGCTTAAAAGAGATTTCTTCCAGAAACCCTTAAATAGTAGGAGATTAATGCGAAGAGAAGTGGTTTTTTTTTTTTTTTAGTAGTAAGTAAGGTTTTTTTTTTTTAGTAAAGTAGTAGTAGTTTAGTTTTAGTTTGTAGGTATAGTAAATATAATAAAGTTATAAGATATAATAAAGTAAAAGTACTACATACATAACGATATACTATAATAAGAAAAAAGAGCATACTCATTTCTCAAAGGCCGGCAACGCAGTAAACAAAATGATGTCCAAAATATTTATTACAATGAAGACCATATTACATTTTGTTATTATAAACCAGGTACAACGTGAGTAGTTACTAGATTTATAAGAAATAAAACTCGGAGACAAAAAGGACTTCCATGACAATTTTAATGCAGTATATATAAAAGAAGTTTACACAGAGTATAATGATAATTGTGTGCTTTGGCAGTTGACATTTAAAGGGTTGATTATTTATTATTTCTACAAAGCCTTTATAGGTCAACGGTCATAGGTCATAGTGACTGGATCAAAGTCCATCATCATCAACATCATTACTTATGGCATCCCGCAAGAAGTACAATTCAGACACCTACCCCTCTATTAGGTATCATCTTGTAAACTCCTGAACCACAATTTTAAAAGAAAGCTTAACTGGAGAGAAACCTAAGCCATATAAGATTACTGGAACTATAAAAGAATAATGGAACAGTGAAAATAGTGAAAAGGCAAAAAAATATGATGAACAAGATTATGTTGAAATAAAAATGTTAAGGATTTTCAGCCAGTGGTTTATAATAAAAATAAAAAAATAAAATAAAATAGAAGAATACTAGCGGACCCACCACATGTTGTCCTGCCCGAAAGTTGGGTTACTTATTTACTACATTCTATTATCTTTTTTTTTTAATAGAAAAAAAAAACATGTAGAGGAAGTAAGGTAAAAAGGTGGGAAGATGATCTACTTCTAATGATGGCTGGAGGAGGTTAGCAATGGATCGAAGAAAATAGAGGGAACTTGAGGAGGCCTATGTCGCAAGACAGCCTGACCTGGTAGCTGATAAAGATTCACCGGGAAGTCTCACAAACCGAACGAAACGCGACAACAACATCATCACTAGACGTGACAGCATTGCCGCCACTTCATGTCGATCCCATGTGAGAAAGAGGTACGGCATCTGGACGCGCCGGCCTAATTCGGCTACAAGCATGGCGCTACCACCAAGACCAAGGGTTAAGGGGGATGATATATAATCTATAGCCTTTCTCGATAAATGGGCTTTCTGACACTGAAAGAATTTTTCAAATCGGAACAGTCTATCCTGATATTAGCGCGTTCAAACAAAGAAAGAAACCCTTCATCTTTATATATTAGTGTAGATTTAAATTCATCTTGGATACATGTTTGTATCTACTTTAATCTATGTCTAATGATTTTTACATAGGGCAAGATAAATGAGGTTTAAGGGCTTTCGTAATTTTACCAGCACGTTGTTGCGGAAAATAGCTTGTAACATACATATAAAACATAAAGAACTGTTATAAATTATTTTGTATCGCAAATTTCAAAGGAAAAGCAATGCCGCAGAAATGTTTGACCAGAACCGTATATTTATGTGTTTTGCCCAAGTTCACGAATTTTGGTAACGTCTTCAAGTAACATTAGTATGATAATTAAATGGGTTTTTGGCGATCACCCAATGCACAGCATATTCGATACGTTTGGATGGGGCGTTCGTGAGCAAGTAACGCACGGAGTTCTGTAGATATTTGACTGGTTTGTGACTGAGCAACTCTTTCCTACCTCGCTATTTTGATCAACGAAATGACGTCAACAAAATGGAGGCCGGAACAAATCCATATTAATTGGAATACTTTTTGTAAGAAGTTCATAGTGATATAAAATAAGAAAACCCTAGTACTTCGCTTTTAATTCATAGTAATTATTTGTACAATTATCATTTAATAATTATTTTGTTAAGGCGGAAATGGACAGACTCTTGCAACAAAATAAGACCATATTTTTGAATTACTCAATGCTTTAAGTTCGTAATAAAGGGCTCTGTTATTAGGTTACGTTATATTCATTTCCAATTTGTAAATATCGATACACGCAACTAAAAATTCTCAATTATTTTTAAAAAAGATGAACGATTTTGTGCTCGGCATTGATTTAATTTTTGTATGACTAAGATTAAAAATTGATCCCGTATGTGTATTTTATTTTATTCAAAGTTCTTTTGGGTATTATATTGTTTATGCATACTTTAATCCCCCCTATAATGCAGACTTTAATATTATTCTATAACATAAAATATGGTGATACATATCTGTAAGAATATATAAAGCTCAAGAGTTTGTTTGTTTGCTTGAACGCGGTAATCTCAGGGACTAGTGGTTCAATTAAAAAAATTCATTCAGTGTTAGACAGCCCATTCATCGAGGAATTCTTGAAAGGAAAAGTATCTAATACTTCTAGACTACTAAATTATCTGCGCAGTAATTTTGAAACTAATTAGACAGCCAACTGACAGTGTTCAGAAACGCTGTAGTTTCACCGTATTAACGTGTTGTCCTATAGCATTTCATATATTTTTCCGCTGTTGCTTGGTTTGAATTCGTTTACTAGTGTTAAAATTATAATTTATATTCATGAAACCAATTGAAAAATTAATTATTGCCTACACGTAATACGTTTAAATCCCTTTGATGCGCTGCCCTCTATTTTGTGAAAATTTATAGTCAGTACTTATATAATAAAGATTATTTTGGCATTAAGACTATTTTTATTTATTTAATAACACGTATACTTAATGTTAGCTGTACGAGTATCATATAATAGTTTAAAGATATTGTTCATAGAAAAAAGGTGTTTGATCTAAATGTTCTAAAAAAATTTTTACTGATAATCTTGCCGATCCTTATTTATCCTCTAAATATTTTCAAAAACAGCGCCTTGTTTACGTGTTTTCAGTTTCCGCTAATTTTCATACCTTTTTTTTACAACCTTTGTCTGTAAATAAAAAGGCAACGAGCGTACAGCATACAGGCTATGACCTAGTGAACTTATTATTTTACTATTTTAGACAGTATGCTGACGCTCGCCAAATTAATTCGTATTTCGAACAAATGTCATTTATAAAATAGCTGACTTAGGTACCTTAACATTGATATTTCTAACATTTGAAGACAATCATTTGGCTCTGATGTAGATGATAACGACACTGGCCACAAATAGGACCACATGCTACATAGAGTGTATTCTCACGTGGGCTGTAATTTGGAAAGACTAATTATTGCCTATGAAGGCATACAAAAAATCATACTACTAATTCGTTTGTTGCTGACCCAATCAGCCTCTTCAAAGAGTCTGGCAATGCCTTTCGCCAGCAGGAACAGAACACTACGAGAATAACGTTCTTTGACATGAAACGATATAGGAATTTCATACAAAGTCATATTTTTCGTATGGCCGGTAGCCAAACGTTATAAAGTAATTTACAACCATTATGAATAATATATTAAAAATAATAGATAAAGGACACTGAAGTAGCGCTTATGATAAAAGCTTTATCAGTCATTCGGTGACCTAAAATGAAAGTGTGAACATTAAAAAAAACCTATACACCACATGGTTAGTAAGTATACTGATAGCTTATTTTTTATCTTGCTTTACTTTATTCAAAGGCCAATCGTCAGACAAAGACAAAACATTTTAAAGTTGTGGGTGACAAAATCCGTTTAAGAGTAGTAATGAATCTAGAAAAAAACACTAAAAAACGCTTTGTTCTTTAGGCCAAAGTCGGGGTTTTGCATACTATATTTGTAACCATTTTTTTAGTCAGAGGTAGTGCCACGCTTGTAGGTAAATTGGGCCGGCGCGTCCGGATACCAGTACCCCTTTCTCACATGAAATCGGCGTGAAGTGGCGGCAATGCTGTAACGTCAAGCGATGATATTGTTGTCGCGTTTCGTTCGGTTTGTGAGACTTCCCGGTGGCCTAAACTCGTCATTAAAGGCCGGTAACGCATCTGAATGGGTAATTATGCAGTTTGACTACTTGTCCCAAAAATGTATATTTTAGTTTTATCTTCTCGAAGTTCTTGTTTGCACTCTATTGGGTTTGCACTCTATTATGAGTGATACTCCGCCGTGGCAGGCTGACATTATGCGGGAAAAGTAACTCAGTTGTGGATAGGTTAGAAGCGGACGCTCGCTTCGCTGTTATTTTTTCTTATTGGTTTAACATAGAAATGTTAACATTAACGCCGAAATGTTCCATGCCCTATTTTAGCATTCATAACTCGAAAAAAAAAAGTCAGTCTCCCCCATAGAATCACACTCAATAGACTGCAAACAACTTTGACCGTAGATATGCATTTTTTGCGAAAAGTACAGTTACCAAAAAAACACAATGATAAAACTGCTAGAAAATTTGGAAAAAATCTTGCAAATTTCAGTTATTCCTATTTTTCTTGCAATTTATATGTACATAAGGTATGTCCTCATCATATTAATAACTATATTATTCAGATAAAATTTTATATGCACAAAGACGAGCTTTTCCCTACAGACACACGATCCTTTTTTGCCTACTTCAAACAATCACCTAAGAAGGCAAGCAAAAAATATGTAAGCCTATTTTTCTATTCTTCGCAGATTACATCTCATATCTAATATTTGATTCATTGTGACTCCTGTAACTTTAGAAACCAAAGCCATATGCCAAAGCACAAAGAAAATAGGTCATGTTTTTTTTAAGTCAAAAGAAAAATACAATAATATATTGAAAACTGATTGTTATATTACAATTTAGTTGTTTGTAACGCTCTACTGTAAAGCTGGGAATTTAGAGTTACAACAATTTACGTGGGAGGTATATAAACTAGCTATAACCCGCGAATTTGCTCGTGTGAATTCAGCGATAAGGTTAAATTTTGTTTTTTTCGCGGAACCCTAATTATTAATCTAATAGCAAAGTAGCCTATGTTATTTATAGTTATATCTTCTAAAATCAGCTATCTACCAGTGAAAATCTCGTCAAAATAAGTCCAGCCGTTGCTGTGATTACCCGAAACAAACAGACCGAGATACTAAAATGTTTTATCTTGTGTTTTTGCTATAGATATCCTATTAATAATATTATTAACGCCAAAATTTGTACTGATATATGTTTAACGTTCTTTCAAGACAAAACCACTGAATTGATTTTAATAAAACTTTACAATAATATAGTTTATACACCAGAATAATACATAGGCTATAAATTATAAAGATATTGCGTGAATTGTCCAAAATATAACGATAAATGTTAAGTAAATGGGAGAAAATTCTGCCGTCTGCGAGCTATTGTGGCGTGCGCTGCAAAAACCGTAAGATTTAAAAGTATTTTGTGTATGAAGGAAATGTTTATCTTAAATAGTTCTACGAAAAAGCCCGCGACAGTATGTATCTATCTTTCACGTTTAAGCCATTAACGCTATAACAGTGAACCATTATGGAACGGGAACGGGTATTAGATTGAAGAGCGTGTGGCTGGGGGACGAGTTAAGATGTCCAACTGCCGTTTGACGTCATCCCTGAAGCCCCCACAATCTCACCACTAATACCACTCTGTGATTAATGGGATCCCACTGTTTTACATGCCTTCCAAAACAAGGAGGAGGTCAGATATTCAAAAACCAGTGTTAGAATTGGTCACCCATCTATCACCTGCGGTAAGAACTACATAAACGAGCGATCGGCTCAAATGCCGGCAACTGATAAAAATCCTCAAAAACTTTATAGGAAGAAAACTGAAAATGCAGGCAACTGATAAAACTCCTCAAAAACTTTATAGAATAAAAACTAAAAATGTCGGCAACTGATAAAACTCCTCAAAAACTTTATATGATGAAAACTGAAAATGCTGGCAACTGATAAAACTCCTCAAAAACTTTATAAGATGAAAACTGTAAATGCTTGGCAACTGATAAAACTCCTCTAAAACTTTATATGATGAAAACTGAAAATTCTTCACAATTTGCTGAAGTTAAGATAGAATTAATAGTGAGGTTAGAAAAATCTATAAAAAAGTTTAACCTTCCCTAAAAAATTCTGAAATCAGTTAAATCGATTACAAGACCTACCAATTTAAGGCTTTGAACCGTGTACTTTTCCATTCCAGTCAATCCATTAACCACTGAGCTATTGCGGCTTCAGTTATGAGCTATTCACAATTTACGTTCCTCGTAACGCGTAATTACCATCGGTGAAGTGGCGATAGAGGCCGAAATCGGTAATTTTGACGCAGTTACGCCGCCGCGGCGCGTAATGGGCGTGCAACGTGTTATTTGCGCGTATATTACACACAATAGAAAAGGGTTTTATTCGGCGTAATTTTTTATATTACAAGGGGCAACCGGGCAGGCGGTTAGCCTAAGTGACTACAGGCGAATAACATCTGCACCAAAAGGAGGCTGGCTCATGCGTTGCCGGCCTTTAAGGAGGGGTTTGGGTAACCCGGAACTCTAACAAACCGAACGAAATGCGCCAACTGTACCATCACATAACGTGACAGCATTGCCGCCACTTCACGCCGATCTTATGTGAGAAAAAGTTACTGGTATCTGGACGCGGCACAATTCTAATATATAAAGCTGCAGAGTTTATTTGTTTGCTTGAACGCGTTAATCTCAGGAACCACTAAAAATTACTTTCAGTATTAGATAGCCCATTTATCGCGGAAGGCTATAGGCTATCTACCATCACGCTAAAATTGATTCCATTTTTTTTTACCTAATTTTACGCGGACGAACTCGCGGGCACAGCTAATATAATCATCTAATGTCATATTATGTATTCTTAGTTCCCGAAAACCGTCGTCATAAATTGCTCAATTATCAAGCAGTTTGTAATTAACTGCGTATGAAATTTTAAATAATCAATCTCCGCACGAAAGTACTGTTACAGAGGAATGATGGCGGAGGAAAAAAAATGATCTATTAAACACGTGAGGCGTGATATAACTGGCGACGAGGTCTGGCCATGAAATAGACGTGTAATTATGGAATAGTGCCTCTACTCTCAATACGAGGAAGACGTAGCTTAATCTGTGAGTCGATCGCTAGGTTGCGCAGTTGTTTCCACAGCCGGGTGATAAATGGGTGACCAATTCTAACCCTGGTTCTCAAACCTCCTCTATGTTTCGGAAGGTGTGTCAAACAGTGATATTCTTCGTGATATTGTAGATGTAGGGTTTCGGGTATGACGTGAGACGTCAGGCGGTCATCTTAACTCCCCCCATACTGCTTCCTCAATTCAGATGGGCTCAATTCAGATGGGATGGGGTTAAAGGTCTATTTTTCGATGATAATAAGATGGAAAGAAAAATATGTAAGGAATTTCTTACGTGACAAAGTATCTGTGAGTCCAGATGCAAGCTCGGTTTTTCCGAAACGATATGACTTGATAAAACGAGCATGTAAAGGCCGGCAGCGCATCTGCGAGCCTCTGATAATGCAGGTATCCATCAGCAGGGCGTCGATAGTCACTTAGGTGAACCGTCTGCTCATTTGATCCTGATGATGGTGAGGATAATATTAAAAATTTTCAAAAATGGCTAGAACGATTTTGAACTACTATACCTTTAATGATAGAAAGGTTTTCACAATAAAATAAACTGGACGAGATCTCTTACAGGGATTAGTAATCCATTGTACACTTTTTTATTACAAAATAAATAAATTAAAAAAAAAAAACACATTTTTATTTTTGAGGATAATTTAGGTGTCTTTAATTTTGACAAAAGAATTAGTTAGCCCCACTGTATAGCACTTCCAAGTGGATTAAATTTATTGAACAACGAACGAAAGTCGCCGGTAAGAGATAGTCTTTGAAAAGTTAGGTCTCTAAAAGATAGAGATCATTTCAAAATAGATCTAGTCGTATCTGTAATAATGTTATATGAATTCGTATTTTTTATTGCTTCACGAAGACGGGTTGCATTTATTCAGAATCGTGACAGATGCTCAGATTCGATCGTGTGAATCTGATAGTGAAATATAACGTTTGGGATTCAAACTACCGGTACCGTCTGCATGAAAAAGTCACCTGTAAAAATATATTACACTAGCCGTGCCCGCGGCTTTGTCCGTGTAAAAATTAGTAAAAAAATAGAGTCAAAATTAGCTTGATATAGCCTATAACCTTCCTCGATAAATGGGCTATCTAAAAATGAAAAATCTTTAAAATGGGGCCAGTAGTTAGTAAGATTAGCGCGTTCAAGCAAACAAACTCTTCAGCCTTATATATTATAGTAAAGATAATTGTATGAACTATTCCTTGATGTATTTTTGGCTACGGTAAACGTTAATTTTAAAATAAACTTGTAATGCGGCCAGATCTGTGTTTCAAAATTTCATTGCTGAATTAAATTTCAAAAAGTTTGGCTTAAGTTGTCCCATAAGGAAACAAAATAATAATTATTTGCATTCCATATACGGCAGGTAACTGATTTCAGTGGTATCTTATTTCTTCACAGATATATTTACAGAATTAGTGGTAGCGTTACGGTGCAATCCATTTGATCTGCAGCCGAACTGGGGCGGCGCGTCCAGGTACCAGTACCTCTTGTTTACATAAGGTGATATTGATGTCGTGTATTGAGCGGCTTGTAAAAGGTTCCTGGTGGCTTAAACCATTCTGTAAAGGCCGGCAACGCATCTGTAGTCCTTTGATTGTGCAGATATCCATGGGTGGCAGTTCATATGAGTGACCACTTAGGTAGACAGCCTCGTTGTCCTTTGTAATATAATAAATATACATATTATAAACCTGTTAATCCATTTGAAGACATAGTCATAGTAGAATATCCATTCGTGGGAATAGGTGATGCTATTCCATTATCTCTTCGTTCAAAAAATAACAACTGCACAAGGCGTATCTAAAATGTTGAAAAAGAAAAAAGTTACTCTGAAATATTTAGTTGTCCCCGAATTTTTCTACCGACCCTACAAGAGCTGCCGAAATTCAAAGACCTGTCGGCCTTCAACGATAATCTTTACATGGCTGTCATACGTGGACGCAAGGGCGAAAGTCGTGTGGCAGAGTTTATAATTACTCTAATGCCCACTGTTTCTAGCGGGCACTTTCTACTCACGACTGACATGTACATAATGTAAGAGGTTAGGTAGCTCATTTGCATGTCCGTACATTGGTGTCTTCGTAATTATTGATTGCTTCGTAACATGTAATTACAAACTCATGACTGGCTGTCACAGTGTGACAGAGCTAGTGGTAATCACCTAGGTTACGCAGGAATCAAGTAAAAGAACACCTAAAAATTAATATTGTATTTTTTTATATTATAAGGAGCAAATGTAGAGGCGGTTCATCTGAGTGCCGACCTCTGTGGACATCTAAGAGTCTAGCACGAAGATTCTCGATAGTTTTACTTACTTTTACGTTCGAAACTAAACGTCAAATGAAGGTTCGTGCTTCCATTTTTCACGACTTCAATGGCCGTAACGTCGAGGATTCGACACGCGCAAGTTCTGATTTCATTCGTAGCTGTATTAACAACTAAGCTGTGTAGAACGGTAGCATTAATGTTGCATTCGAATTGGTTTCGAATGTAAAAGTAAGTAAAACTATCGAAAATGTTCCTGCTATGCTCTCTGGACCATCAGAAGGCTCGCAAATACGTTGCCGGCCCTTACTGAAGAGTTTAGGCTACCGGAAAGTCTCACAAACTGAACGAAACGCGACTACATTACAATATGGTATAAATAAAAGAAATTTGTCTTTACAGTGGTATTTATGTCTATTTATTGTTTTTTAATATGTAACTGTAATTATATTACAGAACTAGTGTTACTGTAATATAATTACAGTTACATATTAAAACCTAGTCCCCCTATAACACGGTGTTCTTATAACGCACTAATTAACCCCCATTTGCACGAGAATTAAAAAAGCGTTGCGTTTACTTTCATACTTCATATTTACCTATAAAGGTTAAAAAAAATTCAAATAGACAGCGATATTGTTGAAGGAAAAGTAGATTACGCACCTTGCTGTAGTGAGTAATTAATGCACTCGTGTTAATTTAGTGCCCTAACCTTCGCTCGGGCAACAACATGATATTCGTACGTTAACTCACTTTGGCTGGCTCTGACTCACTTTGACACACTCACACTCGGTGCCATAATCTACTATTACCTAACCAGACTTTTAAAGCTCTTTTTAAGTAAAAAAAGGATCTAATGGTAAGGAACCATTGTAATTTAAGTATAAACACACTGATGGCATTTAATCTTGAGATGCCAATTTATTCTACTTTCTAAACTATAGTAATTACGTAGCCGTACAAAGTTATATGAATTATCAAAATATTGGACATACAACCTAAATTCTATGCTTCCAAAAGAGAAAAAAAAATGTTTTGGAACTTTACCATGTCTGCCGAAATTCTGTAGTCTGTTGGATTTGTTTATAATATTTAAAAAGGCACCCACATTCAAAATATAAAGCTTGACACACATATCTGTAATTTTTTTTTACAAATATTACATGTAATAATTTTGTATTTTTGTATAAAAATTCTCTATATTTAGTTCACTACATAAACATCTCAATCATAAATAGTAATCACGTAGCCGTACAAAGTTATATGAATTATCAAAATATTGGACATACAACCTAAATTCTATGCTTCCAAAAGAGAAAAAGATTTAGATCACATCCAGATATATAGAAGATAACGTAGACTACAGTGATATATGGCAACACTAGTTACACATATATATAACGTCCGCTTGGGCCTCTCTTATCACTTAGGGGTTTAAAAATAGCTTTTGGATAAGGATGAATATAATGTTTATAAAAAAAACACCTTCACAAATAATACATTATTTTAGTACAAATTTAGTCAGCATAAAAAAGGTTATAGTAAAGTTGGCACTTTAAAAGATAGACATATGCAGTCGCGGACTTTTATTTAGAAGTTTTAAAGAAAAAGGAATTCGGTAATACATGATTTTTGCGAAAATTTAACCGTTTACGCAGTGGAATCTCTCAAAAGAGAAAAAAAATCCGATTTTGAAACATTTTTCATTGGCGCTCCGCACCTATTGGTCTCAGCATGATGATATATAGCTTATAGGCTATATTATGTAAATGCTATAGCATTCCTCGATAAATGGGCTATCTTACAGTGAAAGAATTTTTCAAATCGGACCAGTAGTTCCCGAAATTGACGCGTTAAAGCAAACTAGCAAACAAAATCATCAGTTTTATATATTAGTTATATACTATAGATATAGATAGAAATCACATATATGTTGTCATATACTCATGTACATATCTGGAAAATTAAAATAAGTGATATGTTTTAATAACGTTTTCGCGGTCAACAGGGCTGTGCACAATTACGATTGGGTGACCGAAATTTCGATAATCATATGCGGTTTGAGAAAGAGGTACTGGTACCCGGACGCGCCGGCCCAATTCGGCTACAAGCATGGCGCTACCTCTAATTAAACCATTAGTATATAGAATTTTTAAAGGAATAAAATAGAGTTTGAAAGTTTATATGAAATTCTAAGAAAAAAGCAAGGATAAAGTCTTTCTAGTATAGAAGAATTGCGGAATTCGGCTAATTCCGAATATAATTAAAACATCCGCAACATCATTCAAATACGTAATTCCTAAGAATTATCCTTTGAAATTTTCATATTAAACAAGGATCTCGTTAATGTCTGTTCTAAAATCAACAGGAGCCCCGCAGGCTTTAATGTTAATTGTGATAAACGCTCTTCCAATATTGAAACTAAACATTTTATGAATAAAATTAACCAGGAATTATGTTAAACTTTACATTTAAGGTTAGGGAGGCTAGAATTTGTTTAATGCGGTCATCCTTAGTTATTAAATAAACTTTGACTATAATGATTTAGTAGTCTGCGACAGACCTTGTTCTACCATAGACAACGTTTCATAAACATTTATGTTGATTTGAAATTACAAGCTGATTAAAAGTGACTGACGACAACGCACATTCTGTCACTTGAAGTGAGAGCATTACCGCCACTTCAAGCCGATCTCATGTGAGAAAGAGGTACTGGTACCCGGATGCGCCGGCCCAGTTCGGCTACAAGCATGGCGCTACCTCTAATTACGATTAATATCACAAAGTGACATTAATCGGGTCCGAACATTTCAAACCGTTCGAATTCGAAGATTCGCCTGTATTTAGGATGAAATTATTCGTGCTGGGCCCACAGGAGGCAAGTCTTTATCGTGTCACGCTTTTAATCGATGCTAATGCAACCCGCGTTGACACTATGGGAGGGCCCAATGTGCGCCCAGCGCGAATATTTTCAATGTCGAATCTTCGACTCGAACGGTTCGAAATGTTCGTGCTAGGGCCTCAGATACGAGATCACGGGCAAAGCGTTTATTCAAATTGGTGTGTCTAAACAGCTTAGACGAAAGTAGGAAGAATAATTCAACGTCTTTGGGAGATTTTTATATGTTCAATTTTGTTAAGATTTTGCGTATTCTCATTTGATGAGATCTATTTCGATACATTTTTTCACGATAATAAACATGAGTTCGAATTTTTACTCCCTGGCTCTCATACTATAATCTCATTATACAAATAACAGCATAGTTTCATTAAAATATTAACATGGAATTATTAATTTTCGACGGGCGGTGTTGTTCCCAAAGAAAATACCCGAGACGGTGGGTAAATTTCAAACATGTATAGCGCACTTTGTTACCCTCTTATTTGTAGTACCTAGTGGGTTTAAAAACTTTAACCTTGTTCACGGTAACTTTGCGGGTTACGCCCTAAGACGTGAATAATTTTCTCGGCATGAAACATGCTGAGATTTCGTACTTCATTACATAGTAAGTGAGATAAAAGAACGGAAGATATGTTTATTTTTGTAGTGCTGTGCTTTGGTGGCGGATTCGGTGGTGTAGCTTTCGGGTTGCAGCATTACACCGATTTTCCCTCGTATTTATTTCGCGGATTAAAGCAAAGTAGTTTAGCTTCTCATGCAAATCTCAACCTAAACCACCTTTCAATTTTATTTTTTCATGATTAATTCGTAATGCGATATATTCTCTTATAGCTTTGCATATCATAGCAATGTAACTGTGTTGGGTAGTAAGTATGTATAGGTCTAGTCGTCAATCAAGATGACGAACAGAACGTACTACCGTAAAGGTAGGTTTAGACCAGACGAACATAGAGCCAGAGCTGAAACAACAGCATTCAATTTGTATCTTTTAGTATAAACGCAAGCTCGTTCTTAGCATTTAATAACAATCAGAATATTTGTGAAAGCAAACAAAACAACCAAAGAATGCCCTGTCTGTATAAAGTAAAAGAATTTGACAGGGTAGGGGTAGAATGAGCGTTCGTTGATGTAAAGCCTTAAGAATCATTGTTTGACATGCGATTTTTTACTATATTATAAAGGGCAATTGAGCAGGCAGCAGGCATCTAAGTGTCTACTGGACATCTGTACGATCAGAAGGCTAGCAGATGCGTTGCCGGCCTTTAATGACGAGTTTTGGCCACTGGGAAGTCTCACAAACCGAAGAAAACGCGACAACAATACCATCACTAGACGTGACAGCATTGCCGCCACTTCACGCCGATCTCATGTGAGAAAGAGGTATGAGAAAATCAAAAAAAAAATAAACCGCGCAAATGCGAGCTGGACTTGCGCATTAAGGGTTCCGCACCATCTAACTGCGTACATCGTAACTGAAATTTAAAAGAGACATAATAAAAAATTTAAATCTTATAGTAACTTGGTAAAATTTTCTCTTGTTCAAAATTTTGACAAGATTTCTGTTAATTTCACAAATTCATCGCAATTTTTTTGTGATGTAACAACAAATTTACGGTTTTCGGAATGGTTACTGTACTTTTACTTCAGGATATAGTTTCTTGTCAACTTTCATTGTTCCAGGAAAACTGGCCCTATAGTTGTATTATTGTTGTTTTACTTTATTATTGGTGTATTGTGTATTAGTGTGTATTAGTGTTAGATAGCCCAAGGAAGGCTATAGGCATAAATATATCATCACAATAAAAATATCTGCCTTATTTCACGTGGGCGAAGTCGCGGGTGATAACTAGTATAATATATAATATTTTAAGATTAATTTATTAATATATTAATCTTACTTCAGTTAATTAATGAAACAATACAATGACATTCACTTTATTGTGAATTAAGTTGAGGATTACGTACATATGTATAGGTCTTAATATAAAAAAAAATTGAGTCTATGAGCATTTTTAAAAAAAGACATTATGGCCTTGACTTTCACTATTGTGAAGTGGCGGCAATGCTGTCACGTCTAGTGATGGTGTTGTTGTCGCGTTTCGTTCGGTTTGTGAGACTTTCCGATGTTATAATTTAAATTATAAAGGTAGAAGTATCATTGTAGTGTCTTCAGTAAAAGGCTCATTGTAATCTGTGTTAACTGTCTATCGGCATTGCTAACATGATAATCGTAACGTAAGACGAATGTTAATTGGCCGGGCGGAATCGCGGCATTAGTATCGCGTTTTTATTGTGTCTTAAAATCGATTGCACGTGTAAACGCGCGTATTGAAATACTGGTGCGATTAAACCGGATCTGGATAAACAGATCCGATTAAAATCTAGACACAACAACGTGTGAACGCAGGGTAACCGGTATAGCAAACGAAAAACTAACACCTTTACTGTATAAAAAATTCACGTATCAGCCTAGAGTGCTCGCAGTGTACATCGGAACATACACTAAGTAAGTAGCATATAGAAAAATATATAAATATACCTTAGGCCACGTGTTCACCGCTTCGTGCAACTCTGCCATTTTGCTCGCTTTGTATACTTCCTCTTGTGATTTACTCAAATCGCCATAGTGCAAGTTGTGGAATATCGTATCGTGGAACAGCACACAGTCCTGGAAAAAGGTAATATTACTAATTATAATGCTTAATAATCTTGAGGCGTTCGTTGCCTAATCAGTCGGCATTTGGGTCGATCGCTAGGTTAAGTAGCTCTCGCTGCGACCGGGTGATAGATGGGTGACCACCCATCAATCGGTCCAGCCGTTTAGGAGGAGTTCAGTGATATACACACGTGCAGTAGAATTATGTCTTGTCAGAATTTAATTACATAGGACTGCTTGTTAATCATAAATTGGTCTATTGAGGAACTTCAAAAAAAGTAACACACACACGCACGCACGGACGCACGCACGCACGCACGCACGCACGCACGCACGCACGCACGCACACACACACACACATACATACATACACACGCACACAAACCCACTGAACTATTTGCAAATAAACATTGTCTTAATGTCCTTAGAAGAAATAAGTTTTTAGACGAAATAAATAGCCTAAAAGAAATTCTAACGTCTGAAACACATGATATTTAGAAACTAGCACTTACATACCTGAAGTTATAACCTCACTTGTAAGTTAGTTCACGCTTAGTTTGATACGCCGTCGTCAATTTTCCGGTACATGAGGTTTGACCGCACGGGAAACGTTGCACTGAGTTTTCTTCCTGTATAAAACTGACGGCCACATACAGCGTGGCATCTTTACATATAAATCCAATAGCTCAACGTTATAAGGAATGAACTGAAATGTGCAGGGTACCCGGTTCAAGCCCAGAAGCCACTGGGGTATTGATTTTTTAAAGAATATTAGGAATACTTTTCAGGTATGTCTAATATTCCCTTTTCCCCTCCTACAAAGCTTAAATTAAAAGCTTGTATTAGGAGCGGGTGCGACAATACCCCAACGGGTGTTTAATTCCGAACCCAAAAATTGCTAACAATAATGTTATGAAACATTCCAGAGACAATATAGATAAATGAATGAAGATGTTCTCGCAGTTCGATGAAGTTCAAACCGAAATCGAGTGTCAAATAGATGATGATGAAGTCACGTCACAATCCTGTGAACAAAGGGCTCTGTCAGAGTTCGAATCTCAGTATTACGCGATAGTTGCTAGGGCTCAAGGATTTTTCGGTAATCACAAATTAAAATCTGATAGTGACGACGAACGTTCATGTAGAATCCTGCAATTGTAGATTTTACTAGATTCTCAAGGTTATCCAGATTAAAGCGAGCATTTGCATTTGCGTTAAGATTCATTAACAATATCAGAAAACACACGACGAAACTAGTCGGTCCACTAACTGTGCAGGAATTAGACAATGCATTTACACATTTATTAAAATTTTCACAAATTAGTTCATTTGAGGAATATTTCCTTAAGTTAGAGAACAAACCTTTGCCTAATAAAAATCGTCTACTCAAATTATCGTTATTAATGGACAAAAGCTGTCTTTTAAGAGTCGGTGGTCGGCTCGACAATTCACAGTTCACATATGACAAAAATCATCCAGTTTTAATAGACTGTAGGCACACAATTAGCAAACTTATATTTTTAGAAGAACACATACGTTTGTTACACTCAGGGCCACAATTACTACTATCATCCATCAGAGAGACCTTCTGGGCTCTTGGTGGACGCAATCTTGCTAAAGCTACCGTTCACAAATGCATAACATGCGTAAGGATGAAAGCTCGGACGATACGTCCTGTCATGGGTAATTTCTAGAATTATCCAAGAATATGCCAAACCTACCTATATATTAGACCGTGACTAAAGCCTACTACAAACGTGGGCGCCAACTAAGTAAAGCCGCATTAACATTATTGGCATATTCCATGTATACTTCGAGGAGATTTTGTTCATTCCCAAAAGTTTCTTTAATAAGGTTGTCAGTTTTCTTAACAACTAGGGCTGTAATGTGACCGATAAGATACTGAATAAGAAAGAAATAAGTTTTTCTTCTAACTGCGCAGTAATGTCATCATTAATCAATACATAACCGATCAGAAAGTCAGCCTTTTCAGCTTAGAACTAAAACAGTGCAGTAATGTTAGAAATTTCGTTACTGCACTGTTTTTTTTATTTTCATATAAATTTACCACGTAGTTTTAATGTCGCCCATTAAGTTTACCATATGAAATAAAAGCTCAAAAGATCAAATTAGATCAATAACATACTGGCTGAAAATTAAAATCGAATAAATAAATTTGAAAAAATAAAAACAAATAGCCCGCATTCTATACCATTGTAAAAACTTTCATACTACATTTTTACCAAGAAAAGTTCAAAAATAGGAATAGACAGCGATGAAGTTGAAAGAAAAATTACACACCTTGTTTAAGTCAGTACTTAATGAAATCTTGGTTATTTAGTGCCCGAGGGCCCCAACATAACACTCGCGCATTAATGATTCACTTTGCGCTCAGTGCAATAATCAAGTATGAAATATCCACAAATTATCAGTAGGTATATACGTGTGAGTCTTAAGCGTAAAGTATCTCTAAAATTTAATTACCTAGATACAAGTCTATTAATCTTGTAACCAAATAATTATGTATGTATGAAAGGGTAACCCTCCAGTCAGTGTTTATGTATATAAGTTTATATTTATATTTAAAAAATATTCGTATATCAGAAGATTGTTGCCACAGGTATTAAGTAACCTACCTTAGGAACCATGGAAAACCTTGATAAAAAATATGTCGTATGTACAGCAGTAATGGCGCGTCATACTGAATGGTCTCTTGTTGAGGAGTAATAAAGGTGTGTTGTCGTAGTCGTCAGCGGTTCACTCTGCGTGCTTACAAGCGCGGCTGGGTGTCGTGTCGTGACGGCGTGCTGCGCATCCATGCGTCACGCGATGCGGCAGCGCGCGGTGATGCACCGTCCTACGCCGTGGAACTGCGTGGAGCTGAGGTACGTATAAGGGTCGTAACACATAACCCAGCATCGTTTTAAATAAGGCACATGCAAACAATTCAAGTCAAGAGCGTATTCATTATGTCCGTAGTCACTCCGATATACTGTGATCTCCCCTATAACGCATTATTATTAATCTCTAATATTATATTATATTATGTGCCTTCGGGGCCATACCAACCCGTTGTACGAGAATAATCCTGCAAAGCGTTTTACTATAATGTATACCTACCGTGTTATAGGGGGTATTACACTAAAACAAAGTCCTAAAGAAAAAATCTTGTCACCGATTTCGGCACGTAATTTTTAATTGTATCAAAATATTACTTTAGGTCACACCAGACGCCCATCCCGCTTCAGGCAGATACGGCATAAAATTGGAAGTGCCATCCGAGGACACCATGCACGAAATGTGGCTCAAGTGTGAAAACGTAAGTAATTTGTTGTCTACATTGTGGTAGGGGAGCCCGTGATGCTAAATTTGTAGTTACTAAAGCGTTATGGTTTACGTAAATTAAGCAAAGCAACGAAAGAAAAGGTTATTTTACGGTAAGGTCATGTTGTTAACAACGCCTGGAGCATGCGCTTTGCGGCTCTCCCATTTTCTTATGTAACGCTTAATTCGTCAGATTATTGAAATGTAAACTTATCTTTGTGTAATTAAATTACCTTATCTTAATGTGACGCGCTCGAATTTTTTTAGGGTCGATATTTTTGTACTTAACCAACGCCCCTATATTAAGGGGTTACTGGTACTCACCAGGTATACTCATACCTTACAAGTTTTCGTCTACCTTCAGAATATGGACATCTTGTCCGAGTGTCATAATATAGTCTTATACGTTTATTTATTTTCAAGTAGCTTGTGTCCCACAGCAGAGGAAAGGTCTCAAATTTCTCCGTCCACTTTTCTCTTTCTTGGGCTGATACAATACACAAATTTCCCGCAAAGCAAGCCAAACAGTTGGGACAGGGAGTCGTAATAATGGCCCATAACATTATAGATTTTCTTGAAGAATGCCAAAATAGGACGGCAGATAACTTTGTTTTGTTTTGGCTTAGTGGAGGACAGTTTGCGCCATACCAGGGATCCCAATGCAGGTTAAAGCAGACTATGTCAATAGATCTAAGAGTGAAAAGCGGTAGCCGCTTTCGGTTTAAACGTCACGTCAAGAAATTACTTTCAAAATTCTGAACCTGGACTGAAAGCAGTGTTTGCCACCACTGTCAATGAATCCTATTTTCCAAAAGCTTATATTCTACGGTCAAAATTAAAAATCGAATAAATCGTCATTGAAACATGAGTTTAAAATTTTACATTTAAAAACGTCGGTATCGGTTTTTCCTAAACTGTTTTAAACATAATTCTCTCTTAGTTGTTTCCTCGTCAGTGTGATTCGTGGCTCCTAGTTGGTATCGCACTAACGATAGTCTTCCTCAATTCATTGCGATATTCGGCATAGTTTCAAACATAATCAATGGCAACAGAATCATTCATACCCGTTTCCTATTATCAGCATAGATGCACTGCGCTAGGCTCCGGTGTCTTGGAGGCGCCTCCTCCGGCTCTTCGGCCCGGGCCGGTTTGGACGCCGTCTGCTCTAACTCTTCCTGCTTCTTCTTTAACTTCAACAGCGTCGTCTCCGACAACGCCATCTCTCTATCCACCTGAAAACGCAAAGAAAATCAGTATGTTATACAAAAAAGTAGCCAAGAGCGCGTCAACACGCTTATATAGAAGGGTTCCGTATGTGATTTGCAATAAAGCTTATTTGAGGAATGACTATAATAGTTGTTGTCCGATTTTTTCAAAATAGTTTTCCTTTTTAGCATGTTCTATCAACATGATTAAGTCTCTACGTCTAATAGCTTGAAAATCCTACAGGAGGATCACCTTGCGGGCGGAGGGACCGAAAGGACCGAACGGAGCGAAACCACAAGGATTCTAGGACTACATAACCCTAAAAAGTAAAGATTATGTTATAATATTTGGCTAATTTTTCTTTGAATTACAAATAATATTTAAAAAAAGAACCTTAAGTCCCTTCAAAGTAATACGCTATTTATATTTAAAAAACACGATATATAATATGCACTCTAATAAACTCACTAGCTGATATTTAACTGTACTTCACCAGTTACATTATTCTATTCTCTTGGGTCCAAGTTTATAGAAGAACAAACTTTTAATATATAATATTTATTAGACACTATAAATTTAATGTACGTTATAATATAAAGTTTGGTCTAACCGCCCCCACGGGGAACAGTTTAGGGACTTATCGTAGTTATTTATGGCTCACAAAAGGCGTTCTTATAAAACACCAGTACAGTAATATAAAACTCTTAATTTTTTTTTTAATCCGATATTTTCTGATTTCTCCCTAGAGTTGAAATGAAATTTAAGATGTACATATAATTCTTCAAAATACCAGCTCTATTATATTACTGTGTAATATAATAAAAATTAAATTTCACAACATTTGAATTCGATACCGGACTGTACTCTATCCATATTATCGTTTTTTATTAATGTTTAGGAATAAAATCAACATTGATACATAAATCTACATCGCAGATTAGAACTTTATAAAAATTAATTTTTATTCGTGATGTGGGCGATTGGTTTTAGAATCTCAATTCATTAAGATGTTAGGTTTGATTGACGATATTTGCATTATTTAGATAGGAAATAAAAATATAAAGTATACGTAGATTATTTACATTTCCGATTCATAACTTACCTTAGATATTTGCTGTAGAAGATCATCTTTAGTGGTGCGAAAGCTTTGGTCCTCGATAGTGGGCTCCGAGGGCGGATTTGGCGACAACACCTCCACTGTGTTGTTATAAGAGCTCATAACGGGCTCCTGAAAAAAAAACATAACAAACAATTTATACAACCTTAGCTTATGTTTGCACAAAATTTTAAAACGCTTTTATTCATCCAAACAGGTGAAAGGTACCCTATGATAATCGGGTTTGGCGTTCGATCTCGTGGGCACGCGATAAACATAGTACATACTTCAACGAACAGTCTTCAGTTATAGAACGCTTATAATGTTGGCCACCTTTCTTCTTTCACTGACAATAGTGCCACTTGCACTTTTATCAGTTATTTTAAGCCTATATTTTCACCAATCCCATCTAAACTTCTCATCCAGGTTTGACTGCTACGTGTTGTGACACCCACTCTATAGAAATAGTTGTCCACTAATCAGAGTACATACGACTCACGTAACCCGGCTACTTGCCATTTCAGTTTGGGATTAGCCATATCTTTGACGCCTGTTGTGAAACGCAGTATTGTGTTGCTGCCACTGTCTTATCTGTTTACTGAGGAGGTCGTGGCTGAATCAGGGTCTGGCATTTAGTATCTAACACTGATTTTCAACATCTGACATCTGGCACGTAGAGCGTCAAGCCACAGAGTGATATTAGTCGTCGCAGGAGTTGTGGGGGTTCCGGGGATGACGTCAGACAGCAGTCGGTCATCTTAACTGGCCCCAAAGCCACATTCTCTGCGTTTTAAGTGGAACCTGGTACGCTAACTTGAATAGGGTCTTGTCTGTTTACTTCTATGATACTGCGTTCCTTTGTCTTTTGCCAACCCTTAAGGCGAGACTTCTGAACACATATACAGTAACATGATCAGGTCCTGTCTTACCCGTGTGTCCACTCGCAGCTGCTGGTGGGGGCCGGCTGCCGGGCGCTCGGCGGCGAGGCGGATCTTCTTGAACGGCGGGGGATCCGCGGGCGGCGGGTGGTGCACGGGCGGCGCGGGCGGCGGCGGCAGGTACGCGGAGCCCAGCAGCGACATGCGCGCGCCCGCCCGGTACTCGCCCACCGCGCCGCCGCCACTGCCGCGCGCGTAGCTGTCTCTGTAACGCGACAATTCTCGTTTGTAACACGTTCTGCAT
This sequence comes from Charaxes varanes, assembly GCA_024363005.1. Taxonomy (NCBI): domain Eukaryota; kingdom Metazoa; phylum Arthropoda; class Insecta; order Lepidoptera; family Nymphalidae; genus Charaxes; species Charaxes varanes. The sequence continues at coordinate 10,869,160 of JANCMC010009603.1, forward strand.
ATTTGATAAGATTTGACACTTATAATTAAACTAATGGACCCAGCAGACGCCGTCCTGCTCGAAAGTTGGTTTATTCCTTTCACGATATTTAATAGCAACTCCATACTGTTGTTGTCTCTATGTGTGTTGAGATGTTCAGTTAATTTATTTTTGCTGACAGTTTTAAAAGTACAGGTTGGGCAGCAATGAACATCATCCGAGTCTATGTCAGGATGTTTTGAAAGCATGTGCACAGCAAATGAAGTAGATTGTATAGAGCTGTATGGACAGTATTTGCATCTATATAGCGCTTCTTTAGAATGTTTCTTTTTGTGTCGCCGTAAAGCGTTGTGGTCACCTGATCGGTATTCGCACTGATCACAGGCATAGGGTTTATCACCTTAAACAATAATACTTGGTTAATTAACATCATAAAATGCTCTGTTTATTAAACATAGGAATACTGTTCTGTGTTTCATTCACATTAATCATAAGTTATCAAAAATTTTGTTTCAATGTGCTGTTCAAAATATTAGAGTATGTGAGATGAAATGCGTAATTAGCATTCCATTTATACACAGAGCAGATGCTGGGTTCATCATGTTGCAGAAGAAGGAACTTGTATCAGTGCCTGGGACTTGCAACCCAAGTATATGTTTAAGAGTCCTCTTAAAAGTGGCCAGTTATACTCACCTTTACAGCCAGTCGTCCCTCCCCTGCCTAGCCAAGTCTGGTATGATCCTACTGCTGCTTAGATGTTTACTTTAGATATCTTTTCTAACAAAGAAGTAACTAACTATAACAAATTATTACTAATTTTAAAATATCAACAAGATAGCCAGGCCTAATGTTAGTTCCTTTAGATGATAAAGAGACTGAAGGCTTGTCTAAAGCAGGATTGTTTTCATCTTAACATAGTCATTAAAGGCAGTGCTCTGCTTGCAGTCCTTTGTTTGCAGCGGAATTGGTTTGGCGCAACTGGATATCAGTACCTCTCTCACATAAGATTTAGTGTGAAGTGGTGCAGATGTCAATGGACAATAGTAGTTAATAGAGGAACTGCCTGCCCATTGTCACATAAAAAATATCTTGTTTTCTTAGGTATTGCAACACAATACTTGATGAAACATGAATTAAACATCAGTAAGCAAAAGAAAGCGTAAATGCTTCATTTACAGCCTGAAGACACCATGATGCATCATATTTATGCAGGCAACTAAGTTTGTAAAAATTACCATTGCCAATAAATGGTTGAACGGTCCCAAAATTAAAAAAAAAAAGGCTTCAAATTTCAGAACTGGGCCAAATGGGAAGAAAAATAAAAAAAAAAAAAGATCAAAATCGGTTCACTTAGTCAAAACTTCTGCAGTAACAATAAAAATACAGTCATAATTAAGACTCCTCATTTTCTGAAGCCAGTTGAAAAGAAGTGATTAATACTTAATGTTACAACTGGTACTGTTTTGGGTTTTTAAAATAAAAGATGTACATTTTACTTATATAGTTTTATTTATCCTAAGCAGTTGCTTCTGGTAATGTGGTGATGATATCCGAATCTCCAGGGTCTGTGATGGCTAGCGCAAAGACTTTAGTTTAAAATCTTTATGTTGATAACTGTTTAATTCGAGACTTAAATTAATAAAATGTATTTTTTAACGTTATGTACATCCTGTACATAACGTTAAAGAATACATTTTATTTTTAAATTAATATTTTTTAGTGTGTCTATGGCCTTTAATGACTGGCCAACACCGGCGAGGCATTGACTCTATTAATTTTTGTAATTTTTCAAGAGAGATAGAGCTCCACTCTTGTATAAAAACATCGTGTAGTCTGAAATTGTCAAAATGTCGATTTGAAATCCTTTTTTATTATGCGCCAAAGATGTTCTATTGGATTTAAGTCTAGGCTGTAAGGTAGCCATTATAACACAGATTTTGATTGTGATGTGAAAAATTTCTTAACGCTGCGTGCTGTGTGTTTCGGGTCAATATCGTGTTAGAAAGTCCAAATGACCGAAACCACGTCTTCGGCATATGGTAACATTGTTTCTTCCACTATATTTTTATACTGGAATTGGTCCATGTTTCCTTCTATTAGCTTTGCAGGTCCAACCACATGACCAGAAAAGTACCCCCATATTTTTACATTTCCACTTCCATGCTTTAATGTCTCTTTTGTGTACTTGTAGTAGAATGCTGTATTTGGAGGACGTCGTACGTATCGTTTTCCATCAGAACAGACTCTGTTAATTTTTGTCCCGCCAGAGAACCGTCTAAACGTATTCCACAATCAAACAACCACGTCATCTATTATACGTTTTATTATGTTCTGTATACTAATTAGTGCACAATACAATTACGCATTTTACTAAAGTAATTACGTCGTTTAAATTACGTGTGCGACCTGAAGCTGTACCAAGTATTTATTTTGATTGAGAAATATAAGATGGTTAATAATTTCCTTTTATTTTAAAAAGAAACCTTCATACATAGATAAGTTTTATAACTAAGTTGCGTGTATAAGTGTACAAGTAAGAGAGAAATAAGGAATGAATTCCACGATAGGTGACACAAAGGTACATGAGATGACAAGTGAAAAAAAAAAATATAATTATTTTCAATCTAAAATAAAAATGCCTACAAGATGCCATAAACGAACCATTTATATTGTGTCTAGTTATTACACGCGACTTTTTCCACTTAAAATTAAGTGAAAAATTTTAGCGTGATGATATATAGCCTTTCTCGATAAGTGGGCTATCTAACACTGAAAAAATTTTTCAATACCGACCAGTGTCTCCTGGGATTAATGCTTTCAAGCAAGCCAACAAACAGACTCTTCTGCTTTATATATTAGTAAAGATATAGATGTAAGAAGTACGTATATGTTTTATGGATGGGGTCTGGTATAATCTTAAATAGATTTAAGACTATTAAATAAATGAAGACATAAAAAATGTGATGTCCACAAATATATTTAGAATTTGGTATGCTATCTCTCATGTTGAACACATTACAAATTATCTAAAGTCAAAAGTTCCAATATAACTAATCTCTGCACCATCTGCGAGCCTTCTGGCGGTGGAGATATCCATAGGGGTCGGTAGTCAATTAGGTGACTAACCGCCTGCTCGTTTGCCCCTTATGTTATTAAAAAAAAATTACCAGGGTAAAGAGATTTATGTCTATATATATACATTTACCCTTTCTGTGTTAATATCAAATTTAAAACAACATGGTCATAACATTGAAATAGGAACAACGATAAATTGAAATGCAAATAATCCTCATGTGCTAGTCCACATAATGTAAGTATTTCATCACTATATGTCCGTATAAGTTCATGTTGCATTATAAGATAAGATCATGTTGCATTATTAAACTAGTTGCAACATAAATAATGCATAGCACAAGATGCGTTTACATTGCATGCTTTAATTAATCAAACAAGAAAGAAAACAGTGGCACTATTTTCGTACATTCTACTGCCACAAGGGACCAGGCGCGGATCAGCCGTGGTGGCTACAATGGGCATGCCCACCAACGTAATAGACTTGTGACGTCACACTATCACAGTGTATTGAGATCAAAAGCCTGATAATATTATATCCAATACCTCGCAAAAACAATGTTTTAAAGTCATATTTTTTTATAGGTTGTAAGCAAATTTATATACTGACTCGCACTGGGCTAAAAATTTTCAAGGCCGGACATACGCCTGCAAGGAACACGCTTATATTGTAATCCAAATGCCTATAACTCCAATTTTCCATCTGCCCCCTACGTAACGTAGACCAGAGTGTCTTGACTCCAGCCGTGTGACGGTTTTCAATGGAAGTTTGGGAATATTAAAATGTGTTCTGTTGATGCGTGAACACAATGAACGCATTATTTTGAAATTTATATGTTCTAGGGTGCCGTTTCGTCACGGTGCGATACGATTGGGTATGTATGTTTACTTCTCTATATGTTGCGGGCCAGGAGTTTGATTACAGAATTTTTTACTATCCATATATGAATATATAGCCTTTAAGAAATAAGAATTCTTTTAATGTTAAGATCCTTTAATAAGGCTTGGGAATGCTAATAACGCGTGTCTTGTAATATAAACATTGTTTATCGTGTGTTCTATAATCAGATATACAAGTAATTTGGCCACGAAACCTAAACACATACAAAATTTAGATTCCTTGTAATTATACTAATTGTCAAATATGACATTGTTATATTTGACAATTAGTATACTTGTATATATATACGATAGTCATGACTACGCTAAGACTTTATCTTGTAGTAAAATGTATACATGTGTGTATAAATCGTTTTGCATTCGTGTGCGTGAGGTTTTATTTTAACAATTTAATGTATCAATAATGCACACTTTATAAAAACATTAGCATTCGCTTAAACTCCTCTATCTCTATATAAATTATATTATGACCAATTTCATACTCCACATTGCCCTCCTTTATATTTGCGACTATAAATTGAGATGTCATCTATCCTATCTTTCAAGTGGGATCAAACTGCACACGATGTGAAACTATCTAAAAAGTATAATAAAATACTAATTTGTTACAATTTGTTTTAAATATTTGCTAATTAATTCACCTCATAATGTAATGATAATGTATAGAGAATACTGGATAAATATTATTGTGACATATCTGCTGATATATGTAAAGTAAATGAACCTTTAGTATTTATATATAAATACGTGGAGCAAAATCTTTAGGCGAAATCATTATACGAAAATTGCGCGGCCGAAGGAGAATGAAATTTGGCACAATTCTAGTTCATACAGAGCAACGTGCGAACGCTAATATTTTTTATAATATGCAATATGCAAATATGCAATTATATAAAACCACTATATATGCCCGTTATACATTGCAAAAATGCTGAGCTGTTGTACGCATCTTTAAAACTGCTACAGGCAGTCAACATATGTTTTTTTTTACTAAATTTCTATTTTATTGTCATATATTTATTTGTTAGCTGTTTGTAATATTTATAAAGTTTAAAATTATATCATTTCATTTTATTTAATATAAAACCACTCGCACAATGACAGAAGAATTACACATACATGTATGCATCCAATAGTGTCAAAGCGTAATTGTGAAAACCGTATGTTATATTAATTGTCAAATTTTATTTTTCGGTGAAAAGAAAACAAACAGGTTTGTGGGCGAATTTCAGCAATAATTTTTACAATAATTCTATTCACATTTTGTCTCCCTTATAAGGTATATTGTGGTATAACGTAGTATTCACATCGACTGACTTTCCGATGTGCCTCAACGCACGTTTCGCTTCGACACCGAAGCATCATCAGGAGATAGACTCTACAAAGGAGACTACGAATAACCTTTGTATTTTCATGAATGCTAAAATTGTTGATATTCTGCGGAAGGTGGTTCTCATAATACAGGTTTTCTTAGTATGACAACCATTGCAATTTTCATTTTTGTAATAAAAAAAATTTTTGGGCAAATAATGGTTCTATTAATATAAGACGTGTAATGTGTGTGACGAAAATTCAGCGCAGTGTTGGGTTTAAAGGCCATGTTGGTAGTGCAGCATTTTCTGCACAGCATTCGGTCCTTAAAGGCCTCTCCTTACATCATCCAGTTCGTCAGGTACCTTGCCAATTCATCTTCTCGGCCTACCACGACACGTTTTTATTAGATCAGAGGGCCTACCACGAACATTCTCGATAGTTTTACTTACATTTACTTTCGAAACCGAACGTCAAATGAAACATTAATGCTACCGTTTTAACACAACTTAATAGCTAAATATTGCTAGCAAGAATGAAATCAGAACTCGCACTTATCGAATCCTCGACTTTACGGCCATGTAATTCGTGTAAAATGAAAGCACGAACCTTCATTTCACGTTTTTTTTTTCCAACGTAAAAGTAAGTATAACTGTGGAGAATTTTCGTGCTAGGCCCTCAGTCGCCACAGGGCTACTATCTTTACCCAACGCTCTCTTAGCATGCGGCTGATGCGGTTTTCTTATGATAGTTCTTGACAAGCCAAGGTCTTTTAGTAGGTTGTATAGGGATTTTGCTGGTACACCCCTTGCTCCTACCTCTACCGCGTATAAGCTGGTTTTATAGCCGTTTTTGGTGAGCTCATTGGTTAGGTTAAAGTATTTGTTCATCAATAACATTATTTATTACGTAAAAGAAAATGAAATGTTCTCAAATAACTATCACATTTTATATCCATTATACCAGCTGGCAGGCGCGGATCTAATGTAGTGGGCACGATGGGCATGCTCACCACTATAAAAAGCTGGTGACGTTACACTTTCATCTCGTAATATTATATCTAATACCTGACATACAAAGTTTCAAAACCATATATTTTATAGACACACCTTGTAAGAATGCACTAAAATCAAAAAATAGATTCAATTTTTACCTAATGACATATAGCCTATAACCCTCTTTTTCTCTCAATATGTGGGCTATCTAACACTGAAACAATTTTTCAAATCGGACTAGTAGTTCCAGAGATGAGCGCGTTCAAGCAAACAAACACACAAACTCTTCAGCTTTATATATTAGTATACATACGCAAGTTCTCACGCAGTCTCCGAGCTTGTAACCGAATTGGGACGGCGCGTCCGGGTACCAGTATCTCTTTCTCACATGTGATCGGCGTGAAGTGGCAGCAATGCTGTCACGTCTAGTGATGGTGTTGTTGTCGCGTTTCGTTCGGTTTGTGAGATTTCCCGGTGGCCTAAACTCTTATACCGTTGAGCTTCTTTCAGTCCATACCTTATACTGTTGAGCTTCTTTCAGTCCATACCTTATACCGTTGAGCTTCTTTCAGTCCATACCTTATACCGTTGAGCTTCTTTCAGTCCATACCTTATACTGTTGAGCTTCTTTCAGTCCATACCTTATACCGTTGAGCTATTGAGGCTCTAATCATGCTTCGACTCACCGTGTCGTGACGCAACGCCTGCACCAGCTGCGGGATGTAGAGCAGCACGGCGGAGGAGGGGTACGAGGTGAGCGTGGCGACGGCCGTCTGCGCCGACAGCGGGTGCGGCGGGTACTGGCGGCTGAAGTACGACAGCGCCTCCACGGGACTGACACGCGCCCACGTCACCATGTGCACCAGCTGGGGACACGTAGTAGGGGAGCCCGTGATACTAAATTTGTAGTCACTAAAGCGTTGTGGGGATCTACTGGATTACGCAGATCGAGTGCAAAAGCGAAAAATAAGTATGTAATAATAAATTATTGCTTCTAGCTAAATATATATCATTACCTCGTGGGCGTCGTTGAGCAATGTCTCGGTGGTGACCAGGTACTTGAGGGCTTGCGGCACGTGGCACACGGCCGTCGGGTGAAGCTGGACTTTGCGTTTTATCTCCGCTATTATACCCTCATTCTTGAGCCTGCCAAAGTGATATTTAAGGTATTTTTGGTAGATTGTTTTTTTAATATTACAAAGGCAGCAGGAAGCATCACCTAAGTGACTATTGATGGACATCTGCACCACGTGGAGCCTAGCAGATGCGTTGCCGGCCTTTAATGACGAGTTTAGGCCACCGGGAGGTCTCACAAACCGAACGAAACGCGACAACAATACCATCACTCGACGTGACAGCGTAGCGTCACGTCGTAGAGTAGACACACGAATACACAAACGCACGAAAACAAACATACAAGACATTTTAAAATATTCGTATATACATATTGACAGTGGCTCCTAGAACGCAGTTTATAATCTGACAATAAAAACACATAATTCCTCATATACCCATTCCATAGGGCACTGCGGCTGTACACTGTCAGTGAATACCGGAACGATTTTATCACCAGCGCGAGCGCTCAATAGTGCTCGCAGTGTATATCGGAACATACCCATAGTGTTGCAATTTGTCTACTCAACTTCAATAAAAGGCATAAATTTGATTCCCAGCGAACGTGACCAAATCTAATCGGCCATCAGAACTCACCTTTCAGGCAGGAACACGGCCAGAGTGGGGCTGATGTCCCAGGCCAGCTTGGTGTAGTCGCGCCAGGTGCGCTCCGTGTTGGGCTTGGAGCGCCACGTGGCTATATTGTCCTCCCCCGGCACCGCCTGCTCCGGCCTGCCGTGGGGGTTGTGCCACGTCACGAGGAACTCTATTTCTACGGCCTGATAACGATGGAGAGTAAAGAAGACGTTATGAATACACATAAATCTGTCTGTTTTTAGTCCATATACTAGTTGCAAATAGCGATATGCATGATACATATGATAGAAACACAAATTAAACCACTTTTGTCTACCCATCTGTTTGTCAGGTGTAATCACCGAAACGGTTGGATTGATTTGGACGTGATTGTCACCGGCAGATAGCGGATGTTACAAGGAATAACATAGGCTACTTTGCTTTTAGCAAAATTTATTAGGACTCCGTTACCAAAATAAAAACCATCAAACTAAATCACTGAATTCTCGCGGATAAAGTTGCGGATTACAGGCTTTTATGGATTCCACAAGAGACCTTTATGGATTCCTAAATAGACTTTTATGGATTTCACAATAGACCCACGGTTCTACTTGCTTTCCCAAACACTGAGGTGGTCAGATATTTAAAAAACTAGTGTTAGAATGGGTCATCCATCTATCACCCGGACGCAGCAAGAGCTACTCAACCTAGCAATCGGCTCAAATGCCGGCTATTTATAAAGCTACAACCTCCTCAATTATGGCTTTTCAAACGATAAAATCAAGGACCTCACCATAAGTTCCAGTATGAGGTTCCTCTTCCTCACGTAGTCCTTGACGAAGGGGTCCAAGGATTTGGCCGGGGGTTTGATGCTGCGGTTGGATCTCTTGCCCGCGACGCTGCCCGCTCCGCTGGAGAGGGTGGCGGTAGACATGGGCACCTGAAATCAGATAAAAAAAAAATCCTCACAATCTCATTCATTTTTTTTTTCTGTGTGCAGTGTAATGTTTACAAATAAATACTTTCTTATTCTTATTCAAAAAGAAAAAAACGTAAAAATCTAGGTTAGGGCACGTGAAATCAAATGGAAAAAAAAAAACATCATAAAGGAAAAACGTGAAAACCTAAGTTGCCAAGTTCTGCAAGGAAGTGTCGACGCCATTTCAATTTTCGGCGTTTCCGAATCGATAGCAACTTGCGACCTTTGTAAAGATGAACAATCATTTGTCTCATTTCGATGGGATTTTTCCTGCAAAATCTCCTGTCTCCAATCATAAAAACCAACGGGGTGTTTATACTAAGACCGGGACCTAAGTATAACATTATATATTACTAGCTGTACCCGCGAATTCGTCTGCGTAAAATTAGGTGAAAATTTTAGCGTGATGGTATATAGCCTATATATAGCCGTTCTCGATAAACAGGCCATCTATATATTAATATAGAAGTATAGACAAGGGGCAAAAAGACAAGCGCTTAACCCCAACGAGTACCGACACACTCAAACTGCACCGGCAGAAGGATTGCAGATGCGTGGACGGTCCTTGAGAATAAACAGTGTTACCGTGTTGATCCATCCGGTGGTCTGCCGGTTGCCGATGTCGCTGCTGTTGACGGACGAACGGTTGTCGGTGGGCGAGTTGGACGTGTACACGCTCTGGCTGCTGCTGGGGCCCATCAGCTCGAATTCGGCTGCGACGAGAATAACCACGCAATTATAACTTGACTGGTGAGTTATATTATAAAAGCACCATCATCATCATTATTGGTCTTTTAACATCTGTGAGATGTGCAATCATCAAATCCGGGAGCACTCGCGTTAATGGCTAGGCAAACCCAAATGGGACCCACAAACGCGCTGACAAGTTAGGATCTGAGAAGATAAGATAGATGCCGCGGTCTATTAATTATTTCTGCACTTCCCCTTTACAAAAGGACAACCCCTCCACCCAAGCGATAATGTGACTCTTCATGGAAGCGTACATTTTTACGAATGAACCACTATACTCTGTTTGAGTCTCTGCTTGGCCAGCACCGTCCTATTTGGCTTGCCAATAAGCAGTCACCATATTTATAGATAAGATAAATGATGTCACACGATGGGGAGGGGGTTTCAAAAATGTGACAGCCCGTAACCAGGAATAGATAAGGTGTGACGTGATAAGGTGTGACTAGGTAAGGTGTGACCAGGTAAGGCGTGTCGAAGTAAGGTCTGCCAGGACTAGGCAGACCTAGTGAGGTAAAATGTAAAATTCGTGTGACATTATTTGTGGATGACCAATAAGTGTTAATCATTCCCGACACAGGGTAGCCATAATATTGAGTGGGTAAAAAACACGGGCTTTACTCGAGAAGACATATTCAAGGTAGCGAAACCTACGTCAAACCTTCCAAAAAGGAGTGTAAATTTAAAGTAAGAGTCTCACCACCAATGTCGCTGCTCTTGAGATACTTCTTGTCGGAATGCATCAATTGCCAAAATTTGATGAGGGAGATGATGTCCTCTCGTAGAGCTCCCGAGCTCTTGGCGGGGCTCTGCAGGCCGCGGCAAAAGTAGTCCAGGCAGGCGCTGTACACGCGCTCCCGCAGGATGTTCCGCGCTAGGGAGCGGGGGAGGATGTCTCCCTGGAGGAGGGAGAGGCCGCACGAGAGGAGCCTGGAAACATTTTAAAATATGGCTAATATCCAATTCGAAGAGGTCATAGCTTTGATTGAGTCGATTATTTTTTATTTTATTTTATGTCATTTAATTAGCTACGCCAACAGCGTTTTCACAAAACTTAACTTTAGGAATATTAAAAGCTTTCGTATTCTATTTGACAAGCCTTTAATAAGCATACACAACATTCGCATGCAAAACTACATTAAAATATATGTGTCCCAACGTGTTGAAATCTTATTATTTAATAAATATTATTTGCTTAGATAGCCGTGACATTGTAGATTGTGGGGATTCGGGGAATGACGACAGATGGCAGCTGTAATACAAAACATGCATGCTGTTAATATGAGTGAATGTGTGTGTGTGTTTGGAGTGCCGATATAGATATGTTAAACACAAAATTATACTTACTTAAATCTAACCCCAGCAGCTTCAACGTGTCTATTAATATGATCGCGTATGTCACCGACGGTTATGGGGAGTGATCTGAAATTAAACAATACAAAACCTTTATATTCACTAACATCATCACCATCGTGTCAGCCGTTTTACATCACCTATTGGATTTAGGCCTCTTCTAAAGCGTGCGTATGGACTGAAATCCGCAAGGTAACCCGGTTCAAACCCCACCGCCGTTGGGGTATTGTCGCACCCACTATTAATACAGGCTTTTAATTTAAGCTTAGTAGGAGGGGAATGGGGAATATTAGACATACCTAAAAAGTATTCCTAATATTGTTTAAAAGATAAAAACTTGTAAACTTAGTTATTCATCGTAAAACGTTGCAAGGATTGTAAAAGAAGCGATTTTGAAATTTTGCACACTCATTTATTAGGGTTGCTTATTAATCCGGGGATTCGCTTATAATTTAGTTACAGATTTTTAATTATGTACCGATTCGACAAAGGCCGACAACGCAACTGCGAGCCTTCTTGTATTATAGTTGACCATCATCATCGGTACCCACTCATATCCAACCATCTGCCCATTACACCCAATACACCAATACATAATATTTTATAAAAACTAGCTGTTTCCCGCGTCTTCCTTCACGTAAAATTACGACATCCTAATGGATGTCGCAATAATGGATGACGTCTAATGACGTCATTAATATAGCCAATCGAATAATCCGTTCTTAGCGGATGCCTACCACTAATAAATTACTTCTTGCCAAATTTCATCACTTTACGTCTCGCAGTTTTCGAAATTTCGTGTTAGGTGACCTTTTGTTTTTATTTTTATTTCTTATTTTTTATGTTACAAGGGGGCAGACGAGCAGGCAGCAGGCACCAAAGTGCCTACCGGCGCCCATGGACATCTGCACGACTTCGGTGCCTGCTGCTTGCTCGTCTGCCCCCTGTAATATATAAAAAAAAAAGGGTGAGCCCGAGAGGGGATTTTGTGTAATGCTCGAGCGTGTCAGATAACCATATAGGGAGTATCCTTGAACCCTATAATGTATCCCCATCATAGCTAAAACCATCGCGCGCTCCATAAAATCACCCTCCAGTCGTTATGTACAACATGACCGTATCTTAAAATAACTTTTTTTTTTGATTTCAGCACCTAATCTATGTAATCCAATTGGTCCCTTAACGCTTTAGTGGCTACAAAATTAGCATCGATCCCTCCCCTACTAAAGAAGATTTTGCGAAGTATTTTAACACGCAAAACCAAGTAAGTGTTATATAAATTTGTACTGTTCGATTTTTAAACACAATCATAAGGTGTAATGTGCTTTCACTGTTCCTATTGTCTTGTTCGCGGTAGGATCATGCAATTGGTGTGTGTTACATAATTGACACATGTCGTTGAAGCGTGCACAGAAATCTAATCAGGATCGCGCCGGAAAACGTATCGGCAGCATCACAACGCGAGTGAGAGTTCTGTATTATTAGGGTTACTTAGTCCTACACGGATCTTTTATAGTTTTGCACTGACCGTCCGTTCGTCCATTTGTCCGCTCGGAAGGGACCCCCCCCCCCCTCTAGCCTTCCCACACTCTCCCTCGTTAGTACCCCCTGCCCCTACATCGACAACAGCAAACTCACAACACCACCCCCTCCGTTGTCCAAGTCGAAATTGTCACCGGAGTCGACATTTAACGAACTCATATTGGGTCGTTGAACTTCGGGAGGCAACGTCCTGTTCAAGTTTGTTTTATCTCTGAATTCCTGTGCGCCGTTTATGCTCACGTTTTGTGCTTTCAGTTCCGCCCGACGCATTTGCAGGTCCTGTTCGTCGAACTCCGATATGGAGACGATATCGCTGAGCGTCCGCGCGGACGCTTTGGCCTCGATAACGTCGCTTTGTTGGTTTCGTTCGTCTTCCAATTTGAGCGCTGCGAATGAATCATACAACAAATTAGTCGGTGGCCAAGTCTAGACATCTTTGTCAAAGCAAAATACAGTTAACCCAAATATAATCAACAAACTTGGAGATAATCCAAACTCTGATACACCGGCATATCTAGACGTAAATGCTGTTTATTTAGTTCTAATGGATTTAAATGTAAAAACAATAAGCAAACCTATATTTTACATTTGTAAGAATAGTCAAAAGTAAACCAGTACATTAAGAACAATATGTGCGATTATTTTCATCCGACAACAGCTTCCGTTCTATTTATTGATATCGGATTGCATGCATTATTTCGTTAAAATATACACCTTGCACATGGTTATTATAGTGGCTAATAAGTGGAAAGTGCTTTTTTTTTAAATATATTGGCACACTACAACAAACAAAAGAATAAAAAAAAAAATAATTGAGAAAAATCAGTAGATACTCATTGACAAAAAGGAATTGGATTAGACCCTCCATCCCTGCAAATCATAAATAAATCACATTTTTGTTGGGGCTATGATTTGTAGTATGTGCCCATAAATACGTAAAAGGGCGGGTAGAAAATTGCTAAGGTACCAATCGTTTATTTTCAACCGACTTCAAAAATGGAGGAGGTATTCCACTCTTTATTTTTAATTTTTTTTGTTTTGACGTCAGAACTTCCAACTGGTCGAAGCAATTTTGACGACCCTTTTTTATTTGAAGGCTGCTTCCCGTTAGATGCCATTTCAATTTGGTTAAGTTCTTACAATTTGAAGTAGGTTTTTTTAAAGAAATATTACTGTATACGTAACTTAAAATGTGGCGTAGTTTCACTCGAACTTTTACCGTAATATTACCAGCATATTATATTGCAAGCCAAATGTTTAATACAATTATCGCATATAATAAAAAAACCTGCGTTTCCGGTTTCGCTGGTTATAATATTCTTTTTCTTCCTAGCGTTATCCCGGTTAAATACCAGGGTCCACTTAGATTGTAGAGAATGTGGCTGTGGGGCGAGTTAACATGACCGATTGCCATCTGACGTCATCTTCAGAACCCCCACGATTTCTACAACCTTACGACTAATATCACAAAGTGACATTAATCTGATCCCACTGTTTTACTTGCCTTCCGAAACACGGAGGAGGTCGAATATCAAATATAAACCAGTGCTAGAATGTGTCACCTATCTATCACCCGGTCGCAACAAGAGCAACTTTGGTTTTAATTTATATAAGACATAATATACTCGTACTTATACAGTACTACCTAAGTGTAACGAGTTAGATAAGGAGAAATTTCCAAGTGAAGGAACGAATCGGCTGGGCCTAGGCAAAACTAGTTTATCCTAAAATCGTATTTAGACGGTAACATATATCTAGTCGTATTAGTGGACCCTGCAACTTTTGATATAATTTGTGCAGTTAAAAAGATTATCGGTACTTCATAGCACAGAAATTCTTTTTTATGTTGGAAAAATTTCCACCAAGATCGGTTTAGGAGTCTTGGAGTAAAACAATATTTTTTTTCTGTACATATATATTAAGCTAAAGAGTTTTTTGTTTTCTTGAACGCGCTATTCTCAGGAACTATTGGTCCAATTTGAAAAATACTTCCAGTGTTAGATAGCCCATTTATCGAGGAAGGCTATATATCATCACGCAATAATTTAATCTATTTTTTTTTTTCAAATTTTACTCGGACAAAGTCGCGGGCACATCTTGTATATTATATAAGAGATAGTTCTTTTGAATTTGTGTATGTTATTAGCCAAAACTCCTAGACAGGTTTCGACTGCCAAACTTTTCGTATCATTTGTATATCATATTTTGAACTGTTTAAGACGCAAAAGTGGAAGCACATTTAAACATGTCTAAAACAGAAGAGCACGAATGTATCGTGGATGAAGCTATCGAGCTGGTAATGCGTTTGGGTCGTGTGTTTGGAGTCGCTCCCGTCAAGCCACAACACTGTCCTTAATGACAGACACACACCCCCTCACAGCTCACAAACACACACATACACATATGGAGGTACGTCGCCGGTCTTAAACGAAGAGATAAAGCCACCGGGAAGCCTCACAAACCGAACGAAACGGGACAACAATACCATCACTTGACGTGACAGCATTGCCGCCACTTCACGACGATCTCAAGTGAGAAAGAGGTAGAGTATTTCCGTACCTCTTCTAAATCGAACTGAACAATCTTCACACCGGACACCGATTTGCTGGTCTGATGCACAACCACAGCGGCCTGTAGAAAGGTACAATTTACTATAAACATTTCCGTTTTCTTCTTCTTAGCGTTGTCCCGGTATATGACCAGATTATAGAAATAATTGATCAAATCAGACCAGTAGATCCTGAGATTAGCGCGTTCAAGGAAACTAACAAACTCTTCAGTTTTATATATTAGTATAGATTTAGATATAGATAATCCTCTTCTTCTTCTTCTTCTTAGCGTTGTCCCGGTGTATAACCAGAAAAGATATAGATAATGTCAAAGCATTATCATGACAACCGATTGTTATATTAATTGCCAAATAGATATATTCTAAGCATGTGATTCGCAAATAAAGGTTTCTGACCGAATTTCCACTAGCCGGCGATTTCTGGTAGATTATAAACAGAGACAAAACCACATAAACTAAAGTTTAAAATGTCTGTATATGTATAATATATTTGGCGGAAACTTGGCAAAGCTGGAGCGACTCATTTTCAAGCAGTTTTATCTTTAATATAGTCTTCGGCTGTATAAAGCGCTTTATGAATAAAGGCGTTTTAACATGTGGTTTAAATTTAACAATAGACAGGTTTAACATTCTATCCGGAATAAGCTTAAAAGCTTTTTGCAAGAAGTGACAATAACCAAGCTGTGTTGGAGTTTGAACCATGTTACTTGCGTATTTCAATTCATACCTTTAACCATTGAGCTATTGAGACTCGTTTCACAGTGTTGCCCGTTTGAAAAAGTATTTCTACGAAAAATCTATTATAACAACAACAATTTTTATCTATCTGTTTATTAAGGGTAATCTACAAAATGTCACGCCCGATTTTGATGGAAATTTCACTGGCAATTTGCTTTGATTCCAACGAATCTTTTTCTGCCTAGCATTATCCCGGACTGGTACCAGTGTCAGAAGAGTGGAAGAGTTAAGATGGCCGACTGCCGTCTGACGTCATCACCGGTAACTCCACAATCTCTACAATCACAGAACTAATATCCCTCACTGACATTAATCGGAGCTTCTTTTTTAAGTTATAATATTTTTTAAGTTATAATTCCGCATAACAAAATTAAAACCTTCGAAATTCAACAAAATAATTACATAATAAGCGAACGGAGCCGCGGGTAATAGCTAGTTATTTCTACAAATTGAATTAAAATCCATTAAACAATGGTAATAAATAAGCAAGAGAACCTTGGGCCTTGAGAATCCGCGCCTGATTAAACAATACCTGTAGTGTAGTTTCTAACTAAACTGTACTAGAGCCTTTGAAAGCGTCAGGCAGGTGATTGTGTAATGCAATTCCGCTTTGCTATAATGACGAAAAATATAACGGAGCATAAGATATTCATATGTTATTATATTTGCAACCTTATAACCACTTCAAACTGTTTAAGAAACTGTGTCACGATCTTATGAATTTCAAAACGGCTAGACCGAATTTGATAATATTTTCAACTAAACATTGAGATCACATCGAATGAACCTGTCATATCGATGGTATAACAATCGTTTTTTGGCAATTTATTTACAACTAGCGGACCCGGCAGACATTGTCTTGTCCGAATTTTGGCTCGCATGCTATTAGACAAAAATCAATTTC
The DNA here is from genome assembly GCA_024363005.1 of Charaxes varanes. Taxonomy (NCBI): domain Eukaryota; kingdom Metazoa; phylum Arthropoda; class Insecta; order Lepidoptera; family Nymphalidae; genus Charaxes; species Charaxes varanes. Next base: position 10,885,938 of record JANCMC010009603.1, read on the forward strand.
CTACATGTCTTTTCCATAAAACGTGACTCTGACCGAATGTTTTATGAAATAATAATTTTATTTAGCACGTCAGTCAAAAGATCATCGACTTGAAGTATGCTGAAGTGTCCAATAAATCTGTATTTTTTAGACTTTTCTTTTCTTTCTTCTCTTTAAAAGAAATTTACACCTTCCTTGGTATTAGAGGAAAGAAACAAAACTAACAGAATTTATATCGGTGCAGTAGTTTTCGAGTTTTAGCGGGACTAACGAACAATGAACGATATACATAGAAGATACACCACAAGCACTGGCGGCTGTCATCCATAACACTTCGCCTCGATTTGCATTCTTTGCATTGCGTGAATCCGCGTTGGAATTTTAAGGCTGTTTGCTGCTACTGTTTCATTTGGTATTTATCGTTTTGCGTCTTTTGTTTGAACGATATTTAAAATTTTGTCACTTTTTCTGAATGATGCCCGTTGATCTTACCAATAATTTTAAACATACTCGTATAACATTTCTTATTACTTTTGATAGGTTTAAATGTAATAGAAAATTAATGTTTCATTTAAAGACAAGAGATATTAACAAATCATTTGGGTTTTCATCATCAAAAACATCAGCATTTGGCCTTCAATGTTTGCATATTGCAATTCTTTTTAACTTTAAATAAATCTAAACTGCAGCTGCACCTTAAAAATAAACTATCACGGAGAAAATCTTTCGTTTCAATATACCCTGTATAATTAAAAAAAACATCCGTAATGATACATCAAGTATGAAAAAAAAAAATAGTTTGGAAAGTCATATTAAAAGAGCTTTCGAAGGAGATGCATAATAAAAGACAGGTCATAAATACTTCAACGCTCGAAGTCCGCATACCAAACGTCTCTGCAAATTCAAAATTGGTGGAAGAATTTTAATATCAATACTATCAGACCGATCTTTATTAAAGTTTCGCGTATAAAAGGAGGGAAAAAAGTTTACCAAGTCCGATGTAAGTAACGCCTTTGATGCACTTGGCAGATGCGCCGGGCTTTGAGGTTATGATTATATTCCCTTCTTAAAGACTTTTAGGACGGTTTGGGTTGGAAACACCGGAACTCATGTTTCTGTTAAATAAGGTGATATATTTTGCTATTGTTTTATTTTACTTAAAATTAGCTATAACCCTTGATTTCGCCCGTATGAATACCGCGATTTTGTTCAATTTTCAGGTTTTTTTCAGTACGAAACCTAGTTATTTAGCTAAAATCAAAGCAGCCCATGTTATTCTTTGTAACATCAGCTATTTCCCAAGCGTAAGTCACATCCAAATCGGACCAGTTGTTTCGGCGATTACGCGAAACAAACGGACAGATTGACAAAAATGTTTTAACTTGAGTTTTGGCTTTAAGTATCGTTTATAAAAAATTTACCTTAAAAATAGACGGTTAATTAATGTAATTTATATGACTGTATACGTTAATTATATAATATATTACAGTTAAAAGTGAGTGTCTATGCACGTCTGGAGTTTGCTTCTCATATAACGCGTAATAATTAATTTTACTTCCCATATTTTTCATTCCTCGTATTTAAATATGTAATTCAGTAAAGTGCCATCTATTGGCAACCTTAGAGACGTTCGAAGTAATAAGATTGATCACCATCACCATGATGAAGACTAATAGAAGGATATAATTATAGGATTAGATCAGATCGGAACTGATTGGGCAGGGAAGGTAACACGGGCAGTTGAGGTGAGTGTTCGTGTGCACATTAAAGGGTATCGGATACTATAATAGTAAATAATAATATAGTCTCAGATATATTGGTTACTATTGTACCGTTAAAGTTTATCAGCGTTGCACTTAGAGTTGCGCAATGTAAGATACTTGTATTGGGTCATGTCTGTCATTGAATGACACAACCTTTATGGCGTAGGGACTAAACCGGTCGGTATAGGATATAATATAGCGGTAATACAGCGTAAGGGTTGCACTTAGAGTTGTGCAAAGTAAGATACTTGCGTAAGGTCATGTCTGTCATTGAATGAAACAACCTTTATGGCACAGGGACTAAACCGGTCGGTATAGGATATAATATAGCGTTAATAAAGCGCAAGGGTTGCACTTAGAGTTGCGCATTGTAAGATACTTGCGTAAGGTCATGTCTGTCATTGAATCAAACAACCTTTATGGCGCAGGGACTAAACCGGTCGGTATATAGGATATAATATAGCGGTAATACAGCGTAAGAGTTGCAGTTAGAGTTGCGCATTGTAAGATACTTGCGTAAGGTCATGTCTGTCATTGAATGAAACAACCTTTATGGCGCAGGGACTAAACCGGTCGGTATAGGATATAATATAGCGGTAATACAGCGTAAGGGTTGCACTTAGAGTTGCGCATTGTAAGATACTTGCGTAAGGTCAAGTCTGTCATTGAATGAAACAACCTTTATGGCGCAGGGACTAAACCGGTCGGTATAGGATATAATGTAGCGGTAATACAGCGTAAGGGTTGCACTTAGAGTTGCGCATTGTAAGATACTTGCGTAAGGTCATGTCTGTCATTGAATGAAACAACCTTTATGGCGCAGGGACTATTTGTTTCCTCTTTGTACATCGACATTGTTGTTTGACAATTAATATAAATTCCTCTAGCCCTTTGGCGCAGTGGGCAGTCACCCTCTCCCTTCCGCTCCGGGGGTTGTGGGTTCGACTCCCGCCTCGATTTTGGGTGTATTATTTTTCTCTATGTTTGTATTATTACATTTTCAAAAAAATATGTGTGTATGACAAGCGACTCTTACCTATAAAACAGGCATTAAGTTGAACAGTCCTCCGTGTGTCATATAATCCTATGCATTTATTGCAGTCCTATGAACAAATATTTAATATAATACTAAATATTTGTTCTTTAATATACATACATATATCTTGGAACAGTTGCCCGTGTGTCATATAGTTCTATGTATACTTTTTATTATTATTTATTCACACGACCGATTGAATGTATTAATATTGCATATAAAATATTAGTATTCGAACACCATCCTCTATATGAACTATATTTCAAACTCTTTCATTCTCATAATTTTCGTAGAATGGTACGAAAAGTTCTCATATATTAATATATTAAAGGTTTATTGTACTGTTTCTAACCCAATAAAATGTAAAATACTTTTTATTTGTTGCTTTCAAAATACAGAACTGCATTAATTTTCTAATAATCACTCCGTATATCTGTTACTAGTTGTTACTCTACGTTAATTAGAGGTAGCGCCACGCTTGTAGCCGAATTGGGCCGGCGCGTCCGGGTACCAGTACCTCTTTCTCACATGATTCACTTTAGACTATTTAGGGATCATCTATAAATATTTCACACAAAGTTTAGGTTTTTCTAAACCCTCCCTCCACCTCATCATAGTTTGTTACAATTTCGAAACCCTCTCCTCCTTTGTATGACATCACAAAATTTTTAATTATAGGCAAGTCTTACAAATGGTTAAAATAAAATAGCAGTTTAAATTTTCATGTTTACATTTTATTTGTTTTAATTTTGACATGTGACATCATAAAGCGCTTGACCCCCGCCTGCCCCCGGTCACATAACATTTTGGTGATTCCCCCCCCCCCCTTCTCCTTTAACGTGTGACGTAATTTAGTTAGCTATAATCCAGATTGTAGAAAAACAGGATCCAGCAGGATTGGTCAAATCTTGCTACATTCATACCATGGCGCGCCATTCTGGAAGACTATTGGTTAATTCATTCTATACCAGCGCCATTTCAGTGAATCTTTGAACGATAATTTGCTGTTTACAAATGGCAATTTTTTCATTTTCATTCCTCATAGAAAATGGTCCTCCTTATTATAATCTCCATATTATAAAAGTTAGAATAAACCATTGAAACCTGTTACGGACAATCGATACAGGAACGGTATGGCGGCGTCTTCGATCGTGGACGCTGTCGGACGGACTGATCCTGGCTGGCAATAGTACGTAACAGCGAGCGAGATAGGCACGTCTTGTTAGAAAGAGACGGCGATAGTGCTATCTCGCTCGCGTAGACACCAAATGTTTTAATTGCATATGAATATAAATATGACTAGCTGTACCTGCACCTCCGTCCACGTAAAACTAGGTAAAGAAATAGATTCAATTTGAGCGTGGTAATAAAGATATATATGTATATTTCAGATATTAAGATCTATATTACACACACACACAAGCTTGTACAGGATTTTTAAAGTGTTAGTAAAAATCTTATAAAAACAACTGTAAGTAAATAAAAAAACACACAAATTAATAAACAACAAATAAAAAATTAAAAATAAAATAAATAAACATTTAATGCTTGGGTCGATGTATTGTTTGAAATTTATTGCTTGACCCATTTATCGATAAAGGATATAGCCTTTAACCTTCTTCGATAAATAGGCTTTTTAACACTGATTTTTTTTTCTAAATCGGATCAATAGTTCCTGAGATTGGAGCGTTCAAGTAAACCTAACCTACCACTGATTCGGAAAAGTCAAGGCATGAGAACAGTCAGCAAGAAACTCGTTAGCCACTCTTTTCAAAATAGATCTTACAAAAGATGAGTTTAATACATTTACGTGTTAACTATAAAGCACCAAGATGGAGCGACTCAACTCCAAGTGGTTTTATCTTTAATTAAATATTACCCCCGACTTTGTTCGAAAGCGTGAGTTGGTTTGTATATATTTTCAGTGTTTGTACTGTGGTCGTCGTCACCCGTACAGCGCCATCTAGTTTGCTTTGGTGTAACCTTTTCCTCTTGACATCATTGCCATCTTGCTGAATCCATTTCTTTCCCGCAAAGGCGTCCAAGTCGTCTCGCCACCTCTTCCTCGGCCTACCTGGTCGTCGGCGGCCAATGGTGGGAGCCCATACTGTCGCGACATTGGTCCACCATTGCGTGTCCATCCTTGCCACGTGCCCAGCCCGTTCCCACTACCACATATCATCATCCATCTATCAGGATGTTGGAAAGAAGTCAGCAAAACTGAAGCTCACTCCAGTCATGAAACGCTGGGTGGTGTTGCGAACTCGGTCAGTTCTTTTAACACCTAAAATGCTGCGTTCCATGGTTCTTTGGCAAACCATGAAAACTAACCAACCTGTCATCTTTCATTTTAATAATTTAATACAATTAATAATTAATTTAATTAATGAGTTGCCTGCTCCGGTATTTTCAAACGGATACGACTTAGGGACCTTCAAGAAAAGAGCATACTCATTACTCAAAGGCCGGCAACGCATCTACGGCCCTCTGGTGTTGCAGCTGTCCATGGGCGTCGGTAGTCACTTGCGTTAAAGCCGGCTGCTCGTTTGCCCCTTAATGTATATATTAAAAAAAAGAAAACTATAATATTGCATAGTAAAAAAAAATTAGCATTCAAAGAGCTTTTCATTGCAAAGATTTTCCTAAAATGGTACCGAAAGTTTTCTATTCACGTATGAGTATGAAGATATTATAACAGACTTTTTATATTTTTGTTTTGGTAATTGACCGATGGGAATCGATAAGAATTTCCATTAGTTTATATGTCTTACTAAAGATTTTTTGTTTTTGTATTGTTGCATGCTACCGAATAAAACATTTTTTATTTTATTTTTTTTATTTTAATACGGGATTAACGTCACGGTGGCTTTTACATACAACATTCTATTGAGGTTGTCTAATAAAAGAAGTATAATAACTGACGCAGACGGTACCAAATTCTATGCGGTGCGGAACACGACCCACAAATGTCTTGCTACTCTAAAACAGACGGCTTATCTCTATAAGTTTATCTCTCATACGCTTCTCTGGGCTGCAATTGTATGAGCCACAATAATATAAAGTTATCTTTAGTAAGTAAATTTGTTGTTTAGATTTTTTTTCCAGACATTACACTCTTCTACTTAATATATTAATTGTCATTATTATTCCTAATATCTTGTAAAATGTAAGTACTACGAGTTCTACTATAAGTTAGCTATTACGTCAGCTAATTTTTTAAGCCTATTATCAACGGATTCACGTTCACTAAAATATCCAAGCCCAAGTGGGCTGTCTAGTAAGGGATGATGATTCAAGGCACAATCCTCAAATCAGCATTGCACCATAAGTCACCTCAACCATATTTTTTTCGAGAAAGCGAAAAAGTTCTGACCTAAAAGGCACTTGTTGACTACAAACGAGCAGTATTCATTGCTATGCAGATGACACAACTTGAGATGCCGTTTACACCGGCCGGGCCAATATCGAAACACTTCTATCTCATGTCTCGGTATGGCGAAGTGTAATGTATACTCGTAACAAACAAAAGTTAAACCTCTTTTATTCATACGTACATTAAAAAAAATTATAGAAACCGTAAATTTTCTGAAACAAGAGATGCTCTCATAATCCCATGAAATTTACCGAGATTAAGAAATGTGTAGATACGTATCGATATATATAAAACTCACTGTTCGTCAGTCTTGCTAAACCTCCCGAACGAGTAGACCGATAAAAATTCTATTTGCTTTGTTTCATTCCCTTTATTTCAGGGAAGGCTTGAAAGAAAGGTGAAGTCAAAAGATTGTTTAAAAGTTCTAAAAGATGCAGATTTGTTCGGTACTTCAGAATACTGCAAATAGACTGTTTGACTGACGTGCCATTAAAATTATGGTTTCACAAAATATTAGGCCAGTGTCATGATTTATGATATAGGAGATTTGTTAATTGGCTACAAGAGCCAAGCCTAAATTCAGGAATAACAACGTCTATCTGGTGCGCTAGTAATTTATTAAAATTAAGATGCCAAGATGAACGCAGATATCACTAGACAGTAAGTAAACCTCTTTTTATGCAAATGAACATTTTAAAACTTTAAATTCGAACAAACGGCAATTTTAGAGAAACAGTAAATCGTATGAAAAACGAGATGTTTTCCTAATCTTATAAATTGACCAAGATTAATTTATTAAGAGTTAAATGCCAAGACGAGCGCAGATATCAGTGAGTTAAAACCTCTTTTTATGCAAACGGACATCTGCGGGTATTTTCTTTTTTTATGTCACTATTCCCTGTCTCATACCAGACAGTCTTGTAACGTTACCTATATGAAAAAAATAGTTGACCAGTAAATAAACCTGAAATATCTGCTAACTTTTCATCCGGCATATTTTAAGCTAAACATTCACCACCCTGTCTCATAGTTAACTCACTTATTCTTTATCTTTATACATTTCATTGTATTATTTATTTATTTCATTATATTTTACTAGTATGAAAACAAAAGAGAGCAAAGTTTCATGGGCTTTTCCTTATCTTATTTCATACCTCACACGTTAAATAACTTTTCATTTAATAAATCGTAAATATGTATACGATAATTTAAAATGCAGAGTTTTGAAAGGATACGCTTTTCAATCATTTTTGACGAAAATTATGCAACAGATAAAAATGAAATAACTTTAAAAAATTTAATAATTATATCAGCCTCAATTATCACTTATTAAAATACTAATAGTTATAATATTGGTGATTTACTGACAGTTGATTTTAAAATTTACGAGTAAAATCCAATTCTTTTAACTAAATTTTAACCCTTTTCTAAAAAGTAGAAGGTTCTCAATTGGTCGGAATCCTTTAAATTATATGTACATAAATATTTAGACGGTCGCTGTTCAGCTTTACAATGTCGTTACATCTCTTCAACAAGTTGAAGATAAGTGCTAAGTCTCTTGCAAAAATAAGCATATTTCGCACCGCTAATGAGGCTATTAGTGGTAAAAAGGAATACCACATAAAGCCAAATTAGAAATATTTATACATAAAGAAGTTAAAGGAATATATAATCTTAAACCAACCGTCAAAAAGATTGGAGACAAGAGAAACCCTATTGTGGTAAATACTTCTTGCACCTTCTAGTGTCTGTGATACGGGCGCCAGACAGTCATCAAATATTTGAACACTTGTTTGATCACTGTGTTCGGCGCGGAACATTGAATATGCGCTCAAAGTCCCGCGCCACATACAGTGTTGACTACCGTGTTCAAATATTTGAAGATACAGTCTGGCGCCTGTAGGAGAGAGAAAAAAAGTATATAAAATATAAGCAACTTCTTAAGTAATGAAAGTTACCATCATATACTAATCTCTCCTATAACACGGTTATTTTATACCACATTATAGGTAAACCTGTTTTATTCTCGTACTGTCCGAATGCGCATAATAAAATAATACATATATTATAAAATGAAATTAGTGAATGAATTTAATGCGTTATGAAAGCACCGTGTTATAGGAGCGATTACAGCATCCTACTTAAAGCCTAAGTTAACGTGTATAGATTAGACATTGATTTAATTCATTACTTGAACCATACACTTATTACAGTTGGGTCATATTTTCAGGTTGCATTATCAGTTTTGTTTTTTCGTGACTTATTAATCCATTCTTAACGTTTTGTAGAAATTCTTCGAAGACCGCACTGTGCAGCCGGTGAAACACATCATATTACCGTTCAACCACCCCCGATTTTGAAACATTCTTCATTGGTGCTCCGCTCCTATTGGTCTTAGCATGATGATATATAGCCTATAGCCTCTCTCGAAAAATGGCCTATCTAAAACTGAAAGAATGTTTCAAATCGGACCAGTAGTTCCTGAGATTAGCGTGTTCAAGAAAACAAATAAATAAATTCTTCAGCTTAATAATTTATTAGTATAGATGTATATAAATCATTTAATTACTTGATATATATACGAATACATTACTATGCAACCCCTACAATCTCACGACCAATATCACTCAGTGACATTAACCGGTACCCACTCACTGTTCTACATCCCTTTCGAAGCATGGACGTCAGATATTTGAAAACCAGTGCTAGAATGGGTCACCTATCTACTGCCCGGTGGCGGTAAGAACTGCTTAACCTAACGATCGACTTAAATGCCGGCCACTTATGAAGCTAAGACCTCCTATTGTATTATTTATATATAATAAATTCATTTAAGTTTCCTCTGTAATTATCCTTAAATGTTTGTACGCGGCACACTAACAGCTCAGCGGTGTTTATGTAGAAACCCTTGCGTTATTGAGGTTTCACAATATTTTGTTGTAATTTAATTAATATTATATTGCAATTGGCCAACAGGTTAACCTAAGTAACTACAGATGCCCATTGATATCTGCACTACCAGGAGGTCAGAGATGATTTGCCAGCCTTAAAAGAGGGGTTTAGGCCACCGGGAACTCTCATAAACCGTTTCGAATGTTTCTGAACAAATTTGGTTGCGAATTCAACTAATAATAACAATTAAAATTGAAGTATTGTTTAAGTATGGCTTTATCTGTCTTTACATCGTTTGAAAATTGGGTTTTCAGAATAATACCATCAAATTTTAAAGATATATAAAACCAGTTGTTACCCGCGACTTTGTCCGCGGAAATTTAGGTATTTTAGCATGATGATATATGCCTTATAGCCTTCCTCAATAAATGGGCTATCTAACACTGAAAGAATTTTTCAAATAGGACCAATAGTTCCTGTGATTAGCGCGTTTAAGTGAACAAAGAAACAGACTCTTTGGATTTATATATTACTATAGATAAAGCAGGCACGCATACAGCCCGAAAGTTACTCATAAGCAGTTTAGTAGACATCCTACTAAAAGAACACAAATGCGCGATTCGAGCGAACTTTTCGTACGAACGTACGATCAAACAGATTGATGTCTAAAAAGTGTCCTAATTGAAGACGATGCGATCGCGTAAACTTCAATTAGGACACTTATTTCGCGATAGACAAATTCTGCTTCGTTTTCATTTAGTTCGAGAGGAATCAGGAATAGGAAGCATCATCATCATCATTTCAGCCTGGGTGCGTCCACTTCTGAACGTTTTATTTTTTATTTTATTTCATTTTAGATACTGTGAAACAACATAGGTAGTACACAACAAATGGAAACGATGATCCCGCAGAAGTAACAACTGTGTTGCGGTAATCATGATACCACGGCATGCCTAAACGGTAGATTGCCTCGGCCTCCGAAGGCAACTTTTTGTGGATTGATTGTCATATTGAATTGTCATTTTGTACTTTATTTGACCGGAAGACATTTTTGTATTTATGGATTTCTTTGTAGTCTATGATTCCTACAAAAGAAGGAGCACTTCTGGTTCTGGTATCTCATGTACACTTTCGTTGTAAGTATCATCCAAACAGGCCAAAAGGGTAGATTGATATTAATTGATATTAACCTGTCAATATTGTACTTTGACTTTATTTGACCGGAAGACAGTTTTGTATTTTGCTCAATACATTTGTAGATTTTAATTCGCTGTTATTGTTTATTAGTCACTAGCTGCAACCGCGACTGCGTCCGCGTAAAATTAGTTAAAAATATAGATTCAATTTTAGGGTGAAAATATATAGTCTATAGTCTTCTTCGATAAATGGGCTATCAAAAACTGTTTTTTTTTTTAAATCGGACGAGTAATTCCTGAGATAAGCTCGTTCAAGCAAACAAACAAACTGTAAAGCTATATATTAAGTATAGATTACAAGTGACTTCGTCATTTAATGATTTAATTATTTTGTTAATTTGTCAGTAGTTTAATGAATGGAAATTTAAAATTGGGCTATAGTCCATATTTAACCTAAATCATACATTATAATAAATATATACAGGACTATATGACACACGGACGTCTGTTCCTAAGGTAGACAACCTAAAGTCTTTGTTATTTTTAACCACGCTTTTGACTTTTTTGGGGTTCCGTAGTCCTACAAGGAACGTTTATAGTTTCGCTTTGTCCGTCCGTACAACTTTCCGCCCACTCTAGGTTTTCCAAACTATTAGATGTAGAGACTTGAGATGTTCCATGTTGATTGAAAATGCCAAAAACTCAATAGGATAATTGTTTTGCGCGAAATCGAAATGAATGAAAAGTAATGAAGTTATTTGACAAATACGTTTATCACGCATCAGATACGGAACTCTTCCAGCTATCTAGCTCATGTTATAAGGAATAACACAATTTTTTTTAGAAAAATAATAAAGGTTCCGCACAAATAAATAAAATCTCTCAAAATTGAACAAAATCAATGAATTTACACGGGCAAAATGCTACTACTTTCCAAAGAAAAACTATATAAGTCCTTACGACTTTTTTAAATTTCTTGTAACGTCTGTACTAAAGGAACCTTTGAATGTAGTGAAATAACATTTTAGTAGTATTTTTTTTATTAAATAGGAGTCTGTTTCTCGTAAATTTGTAATAATATTTTTATACCCGTTGGCGCAGTGGGTAGGGACCCTGCTTTCCGTTCCGGGGTCGTGGGTTCGATTTCCGCCTCGAGTCTGGGTGTTATCTATATGTATATATTTAAACGTTTCTACAAAAAGATATATATTTGCGTACAAAAGCCGTCTGTTACCTAATAACACAGGCATTAAGTTGTCTACCTTAGGAACAGACGTCCGTGTCTTTTTAACTAAAATAAGTTTTTAGTTAAAAAGACAAACAAATAATAAAATATTAATAATCTTTCTTTCACTTCATCCTTAGGTGCCTGCTGCCTGCTCGTCTGCCCCTTGTAACATAAAAAAAATACGAAAATTGTACTTTTATCGCCTAGTTGGCCGTGCCTTAACAGAATACCTTATTAATAAAAGAGAAAGCGGCTTGCTCGAGGTCGCCATATTTTAGACCCTACTGAATATTATCAACAGGTGTGCGTCGGCATGCTGTTTGACACAGGTATTTGTTTATTTTTGATCAGCACAAAAGTGAAAAAGTATTCACTTTTTGAAGTAAGTGTTCATTTTTTATGAAAATCTGGCTTAAACCAGTATTGAATTTGTAGTTTGCCTTCAAGTAACGAGAAAACTACTTACTTAAGAGCCGGCAATGCATTTGCGAACATCCTGATAGTGCCATCTATGTGAGTTGGTGGTCACTTAGACAAACCACCCGCTCGTTTGCCCTTTGCTAAGTAGAAAGATATCTTTTTTTTTCGAAAGATTCGGAATGGTCGCCTATGAATTAACGTTGAATAATTTAGTAAATAAAATGCTATGTGATCATTAAATAGATAAATAAAATAAATATATACAGGACTATAATGACACACGGACGTCTGTTCCTAGGGTAGACAACTTAATGCCTGTGTTGTAGGTAACAGCCGCCTGTTTTACACAAATATTTTTTTTTTTAGAAATATATATTACGAATCTTGTTTAACGATGAAGTAGTCTATATTGGAATTCCCTTTATACAACCTTTACATAATCTGTGCTCGCCTTAAAGATAACTCAGCCCAATTAAAAAACTAAGAATCCAGACTTACTACTTAAATCAGGTAATTATTTCTTAACTTCAGCGAGCTTTCGAAACTGCGACAACAAGGACTTTAAAGCAGCCCAGAAGATTTTGAGAAATCAGAGAGCCTAGGACGAATATTCTCGATAGTTTTACTTACTTTTACGTTCGATACCATACGTCAAACGAAACATTGATGCTCCCGTTTTACACAACTTAGTTGCTAAATATTGCTAGCACGAATGATAACAGAACTCGCACGTATTGGATCCTCGACGTTACGGCCATGTATGCAGTGTAAAGTAGAAGCACGCTCATTTGGCTTTTCGTTTCGAACGTAAAATTAAGTAAAACTATCGAGAATGTTCATGCTAGGCGCTCAGTATTCCCTAATATTGATAGTAGTTGAATATATAGTTTACGAGTTTACGTTTCTAATGCAGATTACCGAAACAGCAAAATGTTCCGTCACACACCAGAAGACATTCTTGATATTTTGAAAAATAAAGATGTCACTGTAAATTATCATCAGTTTTGTGTACTAGACGAAGTAAGTCTAGGGTTAAATCTACACTAATAGAGCTGAACAGTTTGTTTGTTTGCTTGAACGTGGTGAACTCAGGGACTATTGGTTCGATTTGAAAGGATAAATTCCCAGCGTTAATTACGTAATAAAAATAATTCAGGGGTTATTAAATCCCAAGGTTTTATTTTCAAGTACAGCTCCACATAGACCGTTACGGAAACACCGCAGTAGGCAAATGGCTTCACATATATCTGTTCGGAAACATTGGAGGTACCAACTGGCTCTACATACATGGGTTTGGAATCACCGAAGTTGACAACTCCCATCTGTTACTGAACCCTATCCAAAATTCAAATCAATCGATTGACGAGTTCTTAAGAATTATTATTTTCTAATTTTCAGTTTTTTTAGATTTTATAAAATACTGTAATAAATAGAAATCTGAAATTCACAGAATCAAACTGTCTTACTAGTACCAGCTCACTCTAAGAATTCAGCAGCCAGTTACATATTTAATCTAAGTTTTTGTTCAGGCCCATGGAGTTTCCTACGATGGCCACCACCTGTACTGGGTGGAAACAGCGCAAGGACACCAAGCTATTATGAGGGCGACGCTCGATAACATTGATGAGTCTAAGCAAGTAAGTGATACACTTAAATCTTTTAAGGGGAAACTTCTAGGCTTCTACTTATAGGCAGGTATGAATGTGAAGCAAGGGTGTCGCCAATAAGGGGCATGGAGGGGCAGCTGCCCACTCACCCTAGAAATACAAAAAATGTATCCAAATCAAAAGAAATCCAAGTCCTGAGTCTACTCGCCCGACTCATTTGACCCATAAAGCAAATCTCGCCGGAAGTAACGTAAAGTTTACTTCAATTTGTATGGACATTGATCAGTGTTACAACGTTACCGCTAGGTGGCGCTGATCAATCTCCATACAAATTTAAGTAAACTTTACTAACGCGTAAAAGTTTGAAAACTCGCACTAAGCATTCTGAATTACATTGAAGTGGCGACAATTAGGGAAGGCTTAGTTCGTGGAAGGGGTGATTGAGAGATCAGCGGATAATGGACATCCTCATGGAACAGTACGATCTTAATAGGCATTGTAGCAATAAAATACTAATATCTGACTGAAGGGCTGACTGGCCTGTTGGTGCAGTTGGTAGTGGCTCTGCCTTCTGTTCCGGAATTGTGTGTCCTACGGAGTATACTTATTTAAAAAAAAAAATGTTTATCACTCGGCTCTTACCGATAATAACACCAGTATTAAGCTACCTACCTTAGGCAGAGACGACCATGTATTTATAGTTCTATCTGCCCGAATGTTGGATAACTTACTATTTACTACATTCTAATAATCCCACCCGAGTACCCGCAGTATTTTTTTTTCTTTCATGAGAACCTTTTCCTGGCAATAAAAAAAAGAATTAACGAAATCAGTGAAGCCGTTCATACGAACTGCCGTGACTAAGGAATATATATATATTTATTTATCTAGCAAGCAAAGTAGATATTCAATTATATGTATGCAATACATATTTACTCCTAAAATATACACATTTTTAATTACGTTGTGGATTTATTTAAGGCTAGCAGTTTACAATTGTAGTTCACATAGAGGAAGATGTGCGAATGCTACAATTTTTTTTATAACATGCTATATTAGTATATTATACGGACAAACATCGTGACGCGTTATTTATATATGTCTATTACGATATGCTATAATAATAGCACAAAAGGCGTTCCTATAGGCCGTTGATAAACGTTAAAAGGATAGAGTTCACAACGGCACTCCGCCGCTAAAGTGGAAAGGTACGTATGTGGCACGAATAGAAAGGAAAGAAGGAAAACAAACTTTATTTATGCACTGTGAAAATATACAAATAACAGCTTACAAATTAATATACAATAACAAACACACACACACACGCACAAATACACAGACGTGCGTGTGTGTGAAAGTATGTGCGTGCGCGTGTGTGTAAAATTGGCTGTATGTAAATGAGAATGTGTGTGTGTGCGTGTCTTTAACTCTGCTTTCTAAACGAATAGTCAAGGCTTATAGATGCAAGCGGGTCTCCCTCTCCACTCAAATCAGGTGTGGCTTTAAATGGGCTAATGCCTTTTGCGGCAGTGCGCAGCGGGAAGAGAAAGACGCCCGTCACTTATTCCTATGAACGTGCAAAGGTGGGACCATATTGCAATCGTAGATACCCTCCAGTGGCCACCGACAACCAGATCGAGAAAGAATTGCCGTGACTGCGTTTTTGGGGAGGTTGTGGCTTTATATTTTATTTTTGGAATTTGAGCAGGAATAGTAGGAACTTCTCTTAGTTGCTTAGGTCAAATTATTTTCTATTAAATATTACAGAAAACAACTCTACCTAATATGGAATGCTTTTTAGGGTTCCACGTTCGTCTGTTCGGTCGCAAGGTTATCCCCCACTCCCTAGTATTTCCAAACTATTATATGTATAGACTTGAAATTTTCCATGTTGCTGGAAAGTGCTAAAAAAAGAGTAGGAAAATTATTTTGAAACAATAATTTTTCATCTGACAGCTACGGAAACTTTCTATATAAGCGTGTCTTGACACGTTCTGGACCGTTTTACTTATTTATATGTATGATAATGTATATTTTTCGCTGTAAAGGAGATAGTTTCCTTTTTATTCAATAGATTAAAACGTGTCGTCATTGTTGTTACGTTGTAAAATGAAAACTCTACTTTAGAGGTCGGAAGAGGGCTGAATGTTAGTCTCTTTGTTTTAAACTATATTAATTAATGTATCTGAAACTTATTTGTGCATTAATAAAAGTTTTTAATGGTATATTTTTAGTCGCGAGCGATATCCTCAAAAAGATTACGTCTTGTCGGACGTCGCACGTCCATAGACAGACGAAATCTCAGATTCACCTAAATGGTAAACAAATTGTTGCCAAAATTATTAAAATGATCAATGTGTCAAAGTTTCAGCCGACTTCTATGAGGCGTTCCCTAGACGTACAATATCATTGCACAATAAGATCGAATGGCGCTTTGAATAAAAATGATCAGCGCAATGTTTATTACTATAATTCGCACTTTTTTCCCTTTTTTTTGGTGTTGGTCCAATTTCACGTCAGTGATATTAGGCTTGATGTTGTATAGATTGTGGGATTTCAGAACCTTGAAGGTGAAAAAATTTTTAAAAATTGCCCGAAAAAGTCTAAAAACGACACTTTTCTATACTCCTATACAAACAATTTGTAGTCATTCTTAAAAGTCAATTTGAACTTTAATACCACACCATAAAGTTCAAGTTTTAGTGGAAACGTTTAGGGAAGGCAAAATAATTGAGTGACGTTAGTATCGTATAAATACTGATGTCAATATTTATACGATGGTAACATTTATCAAACACGAATTGTCTTTGGTAAAATGTCAATTGAAATGTAAACGTCTCTAGGGAACGGGGACGGGAACGGGGACGGGAACGGGAACGGGAACGGGAACGGGAACGGGAACGGGAACGGGGATAATAGAAGTAAATAATACGTAGCCCAACGTTCGGGCAGGACATCGTATGCTGGGTCAGCTAGTTACAAATAAAAATGAAAAAGAATTAAATAATATAGCGGACATCCGGTAATACGGCACCTGTCTAATCAGGTGCCCCCTGTATTAGTAGATATGTCTATTATTGATTTTTTAAATCGCTAATTATCTTCGCTAATCGGTATGTATTTATTATTACAAGGTATTGTTTAAAAAAAACCGGGATATGGGAGGCCGGCTCAGTAATCTGTCGGATTACAAGAAACTCTGTTGGATGCTTTCAAAGAAAGGATGGGAAAAACATAAGATTATTTAAAAATACTAAAAAATGCAGATTTGTTGAATATTTCAGAAGACGTTCGTACTAGACCTTTTGACTGACGTGTCATTTACAATTATTATTTCATAAAACATTCGGCCAGTGTCACGTTTTATGGAGAAGACACAAAGGAGACTGGTTTATTCGCTAATAAGAGAATTGCCTGAATTCGGCAAGACAACGTCTGTCGGACACGCTAGCCACATAATATTACTTTTAGAAGTTCATCACACCGCTATTAAGTATATACAAGTTCTATAGGTCCCGGGAAAATGTAGTCCCATAGACACTCAGATTTCATGTTATGACAGTAGCGCATAAACAGCTACCAATAGGGTCTCATTATCCGCGGTGCCGGAGGCAACATGTGATTTTCCGGCATTTTCACAAGTAGCCGGTTCCCACCAATGTTGTAACGCGATTGTTGTCCGGCTCCCACGGCGTTTATGGTGACTGCGATGGTGCGTGTAACCATGTTTCAGCTATCGCAACGTTTTCAAAACTCCATTATTTGTCTTGTCCATCACATAATTTAAGAAATGGAAAGTTTGCGTAAGCATTTTTACAAGAATTATCGTGGATTGGATAACAACAAAAGCGATCTGTTTTTTTTTTTCGGCGCTTGTAACAAACGTGAGTACCTAAATCGTGATTACGTCTTATAACGGAGCCAGACATAGCTTAAAGTGTTTGTACATTTTTGTCCTTGAACTCTACAAAATTCTATAAAACTTTGTGTAGTTAGTTACACAAAGTCCCCGGCTACAATACATGATCATTGAGATGATCATTCAAATGAAGCAATGTCTGGCTCCAGCATTAGGCAAATGATTACATTCGGTAATTTTTTATTAATATCTATGGAGTATTTAATCTCGTATAAATTTTAATTAAGTTTACTTGTGCCAGCTAATTCAATATAAAAATATACACATTCGAAATAAATACAAAATCATATCCTATTTAAAATCATTAGAAAATTTTCTTATTGGCCATATGGTCAAATTGGTTAAATTGATCATATCGTTCTTGTGATTTATCTCACCTAAAAATGTATACCATCTTTCTGTATCTATCATAAAAAGAACCGCCATGTTTATATTTTTTAAATACCTTCTACTTTGAAGATAGATAACGATCCATCACTATGCAGCCTATAAACCACCGCCTAATACGTATAAATTGTATAAAAGAGACGATAGCGTTACGTACATACAATGTTTTCTAGAAAAATTCAATTAAAAGTGATTGATTCGGTTACTTAGGTTTACTTTGTACTGTAATGTTTAAATTACTTTACTCATCTTAAGCGATTTTAAAATACAATAAACTTTAATCATATGTAGTAATATTATCTTTCCTTATATCTATAGAAAGGTTATAATTTCTAATAATTTTCATCTTAGTATGATTAAAAAAAACATAATCACCATGCTAACATTAATTGAGTAATGAATTCAAGCGATTATCGATACACTTGTACATGGCCTCGCCATTTTAAAGTCAAAGGAATTTCTTTGCGAATTACAATAAAAACTGTGCATACATTTAACTATACTGGTATGTCTTACTAAGCGCCAATTATTATAGAACAAGGCTATAAAAACTTAAATGACGTAATACTGAAATCCATTCAACCGTTGCCTATCATTTTCTAATTGATATAAAAAAAATCATAGTCCGACGCGTACCATGCATAAACAAATACCTACCGCCCATATGATTGTAATGAGAAGCGTAAACATTCATTAATTAGTAAGAAAGGTGGAAAGTGCCGTACTATGTAAGAGCCATTAACTTTTTTCATTTAAAAGTCGATTATAGAGTCAAGACAGAGAAAGTTCTAATTTGCAAAAGACTTAATTACATTGTTTTATAGTCTTTATAGCTACTTTCTTTTGTCTGTGTAGTAAGTACTCTGTACAAAAACTAAGATTAGATACTTTTAAGTTTTGGCGCCAATTTTAAACATTTGCTGTTTGTTTTTATATTTGTTATTTTATCGAAGAGGACACTATACTACTATATTGTAATATATATAAAATCATAAAAATATCATAAAGTACATTTTACTATCATTACTCTGACAGGCTATCAATATAAAATTAAGTAATAAACTATATATTTTTTTAAAGATCTCTACCTATTAAAGTTCATATAAAGTTAACCTTTTTATTTTTATATTGTCAGTATTAACTTAATCAATAAAAGAGGTAAGCAATATTAAACGTTAATAATAAAACACGTATTTGACAGTTCCCATGACATTATAAACCATCTATTTCTTGTCTATACCTTCATTATTGCTTTTGTAAAAAAAACTTGAAATATTTTAGCAAAAGTACGTTCTCTCTTTTGACATTTATAAAAATTACCATCGAACAATTCGCGTGCAAACGTGTCCAGAGTAATGTGCTGTCTTTGCAAAAGAAATTGCAATTCGAAATTCAAAAGTCAACTTCTTTCTAATTAATGGCCAATAGCAGTGTTGCCAGCTCGCTTCCGTTGTTAATTTTAAATTTTAATCCGATATCTATCGTGACTACGTTCAATATCCGAACGTCTAGCAAATAAATCGGTTACCTATCAACGTATATCAAACAATGAATACTGCCAGTTAGCGATATTGACTTTTTTTCACACCACTTGCATGTAGGATTGCCAGGCTTCGAGCACAGATTTGTGGGAAATTTTTATCACATACTACATAGAATGTGAAAAATTTGTATGTAAAAAGCTAAAGTAAATTTAACGATTTTATAATCTGTGCTACTTGTTCTTGCCACTGAATATTAATTGATAGAACACAACGAGCGAAATTTGGAACAAAACCAATAATGTAGACCAGATTATTTGTTTTGTTCCATTTTTTAATACACTAATAAAGTGTAAAATTAGATGGGACGATAAATATTTCAGTATATGTGTTTCAGTCTAAAAATGCACGCTCTTTCACTAATTAATTGCAACACTTGCTTGTGTATATGCAGCGTTTATTTTTTGTTGAAAACTTAAACTCAACCTCGCAGTGATGTATGATCATTTCAAGGATCATGTAGTGTGGCCGGAACTATGTGTAACTTCACAAAGTTTTGTAGTACTTTGTGGACGTTAGGGACAAATATGTCTGTCTCCGATATAAACCAATAATAGTAATAGTAATAGGTTGGTAGTATTGCCTATTCGCGTCTACGCGCTATTTGGCACGTAGAGGTGAATACTTTTGGAAGGGCATTCATTTTTGACTGTATGCACTCTACAGGTATATTTTATTTAAGTAATGTGCCAACCGTAAGAGATAAAACAACTCAAATAACAAAAATTTACGTGGACCGATGTGATGTCCGGGATTTGTAGGAGAACTGGAAACTCTACAAGTGTGTCTTATTCATTATTCAGTGAATCCTTCGGTCCAATTAAGAATAGTTATAGCTGTTATAATTGTTGTTCTTATTGCCAGCAATACGCTTGAGTGATAGAGTGTTCTGACATATTTATTTTAACTTTTTCCCCTCCCTTTAAATGGTGGAAAAATCAACCGTAATGTGCAATGCTTGAGCTCCGATTCAATAATAAATCTAAAAGTCGTTTATACACGTCATTGATAAATTACTAATTTAAGACGACGGTTGTTAATAAATTTCAAGTAAAAACTTTTATATTTTTAAAATTACCACCCGTGAAACGAAACGAACACGTTTGAATCATAAAACTATTCTTGACTAGTGTTAATAGACAAAGTGATGCACAATTTAAAAAAAAAGCAACATTACGGTTGAAGTGGACCTAAAAGACCGAAATTTTGGTGTCCACTATAAAGTATAAAAAGTTTTGGCACTTGTTTCTATGTCCAAATCAGAAAATAGAATTTTATTTTTTTAATAATCGATTCATATTTCTAAAAGCAAGTATAACCAAAAATATCAAACCTATAAACATCGTAAAATTTTAAATCGTACTGGGTATTAATAAAGTCATGCATCAAATCCTTACAACGTAGAAAAAAAGGTACGCCGCTTTTTTGCAGACAAAAAGTGTTCAAAGCACAATATTTGGATAAAGTTCGGCACTTGAGAGCGGTTGAGGCATAGCGTGAAAATCTATTTTCAATGGTCACTATCGGCCGGCGCAGGACGCTAGAGCTTTGCCCAAGTTAAGCGTCCCCGTTCGTAGTTAAGCGACGTTGCTCCCACACTCTGAACTCCCCTAGTGCTTTTAGTTAAGCGCTAAGCAAATTTTAATATTCAATTGGGCTTTTGTCCGTTATGAAATTGCTGGAAAATTGCGTGTAATGAAACGCAAGGTATTAGAATAGATTCTCTATGACTTGCTATCGTTTTAATGCTCTCAGAGAGTAGATTTTCCGATTTACTTAAAATTTAATTTAATATTGTAGCATTTTATAGATTATATTTATAAACTAGCTGTACCCCGCGACTTCGTCCCCGTGGGTCACCCTTATCATTTTTGAGTACGGAAAATAAATACTGGCCGATTCTCAGACCTACTGAATATGCATATAAAATTTCATAAAAATCTGTCAAGCAGTTTGTAAGGAAAATAACCAGACTGAGTTTGTTGCGGGCTCTTCTCATTGCAGGGCGCAAGGAACACTTGTAAATTTAGCGTTTAAGTCGTAAATTTTATTACCAAATTATTAAAAAATAATCATATTGTACATATGACGTTCATAAGTGTTTATTCAAAAAAGTCTATATGAATAAACGATTTTGACTTTGACTTTAACATTGTGACACAAGAATTTTATATTTAAAATAATATAAAAGCGATAAATCACCTAACACGGAACCTCAAAAACTGCGGGACGTAAAAATACGAAATCGCAGGGAAGTATTTAATGGCAAAAGAATTAGGGACAAAATTTTAATCTATTCGAATTTCATTTAATTTTTACGCGGACAGCTAATATTACATGAGATAATTATAAAAGAGTTTATTAATAAACGTTTTTACCGACGCAATTCAAGACGTGTCTCCGCATGCTTTTTCAGGCAACATCTTATGTGCACTTTTAAAATAAGCTATACATTTAGGACCGAAATCTCTATTAACGATTGATTTCTCTGAAATACATCTGATACTGTCGCTAAAAGAAGAATTAAGAATAGAATCGTAAAAAACGATTGAAAAAAGATTTAATTATTTTTAATATTAATTTTTATATTTAATTTAAAATAAAAAAAATTATAAAACTCTATAGGGTCTTCTCGCTGGTGTTGTTGTCGCGTTTCGTTCAATTTGTGAGAGTTCCCGGTGACCTTTACCCGTCTTTAAAGGCTGGCAACGCATCTGCACGCCTTCTGGTTAGGTAGAAGTCCATGGGTGGTGGTTTATCTAAGTGAATACTCATGTGAACAGCCTGCTCGGTTGCTGCTTATAATAATAAAAGAATGTATTTCCATTATCTTAATGAAACGTTTATTAAACCACGTAGAGTAAGTCGAGTTGTTATACAAGACAATAACAATATTTTCTTCTAGGAATATTAGATATAAACTTAAAGGAAAAATAGTCCCTAAGAGCCGATAAATCCCTGTTAAATTTCCAATCACCTGAACCCGCAGAATGAATATTGGAAATCCAATTTACGAAGTGTTTCGAAAGCTTAATTCATATTCGATGTTAATTAATAACCAACTGCGGTTTTCCAATTATTACTAATTATTACGCAAACCAAAGCGGATGCACCAAATAACAATCACGATTTATGTGACACGTTTTCGGATAACATCCCACATTTAAGGATTGGTTATCAGTAGAGAAAAATTAGCGCAAAATCGATTACTGTGGATGTCATCCCTTTTTCAATGCGTTCGTAAATTTATCTCTGCAATCAGACTTATTAATCTTTAAGTAATTCGTCTGTAGTTTTTACTAAATCTATCGTTATTGGTTAGCCTCGCTGAAACTCAAACAGACCGTTTTAAAGTCTGTTTGTTTTGTTACATTCCTCCTATTTCAGGGAATGTTTAAAGGAAAAGATAGAAAGGAAAAGTCGAAAGATTAGACAATACTAAAAAAATGTAGAATTTCAATTACTTCGGAATGCTTTTATTAAATTTCAATAGAGTAAGACCTTAAGTTCTTAGTGAGCTTAGCCAACATTCGGGCAAGGCAACATTTGATGGGTCCGCTAGTTTTATTGCAATTGCTACAGAATATAGTAGTATTGAAGAAAGGTTTGAATATCATTAACATATCAAAGGCCCAAAACCCAAAGGTAAATTAATATCTTTAATTTTTAAAACGGGATATTTAGGGAACTTTCATTATTTTATTTACTTTAAGCACATTTTAATTTCTTTTGTAACTAAAGTTCCTAGTTGATTCGATAATAATACAGTGAAATCCGAATACTTTTTACAGTTTTCAATACTCCCTTATATAGCCCTCAATATCAACGATAACGTTGAGATATTGAGGATTATCGTAATCGTTATTTTTTTGTTGAATATACAAATCTTGAACTAAGTAATACTTACTCGTAACCAGCCAGCCATTCGAAGTTGTCCATTAAACTCCACGCAGTATATACTCTAATATCAGATCCGTCTTCGATCGCATCTAACATTGCACTCATGTATTGTCTATAAAACGACACACGAATATCGTCTTCGTTGAAAATAGAACATTGCCGCGTGAACACAAACTTGGGAGTTCAAAGGTTCTGTTTGAACGTTTTTTTAACGCGCGGTAGAAAAGCTCTCGTGCGAGTGAGGGCTCAGACTTGCCTTCTGGTGGGCCTAGCACGAACATTTTCATCCTAAGTAATTCGACTCGTCGACTCACTTAGGTTGAAAATGTTCGTGCAAGGCGCGCAAGTGCAGTCTCGTTTGGTGGTTCGAGGCGCAGGCCCCAAGTCTCCACCGCGAGATTTCGTAATTCGTAAGCACTGTTTGAGGTTGGATGTTTCTTACATATTTTTATACGTTTCACTATTCATGTGGAATCTTTTTTTCACTATTCCTACTCGAAATCTACGATTTGCTTTTGCTATGCGAATTTTTATATATATATTTTTTTGATATTTTGCTATTCCAGCCAGATACACATAGATATAGATAGAATTCAAATCTGCTATATAATATAATGCTATATTGCTGATTATAGTCTACCAAAATACAGGTTGACCACTGATATGTCTTTTACCTGATGATGAAATATTTATGTTAATACGCTCGTAGACTTCCATGACCAAGAAACTGTCGCATCCGTTGAACATAAAAAGTATTCTTCAGAGGTCATATCTTTAATCTTATAATAGCGCTGGCCACTGTTTAAAGATATAGCTGGCCCGTTGGCGCAGTGGGCAGTGACCCTGCCTTCTGCTCTGGGGGTCGTGGGTTCGATTCCCACCTTTAAAAGTTTTTAATTATGCAGTTTGGTTACTTTTCCCAAAAATGCATATTTTTTATTTTGACAAGAGGTCCATAATCAGAAGTACAATATAATATTGAAAAAAAATAATATTTTTTTTCATGTTTAACCATTTTATTTTCTAAAACACAGAACGTCTTGACACCCTCATTCTTCAGCGCATACTAGCTGTTGTGTGTAATACAAACTCTTTTAGTCTAACTTCTTCATAAATATAATTTGTTAGCAGTTAACAACTACCTATATATTAGTTTATTATCTATGGTTGATGACTGTCACGATTTGGTGATTAAAATATGTAATATTTTATTAATAAAACAATTTTCATGTGGTTTTCCCCCCTAAATTATGTGAATATGGAATATTATAAGATGCTATGCGACGGTGGAAGTTTACCAAAGATTTTATGAAAGTGATGCTGCCGCGTTTTCAAAGACGATATTACTAGTAGCTAACGAAATTAAGAAGTACCGAATAAGAGCACGATTTTAGCAGCTAACCAAATAACCAAATAGCCTAGTTTCTTCTTCTTCTTCCTAGCGCTATCTTGGTTAAGTACCGGGGTCCGCTTAGATTGCAGAGGATTTGGCTGTGGGGGCGAGGTAAGATGACCGATTGCTATCTGACGTCATCCTCGGAACCTCCACGATCTCTACAACCTTACGATAAATATCACAAAGTGACATTAATGGGGTCCCACTGTTTTACGTGCCTTCCGAATGACTTTTGACGGTTAGAGCCATAGGGTTTCGTCGTGGCAACATTTTATATGAAAATGTTTTTGGCAGGATTTAGTAGATTATTGCACCGAGCGCAAAATGAATCATTAATGCACGACTGTTATTTTGGAGCCCGAGTGAATGCGCGGGCACTAAATTAACACGAGTGCATTCATTACTCACATCAACAAGGTGCGTAATCTACTTTTCTTTCAACTACATCGCTGTCTATTACCATTTTATAAACTTTTCTTGCTAAATATGAAATATCAATGTTTTTTAATGGTATGGAATGCGCACTATTTTTATTTTTTTCGATTTTAACCAATCGATTTTTTATTTTCAGCCAGTGTCTTTTCAATCCAATGCGAAATTTAATACGAAATTTAATGGAAGACATTAAACCTTTACGGTAAATTTATATGAAAATAAAAAAAACAGTGACATAATTAAACTTCATAAAGGTATCCTTTCTGATCAGTTATCTAGTGAGTAATGATAAAATTACTGCGTAATTGGAAGAAAAGGTTGTTTTGTAACCGATATCTAGATTATATGTACTCACCTGATATGAATATTATCCAGTCCAGTTTGTATTTTTATTTACTCCTTCTTTTTGAAAAAAGGTTTTTCGACGAGTGAACATTACGATAATAATTCAGCAGAGTCGGGATTTGAACCGAATACCTTGCTTATTTTCGTTGAGGACGTCACAGCTCAGTGTTCGATATTACATTCGATTGTATTCCACCTGTCCTGCCCCACAGGGCGAAGTACTCTCCCTGTTTTCTCCATTCCTATACAGATAGGCGTTTGCGTGAACGATCTCCAACGAGAGGGACAGATTTTACAGAGACCGAGCTGAAAGAACAAGTTACAGAAAGCGTCCATCAAGCCGCCAATAGGAGCAGATGGAAGTTCCTCTCAAAAAATGCAGTGCATCTTCATAATTTTCCATGACCACGACCACTCTGCCAAGAGTGAACGTGAACGAATAAGATCAGACAGATAGGAAGCCCACCCACTTCCCTTTACTTTCCATCTTTTCCGTCCTTGTATGATGGACTATATTATAATAAGTCTTTCTCCCTCGCACTTAACTCTAATTGGCCGAATGCCCTATTTGCGGCCAGTTAAAAAAATAACAGGCATACAGCGTCATAAAGAGGAAAAAGTTAGCTTAAATTTGATACTTAATTCACTTAAAAACCGATGAACGATGATATCATTTCGAAGTAAAACTTCTTTACGAGCGCTTGCTTGACTTTAGGGAGTGAGCTAGCGAATGCGTGACGAAAGCGTTACGGAAGTGCATCATCCGGCGACGAGGTGAACGGAAGTTGAGAAGGAGATAAGAGTTAAAGATTAAAGATAGCTCAATCAAGAGAATGAACCTATTCACTCTTGCTCTTTAAGGCAAGAGTGAATAGGTTCATTCTAGGCAAGCGCGCTCCACCATAGACCGCATCTACACTTTATCAAGTAACGCGACAACAACACCATCACTAGACGTAACAGCATTGCCGCCACTTCACGCCGATCTCATGTGAGAAAGAGGTACGCTGTATCACAGCCCCTTCACCATATTTCGACACACCGACAAGGATAGCGTACATCAGGTGTGATCAATAGTCCTTGGCAGAGCTTATTTTACAATTTTGACGTTATTATGTGTGCTACGTTTTAAAATAGATTGAAAAAAAAAAAATTTTGGTTTTCTTTGATGTATGCTTAATATTTTCATTTGTAATGTAATATAGTTGAGCTTTTTTTTTAAAGCTCGTGTTAGGACTTTACGAGTAGCAAAGATGATTGATGATGAGCCCTGATGAGGTTTTTTTTTATTTAGCCTGTAATGTCTCACCGCTTGGTAAAGGCCTCCCCTATCTTAGATCACTCTCCTATATCCAGAGCTGACCCAATCCAGATATAGGTATTAGGTTACATTATCCAGATTAGGTATTTTTTTTTAATTATATATTATTATAAACAACCATAGAATTTTTAAGGAGTCCGTAGCTTAATCATTGTTCGGTATTTGAGTCGATAGCTAGGCTAAATAGCTGATACCCCGACTGGGTGACCCATTCTGACACTGCTTTTCAAATATTCCACTTCCGTGTTTCAGCAGGCACGTAAAATTGTGGGTCCTGTAAAATTAAAATATAAACTTCTGGGTGGCCAAAAAATCAAAATAAATGTTGATAAAGAATTGGGTCTCCTCCGTTTTGTTCGAGAAACAAAAACGAAGGTCGGCTATTTTCTTGCTAGGTGCAACGCCGGTTTAGTCGCGATAGTTCAAAGAGTAGAAGGTCGGACTAAAATCTGCGAGGCGTTTGATTTGGTCCCCGACTACTATGGACTAACGTTACACCCACATCAATAATAAGTTTTACGTAAAAATATTACTTATTATTTTTCTACTACTCTTAAGAAAATAAAGACGCTTTTTACTCTTAATTAGTACTAACCAGTTCATTCCCGCATTTTTCCGTCCGTTTAAAATTGTCCTCAGTCTTTCTTTATCTGATCGTGTCAAAAATTTGTTTATAGCCGATGTCTACCAACTATATATAAACTACCTCCTTGCTAAATGTCATGTTCGTACCCGCGGTTTTAAAAAAATATACAAATCTTACTTCTATGTAAATTATGTTCGCGGAATAATTATTTGTACACTCTCATTTACATCACAATCCCTTAACAATATAGAAATATCATTTTACTTTTAGCAATTAGGAAGGTTAAAATGCTTGTCTAACTATTATTTTCAAGATTACGTCAATGCTGCATATGATTAAATCTTCAAGAGGAAGAGGAAAGTCCCAACGCTTGGCCTTAGAGCGCTTATGACGAAAGTCTATGACATAAAATATTAGAGTGCGTTATACCCTCTCACTAATTCATATTAAGCCGCACAATACCCGATCTATTGTGCTCTGTTACTTAGAATTAATTGGGAGCGACTTGTTATGCATTACGTTAATTTCTAACAATAACCCTTAGCAAAATTTTCTTTAAGTAGGAGCTGTCATCCAAAATGGTAAGGCACTTTCTTGGTCGACTATACCAGCATATTAGCAAGGTATGATATTTTAATGTCTATGTTGAATATTAAAATGATTATTAAGTTTGACCATAAAGTATGTATATGAGAGGCTGTTACTGAAAATGAACCTACGAACTCAGCCCGGGAAATGCCTCCGTTTTACGACTACTCAAACAGTGCTAAGCCCCAGGTAACGAGCTGTTTCAGTGCTCGCCAGTTCTGTATTTATACTCAATATGTTTTATTACCTTGTTCCTTGAGTTTTACGGTAGTATATCTTAAACTTTAATTACTTTTTAAATGTCGTCAAATCGTTTTTTTTTTAAATTAGCCTATACTGTTCCACTGCTGGGCAAAGGCCTCCCCCATTTCCAACCACACCTTCTTTTCCTGGCCCAATTGAATCCATTTCTCTCTCGCAAAGGTGTCCAAGTCGTCTCGCCACCTCTTCCTCGGTTTAATATACGAAATTTTTTTATATTGGTATTTCACACTGGTATTGGTACCACATTACTGATGGTTGGTACACTGATTGCAATTTAAAACTAGTTGTTGTAGTTTAAAACTATGCTAGTTTAAAGCAATTTAATTGGAATTGGAATTTTATAATACTTAATCCATGTATAGTTGACTATTTTTCGATATTTTAATACAGACCTTAAAAGCTAGGGTACGGAATTAGAAAAAAACTTAAGGATTTTGTTTCGCAGGTGGAGTTGTCGTGGGAGTACGACATGAACGTGCTGGAGCCGCGCTCGTTGTGCATCCTGTGGTGCAACGACCGCCTCTACGTCAAGTCGGTGCTGGTGCAGCAAATGGAGCTCCCCACCAGAGGGTGCGTGCGCGTCCGACGCTTTTTGGCATACGCTTCAACGTCGGCTCACCGAACACTCGTCCGCACTTGCTCCACGAGTCCGACGCTGTCTTTTATAATCATGTCTTTGTTTCTTTAATATTGTCGTATCGTGTACAAAAATCTAACTGTAGTCGTAGTCCTAATCAAAACGTATAACGGGCAAAGTAGAAAGAAGGGAGATAATACTGATAATGTTTTATGTATACACTCCTTTTCATACTAATATCACATCGCCTCTGATTGATGATCTGATTTTTTGATATAATATCTTTCAACAGAAAGAGAAATGTAGACTTCAGCAGCAAGCTGTGTACGCCGAAACGTGAGTTTGCCGAAATTCCCAACCGAGGCTCGGCCAGCTTCTACGATAACTGCGGCAGGTAGCCGTCACCGCCGACACCGCCGGCCGCGGACGTCACCGACACCCCGTCAGTCTGCCTTTGGATCGTCAGCTTCCGAAATCTAGGATTGTGACATGAATATCTGACGGAAGAAGACCGTCCCAGCGAACTCGAAAATGTCATTTAAAAGTATTGACACGGTTTTAAGTCGTAAAAGTCTTTTACTTACCACAAAACTGGCAAAAGGTGTGAGACATAGTCATAACGGGACGGATTCTTTAATTCTCTTACTTTTAAATGTGAATTGTAAATATAGATATATTTATGGCCAATCACTAATTATAAAGGTTAGAGCGCTGTTCACCTTCGGATATTTAGCAACACAAGAAACACAAGTTATAAATTAATCAAATTGACCAATATTTTTAAGCTTTGCTTTTCATTTGTCAATGTCAGTTCATTGGTACTTTAAAAAATGCTGTCCCCTGTTCTGCCTACGATTGCAGGCTTTATTCTCTTACATATCACAAATACTGATTACAGAACAAATCTTAATTTATATTTGAACAAAAAAGTAATCAAAAGGTAAGGCCTTGTTTACTCAAATATTATTTCTGAAAAGAGCAGCGCCTGTACGTAAAGTGATAGTGTAATATAGCGCGGTTAATTTAAATTATGGCTAATGTAATACAACGGCATTGTATGTAAAACATCATTTGTATATAGTTTCTGTATCCATTTATTTCTCATTATAACAATAATACTTACATTAAAGTAATAACGTAATTTATTTTTCGTTATTGTAAGCATTTAATATTTAATTTTCGATTCACTTCAATTTTGAAGAATCGCGGTATTTAAAACCTTACGTATACTCAGTTTCGAACGATATGTTTTACATCATATTTTGTAAATATTCTTTGTAAATACTCAAATGTTTAGTCTTAGGCTACAAATACTTGCTATAATATATGATTATCTTAAATCATCATCATCATCATATATAGGAAGAATAAATCTATTTAAATTAAAACTCTGTGCACTTTTTTATCCCGAACTAAAACTTAACTCAGTTTATTTGTATTTATCCAACACTGCTCAGTAACGAGCTACATTGCGAACGACGAAAAGAATGCTCACGACACTGATACATACAGTGGACAGATTTTTTAATCCCAATTAGGAATATAATGATTTATTTATAATTATATGCACGAAAAAAGGAGCACACTGATGATGTACAAATGTTTTCGTTTAATGCTAGCTGGAACGTGCGACTTCAGGGGTCTTCAGGTGTCTTTTTAAATTTTGAGTTTTTATTTTTTTGTGCCGAACTCGGAACCTAGCCTGAAATGATTAAAGTGAAAATAGAAAAAAACAAAAGCAAAGTAGCCTTTATAATTTTTTGTAAAATCCGTTAAAGACCTTTGAAAATCCCGTCTTAATCAGACCAGCCGTGTCAGATATTATTTCGAACAAACGGACAGACAGACAAACATAGCAAAAAAAGTTAATTTCGAGGTTAACAGAGTTTGCCAACATGATCTTCAATGTCATCATTTACATATATTCTCTATGAAAATATTTTTATCCTGTCTACTTTTTTGCCTGCTTTATTTGACCACCACTTTGGCCTCGTGACTATAACCCAATGGTATTCGCCATTTTAAATCAACGTTAGGGAAACACTTCAGAAATCAAAAAAGAAACTCAAGTAAAATGTATAATTCAAATGAAACTTGTGAAAATGACTGAAAGGAGTATGACAAAGGCAGCCCAATTGCTTTGCCAAGATGCCAAGCCGCAATAGGACTCATATCTCAACCAAAGATACTGTTACAAAACT
>JANCMC010009603.1:10916931-11044135 GCA_024363005.1 Charaxes varanes
AGGCAGCCCAATTGCTTTGCCAAGATGCCAAGCCGCAATAGGACTCATATCTCAACCAAAGATACTGTTACAAAACTAATTGTAATAATGTTAATTATACGAGTAGTTAACTATACTGTGCGCGATCTGCATTTATCTACGATTTCGATATTATTGTTACACTACATTACTTTATTTCATGTATGCTACAGACTAGCACTAAGGCATGACTACTCTCAGAATAATGTATTTGCCCGAATATGTTCTCCGTTCTAGATATTTAATATTATAGATTGCATCTTACGTAGGTACGATAACCACAAAGTTGTTCTGTTCGTGATTATAGTTTTTGATTTGTTCTTTATAATATTTTTCTACACCGTCAAAAAAAGCTGGCAATACTGAGCCACCAAAAATATAATAGGCATGACGACAGTAATCAGAAATCGTTTAAATTGTGTATATAATTGATAAAATAAGATATATACATAAGAGCTTAACAAACGTTTTTATTTTTATATTGCGAGGGAGATTAATAGGGATTAACAAAAATAGGACACTACAAAATACAACAATCCGCCATGATAGCTAAAACACCCAGCAGAGCGTATGATGTTACCGTATATTATATGTGCGTTTCAATAAGCGATCACAACGTTTTAAAGTGCACATTCAGATAATCGACTTTTGACTACTGCAATCGTTACGGTCGCTGCGATAAAGTGACGGTTAGTGGAACACGCTGGTAACATAAAGTGACGTCATGATAACTTCGAGTGTTTTGGAGCGAATTTTAATTCTTATATAAATATTTTTACTATAAAAAAGTTAATTTCTACAGAAATATTTTTTTTTGCAATAGAAGATACTTGAGAACACATAATAAACCTATTTTTCAAAATTTGCCGTCATGCGGCATGCCTATTGTAGTATCAACCCACATTTAGCTCTCTTCTCGCTAAACTCCAACTGTCATTTCCTCGCGTCTCAGATTAAATAATGACGTTCAATATTATGTACATGTTCCTTGGTCACGTCAGTCTAATTTACTAATCCACAATCTAGTATCAAAGAGTTGAATTAAAAGAGTTGAAACTGAATAATTGTATTTTAACATGTATTAGCCGAAATCTAAAAAAAATGTCGTCTACATTTTCTAAGGTCGTTTTAGGATTATCTAGTGGTGTGACTGTAGGAATTATAAGCTATGTACACATAAAACAACAATCAGATAGGTATTTAGTAACCATTTACTTTCAAGTTAAAAGTTTTTTATGAAAAACTTTTAACTATAGTATAAGTATCGTAAATACAAGGTAGAAGTATTCAGATATAATTTTACTAATTCTATAAAAAATATATAAATATTTTGTGATTGATATTAATCAACTGACAAAACACAGTTTGACAAAACAAATATACTTCTCATCAGAAGAATCGAAACTGTTCCATTTTTTTACATACATATATTCCTAAATATACACATTTTTCTGATAATCTTTACAAAACAGTAATTTGCAAGGTGTTTCGATTTTTCTGATGAGGAGTATATTTTTAGCAGCAGTGTAAGTGGAAAATTATTATTGATACTGTAGTTATTTAATAGTTAACTTTATTGATTTATAATGATACTAGATAATATTATTAGTGATTAGCACAAATTGTTTGACATCTTGCAAAGTGAGCTGAAAAGTACAGTCAATTAAAGTTTAAGGTCCTTATTCTACTGCAACTCGAGTTGCTTTATACTTGCTGTCCATTACTCAAGTTATTGAAATCTACAATTCTATGTGCTCCTGAAAATACCAAATAACAACATATACTAGTTTAATCCAACTCAAATTTAATAAATGGGATAAATTTACTCAACTTGACAGTTTAACTTGAATTGAACCCGAGTGACATATCATAATAATCAGAGTGACTTGAATCACAACATTCTACTTGTTTGTGTTGCAACGCTTATATTAAGTTCATTTATATTAGTTATTCATAAACTGTTTTTATTGTCAGTGGCAAGAGCATTTATCTCGCAAGCCAGATCCTAATGCCATGCCACCAGGATAGGATCCCGAAAACTTAGATTTAGGCTCCCCTAGGCACCTACTCCATAATAAAACAAAAAAATTCTGCCCTATAAAATACCGCAGAAGGCTACGGTTCGCAAAAGAATGTAATATTTTGATGGACTGAAGCTGCAGCTGTTATAATACGTTTCACTCTTCATACATCGCGCTGTCAAACGTCAAAATTGAACAGATGACTCCTTTTATGTAATATAATAATAGGAGGTGATAAATAAGAAAATATTCACAAATTCTGCTATAAGCTACGATATGGCAAGTTTATAAAAACGTATGATTCTGTCAATCATTCATTGGTAATAAAGGCTAAAAGGATAAAAATTTACGATAAGTAACGAAATAATTATAAATTTAAACGCAGATTAAAATGAATATATATATTTTATTATTATAAGCCTCAACTTTATATCACTATTCCATCATTGTTAGGGGAATTTGATGATAGCACTCTCACATAAATAAGATATCCACAAAAGGCCACACCGAGTATAGTGCACGAAATGCCGAATACAATAATGATAAGATCTTTCACCAGTATCATACGATATTTTCCATACTCATTGGGGCCTATTAAAAATAATAATTTTACATAGATCGACATTCAAAAGTTTTTTTTTTGACCAAACTCATATTTTTTTGTATTTATCAATACAATACATTAACCACTAACGAGCTAATGGGTAAGGAGATTCTTGCTGATTCTTCTCGTGGCTCTACTTTTCCCAATCAGTGACAGCTTTTAAAATATTTGACGATTAAAAAGAGTAAAAGTCTACTTGAATAAAAAAAAATTGATTTGAAATATATATGGAGGACCTGATTCTCAGTTCTAACGTGATTAAAAAAATTATTGATATATGATTAAAAAAAAGAGTCGGCTTCCCCACAGTCGGCTTTGCATCTGCTAGCCTGTAAGTATTTGCTCATGGGTGTCGATAATCAGGTATCCTGTTCCCATTGACTCCTTGTAACAATAAAATATAGAGTAAATGGTTAATTTAATAAAGAGAGAGAATTAACTTATATAAAACTGAATTTAAATTAAAAAGATACAAATAACCAGTATAAATATATCGCCTTTGGAAAAATACAAATTCAAACATACACGCTCAAAAGAGATACCCTTTTTAACCGACTTCATTGTGTACAGTGCTCGTTTGAACTTATAAGTTCATTAAGAGCGATTTTTATTCGCTTTTGGTGACATGAGATCTTATTGGTATGGTATAAGTGACGTGAAACGTTTCTACAAAATTTTTTTAATCGCGTTAGAATTGTGAATCAGGTCCTCCATATATATTTCAAATCAAAAGGGCTTAATAACCTTTTCTTTTTTAACAGCCACTGTCTATAGCAATCTTTTCCAACATCTAGTGGCGTCATTAGCTTGATAAACGTGTGAACACTAATTTGGGAGTTCATATGCTCCATTTGAACGCTTTTTTAACGCGCGTTAAAGAAGTTCTCGTGCGAATAGGACTAAGTACTATTCGGTGACATCAGAAGCCCCGAACACTCCACCTGTACCCAAGTAGCGGTAGCTTATTAATCAAAGCTTGTATCTTATTAAGTTTCACAGGGAAACCCTTTACAACGTAATAGGAGACTTCCTAGAGTGTTTCCTCTCTTATAAATGAGCAACACATTTATAAAGTATTCTGTATCAGTTGGAACGCACAACACCATCATATCTAATTATTATTAATGTATATTGTATAACCACTATAAAATCTTTACACTACTATACTGTAGCCACCATACTGAAGTATTTATAAATACATTATTTTTTCTTTATTAATTGTAGAATTAAGCATGGAAATGCCCTATATCTATATATATATAAATAAATCGCGAAATGTGTTGGTAAGCCCATAACTTAACAACGCCTGGACCAATTTAACCAATTTTTTTTAAGTATTCGTTGAAATCCAAGGATGGTTTTAACGGCGAGTTAAAATCGAATAATTGCCGGGAAAACCCTAAAAGCAGCCCTTTTCTTTTTCCCATACAAACGTTTTATAACTAAAATGTAGAGTCAATTTGAACTTACGGGAACGGGGATAATATAGGATAATAGAAGTAAATAGTAAGTAGCCTAACGTTCGGGCAGAACATCGTCTGCCGGGAAAGGGTCTTGACAGACAGATAGACAGACAGACGGACAACGAAGTGATCCTATAAGGGTTCCTTTTTTCCTTTTGAGATACGGAACCCTAAAAAAAAGTGCCGCCATATATGTATTTAAAAATGATATCTCCGAAACTTTTGGTTTTATTGTTGCTTAAAATAAGGAACGTAAAATGTGGGCACATTATGAACTTAACAGAAAGTTCCCGCGCCACAACTGTATTACATCTTTATATATTACTCGAATTTAGGTCATTTTATTGTATAGAAATCAACAAAAAATAAATAAGAGAATGTATATATAACCAAAAAAAAGGTTTTTTTTATAGTACCTGTCTGTACATATTTACGTCATCAAGCAACAAGGTTGTGTAAGAATCTAGTTATAACAATATACAGGGTAATTATTAAGAGAAAATAAGTATGAAAAGAGAAGTTTCAAAGTTTTTTAATCCGTTATATACATATCTTCAATATGTTCAACAACTCTCTCATATGCTGCCGTGCAATCAATACCATCAGATAGACGTTCACTTTTCATCATTTATATGCCTTGTATTTTATTTCTCGATGTTATTGTATTATATGCTTGTGTTGAAATGAATAAAAGTAATATTTAAAAAACCAATAGAATTAAAAAAAACAGTGCCACTCCAGATGTGCGACGGAAGTGAAAACTTGAACATACGGAGGTGTGGATATTTTTTTTTTTATTTAAAGTTCACAAAACTGATATTCAAAGAGGATTGAGTGTTAAAAGTCCTATGTTCTATTTTTAAACCACCTGCCCGTCTGCCCCATTTTCTAAATATTGAGGTTCAAGAAATTCTCCTATTTTAGTTCCGTTCATACTAGGTTCAAATTAGAGCGGTATGAAAGAAAACCAATATGGCGGTTTCGCGCCACTGCACTGGTTTTATTGAAGTCATCAAACCGTACGCGTTTACATTTTTTTTATTCTATTCAACAATAACTGGCCTAGCTGTCTAGATATTGCATGTATGACTAAAAAACTCTTATGTTAGGAATTTATTTATCGCAAGCTGGTCAAAATTCGCTCACAAATCTTTAGATTCGCGTACTATATGCTTATTTAAAGCCATATACAAATTGTTAATTCTTTGCACAAGGACATTGTTATATTTGACAGATAATATATGTACATACGGTCGGTCGACATGATTACGCTTTGACACAATGTTGTAGTACAATTTATACATGTGTGTGTAAATCGTTTGGCATTGGTTTGCGTGAGGTCTTATTTTAATAATGAAATAATGCGTATTTTATAAAAAAAATATTAGCAATCTCACACCTCATCTATGTAGACTATGATTGTGCCACATTTCAGGCTCCTCCGTAAGCGCAATTTTCGTAAAATGGTACCAAAAGGTTTCGCTTCAGGTCTCAATTTATATCTCGTGGAACGTTATTATTAAGATTTTTTACAGTAAATTTGAATTAGTTTTGTTTTTTTTATGTAACACTCACCTTCACTGCCAGTGTTCCCTCCCCTGCCTAGCCAAATCTGGTATGATCCTACTAGTGCGGCTTTAGTGTTTTTCTAGTAATGAACTTATGATAGTTCTTGACAAGCCAAGGTAATATAACGTAAGGTATAACGTAAAATAATATAACGTAAATCCGCGAATAATTCACCGATTTAAGCAAAGTAGTTTAGTATTTCATGCATGTCATGGATTTCCGCAAAGTAACGCCTGATTCTATCAGCTATCCTAGCCTTATCTCGTTCAAATACCAGGATCCGCTTAGATTGCAGAGGATGTGGCTCTGGGGTGAGTTAAGATGACCGAATGCCATCTGACGTCATCCTCGGAACCACCACGATCTCTACAACCTCACGACTAATAAACTATACACATCTATCCGATGAGCTAATCTAAAATAAAACCGGGCAAGTGCGAGTCAGACTCGCGCACTGAGGGTTCCCTACTGTCATATGATACTTTTATAAGGTATTTTACGAGTGAGACTAGGACTTCTCATGGGATTTCCTTGAATGTTCTGGATTGTCATGGTAATTTTTTTGTGATGTTACTACAAATTTATGGATTTAGTATTTTTCCTTTAACTATGTTATAAGACATTGTTTTTTGCCAAATTTCATGATTCTAGGTCAACGGAAAGTACCCTATAGGTTTTGGGTCCCCTTGCAAATGTATGGGAAAAGTGACATAAACGGCCATATCTTTTGATTATGTTTGTACAAATGCACCTTTGTTTTAATAAAATGTTTTTTTGATTTCTCTGTATATTTTTTTTCTCTTCTCGTTTTACATAAAAGCTAGATTACCTTGCAATAAGCCTTCAAAATTATTGAAATTATAAGTATATTAACATATGATTATAATAATGAGCAGTTTGTAGAAGTGGGATGCAGCACCAACATATTTATGGAATTTTAGGACTTTGAGTTGTGGTTTTGGCAAAAGCCACTATGTGTGGCTAAGACTGACATGTGCACTAATAACTCCATATTAGAGTAGCTTACCACACATCTTCCAAACGATTTGCAGACTAAGACTCTTTTAGTTTCTTCAGACATATTTTGCAGTCTTTAAAGCAGTTTGGAGAAGCTGATTATTCTTCGCAAAACTTATGTCAAACATGTTTGAGGGAGAGCGCCTAAATGTTGGTCTGACACCATCAAAAAGTTGTTAGGCAGCAGCTTACACTGCAATTCATTCTCTTACACGATTTGAGAGTGAGGGAACTAGTGAGAAAAATAATGAAATATCCTAGCAATATTTATATAATTGCTATTGTGGTGTAGTGTATTCCATTGTTAAATACATATATAGGCAAACAGACAGAGACTAAAACTATAAGGGCTCCCTGTAGGTCTACCGAACCCTAAAAAGAGGCAATAGGGCTTTCTGGCTCTGCTATAGGAGTAAACAGCCCACTTCGATCGGTCACTGATACTTAAAGGGTCAAATCCACGAGTAAACAAACGAACTCGTCAGCTTTATACATTATTATAGATAATTGTATACTCGTATGTATCACTGAGTTACATTAATCGGACGCCACTATTTTACGAGCCTTCCGAAACACGGAGAAGGTCGGATGTTTGAAAACCAGTGTTAGAATTGGTCAACTATCTATCACCGGGCCGAGTTAAGAACTGCTTTACCTCCTCAATAGATCAATAAAGCGTTTTTATTTACAAAGCAAAGGATATACTCCGTCCGCCAAGTCGGTTAACGATGAGCCGTACGGGCCGAGGAAGTGGTCCGTAAAGTGAATAATCGCAGCAAATTTGTCCTGTTTAGTCCTTTGAGTCTAGAGCGTTCTGGTTGATTCACCGCGAGGACCTCTGACCTCTATTGACACATTGTTACATGTTTACATCTGTCTGATTCCTTTGCTTTTATAAAAGTTCTAATCCGGATGTTATGTAATATATTTTTACGCGCTCGCTGGTAATATGTTTTTTTATATATAATAAGGGGAAACGGGCAGGCGATTTACTCGAGTGACTACCGGCGCCCATGGACGACAACAACACCAGAGGGCTTACAGATGCGTTGCCAGCCTTTGAAGAATAAGTATGCTACCCGGATACGAAGATCTTCCTTTGCGGTAGTTGAGCATATCGACCTTCGCTCCCACCTTTCATTCCTCGCTGAACAACCTTCCACCTTGGTGTGCCTTTCTACACGTTTGGGGAGTAATTTGTTTATCAAATAGGGTACCCTTTTAACTCCCATATAAGCGTGTCTTGACACGCTCTTGGCCACTGTTTTTAACATCACCACCCGATCAATCTGTGCATTCTGTTATTAGTTAAATTAATTAAAGACTGTAATATCAATCTCTACGTATTAATATTCACTGAACAGCTAAATTATTAAAAAAACTAATTAAAAGATGTAAAATGAAGACTATACTAATGTTGTTTTTTATGCCGTTTGGTTGATATGGCCTTATTATTATTAATAATTTAGCCAGAAGTCATGTCTTGCCAAAAGTTTATCTCCCAATATTGACTCTTACTTTTGTTGATGTGGGTTCTAAGAATCTGCCTTTTCTTATGACTTGAGCCCGTGCAAAAACAATCGCAAAACAGGCCAAGTGGCTCCCAGTACGCTTTCAGCTCATTCCAAAATGGCAACAACTGAACGAGTACCCTTAGAATTACAACATCCAACATTTTCATGCATATAATTGTTTTGTTTACAGCTTGAG
This sequence comes from Charaxes varanes, assembly GCA_024363005.1. NCBI lineage: Eukaryota > Metazoa > Arthropoda > Insecta > Lepidoptera > Nymphalidae > Charaxes > Charaxes varanes. The sequence continues at coordinate 10,925,334 of JANCMC010009603.1, forward strand.
AGCAACGGACCGGTTACTACCTCCTTGAGAACGGCTAACTCCTCATTTACTAATAACTCCTTAAAGATCCTTAACGCAGTTTCGGTAGCGTTATAATTTTATCATACATACTTTAGAAGAAAGTTGGATACGTGGACCTTCTTTTTTTTTTAAGAATACAATGAACGTTTATGACGATATTTTCTTATATGAAAAAATCTTTGTGAAGCTCTTAATGTTAGTCAACAGTAACTCTTAAAAAATAGATACTTATCATCTCAAGTAGGATAGCCAAAAGTACTTAACAATCTGTGTTGCCATTAAACATAAATGAGTAAAGCCCATTTAAATCCTCTTTTAATGAGATTAGAAGTTCCGTTTCGAATAATAACACCTATATAACCGATTAGAAGACTTAAAATATAGATATTTATCATTTCAAGGAGGATTTCTAAAAGTACTTAAAAATCTGTGTTGCAATAAAACATAAAAGAGTAAAGCCCATTTAAATCCTCTTTTAATGAGATTAGAAGTTTCGTTTCGTCTAATAAGAGCTATATAACCGATTAGAAGCCCTAAAAAACATATATTTATCCTCTCAAGTAGGATTGCTAAAGAAGTGTAAAAACCTGTGTTGCGATAAAACATAAAAGAGTAAAGCCCATTTAAATCCTCTCTTTATGAGATTAGAAGTTTCGGTTCGACTAATTACAGCTATATAACCGATAAGAAGCCTTAAAAAATAGATACTTTTCATCTCAAGTAGGATTGCTAAAAGTAGTTCAAAATGAGTAAATCATTAAAACATTAAACAGTAAAGCCGCTGTAATCCCTCTCTTAATGAGATTAGAAGTTTCGTTTCGAATAATAACAGCTATATAACCGATTAGAAGACTTAAAATATAGATATTTATCATCTCAAGGAGGATTTCTAAAAGTACTTAAAAATCTGTGTTGCAATAAAACATAAAAGAGTAAAGCCCATTTAAATCCTCATTACTAGGCTGAGTTCTTTTATTAATAGTGAAGCAAATGTAATTAGTTTTAAGAATATTTAACGTAAGGAGATTAGCCCCAAGCCAAAGAGATACTTTAGACATATCCTTCTCTACCAACTCCTTAAGAGAATTCCAATTCTCGCCAGTAAAAACAATTGCAGTGTCATCTGCATATGAGAATATATGACCATTTCCTATATTTAAGTTGCATAAATCATTTATGTAGATTAGAAATAATGTAGGGCCTAAAACACTACCCTGAGGAACACCAAAGGATGAAGTAGATTCCTGGCTTAGGTAGTTACCGAGTTTAACACGCTGACGTCTGTTATTTAAGTAATCCTTGAACAACAAGAGTGCATTCCCTCGTATTTCAATGTTTTCTAGCTTATGTACAAGAATAGGAACAGAGACGGTATCAAATGCCTTCGGCAAGTCTAGAAAAACTGTCAAACATTTTTTGCCCTTGTCTAACTAACTGCTTGGATATTAAAGTTGTTAAAACAAGTACAACATCTTCAGTAGATTTTCCTTGTCTAAAACCGTATTGTGATTCGGAAAGGATGTTGAACTTGTTAAGATAATTAATCAACCTTGAATTAATAAGCCTTTCCAGAACTTTAGCTATAGATGAAAGCAACGAAATCGGTCTATAATTACTAATTTCGTCTCTGTCACCATTCTTGTATACAGGTGTTATAATAGATATTTTTAGAAGGTTGGGAAAAACGCCCAGCCTAAAACAAAGATTAGTTAAAATTATTAGTTAATTGTTTTATGCAGTATGTCAATAAGATAAAAATTATTTTGGTATGTGTCGTCACAAGGCTCTAGACTCGACATTTGCCCCCCCCCTCCCTCTCCTGAACGCGTGACTTAAATTATATCACGGCCTCAAGTTTGAAGATCGGGGTCAAACCTCTGGTGGAAAAACCAAGCATGGTCCTCACGGATCTTAGTTCACTCCTTTATAGTTGAGGTACTTAAGCTTATACTAAGCTTGTATTTGTCGGAGCCAGACATGGCTCAAAGTGTCAAACAATACGCAAAGGGAAACAGCTTCCCAATGATTTTCAATGTATACTAATATGTAAAGTTAAAGAGTTTGTTTGTTTGAACGCGTAAATCTCAGGAACCACTGGACTGATTTGAAAAATTCTTTCAGTGTTAGCCCATTTATCGAGGAAGGCTTTATATCATCACGCTAAATGTTTTCACCTTATATTACGCGGACGAGTCGCAGGCGTAGCTAGTCACTTATATATTAAAAAATCACGAGGCACGATAAATGTTCGCGATAAACTCGTGAACGAGCCGTTGAATGAGCCGTTTTTGATCAAATTTCGTTACTATCTCTTATTAAAAGTCCAACTTAAAACCTTCGTTAGTTCTCCTCTTTGAGGTTTCAATCAACCTTACCGTTCCTAAGGTTTTTATTACATTGCCTTTTGAGAAAAAAGTATTTTGACATAGTATATCAAATTAATCAAAAATTACAAGTGTGTATTGAATTACAAAAAAAAAATGGAGTGGCTTGGGAACTGGTTATTATAATTCCCATTTAAAATTACAAGTAAACAACAATGATTGGTTTTAAGACTAAATTTTCGTCTAATTGAAAAATGAGATATTCATCATGTATGCGCCTCCAACGAGTGTTGATCACAAGTTATTCGGTGAACAACAAGCGGCTGCAACTTCCTAAAACTGGTATGTGTAAAGTATAACCAATTTTTTAAATTTTATACATAAAGCTATATATATATAACATTCAGCTGTTATTAAGCCTCAGTTACACTTGTTCCTAGCGTTATCCCGGCCTAGTAGTACCAGGGTCCGCTTCTATTGCAGAGGATTTGGCCGTGAGGCCAGTTAAGATGATTGATTGATATCTGACGTCATCCTCGGAACCCCCACGATCGCTACAACCTTACGACTAATATCATAAAGTGACATTAATCTGGTCCCACTGTTTTATGTGTCTTCCGAAACACTGAGGAGGTCGGATATCAAATATAAACTTTAATCTATGTTATATATTATATTCGTTTATTGTATACTTTCAGTTCTTTGGACAACATTCAGTCGAGGCTCTGGCGGTATTTCTAATCTTGACCTGCCATCTTCTGCAACGCTACTGCAAAATGACAATAAGGGAACAGTTGTTTTGCTCGGTACAGTGCATTTCAGCAAGCAGTCTGTCGAAGACGTGTCTAAGGTATTTGTTACATCTTCTACATATATATACATAAATCAGTCGTTATTCGTTAGTCTCGCTATAACTCCAAAACGGCCGAACCGATAATCGTTTTTTTTGATTCAGTCCGCTTATTTCAGGGAAGGCTTAAAAGAAAAGAAAGAAAGGAAAAGCGGAAAGATTATTTAAAAATACTGAAAAATGCATTTGTTCGATACTTCAGAAAACTTCAAATAGATGACGTTCGGCACTAGAACTTTTGACTGACGTGCCATGTAAAATTATAATTTCACAAAACATTCGGCCGGTGTCACGTTTTAGGGGAAAGACATATAAGATATTTGTTGATTGGGTAATAAGACACGAGCCTAAATCCGGGCAAGATAACGTTTGTCGCGTACGATAGTATCATATAAAAAAAGACGGACAGACAGACCGACGGACAACGAAGTGATCCTATAAGGGTTCCTTTTTTCTTTTGCGGTACGGAACCCTAGAAAAAATGAAGTTAATGGTCCAACTAGACTTTGTATATAATTATTTTTTTATAATTTGTTAATATTACGACTTTTATCTACAAACGTGAACTTAACGTTAACTGAGTGGATAGATAACTATTATTTAATTTCTAATTTAAAGACGTTAATCTCCAACTGAGTTAAATTCAGCTTCTTTGTTAGCATTTGGTATAATTTTTTAAATAGGAAATGTCAATAAAAACTTATACAATTATTTTTAGTTATAGACAATAGGTTAGGGGTCCATACGCATAAGAGAGTATATACGCCGACAAATTGTTTAGGTCTAGTGTAACTATGTTTTAGTGTGCATAACAATATTTTTGACTAGAGTATTTTTTTATCCAGATAGTAAAAAGTTTAAATCCAAATGGAATATTGATAGAGCTATGCCGTCAAAGAGTGTCGTTGTTGGAGCTAGATGACAAAAAATTTTTGGAAGATGCTAAAAATTTGGATGCGCAAAAAATTAAGTAAGAATTTTTATTCTACTGTTCGTACAAAGCAAATTCTTCACCTCATCCTTTCTAGTATTATATTTACGGATCAGAATATATAATAGTAATACAATAAAGAAAGGGGTACCAATTAAGTTTAAAAAGCCCTTGTAAATTTATAATAGACCCTTAGCTTCTAAGTCGTAAATTTTATCACCAAATTATAAAAAAAAATATATTATACATAATATGACGTTCATAAGTGCTTATAACAAAAGTCTATAATAAAAAAAACGATTTTGACTTTGACTTTGAAAAGAACAAACGGCTCCCCAGGGACAGAAACAAAACGCGATTGTAATTCAAAAAGCTATGTCTTTGCCTGACGGCCCACTGTTCTTTAGTTCGAATATATTAATTTTTTCTTAAGGTTATACTATTATTAATTCTCGACGTAATATTTAGGTGGTTCGGAGAATAATTTGAATAGGTGCCCATGCTAACTTTAAATTCAAACAGATGCCCCGATGACCACGCAACCTTTAATAATGTCTAATTTTAAAATTAATATAAATAGACATTTTATTATTCTTTCTTTATAACTGTTATACTGTTGTTAAATGTGGCTTCGCATTTATCCAGAAATGCTGTCAAAGGGCAAGGCATAGTATCTGGAATGCTTCATGCCATGTTGTTAAAGACGTATGCTGATATAGCAAAAGAATTAGGAGTTGCACCTGGTGGAGAGTTCAGACGAGCTTATCAAGAGGTTCGTATTTTTTTAATATTTGTAGGTTTTCGTTAACTTATGTTGATACTATTTGTATTTTTCTCCACTTACAATCTCCGATACACGTTCTGATTACGTCTTTATCACTACACTAGCTGTGCTCGCGACTTCATCGAAAATTAGGGCAAAAAAATAGATTCAATTTTAGCTTGATGATATATAGCTTATAGCCTTCCTCGATAAATAAGCTATCTATCACTGAAACAATTTTTCAAATATCATCTGCTATATATCATCACGTTAAAACCAATAGGAAGCTTTTTTTAACTTAATTTTACGCGGACGAAGTCGCTGGTAACAACTAGTATATTTATAAGAACTATATTGACATTTACAAAGCAGTTACGGCCCACAAAAAGAGGGTTTCGCGGGCCACATACGGCCCACAGGCCGCGCTTTGCCGACCGCTGGATGAGATTAACAGTTAGAATTTATGCATGAGAAACTAAACTACTTTGCTTTAATCCGCGAATGAATACGAGGGAAAATCGGTGTAATGCTGCAACATTACCACTACATAATGCACGGAAAAATATAATAATAAAATATTAAATTAATGTAAACATTTACAAAATCATTACATGCCTGTTTTGAAAATCTGTTAAGAACGCGAACCGCATTCGTGAATAATAAGTGAATTGTTTCCAAACATTTTCTTTTAAGTAAATAGATATTCTTCACATAGGAAAAATCGAAACACTTCCGTTTTTTTTTTTGACATACATATATTCTCAAATATAAACATTCTACTGATAAATCTTAAAAAACATAAACTTGCAAGGTGTTACGATTTTTCTGATGAGAAATATATATATCTCTGATTTTTTGGCATTTGCTTCAGAATATTACTAACAATCACATGATTCATTGACAGATTATTACTATTTTTAATATTCTGTAGTATTCTGTAATATTCTGAAGCAAATGCCAAAAAAATCATAATTTACAAATTGACCTAAATAGAATTACAATTTTCACACCTTTAGTGCCGCATACCTGCCAAAGTCACGATCACTCAAACTTCATAACACGGACGTCTGTCGCTAAGGTAGAAAACTTAATGCCTGTGTTATAGATAACAGACGCCTATTATATAAAAATATATATATATTGTAGAAATATATAAAAACATACATGAAGATAATACAGCCAGACTCGAGGCGGGAATCGAACCCATGATGGTAAAGCATTTAAGAGAAAAGAAAACCAAATGAAATTTATCGCGATTCGGAGCGTGGAGGCTGATTTTTTTTTTTTTTTTTTTTTTTTTTTAATAAAGGGGGTTTTCATTTTTGGGCGGGGGTTTTGAGAGATGTTTGGTGAGTGGGGGTGGGGGGGTTTAAGGGGGGGGGGGGGGGGGGGGTCTGAAATCGCGGAACTCAAATAAAAGATAGGAAGGGAGTACATACGATTAGGGTATCAAATGAAAAGTTTTTATTTGTATATTACAAAATTGGGTATTTGAAGAGCGAGGGGGGGGGGGGATTCAACAAACATACCCGAATCGGTATTTTTTTTATATTTCGAATTTAATGTGATGAATCAGAAAAAATATATAATACCAGTACTTATCCAAAAATCGATTTTAATTTATGTGTTCGGAATACCAGTTTAGGGAGAGTTTAGTAACAAACAATTTTTTAGGGAATATAAAGCAAAAAGGTACTTTCCTAATGGGTTTTAAAAATGAAGTAGCTTTAGGACATCCCTTTAGTATTATTATCTTTTCCTCGACCCATTCATCTCGTCTGAAGGCGATGCGCAACCAACGTTATAATTTAACGAAAACATTCATTATAACAAGTTTATGGTCTTGTTCTTGTTCTAGTGCTTGCCTAAGCAAAAAAAAAGACGGTATGTAATATACATATCGGAAACGCGTCGATAGCCTGACCCAAATCACTGTCAATATGACTGGGAGTTCCCCATCTCTAGGGCAAGGTCTCGTTGAGACAATTCACGTAATGGGCGGAAGTAATTTGACCACGTTATTAGAAGCGTGGATGGGTTGGGCCATCATTCTCAACCTATGTTGACCCACAGTGGGGTATTGGTCTCCTCCCCCTTGCACTACAGTTCAAGTCAGTACAATCCTGGGCTAATCCAGTCCATTGTAAACTTGGTCTGAATCGGACGTCATTGCCCCATCCGGATGGTATTAGTTATACAATTATACAGGGTGACCGATGAGACACTTAGAATACTTAAGGAGGGTACTTGGTACTTGATTCTTGTCATAATTATGTAATAAAAATATGTTCTTCATGTTCACCTAAAATTCCTTAAATTAGTTAAGAGAGTGGCCGTACGTTCTGTGGTTAATATGCTGTTCGAAAGAGTTAGTTGGTATTGTATTTCCAGGCGTAACAAAAACTGGTCAGTTATAGAAACCATTTAATGACGGCTTTCACTCAACAATATTAAATAAAATTAATAATTTAGTTAATTTTTTGGCTGTACTTATTAAACAAATACGTGAATAAGTGATGAGTGAAATAGGTATTTTTAGCTGGCCTAAGCCAGGATTTTATCCTGGCTTAAGATAGGTGTGGGAAAACGGACCATTATTGTGCGTCCACGCTAGTACATTCATGCATTCTATACATAATTAGACAACTTTCTCTTAGTCACATGTTGTAGTTGATTGATATTTATATCATCATCATCTGCAACCCTCTTTCTCCCACTGCTAGATAAAAGGATCAACGAGAATTTTTGGATGACGTTATATTGCGATCTAGCCGCCGTACATACAGCCGTGCTTAGGGTGTTCATTATTGCATATTAATATACGACATTTCTACCAATATATGCATAAGTCTACCCTATACTTTACAGGTAACATTTTATTTAATTTAGCCAATTATTTTTATCGTTAGCGTTACCCTCGTATACTTCTTTACAAACATAAAAATTACCCAATATCCCTTTTTTATGAATACTAATTTACGTCTGTTTTAAATACTAGAATCTTTTCATCGCGTAATACAAGTAGTTTTAAATTTTCTTGGTATTAAGATCTTTTAGGGGTCGGCTAGCGTTATCCTTGCATTCTTTTATACCTTTTGTAGGCCTAACAGAGTGTATAAAAATTTGCATCGGTTCCCCTTAGAATGAAGGCTCCTAATGTCGTCTTTTTCTCAAGTTTTGCTCGATTTCTGAACGTTTCTCGTAAGACTACGGAACCTTAAAAAGACATTATGAAGTATTACATTAGCACGTTCATACAAACAAACTCTCCAACTTTATTATATTAGTGTAGATAATATAAAAAATATTCGAACGATTTTTGTACGAGTATTCTGTTGTGATATCATAACAACCTTAACCCGTAGCATTAACAAATGGACCATTCTAACATCAAAACAAGATGAGCACGTGCAGAATCAAACTTCATCTACAATCTACATTTAAAAAAAACAATTCTTTTTGGAAAAGGTCGGTTAAATCATAACGACACGTTTACGATGATCAAACTACTTTAGATCGTTTTGAATTACAAAAATCATGGTGAAACTTTTAACTCTAAAATTCTAATTATTAGATAAAATAAGTTGTAATAAAACTAATTTTAAACACTAATTAGTACATTTTTTTTATGATAACAAAAGATTCTCTGGACCCAAATTTTATGAATCTCTATAGACATAGAGGTGAGTTTAAGATTTCTATCCTTCTCTTCTTCTTCTTTTGCTACCTCCTCAGTGCCGTCAGCGTGGAGGAACAGCCTCGGCCCACTTGGTCCACCGATCCCTGTCACTGGCCATCCTTTTCATGTCGACCATGGTGTTACCTCTGGCTCGCCCGAGTCTCTCCATGTAGTCCAGGTACATCAGCCTGGGCCTGCCTCTAGGTCGCCTTCCCTCTGGTCTTGCTTCCATGCACCATTTCGCCTTTCGGTCATCACCCATCCGGCAAACATGGCCAAACCACTTCAGTTGGCGCTCCTCAAGAACTTGTTTTACAGGCCTAACCTTCAGCTCTTCTCTTACCCTCTCATTCCTCCAGCGGTCCCTTCTTGTTTTCCCCAGAACTCTCCTGAGGTATCGCATTTCTACCGCCGTTATCTTACTGACATGTTTGTCTAGGACCGTCCAACTCTCTGCACCATACATGAGGACAGGTAAAAATATTGTTTTAAACAGGACTATCTTGGTTTCTTTCTTTATCTCCTGCTTCCCTATTATCGTTGTGCAGATGGAGTAGAACACGCGAACGCACAAGCTTGTTACATACCCGGGCTGTATATAACGATTGATGAACAGCTCTTTCCATCTAAATGCCGCTGCCGATTTACCCAGTTTATGAGCTCAAAGCCAGATAAATATGGTCAAAAGTTTTGGATTGCTGTTGACAAAGATGCAAATTATATTATAAATGCATTCCCATACCTAGGGAAAGATGATCAAAAACCTAATGACGAGCGTTTAGGTGACTGGGTGGTAAAGAAACTGATGGACCCTTACATCAACAAAGGCAGAAATGTTACTTGTGACAACTTTTTTACATCAATTTTACTAGCGCGATATTTGAAGTCTAAAAACACTAGTATCGTAGGCACCGTGAATAGAGTTCGGAGAGAAATACCTATTTCTATAAAAACAGCTAAAGAAGAATTATACAAAACGTCTCTCCTAAAATCTGGTGACACAACTTTGACTGCTTATCAAAGTAAGCCAAAAAAAATGTTTTATTTCTCAGCACAATGCACCAAGATATAACAATAGCATCTAGTTCTAAGAAAAAACCGGAAACAGTACTATTCTACAACAGCACGAAGTATGGAGTAGATGTGGTAGATTCAATGAGCAGAAAATACACAGTAAAGGCGGCTTCTAGACGTTGGCCAGTTCATACATTTTATAACATTTTAGATTGTATAAAATGATCAATAACAGCAAAATTAAACGTAGAGACTTTTTATTGCAACTGGGAGAAGAATTGGGATCACTCTTGCATGTTAACTATAAAGTACAAAACTGGAGCGCCTCAATTCCAAGCAGATTTATCTGTAATACAGTCTACGACTGTATAATACGCCTTACGAATAAGCGTGTTTTTAACATGTTGTTTAAATTTAATTATAGACAGATGTAATAATTCCCGACTCTTTAACAATAATGTGTTCAAAACAATATCCTGAACAACATATAAAAACATAACAAATTGGTTCCATTGCTATTATTCTGATGAATGGATGGGTCTATTCAAAAGAGTATCGAAATAATTTTGATTAATTAAAAACGCATTGAAAAGCATACGTTGAATGCCACGGAGATCATCGGTGCTCACCAACAATATTTTAGCTGCAAATCGATATTTGATTATAGATTTTTTAAGAATTAAACGACCTTTTGAATTTTGAATGGACCCATTTTGACATGTTGTACAGAATATTTTTCAAAGCACATTAGCATTTGTTTCAAGATGCCGGAGATTATTTCTGTTTAAAAAATTAAATTGATTAGAGTAATTTTAAAACATTCATAATGGAAAAGTTTTTTTAGGCTTAACGATAGTGAGTTGATTTGGAAGGCTTAGAAAATTTAAAAAACAAAATAGAATATAAAAATAGACGATTTTAATTTCTTCCGCGCTTTCGTTAAAAGTTGCGAAGTTATCTTTGAATGACTGTAAAACGCAAACTAAGAGGTCCAATTGGCTCAAAATTTGACAGCGGTGTACTAATGGCCTGGAAAAAAGTTACACTACGCTGAGAACCAACAATTTGACTGTAACATTTCATATTGGTAGATTTTGGGATTTCAGTTACTAATATTAAAAGTCATTTCAATTCATTGTTAAGTTTTTATTTGTATTAAAATGAAATCTTGTAGGTTAAAGTCTTAAGATTAAAGTTATCTATCTGCTTGATTTTGATTTTATGGCCTTATCGTGTTTTTTTTTTTATTAAAAGATATAGAAGTAATGTTTTAACAATGCCTATTTTTGTTCCCCTTACCATGCTACAAAAATTATACAAAATAAAATCTATACTTTATGCGATAATGAAATTTATATAATGTTTTCATTTAATTATATTTTAGTACATGATCAGCTTATGTCTGATGATTGAGTTTAAGTGATCGTTCGTCAGTTTTTTGGTTAAAGGTCTAAATTAATCTGGACTAATTTTATTTGTACTTTCATCATCCGTTCAATATACGTAGATTGCTCTCATTTCATTTTTATACATTTTTTTTGGGTAGTGAATCTTAAATAATCCATCATGCTTTTGATAGCAAAACGCATCAAGAAGTTCGTTAACAATGTTAGTGTATTAATAATTAATACGATACTTCAGCTCAGACTGTACCACGAAACTATAACTAAGTAGAACTAACTTCAAAACCAGAACCAACTTAGTTGCACCGCGCTGGGACCGCACTATATAACCATGACATCATTATTTTCATTCCGTTGTTATATTTTTTTATAGTTAAACATTTTGAAACATTGAAGTATCTTGTTTTTATATTTGTATACAATATTTTAATGATTTTTTTTTTGTTACGTACTTTTACTTGGCCCACAAGTTTTTCTTTAAGTAAATGTCCTTTTGTGCTATAAGGGTTGGTTGGAAGAAATTCCTTTATGGAATAGGCCCGTCTTTGTACACATTTTAGCTAAGTTATATTTTTGTAATAGTTTAGTTTGTGTATTTTACCTGTTTTATGTGTACAATAAAGAAATCAATCAATCAAGTATTTCTAAAGTCAAAAATTTCAGATGAGAGTATAAATAGTATTAGCGAAGTATTTATGAAGATTAAAAACACTAAACTCAGTAGATTTATATAAACTTAAAACATTCCGTAAATTGAAACGTTTTCGTGTACTCGTTTATCATAATTAAATCAGCAAACGTAAGTAATTCGTAGTTAATGGAATTAAATTTCTTTTTTACTGCTCGAACTTTTTCAATTTAAAAGATTTTCAGTTATCGCGCAAGCGTTGTTTTGTTTTGAACTGCTTCTAGCAGTTACTGCAGTGCACTGAGTTGCCTAATCTATTGTTATATACAGTTAGTTCGTTATACCCAAAAATGTACAATAATACATCTTGGGGCGATTAATTTATCTCAATCTATTGAAAGGTGTGACGGCTCTGCCTTACATTTAAAGAAAAATATTAATAAAATTATAAATATTAAATATCTAAAATGTTAATATCCTTATCATACCTAAACAAAACAAAACCCTAGCAGAAAAGAGAGACGAATTTCTTAGCATTGCATGGATTCGCCGTGCGGGTACCGGGTCCATCGCGTTGCAGAGGAAGGAACCGTAGCAGAGCCCGGGACTTGTGACCCAGGTGTAGGTTTAGGAGCGCGCTCTTTATAGTGATCACTAACACTCACCTTCAACATTAATTTGCTTTAAATCCACGAAAAATTTTTATTCTACGTCACGGATTTCTAAAAATTAAGGTCTGATTCTGTCAATTATTTATTTTGCTAACGTTGAGATCAGATAAAATAAATAAATGGTAGCAAGATATATATGCCCAGTAAAAATTTACAAATAAATCAGTAATTAAAGCCATCGTGAACTGCCCTAATGACTTTTGCAAAGCCAATTAAATATTTAATCCGTGTCCCTTTAAGCGTTTTAAATTATATATTAATAAGCATTTCGGGTCAGCAAAATATTTAAATTACATTTTGCTTACATAATATTGTATCCTACAGATTCATGAATTTATGCCAAGTAATTAAAATTTTCTAGTTTGTAATATTATTATAATATATATTGTGTACAGTTTGCAGGTAGAAACGGTTGAAATGGCTTTAAAGGATGAGTTGAAATTTAAAAGCAATTTTAGGCAAATGAGTGCAGCGAAATCTGGCTCACCTTATCTTAACGTTGACTCTCCTCGGCGCAAGCCAAAGCTATTTTTAAAGGGAGATTAAAAAATTTTACTTTTACATTTCCCCGGTTTGTTTTTTTATACAATTATCTGGCCAAAGCCCACAGCTTCGCTCACATGAAGTCGGTGATTTTGTTATACATTGAGGGTTTTAATTTTTTGTGCGAAACACTAAATGTTTTAGCTACTAGTGAATTGACCTGTATTATTCTTTGAAAAATCGATTGAAAGTTCCGTTAATTGAAACGAGTCAGCCGTTTTGGAAATTTTCCCGTAACAAACAGACAGACATTATTAAGTATACAGACTATGTCCTGACCATAGTGAACACAACATAAAAAGAATGATCCAATTTGTTGCGGAAGTTATGGACGTATAAAAATTGCGTCGATGTATTTTTATTTATATAGAAAATATGAGAGCACATTATTAGTCACAGTCGGATAGATATGAATTTTTAATCGTTCTAGGTTTTATGATCTTAATATTCTTCAATGAAATATATACAAATATTGATTAATATATAATATTTTTATAACATACTAGCGGACCTAGCAGACGCTGTTCTGCTCGAACGTTGGGCTACTTCCTATTTACTGCATTCTATTATTCTATAATATTATTACAATTCCCTTTCCCGCCTACGTTCCCATTCCGTTCCTTTAATTATTCTATACGTATTTTGTGAATATAATAACTTCTACAGAAGCATGTTTTTTTGAACTATATTCAGTTTTTTACATCCACTTTAACAATATTTGCAGCTCGCATTCTTCTAATGCATATATGTCAAACGCGTTAAGATTACTTTAGAAATAATTGAATATGGGGGTTAAGTATTTTTCAATTTTCTAATTTTCCGCTCAATTTTCTTAGTTTTTTCTTTCTTATGAACCTTCTTCTGACAATAACAAACACAACAAAAAATGCTGTGACCAATGGACATAGGGATTCATTTAATTCATTTCATATATTAAGATATATATATATATATATATATATATATTCTTTATTTTTTAAATAGATAAACAAAATATACAAAAGGGTTTTTCCCTGTTTCATGTTTAACTGACGTAAAATTTATGGAAATATAATTTAATGACTAAGTTTACTAAGCAAGCAAGGAATCTAGGTTTTTTAATAGCATTGGGATGTTTGAATTTATGTTAAGGATAACTCATTGCACTACGCAGGCAAAGACGTGATCATCACCTAGTATATAACATAAACAAGACATACAAGTTTAATAATGTTCCTCAGAAGCGTGACAGGGGAACAGCGAGTAGAATTCTTAATTAAACTTCGCCCTACAAGATACTTGGATACAGAAGTAGTATAAAACATTTATAAAGATTCTTATGACAATTTTTGTGCAATTTTGTAGGTCTGAGAATCGGTCGTAAACTATTTTTTAAACCCCTAAGTGATAAGGGTGGCTGACGTGGATCGAAGATTGGAACCAAGTCGTAGACTACGGATAGTTATATATAAAATTAGCTGTTTTATATACGAAATAAGTATATTTTTCAATCCCACGTCTTGAATTATGCAACATTTTTTCAGTTTTCAGCAATTGTCCAAATGAAGAAATAGTTTTGGTACCAACATCCTTAAGTTCTATATTAAAACAATAATTTTCGTCTACATGGCAGTTTTACTATTTCGCGCCATCTTGTAGCTACGTGACAGGAATGACTTTTTGTGAAGGTGTTATACCGGTCTAATTTTATACCGTTATAAGTTTAAATATTTATGCATTTCTGTTCATAATTTAGAAGTTACATAAGACAGACAGACGAAGAGAGCGAAGCTATAAGTGTATCTTGTCAACGGAACCCTAAAAACTGTCCTTTTTATTTACCACTTGTTGAACAGCCTGCGCCTGCCCGTTTCCCTTTATTATATACACGTAGTTGATACAGAATTAAATTTTGAACAATTTAAAAAAATAAAAAAGTTAGTCCTTCGAGCCGGATTTGAACCAGCGACCTATGGATCACTAACGAATACCAACTACAGTCCACCGCTCTACCAACTGAGCTATCGAAGGCTCGCGTCACATAGCGATTTTGTGGTATATATAGTGTTATTAAAAGGGAATTTTGGTGAAAAAATGAAGCAAAATGAATAGTCAGAAGATTAAAAATACGGTACGACGGAATGTAGAGAAGTCAACTTTTACCTATCGCAAAGTATGAGTCAAAAATTATTTTTTTTGTGTGTGTATGTAGGTGAACTGCAGGGTAAAGCTAAATATATGTATATATATTTTTAGAAGAATTTAAAGTACATATGCTGTAATTTAGTATTCAAATATTTTCAATACCAATAAATACCATCTACATAAAAATCGATCGTTGTTCGTTGCTTCCGCCAAAACTCGAAAACGGTGATACCGTTTTAAATTCTTTTGTTTTGTTTCATTCTTCTTATTTCCGGTAAGTTCAAAAGATAAGAAAAGAAAGAAAGGAAAAGTTCAAACATTATTCTACGTCTGTCGGTGTCGCTAGTGTGGTATAATTTAGGATAACCTGTATTTAACATTTCATACGTTACCAAGTCAAATATCAATAGGTTCCCCGCTAAACCGATGGCACCCACTTAGGTGTCAACTAAATCGTACGAAAGTACCATTTATTTTTTTCATTTTTGTTTCTTAAAGACGGTTTTCTTTTTATTTACAAATAATTTATTTTTAATTTTTTAATGTATATGTATTATTGTGTATATATGTTATGGGTAGCTCCATTTGTTCCACTGCTTTAATGACATGTTTCGGAGTTGACTTTCGCCGTGCGGCTAATCTCTTTACAAATCGCTTCAGCCGCATCGCTAGCCCATTTACACAGTTGACTGAAATCGCAGGCGGCTAGCCCATTTCCTCCGAAAATGTTAAGCAGATTAGGTTTTCGTGCCGGGATAGAAGTAGTTAGTTAGCAACGGGCGATCGCCTGCAACTGATCGTTTTCACGGTCGATTTTATTCACCAGCCACATGCCGACGGTCGCCGTGCGGTCAAAGTCGGAAGCTACCCAACTTTAGGCCTTGTGAAGCTAGCCGAATTTCCATTTAGACGGTAAATTTTCGCCGCGCGGCAAAGGCTTTCGGCTTTAGTCACCCCCACATAAACGGAAATATCGTCAATGTATTTGAGCAATTTTTAGACTTTTGTAAATTTTTAAAAACCTTCCCTTATATTATCTTTTTTTGCTAATTGTCTTAAAAATAATGAAACATTTAGTAAGTACATTGTCTCCATGATCAAAATTCAGACATACAATGAATTTCGTATCAATTTGACGGTAGCATATTCTAAATGAATAATTTATACCGTGAGAATAGTGCCTGTCGCTGCTGTGATTCTATGCGTCGTTAATATTTTGAGTACATGAATATTGGATAACCAATTTGAACGCTTCCTCGTCTATTATGTAATAGTGATGGCTTTCTTACATAGTTTCCTGGATGGAGATATTGTGGTTTACAAATCTATGTATATCATAAAAATGGCCAAGATCGTGTCAAGATATGCTTATATAGAAGGGTTCCGTTTCTGATACGCTATAAACGTATTTGTTAAATAACTTCATAAGTTGTTGTCTTATTTCGTTCAAAATAATTTTCCTAAAGAGTTTTTTGGCATGTTCTATCAACATGGTAATTTTGAAGTCTACGTCTAATAATTTGGAAATGCTACTGGGGGGGGGGGGGCACCTGGGGGGCAGGCGGACGAATGGAAAGGGGGGAGGGGCGTGTTCATTTCATTAATTTCAGTTCATTTCATTAATTTCAGTTCATTTCATTAATTTCAGTTGATTTCCGTTCATTTCATTAATTTCAATTGATTTCATTAATTTCAGCACATTTCAGTTCATTTCATTAATTTCAGTTCATTTATTTAATCTCAGTTGATTTCATTAATTTCATGTAATTACCTGTCTTATTTAACCAGTACTGCTCCTTAATCTTGGACCTATCATATGAAACATTGTGTCCGACCACTATCCGAGGTCTATCCAAGTCTCCACATGGTTTCAGTCCATCAGTTTCAAGGGGTATTAAATCCTCATAAGCTATGCTGTCATAGTGTTTGTGAGCATCTCCAGCCGCCAAAGAGTCACTCACCCAGCCATACCTGAAAATACATGTAATAATAATGAATATATAAATGAATTTTTCATTATTATAATGATGAGACTTTCAAAGCAATGCATGGATTCACCGTACGCGTGCTGACCGGGTGCGGGTGCATTGAGTTACAATGGAAAGATAGAAAAGGATAGAGAGAGAAAGAAAGAGAGACTCTAAAGTTGAGTAAATGGAACAATTCACTTTACAATTTATTTATCTTTATTGCTATATTTTTAAACTTATTATATACTAGCTGTCTCCCGCAACTTCGTCCGCATAAATTAGAACATGACTTTAGCCCTCGTTAATCGGGTCCTATTAAAAAATGCGTCCATTACTATGTCTTCTTACTATAAACTAGCTAAAAAAATGAAACAAAATATTATTTTTGTCTTGTTCCATTTCTTTTTTTCAGAAGATATGTTAACTTTTTTAAATTTTAACTCTTGATTTGTAAACGAACGCTCTGATCCATTTTTTTAACATCAGGGTTAGTCAATCCTTACAAATATTATAAACTAGCTGCGCCCACGACTTCGTCCGCGTAAAATTAGGCTTAACTTCAATGTTAGCGTGATAATACATATATAGTCTTTCTTTATAAATGGACTATGTAATACTGTAAGAATTTTCATTATCGGACCAGTAGCTCCTGAGATTAGCGCGTTCAAGCAAACAAACTCTTCAGCTTCATGTATTATTATTAATTAGTATTAGTCTTGGTATTGGTACTGGAACTGAAACTGGTACTGGTACTGGTACTGGTACTGGTACTGGTACTGGTACTGGTACTGGTACTGGTACCGGTACTGGTACTGGTATTGGTATGGGTATTGGTATTCATATAGACTAGTATAGATTTGAAAGTGACTAACAGTTACGTTTTAACTCCTACACAACTTAATCAGTTTTGATGAATTTTGTCATGGAAATAGACTGGACTTTGGAAATGAAACTTAGGCTACTTTTTGTCGCGAAAATGAAATTTGAAAGAAGTAAAGTTTGTATGAAAGTCTAATAAAGCAACGTAAATGAAGTCGCTGGCTGGAGATAGTGATAAATAAAACTGTGTTAGCAAAAAAATTGTTCGCAACTTGCACTGCGGATCAGTCCGTCCGACGGCGTCCACGATCGAAGACGCCGCCATACCGTTCCTGTATCATCTGTCCGTAACAATATTATAATACTTAAGACTTTAAGTAATTCTTTTCTCAAAAGGGGCTCCAATGGTAAAGAAAATGGCTGAATATTAAATAAAATATTTAATTATTATTATTATTATATAATAATAAATAATAATCTGACTATGTCGCTTAAGTCGTAATGTATTGATTCAATAATGAAAATGGTAATTAATTTAATGTAAATATTTATGTCGTATTGTATAAATATTGTTAAAAAAGTCAGGATTCCATTTCAATTCAACATTAGATACAGGGAACGCGTATCAATAATTTAGTAACCAATATTTGATTTAATTAATAAAACATTGCGTATTTTAATTTCACTTATATAATAATGTCATTAAACGCCCTCTATATTTTGAAGAACTAACCCTCTATATTATAAACGCTGCTTATAATCTTGACGTTGCCATGCAGTGCGATTAATCTAAAAGGCAACATACAATTATAGTAGCAAGACAATTATTATTTTTTTTTCTCAACAGCCATAGTGTAATGCAAATCTTCCGCATCGCGACCTCAGATTTAAAAACACCTCGATTTTTTTCATTCCAAACAATCGCCGAGGACGACAGTGAGTTATATGTCAACATTAATTTACTCGCATAAACAATGTCCTTGTAATCTTCTTTTTAATTAAATGTCGGTCTAAAGATTTTTAGTGGTCTGGGAACACAGACGCCGGGAGAGCATTCCACGCCTTAGCCGTTCGGATAAGGAAAGAAGCATCGAAACGGTTCGTACGGGATGCCAGCATATCGACAATCTAAGGGTGAATTAAACTAATTTCATCTATCAAATTTAAAGAAGGAGGTGCTGCTGTATTAGAAGGTAATAATAAAAATCTTCATAATCTTATTGAAGGTATAAAATGTATTATCCTCTTATTTAGTAATAATCTTCGAGTATTTAACCGTTCATAATTAATATTAGATAAACAAAATATACTTAAATCTTAAGAGCAGTGCTACCATAACTGCGAATTGTGTTAACGATAACTATTGGTGGTTGTTAGACAGCAAAGGGATGGAAGTTATGGGTGCCGATGAAAGCAAAGTGTTAATTCTATCTGGGATTGTTCACTTAGGTCCTTGAGACCAATAAAGATGATAGTGTAATCACGTCTTTGTACTATCGATCTCCAACACTACTTATAAAATTAAATAGAAATAAAGTTTTAAAGACAATTATATCTTAAGTAACAATTTTCTCCTTTTCTAGAAGGTTAAAGATTCATACCGATGTCATATTATTTCATTCGCCCGTTGGCGCAGTGGGCAGTGGTTCGATTCCCACCTCGATTTTGGGTGTATTATCTATACCTGTTAGTTTCAAGTTCTGCCTGGCCTACATATCAGAAGATTACTAATTATTATTATTTTTTTAGTGATATCTTAGAATATATATATATATAAATGAAATCGATGTGTCTGTCTGCGATTTAGGTAATCGCCTTTATTTCATAGCGTCAGGCTTAAACCAGTATGAAATAATGCTTTTTTTTTAATTTTTTGACTGTAGTCTAGGGTGCTCTTTGAAACGGCTTATCAAAGCTTGTTAAGAATATTAGTAAAAAGTAAAGACTCTATAGGGTAGTTTTTATATCGAAATTATTTATAATACAGTTTGTGATAAATATAACAGACATTTTCTGTTTAAGCGCGGTTCATCTTAGGCCACATGATCATTTTATTTGTTTATTTACAATTTTTGTACCAAAATAACATATTTAAATTAAGTTACAAGGAATTGAGTGCACATATAATAACTTATATCTTAAAAGAGATTTCGTCCAGAAACCTTTAAATCGTAGGAAATTAATGGGAAGAGAATTGGGTCATCAAAGCTGCGCGACCCATGAACTCAATAAATAGGGTCCTTTATTTGTATTAAGTATTAAATAATTATTTCTCAGTAATATATGTTAATACGTCTTTTACTCACGAACGTACTTATAGGGTTTGTCCGTATATTTGACCAATATACGCCCTGATTAACTGAATCCGGATGTCTTCGAAACCATTCGGGCAAACACGATTACCATTTTCGTGAGTAAAAGCAGTATTTACATAATATATTAGAGTACCATTCATGAGCGGCTTAGTCAAATGATTATATACTAAACTAGCTGTTTTCCGCCATTCAAGCTCGCCATTGCTTAGAATGTTTGAAGGTAGCGCTCTGAGCCTCTGGTAAACATGTGTTAAAACAGTAAAAGTACAGATGGCAACCTTATCTATATAAAACCTTTAGTTTCGTCTACTTTTAGAGATTGGCCATAACATAGAAATAGACGAAAGAAATTGTTGTTACTTGTTAAGACTTATGTATATATGTGCATACAGTCAGGCGTATTTACTACTAGTTGTTACCCGCGACTTCCTCCGCGCTAAATTAGGTGAAAATTTATATAAAATTTTTTATAGCTTCCCTCGATAAATGGGCTATCTAACACTTAAAGAATTTTGCAAATCGGAAGAGTAGTTTCGGATTAACGCGTTCAAGCAAACAAACAAAGTTCTTTAGTTACCTATACATATATTAGTATAGATTAAGTAAGGAGAGTCTATAAAGTTGAAGAGTTCGTTTGTTTGCTTAAACGCGCTAATCTCAGTAACTACTGATCCGATTTGAAAATTTCTTTCAGTGCTGGATAGCCCATTTATCGAGGGCGAATCCATTTTTTTTTATTAATTTTACGCGGACAAAGTCGCGTGCACAAGTAGTGCAATTTAAATTATTTTTTTTGTAATCTTTTATGACAATTAATATAAGTATTTACGTTCGTCATGACCACGCTTCGATGAAATCTTAAATAGTCAAATGTATACATGTGTGTGTAAATCGTTTGGCATTGGTGTGCGTTAGGTTTTATTTAATAGTTACTATATTCCTTCGAAATGGCTTGACCGATTTTTATGAAATTTTATATGCATATTCAGTAGGTCTGAGAATCGGCTATTATTTATTTTCCACACTCTTAAGTGATTAGGGTGGCTCACGCGGACAAAGTCGCGGGGTACAGCTAGTAAATATTTAAAATTCGAACCTTGTCATTCGATTCCGATAAATTATACGCGTGAGTTTAAAGCCGTTTTTATAATAGCTATGAATTTCGCTGACGCAAGTCTAAATTGTAAAATACTTAAAATATTACATTTAGAACATTTGTGCACGACAGTCTTTGTTAACGCTAGTATCATGCATCTAGCATTCCAGAAATAACTGAGCTCTCACTGACTGGATATTGCTTACTCAGTCAGATGAGCTTAACACTTCTTTGACAAAGGAGGCTTAAATACCAAGTATTTATCGCTACATAAACAAAGAAAAAAGTACATAAAGTTTTATTTTACTCCCCAGTTTTCCTAATCCTTTTTTATATGAGATTAAGGATTAATCGTCATAAAAACAAAAACACCAAATTACACCTTTAAAAAAACTACTTTCATCCGTTTTATTTATGCTTGTTCAAGCTCTATGGAAATTGATCAAAATCACTTAATACTCATAAGGTAAGTGCTTCACGTACTTTTTATTTATTTTTTTATTTAAAATTAATTTATACAGCAAGTTCTATGTATATAATTTCATATCCAAAAACCTCTCATGAGTTTGTTGGGAATTTGGGGTTACAACAATTTACGTGGGACTTATCGATTTATCGAGGAAGGCTATAGACTGTATATCGTCACGCTAAAATTGAAACAATTTTTTACCCAATTTTACGCGGTCGAAGTCGCGAGCACAGCTAGTTTAAAATATTCCTTAAAGTTTAAAAAATTCCTGTGCGGAGATTCTCGAGGAGAGTAAAAGTAATAGAGGTTCTTGGTCCGTCTTCACCAAGTCACGGGTTTTCGGTACTAATCTATACTAATATATAAAGCTGAAGAGTTTGTTTGTTTGTTTGAACGCGCTAATCTCAGGAAGTACAGATCCGATTTGAAAAATTCTTTCAGTGTTAGATAGTTCTTTTATCGATGAAGGCTATAGGCTATATATCATCACGCTAAGATCAATAGGAGCGGAGCACCCATGAAGAATGTTTCAAAATCGGGGGTTCTTTTCCCCATTTGGGAGCTTTCGCTGCGTGCGCTGCGTAAATGGTTAAAGTTTCGCAAAAGTCATGTATGACTAAATTGTTTTCCATTAAAAGTTCTAAATAAAAGTCATATGTCAATCTTTTAAAGTTGGCTCAGTATAACCTTTTTTATGCTAACCAAATTTGTTCTAAAATAATGCCTTATTTGTTAAGGTCTTTTTATAAACATAATATTAATCTTTATCCAAAAACTATTTTTAAACCTCTAAGTGATGAGAGTGGCACACGCGGATGAAGTCGTGGGGTACAGATAGTCTGTTACTATCCACTGCGCCAACGGACCAGTCATAGTTTTTTAATGACGTTGTTTTACTACTAGTTTAGGGTGGTCCAACTATCTGCCTTAGCCTTAATACTCATTTGTACCAATAATGATTTGTCTATAGTGGTTTTACTATGTTGCTATAAAAATTATTCTTATTCTTAAATGAGCAGAGCCAAAAACACGCGTTAAAAATTGCTTAGGAAACGGAGATTGTTTTCGCATTAGGTAGGTTGCTTTCATAAGCAAATTATCTATTATTTCAGTTGAATTAAAAATGTGTCTGAAATAATAATTTTAGCTGAGTCACACATAATTTGGAAAAACAACAATAAAATGTGTATAATCGAAATATTATTGTAGGTTATTTACATGTAGTTTGTTATATTATAAACGGCCTACATTTATTTGCTAATGAATTTTATAATAATAATTTTTTTTTTTGTTTAAACTTTTACGTCTGCTTTTGTGAAACTTTAAAACGACATTATAGTAACAAAATATGTATTTTAATAATAGTTAATTAAGTGATTAATGAAATTGAAGTGTTATTTTATTATTTCTTTTAAACTAAAATAAGTTTTTTGCTAAAAAGACAAAAATAGCTGTATCTCAGTATTGGATGGAGATATTGAAATAATTCTTTGATTGGCTGATACAGGACGTTTAAACGAAGCTGTCTGAATCATTAGCTCATTTTAGTCCTAAAACTTAATCGGTCAGTTTGAGGCTAAGTAATTGGTACTAGTGTGATTAATATTTGGACAAACGGAAAAATTACCAAATAGACCTTTAATGTCTTAACGGATGTACATGACATCCCGGAAAGGTACCAGGTTGCGCACAAAAAATTTATTACCCTTACCTTAAAAAATACCCTTGAAATTGTATAAAACCATACATTTTTTATTTATTTTTTTATTTAAAAAGGTTCGCCAGCAGTTGTCACGTACATAAAAAAACATACATAATAATGAAATTAACTTATTGCACAACTTTATTAAGTTAGGCATCACTTTCAAAATAGTATAATAAAATTTATAGTGACAGTATAAAAGTTAATGTTAAGTAAGATAATTCAAGTTTAGTTGTTGAGTTAAATTAAATTATGTTAAGGTAAGTTAAGTTGAGTTGAGTTGAGCAGATAAATAATATAACAACAGTACTTGAAGCTGACAAAAGAAATACTTATGATACTGAATAAGATGGTACCGAAATTTCGATTTTCACAACCCCCAAATAAAGAAAAACTTATTTCGTAACAAACACCGGGGAAAGCGCCCAATTTGATCCAATCTAAATCCAATTACACCGTACCAGGTTTAGTCACACGAAAGGCAGAAATGTTGAAATGAGGCTTTTACGGTGTAGAACAGAAAATTATTTGAGCCAGGCTGAAATTGTTGGCTCCGTAGCGTGCGACCAAACTCACGCTATGGATGTTATTTTGCTCCCCTCAATTTATTCTCTGGAATGCAAGGGTGGACGTTGAATATCTCACGGATTCTTCATCAGAAGAAGCGCATGAACCCGCGCTTCCACCGCAGTCACGCCGCGCGCTTTTCCCGTCGCGGCACTGCTTCGTAGCGGGCTCATGAGGAAGGACCCCGGACGGGTTCGAAACTAGTCGGGCAATCCCGATATAACATACACGTGAGTTTAAGAGCCGTTTTATAATAAGTAAAATATATTCATGTCATGGAATTACAGTAACACCTTACTCTGTTAATTACTTGTGCATTGTATTCTTGTATGGTAAAGCCGGAACTGTTACGAACACAAATTTGGCGGGTTACCAGTTTTAGCACAGCATTGTCTGCTGACCTCTGCAACCCATTCTTATTTAAATTTTTTACTTGCGTCAAGTATGTTCAGTTTTGAGGCAACCATATGTTTTATACTGTTAAGGCCACCTTGA
The DNA here is from genome assembly GCA_024363005.1 of Charaxes varanes. Taxonomy (NCBI): domain Eukaryota; kingdom Metazoa; phylum Arthropoda; class Insecta; order Lepidoptera; family Nymphalidae; genus Charaxes; species Charaxes varanes. Next base: position 10,949,718 of record JANCMC010009603.1, read on the forward strand.
CTCCTGCCCTTTGCCTTATTCAATTATTTGACATAAACCTTAATTACATATTTTCTTACTCATTTCAGTTAAGTAGATTTTAGTACTATATTTGGCAAATTTGGTAAATCTAAAAAATTTTAAAAAAAAAGAAACGTCGATGGAGATTCTGGAAGTGTCTAACGTTGTCCAATTTTAGAACACACGTATTCTGGCCACTAAGAATTCACAGATTTTATATTAGAGTAAATTGCAATATTGAATAAAGTACACATAATATACAGAAATACTTTTTATAACATTATGCTGACTATGTTATTGTTTATTTTTTCCTATATATAAGGAAAATCATCGTTAATATGTGACATAAACAACCAAACAACCATATTTGGTATGGCTACTGATATATGTTATTACAAGGGTCATTATAATATTATAATTAGATGTGAAAATAGAACTTATAACCACATGTAATGATTAAAACAATATTCCTGTCTCAAATAATAATACTAATTTTACATTATTTTTAAAGCAGGAATTTTGTTGAACTACAATATATGACAGTAAATACCACTGCATTTAACGTTTTACATAATCTGTTACCAAGCACAGAATAAAAAGATATTTATCTTTGACTCAGAGTGTAATAGTGACTTAAAGATAAGGGAGGCAGCGACCTTAAATTTGTAGTCTCTAAAGCGTTGTGGGGATCTATTGGATTACGTATGTAGATTAGGTGCAGAAACGAAAGAAAAGGTTATGTTAAGGTAAGGTCATATTGTCAATAATGCCTGGAGCGCGGTTTTATGGAACGCGTTATGGTTTTAGCTACATTACCTTGAGAAAATCGTCAATCCTTTGATTTCTTTCAAAATAAAATAAAAAAATAATCGCGCTCCAATATTTTTAGGTGACGTTTTTTTACAACTTCGTGACTGACTTCCCGTTTTCTTACGTTACGCTTAATCCGTCAGATTATTGAAATGTAAACTTGTCACCGTGTAATTAACTTACCTTATCTTAATCTGACGTGCCTGAGTGTGTTTATGGATTCTATAAGGGTCCAATAACCAACCCCCTATAGTAAGAGTTCACATTTGTTGGGCGTACGTTACAGGGTGCAAAAACTCCCTACATGGCTTTGTGACGCGCTTGAGTATTGCGCGAAATCCCCTCTCGGGCTCGCTACTATAATGAAATAAAATATAATGGCCAGAGATGATGCTCTTAAAGCTGAAGTTATTATTATTACGGTGTCATATTTAGTATTAGTATATTTAGTATTAGTATTATAATATATGTGGCTACTGTTTAGTCCATTATTATTAACATTGATATGGAACGTTTATAATAATGTTTTAAATAAAGAGATTTTTACTAAAATAATAAGTAATAAAGTAATTGTAGTATGTAATAATATCAGCATAAATAAATAATTTCAGACATATTTAAGGGTATATACAAACTTATTATGTCCTTCTTTGTATTGGCGTTTTGTCGAGGAACCTCCTAGATTTACTTGTCGTTGTTAGTTTTTTCCAGCAAGCCAGTTTTTCTCAGCGTTGCAATATAACAATTTTATACTCATAGAATGCCAAGCTATCCGAAGAAATTATATAATATGCCCTTCTTTAAACGTCCACATAGACAACTAAGTATAGATTATCTTATTCCTTGAAAATGTTCCATATACCTACTGTCTCTTATTTTTCTAGACCTTTAACCGTCACTTGGGGTGGGCTCTTCTTGCCCGCGTTCTCCAATTAGCAAGATTTGGTGCTCCGTCAATTATTACAAAATATTTCATATACTGCTATTCGATAGTTATGTAAACGCAAAATGATCCTGCTGCTATGTCATCCTAGAATACACTCAAATGACTAGAACACGTACAATAATTTATCATCATGATTAAACTGTATAGAATATTTAATACAAGTACGGCGGATTATAAGAAAATCAATTTGCATTATTTGATTAAACGTGGTAAAGACGAAGCTATAACAAGGTAGAATCTGATAAAACAAACTAACCCAAAAATTGGTTTCTTAGTTAAACTGAGAAAGCAAACGGGATAGCGAATTGTGCAAACAACTCCTGAAAATTAGGATTCCAATTTGCATGAATTTGCATGCCGACTACGACGGTCTACCGTCGACCATTATCATCTGGATAAAATTGCTTTTAAATAAAACGCTGATAAGTAAGCGGTGGCGCAGTGTGCTATGTAATTACTAATTTTGGGTGGTAAAACTTTAAAGGAAATTAATAGTAAATTTACAAAGTATTTCATTTTTTTTAAATCGATATATTTTATACGAATATTCAAAACTTTTAAATAAATACTTTTAATTGAAATTAATTACCTGTGAAAACTGTGTGTGTTATTACTAATTTTGGGTGGTAAAACTTTAAAGGAAATTAATAGTAAATTTACAAAGTATTTCATTCTTTTAATCGATAAATTTTATACGTATATTCAAAACTTTTGAATAAATACTTTTAAATGAAATGAATTACATGTGAAAACTTTTTATTATTATGGCTTTCATTATTTTTTTCAGCTTCTGTTGTTAACTATTAGCTGTAAGTTTTCCTTCAAATAGAAATAAAAGAAAATAAATAATTCATTATGGCAAATTATGTCATTTTTAGAATTATTCTTATGTAGTTATGTTCGACTTTGTAGAAATATTTTTTTTTCTTATCCAGCAGGATATCCTGATCGTGATTGATTAACCACCAGAAGTTTTGCACGCGCAACTTGATTCCGAAAATTTTTATTACTCACATATACCTGTCTTAGGTATAACTAGACCCTACATTTCATAAGAAATTCATTTCAATTGTTAGATAATAAGTTTTTCCCAAAGCTGCGCGGAAATAGTGACATTACATTCGAAAATATAATTCACGAATTTTGCCATTTACGGATACCCAAATTAAAAAAAGCACGCGCCTGCAATGTTGTATGAAATTTCGTTATTGTCTCCTTTTTCAAATTTCAAACTTAAAACGCGCCGCAATGTTGTATGAAATTTCGTTATTGTCTCCTTTTTCAAATTTCAAACTTAAAACGCGCCGCAATGTTGTATGGAATTTCATTATTTTAGTGTTTTTGAAATTCGAACAGGAGACACGACTTATCTACAAAAAAAAGATGATTCAAAAAATGGCGGCACTATTTAATTATAGCCTTGAGGCAAAATAAAAAATGAGGCAAAATAGGGCACGTTCGTTTTACTATTATTTATTATTTTACCTTTTGGGCTGTATGGCTGCGTTACCTGTGCTTTATGAAAACCGAAAAATGTAATATAATAACTCTTAATAGTAATTAAATTATTAATAATTTTCGTATAGATTTTTGATTTAGTTCCTTGCATTTTTTTGAGAAAAGTACTATGTAAGTCACGACAGAAACAACAATCGTCTAACTCGTATTTTATTAGTCCTCGCCTACAGCTTGGCTAAAACTCTACTCGTCCGGCAATTGGTTGTTTTCTGCGCCTCGGCAACAATGTACTATTTCCGCGACAATATAGCGCGTCTTTATATTTTTGCAGACACAAGTTTTTATAGAGACCGCAAGAAAACAATAAAGTTACAATGTGTCGCTCGTAAATAGAACACAATTTATGATAAGCATGTTATCATATTGCGATTTCTATGGAATTTCTTTGTTTCAATTTAAGAGATATAGATAAAAGAAAAAATTAGAATAGTGAGTATTTTTAACGAACAATTAGGCGACCCGCTATATAATGTCTTGCCCGTACTTTGGGTCGTCTGCTTTTAACCGATTTAGCAATGATTTTAGCCATACTTGTTGAGACTTGTAGCCATGTTTGTCCTCTCTATAAAATATGACATTGGCCGAATGTTTTATGAAATAATAATTTTACATGGCACGTCATTCAGTCAAGAAGTCTAGTAGGTACTAACATCTACTATTAGAAGTAGGTTTTCCGAAGTAATGACCATTTCATTTTTAGTATTTTTAAATAATCATTTGACTTCATTTTTTTTGCCCAATTCGGCTACAAGCATGGCGCTATCTCTAATTAAAATTATTGAATCGATCGAGGAATGTTTGAATTAATAAAATTAATTCAAACATTCCTCGGATTTGTCTTGATTAACAAAGAAGTCATGAATACACATATCGGCAGAAACGCTACAAGTATGCAAATATAGATAGTGTGACGAGTCCAGTACACCAAGTCGATCAAGGTAAACTTGATAGTGCATAAATGGCCTAAAGAAAAAAAAACAAAATTAAAAGTAACATTTATAAACTAGGTGACGCGCACCACATTTTCGAGTTTAGTATAAGTCATCAATTTAGATCAACAACATGCTTGTAAATAATTAAAAAGTTTTTAAGCTCTTTATGCAAAATTGTTGATGGCTTAGATAACAAAATAACAAAAAAGGGTATTCTGGATTAACTGAATACTGCCTGGAACACCATTCGGTTCCAAATATCTCTAATTTATACTTTACTAGCTGTTTCTCGCGACTTCGCCCGCGCAAAATTAAACTTGCAGGAATCGTTAGACTTCCCTAATTTGGCCCTATCGAAAAATCCGTTCTTACCGGATGTCTACTAACTATACACTAACATCCCTGCCGAATTTCATCTTTACACGTCCCGCGGTTTTCTAGATTTCGTGTTAAGTTTTTTTTTTAAATATTAGGAATACTTTTAAGGTATGTCTAATATTCCCTTTTCCCCTCCTACTAAGCTTAAATTAAAAGCTTGTATTTATGGTTTTTAATTTTTTGTGAAAAACCTTAATTATCTTCCCTTCGAACCTTCAATTCTTTTCAATAACTATCCAAAATTAATTGACAACAAAATATGGCTATAAAGACACTATTAAGATTGATTTTCTTGTGCATCAGCGGCAATACTTGCTTAGGTTATAACCACTAAAAATAAAGGGTTAATAATTTGTACACTTTATTTGATTGAATGAATTCTTAATATCGCGTATTTACGTTTTTCTACTAATCGACAAAGGCATTTGTTCCTCGTACCTATGTGATATGACTTTCTTAATGTAAACAAAAAATAAGACAGTAACCTCAATGTTACACAAAAATCTCAAATATTCCAGTCCAATATGTATCTATATAATTCGATAATAGCACTTGTTTATTTAAAACATATAAAACCACACAATATTTGAAAGTATCGTAAAATATTAAACGTCACTTACCGTGTAATAAGATAGCAGACCAGCATTCTCGTCCAAAACGAACCACCTATACTGCCATCCTTTCATCACATTTGTCCACTTGCTTAAAGAGCCCTCCATCATGATTAATAAACTCAAAAACAATTTAAAAACTCATCAAAAATAAAGACAGTAAATTTTACACTGCGGCAGAACCCATCCACCGTAAATAATCCATATGTTTGACATTAAGTTGCGGGTTGCCTACAAACGAATTTATATGTTGCTGTTTCAAAAATAAGTTATCAACTTGGCTTTAAAATTTATAAATTATTGTGAGAACGTTATATTTAACGTTACTTTGTGGCTGGTTATTTATTTTTTTAATTGAAATAGGATCGAAATCTGCAAGAATATATATATTAGTTTTTTATTACTTAGCGGTATTTTCTTATACTTCGGTATGTAATAATTAATAATTTTATTGCTTTCTCAAAAACCGCTTCACCAATTTTGATAAATTATATGAAAGCACCACAGTATTATAGTCGATCAAAAATATATATATATTAAAACAAAAACTAATATATACAAAAAAAAAAAACAAAAAATAATCACTGTCATAAGAGGTTTATTACCCCTGGTTGAACTCTAAAAGGTGAACTCACGTTTATGCCAATCCATTTGGAACAGACTATAACTCCTAAAATCATATTTAAAGACCTAGTTATAAATGCAACGAGGCCGTAAAAACAAAAAACTTGTCTAAACATGTCTACATATTCTAAACATGACGGCCAATTATAAAAAACAAAGTCATTAAGAATCTGGCGTGTTGAATCAACTAAAGATGCATTACGGTAGGGTGACCACTTATTGAATGACTCGGGATATTTGCAGGACTATATTTATTTAAGACAATTGGCTCAACAAAACATGACGATCGTTTTCTTGAATTTTTAATTAAAAGCATGAGTTATACAATATATTACCTTTTTTCAACAGTGTTATAATTGGTTTTGTAAACGTTTCCTTGATCAGTGCCGGTTATTAAAAACCACACAGATTGTGGTACTTTGTAGTTTTCAAGGACAAAAATGTACAACCACTTCGAACTACGTCTGGCTCCGGCATAAAAAGAACGGGGGATAATAAACTCGTTGTTAGAAAGGAGTGTCACAAAAACTGGTGTCGGTAGCGGGCGCGTGTAACACTATCTCCAAATCGACATAAAATGGTAGTCATTGAGGCGGGGAGAGCGGAAACAGCAAATCTTTGCTGTAAACCGAGATGTAACGTGTACCGCTCGTTTTTTGTCCTCGGCCTTTCGAAACGCTTTAACTCAATTGATAATTTGCTATTTGGGATTAGTTTTTTCTTTATATCATCGCTGGCTGCTTCTCGAGACTTCATTCGCGTAATATTTCCACTGAATTTCTTAATCTGGCTCTGTCGCAGATTCCGTTCTTAACGGTCTTTTGTCTAAGTACTGACTACAAAGTATTCAATTAATATACCTATTCAAGTTCAACAAAAAGTAATATATTTATTCAACTTATATGTATATACTAATATGTAAAGCTGAAGAGTTTGTTTGTTTGCTTGAACGCCCTAATCTCAGGAACTACTGGTCCGATTTGAAAAATTATTTCAGAGTTAGATAGCCCATTTATCGAGAAAGGCTGTAGGGTATGTATAATCACGCTAAAATTGAATCTATTTTTTACCTAATTTTACACGGATAAAGTCGCGGGCACAGCTAGAATGTCATATAATTGACTGGCCCACTAAGAAAAGTATATTCTGATAAAATTCTTTTAGATTTTTCCGTTACTTGGGGTCATCCTTTCTCGTCCGCGTTCTCCATTTAGCGCGATTTGATGCTTAGTCCGTTTTTAAAAGAGCCTCTTTCAGTTATTTTTCGACCGTCGTCAATCAAAGTAAAATAAAACTGTTTAATCTTGTTACAAAATTTCTTGGATATAATTCTGTTACCATACGTTCATAGTTTTCTCAAAAGAAAATGTATAAAAAAAAAGATTTGGACTATTTTATTTTTCAAAGTCAAGATAAACTTTATTAAGCCATTTGGCAAAACCTTTTTTATTGTTTGTGTATTTATACATTACAAAAATATTTAAATGTCGTTATGATTCTTAGATATTGTTTATTGCAGCTTTGGTGGAGTTCCACGAAAGCTGCAATGAATAAATCGTTTAGAAAATGTTTTCTCAATGATTTTAATATGTTTAAGTACTAATAAATTACGACATTTAATTTTAAACTTTTTGGTTTCAAGTTTCATGAAGTCTAACTGGAGTTTTATAAGCTTATACGTTAAAAAATCATATAACTATCGGTAAACATGGGCATTGGGAATATTTTGTCAAAGTATGTAACGATCCTTTTTTTGGTTTCCGCAGCATGGATAAAAAGGAATGATAAATATTTGTTCTTAGAGTTCTGCAGCAAAGAATATATAAGATTCATCTTGATTGCTTCAGTCCCTTCAATGCACTTTAGAACACCCACGCATTGTCGACTCTGGTATTCGGACGCGTCAGTCCAATTCGGTTGCATACCAAAAAGATTTCAAGCGTGGCGCTGCCTCTAATGGAATTGAGGAGTGCGGCGCTGACGGGTAATTCCAGGTGTTCTGGAATTTGGTCAGACCATCTTTTGGGACTTTATCTAGAGTCCGAAGTAAATAAAGATAATTAGAATCAAAAATATATTAAGCATACTAACACCACAATGAAACATGAAATTGACTAACATGCATTTGAAATGTAAATTTAATATTCGGAATAAATAAAGCATAAATAAATAATCTTTTGGGACTTCGGTCTCTTGGTCTCTTACCGTCCATTTTTCCAGACTATTGTTAATGCTTCCTTACTAATATTACAAATGTGTCAGTAGCTCTGTTTATTACATTTAAACGGCTTAAACGCCCAACCAATTTTGATGAACTTCGGCTTAGAGATAGATTGGACGTTTGAAAAGGACATGGGCTACTTTTTTCGGTGAAAATGTAATTTGAAAGGAGTAAATATGTATGAAAGTCAAAGAATAGTACTGATTGAAGCTAGTAATTAATAACTTCACGTTCCCATTACAATTAATTTGCAAAGGACATTCAACTCCGAAAATATTCCTTTAAAGGCACAGTAAATTAGCGAAAGGTTTTATGTAAATCAGGTTAAACTGTACTTGTTAAACGTTATCGCGGAAGGGTTTGTTTTTGGATTGCGTGGAAAACTTTTTAAAAGCCAAAATTTTAAGTCGTAAAATCTTTGCAAACTTTGATGAAATAATAGAACCCAAACGATTTAGTCCTGAAATTTACATACCGTTACAGTATATATTATTAAAACATTTTAAAATTTATGTTTTGAATATACTATATAATAATACTGCGCTCCTTCTATTTGTGGTTTTTATTCCTGAAACTTGTAAAACATATTGTCTATCGAATATGTTCTAAAGTTAATAAATAATAAGTCAATATAAAACCTCCTCGTTTTTGTTTGGACGTCAGTAAAGAGCTTTAATAGACTGATATTCATCATACATAAGGAAACATAGATGAACGTGGCATGAATACTTATTTTTCATTCCGATTCTAAACGTATAAAAGCTTATCCAGCACGTTCACGTATAAAAAAATTGAATATCCTATTGTGTTTGCAAATATTGTGCGCGCGAAAAATGCGCTCCATTCAATAGTTCTCACCTACGTACAAAGCGATCATTACATTCGTTCAAAAACCGCGCATAAAGACCGAACAGAGACGAATAATGGCTGATATTTCGTAAAGAAAGCAGAGGGGAATCCGCGGAAGCGTCGTATTGGTTTTAGGGTATAACCAGTATATTAAGGATCTTCCACACGGTGATACTTCTCAATAAAATTGCACAACATACACAAAGAATCACACACACGCACACTCACTTACACACATACACAGATACACCACTACATAGGAATACTACATTAAACATAATGTCGTTATAACCTAGAGCAAAAATATTACAACGCGGAAGTTGCGTAATATAATGTATGTTATGATTCAAATACGAAGGTTGATATAAAGCAATATCTATGTCTAATCCTAGTAGGGAAGACGTATAAAGAAAATCAAATTCATCGGAGCAAATCCTAAATTTGTAGTTACGTCATAAAAATACAGAGACTTTGACAAATAAAAAAAACCTTTAGATAAGTATAAATCGTAAAATAACCTGGTTAAGTAACACGTGATAATACGGAACCCTTAGTGCGCCAGTCTGACTCAGGCTTGTCTGGTTTTTATTTTTATGATAAAGTAAGTACAAGATACCTGCTTTATAAAATTACAATCTAGTTTAATAGCTAACAAGTAATTTAATCCTAACTTATGCTAATATGTTATTTGATGACTCTACAAATAAATGTATTCAATAACACAATATTATTGTCCCTAATAACTTATGGGGAAAACACATTGTCCTGGTACACCTGAAATAACACTACATAATGTTTTAGAGACTGTGAAACTAGGTTAGAAGGCAGGAATGTCCGTGGTGTCAAAGAGCTGAATGCCCTTAACGTTCACATGATGTTGAAGCCTAAATTCATGAGCTTCTGCGTATTTTTGCACTACTTTAGTAACGAAGTCTATCTTAAGGTCCCTGTGTATTTCTTTATTTATTTATTTCTTTATTGTTAAACCATACAATAAACATTACATTAAGGAGCCCTGACTTCTGAAATAGTTTTTAAATATATGTATATTATGTATATTAACGGAGAATTCTAAACGAAACTTTTACTATAACCCGCAACTTGGGTCTCTTACCGGCCCCCTTGAGACCTGCAGCGCCCAAAAGTGGGCGTTATCGCCCACTTTGGGAAAGACTGCTCTAGATTATAAAGCGTTACTATATTTTGATTCGTCTGTGTTAATAATACAGCACGTGCGTCCACGCTAGTATGACCATGCGTTCGGTACATAATAAGACAACTTTCTCTTAATCTCACGTAGTAGTTAATTGATATCCATTTTTTTTATCCTGCTAATTAAATTAAATTTATTATAATTATCTAATTTTCTTGACATCTTCCGACTTTAGTATATTATAAAATTATACTAATATAAAATAATTTCGATATAAAATTTATCCATTAAAATTGCAACACCCAAAAGGGGCATCATGTGCAATTAAATAAATGTATATGAAATGAATATGAAATAATATCTACATTTAATGTTAATTTTTTTCGTCATATATGATCTTCAATTATCAGGTCCTCGAGTATAGTAAGTGTCTCACCAGTCACCTGTATACATCTTTAATTCATTGATTCATCGCATAAGTTGCTTAATATCTGAGAAATCAAGTTTTATAATTTTTACATTTTATTTAGCTGGATTGATGGCTAGGTCATTCAACTTTTCGAATCAGTGTTGGATTAATTGCTATCTTTGAACTTGTAAAGTGATTGTATAAATTTTATTTATATCAGCGAAAGCTCTTAAATGGGAAAAAGAACCCCCGATTTTAAAACATTTTTCCTTCGCTCTCCGCTCATATTGGTATAAATGTGATGATATATAGCCTATAGCCTTCTTCGATAAATGAGCTATCTAACACTGAAAGAATTTTTAAAATCGGATCTGTATTTCCTGTGATTAGAGCGTACAAACAAACAAACTCTTCAGCTTTATATATTAGTACAGATAAAAGTTTCACGTTGAAGGATTAGTATCTGTTATGTATGTAAACTTCTTTAATAAGTAATTATGTGATTAAGAATAAAGGATACGTCAGTGCGTATATCGTGACATGTCTTTTCTTATTATACTTAAATAAGGTATTAATAATTAAACACACAATAGTATCTTATTAACTAATCGCCACTTAATTGCTATCATACTTGTTTAAAGCATACTGCGATAGATCAACTGTACTAGAAGAAGTGCGTTTTAACCAGGTCACGCAGAGTTTATCACCGCTCCTCGCAAGTTTTTAGAGATTAAATATACTTAAGCACGTAGGAGTATGAAGCAGTTTAATCAGTGGCCGTCATTTAGATCGATCGCTAAGTTAGGTAGCCTTTACCGCGGCTGGGTGATAGATGGGTAAGCAATTCTAGCACTAGTTTTCAATTATCCGACCTCCTGCGTGTTCTTAAAAAGGCTTAGTGATGTGGGACCAATACAAAGCGCACACATGGGCGTATGTGGTACGAAGTGCCTGTAATTTCCCGTACCGGGAATCGAACCCGAGCCTCCTGGGTGAAAGCCAGGTATCCTAGCCACTAGACCATACGGGAGATACTATAAAATTGAAAAGACAGTTACAAATTATACTTATCAATTAAAAAGTGATATATTTATTATTTATCTTTAATAAATCTTATTTAAACTTAATTTTCAAAATAATAAATCTGAATAAAATATACACATAAATTTTTAATTATAACAGATGGTGTAATAACTCTTCTTGTGCTGCCCTCTATTGCGTTATATAATAAACACATCATTTATGTTTTTCTATTCAACGTTGGATGGCATTAATACTGCGAACTGAAGTTTATAAATTTGATAGAAAACTTATTTTTTAAAGAACTTGCTGAAAAGAATATCGTGGCACTTATTTTATAATATAATATTAATACTCGATAATATTATAACAAATAACATGATAAGTAACTAAGTATTACGAAAGGGAGAACTTTCCCTTCAAGCAGTTTACCAGTGTAACGATAGATGTCACTGGAATAGTTTCACCGTATTCGTCTGTACTAATGCAATTTATAGATAGATGGCGCTACTTTGACAACATTTACAAATAATAGCGCGTTACAATAAATGGCTTATCAAATTTAGCCACCGAGAATTATTGTTTTGCAATTATTATTTTTTAATTATGTCATTTCTTTCTTGTTTGTTCTTGATTGTTCTCTAAATAATTGTTTGTTTTTCTAACAGTAATAAAATAAAATTTTCTTTCATTAACCATAAAGAATCACAACTTGAGCCCATGACATCCTATGTGTCCATTTGCTCAGCCGCTGCGAAGTGATTCGCCCTCAACAATATTTTCAACAAGCTCCACCATTATTATTAAAAAAAGCTATTAATTCAAAATCATGGTTTTCAAATGTTTTACAAAGAAGGTTACCTGCCCGTTGATTTTCCCCTTCTTTTGGCACCCACTTCAGTACATCAAGTCATATTGCGTGTTAATTGCGAGGAAAGAAATCGCTTCCGAGTTGCCGTAACGTAATTATTGGTTTTATAATGCATAGGCTATGATGCATGGCTACTTTTGTTTTGTACGTACCATAATTTTCCATTATATTAATTATTAACTACGCCTTTCCACCATTACATTGATTTAAAATTCTTTTGCGAAGCCCTTTGCATTTACCTACTTACTATGTGGCTGAGTTTTGCCCAGATCATCAACTTCAAAATCTGAGATCTGGGTAATTAATTTTCTTTATGTGGTTACATATACGTTGGCTACTCCTTTAACTCTTCAGATATCCAAGATATAATAGATTGGATCATTTTTCTCGTAGAATTACTTAGTTGGGTCATCTGTTTTTAAATTAGGCTAAAATCGATATTCCACCAGACAATATTTTCTAACAATGGTCCAAATTCAATAATTATCTAGCTATGGTCAAGTTTGAATACTTTAAAACTAAGGTTGCTGTTGGTTTTGCACATATTTATGTGATAAAAAAGGTAATCTTGTATAAAAACGTGTAGGATTAGCTCATTATCGAGACTATTTACGTAAGTTCATTTATACAGCTCACAACCTTGACGTGTAAGACTGGTTAAATACTAACGTATATTTATGTGAAGCTGAATAAATTACAAAACGATGACAATGGTGATTCTACAATAACACCTTCATTTTTCCGTGCCTCAATCGATGAAGCGGAACTACTAAAAACAAGTGAAATAGAATTCGAGTTTATTTGACTTTAAATTAGTATTGGAATTTAAATTATATAAACTTATAAAAGACCGCATAGCAGGGCCAGACCGTGAGTTTAAGGGGCTCTGGGAGAATATCTACTACTTAGAGGCCCACCTAATTACTTAAGATATAGGAAGAAATAACACAGTTTTCAATATTTAATATTTGATTTATACAGTTCAGCATGATCGAGATCGGATGATTGTGTGATAGCTGTCGAACATTTTAACTATCGCTACGAAATACTAACACCTGAACGTAGACTTGAGTAAAATTAATGAAATGGGTTTAATAAATCGCAGGATACGCAGGGCTCCTGGAATCCATGGGGCCCTGGGTTGAAGCCCAAATAGCCATATGATAGTTCCGGGCCTACCGCAAAGAGTGGTACAAACGAGGAGAGAGGCCTATACCCAGCAGTGGAAGCGAAATGAAACTTTTAAACTAATATTATAAATGTGAAAGTAACTATGTTTGTTACGTTTTTACACCTAAATCAAATTTGATAAATTTTAGCATAGAGATAGATTAGACCTCGGACTAAGACATAGGCTATATTTTATTGCGAAAGTAAAACGCAATACAACGCTGACGAATTCGCGGGTTATAGCTAGTATTGTATATTCCTATTAAAGGCTGGCTGATGAAATATACGAATAATAACAACTTCTTCTTAATTCCGAAAGTATGATAAACACATATTTCCGATTCTAAGTCTTGGTAAAGATGAAAAATCGTTTGTGTGCGCGAGTATACGTTTATTGTATTAAAATTTTAGAATGAATCATTTTGATGTTTTTTCCCACTAAATCATAATTAAATTGATGCTTTGTAAATCTAAGGAGATGTAAAAATTTTATTTTAATTTCAAATCTACACGTATAAACGTTCAAATTTAGTACCTTCTTTACATGGTCGGTTAATAAGGAAACAAAGGGTCGCATCTCTGTTTGTAATGCGTACTGCAAAAGTGTGCAATGCACTTCCGCTAAAGGCATTTCCGGTCACCTAGAGTCTATATGCTTTTAAATAGTACCATATAGGTGCCCTATAGCTACTGTTTTTTGTTTTATGATAAAGGACATATGTGCAAGCCGTTCACCTAATTGTAAGTGATTTCTGATACCCATGGATACCAGTACTATAAGTGTATTTAACCTAGGGCCAAAAGAGTCATGGCCTGGACCGTATGATGCGAGGTACGGTGCAAGCCGCAATTCACTCAGATTTTTTTTTTACTTTATACATATATGTATGCATATAGAAATAGAGCTGTACCTGTATATAGGTTATAAGTTTAATAAATTTGAAGAGACTGGCAATCGTCTAAATGTCTTATATGATAAAATATAATTCCTTCTTCTGTCAATTAACGGGGAGGTATAGGTTATACCATACGTATATAGGTAAGACCGGAGCGAAGAATATTAAAATAGCGATTGACTATACAGATGCGTTGCCGGCCTTTGTGAGATGTGTATGCTATTTTATTGAAGGTCCCTAAGTCATATATTTCTTTACTTACTGTACATATAAGTATTATAATACTTATATATAAGGAAAATATAAGCCATTATAAAGCGGGTTTATTACAGTATTAATGCCTGCAGATCGCGTCTACGGAAGATCCTTTGGTGTTGCACAAGGTGACATATTCAATTTGGTATTACGTATTTTGCATTAAGGTTCTTATTAAAAGGTAATAGAGGTTCTTTTTCAATGCTAACGTTTTTATATATGGCATAGTTTAATATATTGAGGACGTATGACTCTACCACAATTATATAGCCTTCAAACAATAGGGTTATAAGCATTCAATACTTTAAAATTATTTTGGTATAAGAATTTAAAACGTGTCAAGTTCTTGTAAAGTTGTTCGGTGGCACCATAACATTGCTTATAAAGTAAAATTACATTGGGGATGAAACTGTAGGCAGGACAATTTTATTCCAAAAAATAAGCTGTCCATAATTTCGCTCCAGGAATAAACATTAAAAACATTTTGGCCATCAAAGCTACCAGTACTAGTAAATTTTATTTTCTGTAAAGTATTTATTAACAATTGATATAATATTTGTCCAGCAGAGTAGCGGTGCGAACCAAGCATCTACAGCCATCAGAAGGTTCTTTAACCCGTTGAGCTGTTGGGGTTATTTAGTCTTTATATTATGATATTAGTCATTACTTCTATGAAATAAGATGACAAGTAGATATTTCATGAAACGGAACGTTTTATCTACCAACAAGTGATAAATAACTTACACAATGGTATCTGTTCACAGAAGCGATCTCCGTTAACATTGTTAAAAGTTTTTAACTTTCACTCTAAGATAATAGGAGAGAAAGAAATCCGTCGTTAAACCTTCCTTTAAATTGTCTTAGAGACGTTTTCAGCACAATGTATTAGAAAGAAATAAATTAAAAGGACAATTAAAAATATCTTCTTTTTTTATATGAGAGACTTAATTCCTCTTTTATACTTAACAGCCGACTAATATATGTGCGATATATAAACATAAAAGAAGTGACAGCAATGCTGACTCGTTTCGTTCGATTTGTGAGAGTTTCCGAGGTCCAAACTTCTCTCTCTTCTTAAAGGCCGGCAACACTCCCCCTGCATCGCCAGTGACAGTAGTATCCGCATCCTTTCTCTCCTCTCCATCTACCTTTATCCCTTTCCTTTACTCTGTCTATCTAATTAGAGGTAGTGCCACTTGTAGAGCGTTACAAACAACTAAATAGTAATATAATCAATCATAACTACTTAATATATTTTTGAATCAATTTGTCACTATTGAATATATATTTATATACACAAACTAGCTGCGCCCCGCGACTCCGCCCGCGTGGGCCACCCTTATCACTTAGGAGGATGAAAAATAGATGTTGACCGATTCTCAACCCTAGCGAATATGCATGCAAAATTTCATGAAAATCTGTCGAGCCGTTTCGGAGGAGTTTAAGGATAATTTAAATATTAGATATATTCAAAATGACGATTTTATTTCAATTTACATGTTTGTAATGCTTTACTGTGAAGTTAGAAATTTTGTAGTTATGACAAATTACGTGGGAGCCATAGTTAAATATTTTAGTTACTTCCTAAAGCAACTTAGCTTCTGCGGCTTTTGTGCCTAATGGAGTGTCACAACCGATATGCAGCGAGGAGATAGTATGTTGCATTTTGACACAGTGCATTCGAAATTCACGTTCCATTATTCAAGTAACAAAACGTATTCCAAAATAAGGTGACAGCTTAAGTTCCTTTCGGCTGCGCGCCAAAACCACGAAGCTAAGGTATTTACCGAAAATCACCTTTGATAAAATCTTTGGATTTTCTGCCAAGTCTTATAAGTTCAGGTGAATATAACTATAATATCGGTGCCTTCATATGCTCTGATGTCTTTTTGCAATCAGCGACAGACGTGATGGCTTTATAAAAATGGCGCCTAAAAGCCTGTTCTACCAACAGGGCAAATTTCAAGTCTCCACGTCTAAGGGTTGGGGAAGGCTGGGGGGGGGGGTACTTACGGGAAGACAGATGAACGGACAGACGGATAGAGCGAAACTATAAGGGTTCCTGGTAGTACTACGGAACCCTCAATTTATCAGAGTATATAAAAATCAATAAACAAAATAAATAATTGTGAACTTGTAGGTAGGTATACGGAAAACGGCGCCGAAATGCATTTCCAATTAATGTTTTATCATTCCTTAATGTCAATTGGATTCGCCTCGAATTCCAAAATTGTTTCGCCAAAGTCATTTAAAGTTAAGGCATCATGAAATTCGCCATTTGCTAAATCCTTTTAGTGCTATAAACCACGGCTTGATTTAAAAAAATAAATCAGCTGTCGCCTTTATATTAATACGTATAAGACTCAAAATAAAAGTACCGCACGACCGTGGAAAGCAATTCCGGCCAAACTAAATAATTTCATTTGCTTTCGGCATTGTTTTTATTGCATGGATCTAACTCACGTCAGCTGGCTAGGCATTTTTATTAGAACCGCTATAGGAATCCTTTTATTTGCTTTCTTTAGCCTCAACAGTTTTATTTGCGACTTTGGTTTGACTTCTTACTATTTTTTGGTATTATCGCCCCTTCGGTATTCGACTGGCCCGTTGACGTAGTAGGCAGTGACCCTGCCTTCTGCTCGTCGTGGATTCGTCGTGGGTTCGATTCCCACCTCGTAATCTAGTTTTAATTAATATCTAATCTATATAAATAAATATAAATAACGAGTCTGTTTTAATGTAGAAATAACATTTTTTACTTAATGCATATGATATCTATAACAGTAATTTCTTTTTTCAATTTATGTATATCTGTTTTTACAAGATTTTCATATTTTCCATATTCATATTCATTTATTTAATTGCACATGATTATAATTATACATGACGCCCCGTTAGGGCGTTGCAATTTTAATAGACAAATTTTATATCGAAATTATTTTATATTAGTATAATTTTATAATATATTAAGGTCGGAAGATGTCAAGATAATTAGATAATTATAATAAATTTAATTAGCAGGATAAAAAAAAATGGATAAAATGATTTCGATTTACAAATGTCAAGGTTATTCTAATAATGTCTAATTTGCAAATAATGTAAAGTACTAATAATTTGGACTGCATAAAAAAAAATGTAACAACTTTATATGTATTTATAACTAGGGCTATATGCAAAAATTAAAAAAAAGACGAAGCTTTTCCTCAACTGTTGGATAGGATGGCTAGTAAAAAGATATTCAAGAAAGCACAGATAAAAAAAGTTATAATCTATTGTATTATGGTACTACAAGCATTATACAAGTAACCAACCAGATTTGACAAGTTCAAGTGGGCTTAAAGTTCATTCAAACCTGTCAAATTGAATGAAAATGAAATCATATGACTATTTATCACCATTCTTAAAGTTGTTACATGGTTTAGCTAGCGCTCCCAATTCTAGCGCACAAAAGACGATTTTTACCACATCACGTTACAAATCATTGAGATTCTCCGCTATTATCTCGAATAATATACATGTATTATACATGAAAACCTTCTCATTGAATTGTTCTGTTTATTGACGAAAACTTCATTAAAATCCGTTGCGTAGTTTAAAAGATCTACGCGTACAATAAAGCGGTTTCATTTTACACAACGTAATGACAACAACTGTAAATAATTATGTTTTTTAGTCTGTCTCTTAGATTAATACTAGGGTGGATATAAATTTTATAGATTACTAGCTGTGCTCCGCAACTTTGTCCGCGTGGGCCACCCTTATCACTTAGTAGTATGAAAAATAGCTAGTAGTCGATTCTCAGACTTATTGAATATGCGTATAAAATTTCATAAAAATCAGTCAAGCCGTTTCGGAGGAGTACGGCAACTAACATTGTGACACGAGAATTTTATATATAAGATATATATAAGGCAATTTTTAAAGTAAAAGTAATAAATAGATCTAAATAATTATTGTATTTTTTTTAATAGGAAAAACAACATACTTCCAGATCCTATCGGCGAATATTTCAAATTTTCGTTTGAAAAATCGATTGCTGTTCTTGCGCTGGGAGTAGCCACGAAATGTTTCCTATAGCGAACGAATCTTGCAGCTTTTGGTTTGCAGTTTGGTCCAAAGACTTGAGTAGAATCAAAATTGATTTATAGAGGGAAGCAAATTCGACAACAATATCATCACTTGACATGACAGCATTGCCGCCACTTCACGCCGATCTTACGTGAGAAAGAGGTACTGGTACCCGGACGCTTCGGCCCAATTCGGTCGCAGACAAAAAGGACTTCAAGCGCGGCGCTACCTCTGATTAAATTTGTATTACAATGTTTAAGTAGTGTTATATACAGGAATTGTGATAAACAATACTTACGATACGTGGAACATTACAGTCGCATAGTCACGGAGAATATTGAATCGAGAAATTGCCTATGACATTTAATGCCCACTGCCGTTTGTTATGTACCTACTGAAAATTTTAACGAAATTATTTTATGAAAATATAGCTTTTAGTTCTAATTATCAGAAAAAGCGCTTTGCTTAAATACAGATTCCAAATATCCCTTTTTAGATTATGTCTACTAACATAAAAAGGTGAAGAGTTTGTTTGTTTACTTGAACGCGTAAATCTCAGGAAGTACTGCTCCGATTTGAATAATGATTTCAGTGTTAGATAGCCCATTTATCAAAAACAAAATTTATCAAAAAATAGCATCACGCTAAAAATTTTCACCTTATTTTTACCACCATATTATTACGCGGACGAAGTGGCGGGTAAGTAGTTTTATATAAACTTTCAAAGATTTTTATAACATGTTTTGCTACGTTTAGCAAAAGATGTTATAAAAAACATTTGCTTCACAGATAAAGTAATGAGTACGTTTTAAGAAACAGAAATCTAATTGCCAGTGGACTATTGTCGCAATCACACATATTTATTCAAGTAATTATAATCAAATATGTTTCCCTTACTTTGCAGGAGTTGTTTATGTTTGTATTACTAATTTTCATTCATATGAAGCGGCCATCGGTTGTCAAATTTATTAGCTACTATACGACATTGTATCGCAAAATCCTGAACATCTTATTTGTAATCTAATAAAGTTTTTTTCTTTCTTATAAGCCACCATTACGCCAAGGGAGGCCCTGAATGAAAATGTAGGAACACGTTTTATTCCTGAAATTTTAGGGATCTTTCACAAAAATAAGGAAACCCTCATGTTCGAACAGTTTTATATCCCAATTTCATACTCGTATTCATTCAAAGACTTTATCAGAACTCAAAGACTTTATAAGACTTATATCAGAATTTCATACTCGTATTCTTCCACATTTAAATGTATCTTATTTAACCATGAAAGGTCAACCATAAATAGAGCGGAAAAAAATTTGACGCGATTATTTTAGTCAACGACTACACAGAATTAGCCTGCCTTTCACTAATTCACGTTAGGCCCGAAATATATCGGGTATACTTTTTATTGGAGATCTAAGAGGCGATAGAAATAGCCCACAGGTTTAATTAGCTGTTCAGTCGGTCAGCCAGATGATTTTAAGAATGTTTTTAACCACCCGTGTGTGGGCAAAGCCATGTTGTGAACAGAAATAGAAATAATTATTACCAAAAGGTTATTAACAATTCCAAAGAGACGTGATGTAATGCCCTTTCAGGGTGGTTCAATATGATTGATTAATGAATAAATGACGAAGAAACGGGTAAACAAACAAAAAGAACCATAAATTATGGTGAACCATAGATTATAAGTACATTATTAACGGTGATAAGCATGAACTAAAAGAATATAGACATTGCAATCACACACTTTAATTTTATTCGATTTCAAATTCCAAAGATAAAAAAAAATACAAACAAAAATTAAAAGATTTGCGAAATAAATAAACCTTATCATTCGGAAGGAGTGCCGTTTAAAAAAGTAATAGTATTCCAGGGTTAAAAGCATTTTGTAAGCGTTGCGATCGGCCGCCTCTCGTGGGGGAAATAAAACGGCGAAACTTGATGAAAAATCTCTCTTTTGGGATGCAGTTTTATATCCAATTTCTTATGTAAAAGGATTCATACTTTTATTGCGAGTTCGGAAAACATTTCTGCCTTAATATAAACATTTTATTTACTGTTTATATCTTCGTGGATTGGGGTAAAGTCCGGTTTCAAATAGGTTTAACATCTGCTTCGTCCGTAGACGTTGTATAGAACAATAGATGACGTCTAGTGATTCGTTTATATGATATTTTAATTTCCGAAATTTGGCTACTGTTGTCCAAAAGGGGATTATAGTATTAATCTGAAAAAAAAATTATCCTACATTCTGCCATAGTCTTTTTCTAAATAAGGTAACATAAGTATGCATAACTGCGTATAGCTTGTAGTGCTGCGCTTTGGTGGCGGATTCGGTGGTGTAGCTTTCGGGTTGCAGCATTACACCGATTTTCCCTCGTATTAATACGCGGATTTAAGCAAAGTAGTTTAGTATTTCATGCATGTCATGGATTTCCGCAAAGTAACGCCTGATTTTATCTGTTAACAAGAAACTCGTTACTCGTGAAATATAGTTTTATAATATGCAATATTAATATATGAAATTATTAAAATGAAATCTCACGCACACCAATGCCAAACGATTTACACATACATGTATATATTTTACTGTAATATAGTGTCGAAGCGTGTCCACGACGTTTGTTAAAAATAACAATGTCGTTTTTACAATGAAATCAATTTCTTTATATGGTTTAAATAGATATAGTATGCAAATCTAAAAATGTGTGGTCTAATTTCGTCATCCCGATCTCTAAACATGAATGTATAAAATATATAGATATACTAGCGGACCCGGCAGACATCGTCCTGCCCGAAAGTTGGGTTACTTACAATTTATTACATTAAGTTATCCTATAACATTATTCCCCGTTTCCGTTTCATCTCATTTTCGCTTTGTCATACCTTTTTTATTATTCAAACCTTGTCCTAACAAACGAATATAAGAAAAAGGAAATTATGCAATTTGGTGCAGTCGTTCGGAAGCGCGTGCATACATTTCAGGACTCATTTTTTATTTGCGACTATAAATTGAGATTTGAGCTATCCTATCTTTTAAGTGGGATCTATATTTCTTTATTTAAATAAAAGTGGCAATATCACGCTTACTTAGAAGGGTTCTGTATCTGATAATTTATAAACGTATTTTTGTTAAATAACTTCACAGGTTGTTGTCCAATTTCGTTCGAAATAATTTTCCTAGTCAGTTTTTAGCATTTTTCAAGTTTCTAACTCTCATAGTATGGAAATCCTAAGGGCGGACAAACGGACGGACGGAGAGAGCGAAACTATAATAGAAATATATAGAAGAAAACGAACCTACTCTTTATGAGTGCCACAAGTTAATAAAAAATATTAAATATAATTTTCTATGGCATATTAAATAACTATAAAAACATTATTTCATTACAATAAGAGATAATGCTTAATCACATTTTATTTAAACAACGGAACTCTAAATCGGTTTGGATTACGTCCCTCTTCACGACTATTCCAATCCAAATTATTATTATCTGTATGATTGACAAAATATATTTATGAACATCGCAGATTTTTTGACAGTTCGCGTCGTCCCTACAAAACACATCTCACATAACTGTTTATATATTGGACGAACCTCGGCTGCTATCTTTGAACACCATAATTGTAATAGTTACATCTATCTAAATACCTATCTATTTAATATCTCTAAACGAGCTTCTTCTTCCTAGCGTTATCCCAGTTAAATTCCAGGGTCCGCTTAGATTGTAGAGGATGTGGCTGAGGGGCGTGTTAAGATGACAGATTGCCATCTGACGTCATCCTCCAGGAGGGCAGCCTCAGGCGCGCCCAGTGCTTTTGCAGGGCGCGCTGCATGCGCCTTCTGCTGCTGTATCTCGTCCCACACCCTGCTCCACATACCGCTATACATGAGCCACACGACTTCTTACAATACGTATTTGTACAATTGAAAACTCTACTAGGTGTTATTTCTAATATTACTAAAGACTTTTAGACTAACGAAGGAGCACTTATAGTTTTGAACATCACCTCTTAAAAACTCTTTTTGTTTTATAAAAGAAGGGGCAAACGGGCAGGCGGTTCATCTAAGTGACTACCCACGCTCATGAACAACTGCTACGCCAGAGGCCTCGTAGATACGTTGCCAGCTTTTGAGAAATGAGTATGCTCTTTTCTTGAACGTCCATAAGTCGTATCCGTTCGGAAACACCGTAGCTGTTAACTGATTCCTCAGAGAAATTGTGCAAGGCAAGTACTTTGTAGGAAAGCGCATGGCTGTAGACTTTAGGACATCGAGGTGATGAGTTGGAGGAGGAGATAATGATCAAATTCTGTCTAGATGTCCATTGGCGAAATCCAGCTGCTGGTATAAGAGGTCTGTCTCTTCCCTCTCGTTTCCTCTTCTTGAGCATATTTGGATTTCTGCGCACTTGGCAATCACAAAATTCTCACAAACAAACTATACAGGAACAAATAATTGATAGAATCAGGCGTTACTTTGCGGAAATCCATGACATGCATGAGAAGCTAAACTACTTTGCTTTACTATTTGATAGGATTCTATTCCATCAGATTGTATTATATTCGATCGATTGTCTGTGTATACCCTTAGGACGGCGTGTGCTTTCGAGCGTGGCTCGCAGCCGACGCGTGGTTAGGCCTAACTCGGACGTCATCACTATCGCATCTCTGATAAAAACCAGTACCGATATTGAAGACCTGTAAGATTGCTGTCGCCAACCACTCCGTAACGGTATTCCGTATCAAGGAAAGAGTTCTGTGTCATCTATTTTATGTAGTTTCTAATCTAATCGCAACTTTTGAGATGAAGTTTTTTTTTTAATTTCCCTTCGTGATGGTTTTTGACGTCAATTGCGAAGTACTCGATGATTCCACTATGTTTAAGCCGTACTTTTATATGTCTAAAGCTAAGGTAAAGGTAATATGGAAGAATATTAGCAGGATTTGCCTAAGGTATACCTTATTTTAGATTTTGTTCCTTGTCTTATAGACAGTCTTTTAGGAACAAAATCAACAAAGTAGTTGTTCGCCGATTCGCCTCATTCGTGTATAACTGCGTGAACCCTTAAAGATCCTTAATTTAGACCTTCCGAAAAATCCATTTTGAGTAGATGTCTCCTAGCTGTAAACTGCATCCTCGCCAAATACTTGCGTCCCGCGGTTTTCGAAATTTCGTGCTAGATGACCTTTCGCTTTTATATACATGGATAAGATAAGTCCATAAGTACTTCGTTGTTGTTGTGATTTGTATGTTTAACTAGCTGATTATAAATTGATGTAATACCCTCCCAGGGTGGTTCAAAAATATTGAATAAATATCTGAATATCTTACATTTGTACGACTGTCTGGTCGTTGGCGGTCATTGGTTAGCACCAGCCACCAGAAAATAATTATGAATATTATTTAATAAGAGCTCGGGTACGAGAAGTACGAAGGCTGTATAAATAATAAATGTGTAAGTAATAAGTCAGTGTTGCCACCCTACGGTGCCCAGCGGCGTTGACACACGCGCCCGCGCACCAATACCGGATATTGCGTATAATCACTGTCTCTTATTGTTCCTTTATTTGTATGCAATACGAATACATAAAAGGTAAACAAACTTTTACCCGCTGTTGTTAATATTACTTACAAAAAAAAAGATATTTTTAATGATATTTAAGGATTTAAAAAATCGATAAAAGTTGTTTTGCAGGTAAAGTGGACAATATATAAATATATAAAACATTTCCGGATTTTTTGTTTCATAAAAATATTGCTAACTCAGCTACCTGCTCAAATCCTCAAATCCACGACACTAAACGCAAAAACACACTCAATATTTTCCGATATTTGTCTCGAAAAATCAACGTCAGCATAAATAGATGATAGATAATCAGCAACAACCCTAGCACAAGTGCGGGCTAAACGCTCTCTATTTGATGAGCATTCCACATCTCTTCGCACGCAATCAACTAATGGAAGCATATCAGGCGAGTAGCCTTTGCTTATTGAAATCTACGAATAGGTGTCACAAAAATAATTAGATAACATTTTTTGTTGAAAATAAGATTACCTGCAACTTTTGTCAAGTAACTTTTAGCCGTAGAACTAAAAAAAGGTAATAAACGAAAATGTATGTGAAAATTTTAGAATGATTTTTATTTGATCTAGAATTTCCTGGTAATAATAGATTGAAGTGTTGATAGTTAGGTAAATGGATTTTTAGAGAATATATAATGACACCAAAGTAAAACTCCAAGTGTATACTAATATATAACTGAAGAGTTTGTTTGATTGTTCGTTTGCTTGAACGCGCTAATCTCAGGAACTACGGGTCCGATTTGAAAAAATCTTTCAATTTTAGATAGCCCATTTATCGAGGAAGGCTATAGGCCTATCATCACGCTGAAATTGAATCTATTTTTTACCTAATTTTACGAGGACGAAGTTGCGGGCACAGCCTCTATATAACTTATAAGCAATACACAAATAATAATTTAAAATTTTTATTGGGCATTAATTACAAGAGAAACTACTATAAAACTGTCTTTTCGATGTTAAACGATCTAAA
The DNA here is from genome assembly GCA_024363005.1 of Charaxes varanes. NCBI lineage: Eukaryota > Metazoa > Arthropoda > Insecta > Lepidoptera > Nymphalidae > Charaxes > Charaxes varanes. The sequence continues at coordinate 10,975,007 of JANCMC010009603.1, forward strand.
TCTATCCTTCTTACTTTTTTAAAGTTAATATAAGAAGAAGAAGAAGAAATCTTAAAAGGAATTGAGTGGCTCCAGCTTTGTACTTTATAGTTAACATGCACAAAGTATTAAACTCATTTTTGCAAGAACTACTTTAAAAAGAGAGGCTAGCGTGTTTCTTGCTGATTCTTCTCGTGGCTCGACTCTTCCGCCTAATACAAGCTTTTAATTTAAGCTTAGTAGGAGGGAAAAGGGAATATTAGACATACCTAAAAAGTGTTCCTAATATTCTTTAAAAAAAAAATTGACTAGATGACAATTGATTAGAAGAAATTGATATTTCCATTGTGATACTCTGGTACACGTAATCAAGTAAATTTTATTAAGACAAAAGTAACCAAACGGAAATGTCGAAAATTTCTGGAATATTATTACATCGCAGTATTCCAACTATTTTCCATAAATATATTTCCTTTTGCGTTACATACACAGGACCTCACTTATAGAATAATTTTATTTAAAATTGCCTATAATTAAAACATTATTATTATCGCACATGTATATTATTTTTACCTAATAAGTTTTTGTAATGAAATCATTCATTATATTACGCGAAAGAAATCGTGACGGCGCTATTACAAAATAAAAACTACCTTGCCTTTAAATTTGGCCTCCTATCAAGAAAACAGTGTCTAAAGAAGAGCCTTTCTTGGGAAAAGGCTGAAAATTTCAACCGGCGAAATTATTTTCCTTTCTGTAAAGTTATATATTTCCGCCGCTTGCAGATGAGAGCCCTTAACCGTGAAGTGTAAAAACATTTCATAGCGATATTGAAACTTATTTTAAGGTTTCGTAAAGCAGAAAAATTCTTTCACAAATCTGCTGCCGGGATATATTTCTGCACTGCTTTGGACACGATCAATATTATAGTTATGTACCGATACCACTTAGATTTGCGTATTAAGATATCGCTTATTCAATAAGTTAATCATTTCGTAAATCGAAAAGAAAATCAAACACTTTAAAATATTAAAATAATACCTATACTAAACGTAATTCTCAATTGACGAAAATATTTACGATGTAAATTCGTTGCAACACCATTAAGCTCACTAAAAGATCTAAAATAGTTTATATCAATGAGTTCTGACCTTGCCGATAATAAACTGAACTAGCTAAAGATACCTACAGAGAAAATGTATGTATCGTGCAATATTTATTAGTGTAGAAAATCTGATAACATATTATGATTTGATTTTGATATTTTAAATTTAGCATTCTGTAGGGGTTTTATAAAAAAATAATTTTTTAAACAAGCTGCTCGTACATTTTATGAATCTTTTGGTTTTCATGATTTCTCTAGTATTTTGAATATAACTTATATGGTCAAATTTTATGATTTCGATATAAATATTTCCTTTTTTTTTTGTTATATTATTATAGGTTTCTGGTTGAATTTATTATAGAATCCAGTCTGGTATGAAGATATCGGTCATTTAATCCTTGGTGAAGGTATGAAGTCTAAAAGCTGAAAATGGTATACTATTGTTGAAGTACGTTGTAGGTTTATTTTTTTTTAATGATTGCAACCCTAGAAGGTAGTTATAGCATTTCTATAATATTCTTTCCATGACTATTTAATCTGTAGGCTCTGTTGACAGTTGACGTTTTCAAATGTGTAGTGTTAATGGCAGTTGTCCATGGGCGTCGGTAGTCACTTAAGAGTACCGCCTGCTCGTTTGCCCCTTGTTATATTAAAAAAAAAAAACAAAAAAAACAATGTTATATTTATTACTGGCAGATCCGACAGACGAATAAAAATGTTGGAATTTAGGCTCGTCTCTTATTAGGGAACTAACCAATTTCCCTTTAAGTCTGTTCCGTATAAAGTGACACTGTTGGAATGTTTTATGAAATAATAATTTCATAAAAAATTCAACAACATGGCATGGTCAGTAAGGTACGTCATCTATTTGAAGTATTGACCAAATGTGCATTTTTTAATATTCATTTACAAATAATTTTTTGTCCTTTCCCACCTTTTTTGTTTTTAAAACATCCCTGAAATGAGAGGAACGAAACTCAGAAGAGAATTCACAACGGTCCGGCGATTTTCGAAGGATTATTATTTTTTTTATACATAAGATAATGTATTATAGTTATCTTGCAGCGTTAATGATCATAAATCTGATTAATTTTTTTTCTTTTATTTTTTATTTAATTTTGTAACAAAATACATAAGACATCGTTATATTGCACATTATAAACCACAGAGGTTATATATATTTTTTTATTATAATTAGAGCGTTATATTTTTTTGTTGCCCAATTAGCGCTTTATATTTTATTATTTTCTCTTTTCCCAGGTGTAACGGTGAGGGCCAAAAACACTCCGGTCGGCCGAAAACGTCTGGCTAGCGAAAGCAGCGAGACAGAGGAGCTGGCAACTGGTTCCACAGAAATTCTACAGTGCTAGGCAGGTAATTTAAAAAAAGTGCTGAACACACAGCCCACATTCAAAGATTGTCACTACGAGGGTAATTGGTAAAGATTATCATACAAGTAGTTATTAAAATTTGGGCAAATAATCGTTTAAAACACTTCAGAGCCAGATGTGTATGCAAGTAATGGGTTATTTACGCTACCAAGCTGAAATGTGACATTGTGTGTAAATACAGAAATGTATCTGTTTGTGCGCTCCACTTTTACGATCCATTTACTTAATGAATTCGAAAGGAATAATGTAATTATCTACTTTGTGATATAACGCGAGAAAAACAGGGTCAGATTGAAGGTTTTATAAAGTAGGGCTTATTCATTCATTAACGGGAGTGAAAACTAGTTTTTCACAGGATTTTGTTCACTTTGATTTTCTATACTTAACAGAACTTTTTTAAAATGATAGATGCTCTTTCCTATGCTCCTTTCCGTATTCTTAACAATGTGTATACAAAGTTTTATGAGTATCAGTTGAGTAATTAAAGTGTGACGTAAACAGTAACAAAGAAGTGACATCATATTCGCATTTATATCATATTAATTAATATTCCTAGATATTCGCAAAATGATGCTTTTAGTGTATAGCTATTTAAAGGATGGCGAAATCGTTTCAAACACAAATAGACCTTGGTAAAAAATATCTTTATCGGGATATTCGATTACTTAGATATTTAGAATAAGAATAAGAAAATATTTATTTGCTGTATCATCACACTGCATACAGAAACATGTAAATATTAAACAATATATGTATACCATATACACTAAACATTTGAAAACAATCACAAAAACAAGCAAACAATAAAATAGAAACTATAACAACTTTTTATAAAAAGAGAAAAAAAAAACAAAAAAAAAAAAGGAAAAGAAATCAAGTTATAAAAAAGAACAGAAATGTTCTTAAATCGACTAAATCACACCCATAAAATTTCATAAAAAGAAGTCACATACATACGCACATAAGAGATTTATATGTATAAATCTCAACTTAAGTAAGCATAGTCTAGTTTCTAACCAAATATATTATAACCAGCCAGTTATAAGTATAAGTGAATATCTTTTACTACATATGATTTATAAAAAGTGTATTTAGATTGGGATAAAAAAGTAGTCTTTTTTTAAAATTTAATTATATCACCCACGAAATAATATTTAAAAGAAGTTTTTGTTTGAGAAATTGTTGGCTTAGCAACTTGAAAATGATTAAAAAAAAAAGTTTTATAGTTATACAACTCACCGTGCGACATTAAAAAAAAAACAATTGAGATGTTATAACCTCACTGATTGAATTTAACGACTAAAAAACTCAGTCATTCACGTTGCAGAGAGTTTATTGAAATTTCAATCAATATTTGAGTATATTTTATACATCACAAGGGAACAATACCACGAAATGAAAATATTTACCATAAGGTTCAAGTGTCTTTAAATTAAACAGACATTAAGCATAAAGAATTCTATAACTAATACTGTAACTGTACTTTAAAAATGGCCAATGAATTAGAATCGCAGATGAATAAGAACAAAATTAGAATGCTTTTAATTTAACAAAATGACAGTCGGTCAAAGTCATGGATGGTGTGGCGATTTCCAACGACTGTTTATTTTGTTTTCCAGCGCTCGTTTACCGTTGAAAGGTAAATAACAATTATTTTGCTACGTCCAGGGTCTATTTATATCGAGTCTTAATTAAAACGGTTCCAAGAACGACTATTCGTTATATGCTTGTGATAGTTTATATAACGTGTATCTTATTTCTGAAAATAAATACATTCTTGGAATCAATGACATTTAAGTGTTCATTTTAAACTTGTAACATCGACTCAATAATGCCTATGGCCGTATATACAATGACTGTTACAAAATAATCAATTATTTAAAAAAAATCGTCTCTTTGGCAATCTGTCTATTTGATAATGGTAATCTCCGAAACAACCGATTATTTCGGACCTTTAAATGGCAACTGATGTTGTATCGAATGTCATAAGCATAAACAAAATTTGAGTAACATTAAATACAAAGAATAAATTATATCCGCAAACTTAAAGACTGCTGAAAAAATAAAAATAAAAAAGTAAAAGCCGCATTGAATTCCTTAATGAAGACAATCACATAATCAATCACAAAACGCCAAAGAAAGGCCCGTATTCGTTTCTCAGGGGGTCCTCAGCCCCCCCTGGATTCGACGAGTTCCTCACGCGTAGATCCCAAGCCGGGTGGAGACCCTCTGTCAACGAAAATTTGAGTAAACTTGTATGTTCCGTCAATTAAATTCCTCGTGTTTATTCCATTAAAATCAGCTTCACTTCGCCTCTTCTTTGTTCCGGGCTAACACAGGCCCGGCTCACTTGATAATTTCCAACTGATTGGACCCGCTTGTTTAACATTATATACGTCTAACTGTATTTTACTGATCAAAACAATTAAGGATACCTGAGCGCGCCCAAGATTGAGGATTTTTAATTAACGCCAAAACAAATCGCGAAATTTTGTTTGACGTAGAGATAAGATTACAATTTCGTCTACTTTGTTTCAAGGATTTATTCACGTTTCGCAGTTGTATTTATATAATAACTAGCTGTTACCCACGACTTCGTCCGTGTAAAATTAGATGGACAATTTTAACGTGATCATATATGTATAGCCTATAGCCTTGCTCGATAAATGGGCTATCCTAACGCTGAAATATTTTTTCAAATCGGACAAGTAGTTCCTGAGATTAGCGCGTTCAAGCAAACAAACAAACTCTTTGTATAGATTAGATAGCTATTTACTAATTTATCTTCGTCTTGTTCCTAGCGTTATCCCGGTTCTATTACCAGGGTCCGCTTAGATTGTAGAGGATGTGGCTGTGAGGCGAGTTAAGATAACCGATTGCCATCTGACGTCATCCAAATTTTTTTATCTTTTCATTCCACTTTATGTTAACAGTGCGTTCCACTAAGCGTCACCTCAACGTTTTCGCTCCGACCGTAAATATCGCAATAGTGAAACGTGAGATATCCGAATGAGCACTTTAAAATGTTGCGATCGCTTATTGGAACGCACTCACATACGGTAACGTCATACGCTCTGCTGGGTATTTTAGCTATCATGGCGGACTGTTGTATTTTGTAGTTTCATTTTTTTGTTAGTCCCTATTAATATCGCTCGCAACATAACAATAAACACGTTTGTTAAGTTTTATGCACCTTATTCTATCAGATAAATATATAATTTTAATGATTTCTGGTTACTGTCGTCGTGTATATAGATCGATATCTACACAAATAAATAAATTTGATCTGTTTGTTTGTATGGTCGAAATTATTTTTTTACTTATTGTATATGACTATGCGTACGATAACAAAAACCCCGATAAAAACATTTTTGTTTGTCTGTTTGTTCCGGGCTATCTCCGAAATAGTTCTGCACGAAAAATTTAACAAAATCAACAAGTCGCCGGATACGTACAGACTGCCTAAACTATGAATAAGACTTCTCAACTCAGTCGACTACGAACATTTCAGACTAAATCCTAGAGAGGATTCGTAAGCAACCTCTGGGAAATATATTCGTTTGAAAGCATGTAGCCCTTTGAAGTCGAAAACTTTGATTAAAGTAATAAAAAGCAGTGCCGAGTTAGAAAAATTAACTTTGCGTTGCAATACAGTCTTTTGCATTTAATAAAGTACGATATTTTTATTGGTAAAAGCCGGTAAAAGACACTAGCTGTTACCCGCGACTTAGTCCGTCTAAAATTAAGAAGATGTTTACTAACTATAAACTATCTGCTTGCTAAATGTTATCTTTGTACGTCTCGTGGTTTTCGTGATACATTATAAAGAGATTCCCTTTTACATATACCGGCTGCATTTTCATAGGGTGGCCAAATTTTCTTATGAAATTCTGGATAGAAAAAGAAAAGCTAATTATTTAAAAATACTCTTAATCGGTTAATTGACATAATTTGAAAATAGTCCAGACATTGCGTGATTTATGGGCAACCTAGCCCTGACGCACACAATCACATCACATTTAAGTATATTGACACTTAAGTAAGAATTATCAAGATTTCTGCTTAGATGTGTGCATGCGTAGTAAACTTTAAAATGATGAATAACTTTTTATTTTTACTATTATTCCTATTTAACGATTCGTATTGTTCGGGTGTTCTGTATATTGAGAGGGATAAAATGGTTAAATATTAAAAAAAATAATGTTTTCTTCATTGATTGATACAATTAATTCTGTACATCCTGTCAAAATTTGGTTATCCTTTGAAAATGCACCTGTATAGATAAAAATATATAGATACGATACTTCTAAATAAATTTTTAATATATGCATAACTAGGGCTTTTAAAACTTTACCTACCTTGTATTTCCAAGCGTGTAAATACATGACAAGGTCCCTCGGTCGCGGGTCCCTGTATCTGACGCGACACTCGTAGCAGTGAGGGTCTGGAGTCAGGGCGTCTGTGCTGGTGGAACTGCCGGCGCTGTTGACGGCATTTGTCTGTCCACCGACTGAGCTGCCATTGGCGGGCGGTGGTTTGGCAGGTGTACAACCCGTTTGGGTAGCCACCGTCACTTTATCCGACTGCAGGAAATAATGCTATTTAATACAGTGTGAACTTTATACAATAAGGTGGTCGTAGTTTAATCAGTGGCCGCCATTTGAGTAGATCGCTAAGCTAAGTAGCTGTTACAGCGACTGGGTGATCCGTTAAGGATGTCCCATTTTCTCATTGGTTTTTTCAAATATCCGACATCCTCCGTGTTTCGGATTTCACGTAAAACAGTGGTACCCGATTAATATAAGCGAGTGATATTGGTCGTGAGGTTGTGGGGGTTTCAGGGAAAAGAAGTCAGGAGGCAGTAGGTCATCTTAACTAGCTCCACAGCCAACATCCCCTGCAATTTAAGTGGTACTACTAGACCGAGAAGAAGATGAAATTCATATGATCGAGATATCGTCAAGGTGACCATATAATACAGTGAGAATGAGAAAATTTACCAGCTTTAGAAGTTAAGATAACATATAGACTAGTTTGGACTTCTAAAACATCATGTTGAATTACAAAACTATAGGACACTCCTTAAAATTTTCCTCAGTACTATCATGGCTTGTTGCTATACGGTGACGTAATCAACAATACTACAAAGAGTATTAGAATGTAAAGAGCTTGTTGGAAAATAAGAAAAATGTTAGAAATATATGAAACATATTATAATAATTTGACGAACAGTATAATATATTCGTAAAAGTAATTTAAAATTCTCCACCTCCAAACTATTTCATTTAAAAGTTCAACAATAGTGAAACTATAAAAGGCCAAGTTATTGTCAGGAGTGACGAAAATCAATTTCACTCGCGATGAAGCGATATTGAAGAAGAAAGTTCAAAATTTTAATTTTCCGGTCCTTTTAAATTCAGTTTTCAACCTGTTTACAATAGCAAATCCGTCCTATAAAGAGTAATAAATATGATAAAACTTAAACAGTATATTATGAGGTGAAACCATTGCGTCGTCCCTTAAATGGAGTAAAATTAATCGACTTTTACCATCATTTTTACTGCAGTAAGTTCAATTGCTTCAATCAATTAGTTTTACTGCAATGTACCCGTCTTATGACTAGTCTGGTTAGTAACGAAGTACTACTAGAAAATAAAGTGAATAATTTCAATATCGCGTGTTTGGGTGAACATGATGTAATTGTAGGAATGCTATAAATGGCTTTTATGTTTGAATCCCGAATATAATTTTATTTTATATTTTAATACATCAATGATCACGTTCATATATAAAGTAAATTTGCTAACCTTTGTATGTGACTTTTTGAGTGAAATCTTGTAATTGAATTTTTATGCAGTTTGGTTATCAAGCTTAGTGTGATATAAAATAATTTCTCGATAAATTAATAATTTACTTAAAGTTCTTTTTCTATATATTACAAGGGGCAAAGGGGCATGCGGTTTACCTAATTGACTACTGAAGACCATGGATATCTATACCATTAGGAGAATCCAGGAGACTTCTTGATTGACTGATATGACTGCCGGCCGAATTCGGCTAAAAGGACTGCAAGCGTGACGCTACCTCTAATTAAAACCTACCATGGTAATTTACGTTTAGTGACACTGAACTAACCTTGGCATCGTTTGAGTCCTCGTTGAGGGAGGGCGAGGCTATCGGCGATGGGGGCGCCGGAGAGCGCACCTCCATGGGGGCCTCCGCCCCGCTCGAAGGACTCGCTAGTGTCGCTGCAAGTAATGGTAACCATTATTATGAGCCACGCTCGTGATAAAACCTGTTTGCACCTGCGATATGTACGCAGACACATGTAGGTCCATATAAAATACGATTCAGAAAAAGGCAAGAGAATTGAATCAACAGAAGAAGAAGGTATATGGAAATAAGGAGACCTGACCCCAAATCCAGTTGACAAAGGGCTACGATATACGGATACGACTTAGGGACCTTCAAGAAAAGAGCATACTCATTTCTCAAAGGCGATTACGCATCTGCGATAACTCAAATTACGCATCTACGATCCCCCAGGTGTTGCAGTTGTCCATGGGCGTCGGTAGTCACTTAGGTGAATCGCCTGCTCGTTCTCCCCTTGTTATATGTAAAAAAAATTAATAGACGAAGATGATATATAAGAACCAGAGGTTCTCCTTGTTTCTATACATATTCTTGGCCCCAAATAGTGTTTGGCTTGGCCTATTTCTGTCTGTCATTGCATGTCTTATATTGATGCTCTGTGTGCTAAAGAAACTTGCAGAGTCTGTAATAAGGAAGAGAGATCGATAGAGCACTTATCCCTAGTTCGCATTAGCAGACTAAACTACCTAATTAAGTATCTAAAATACTTGCATCTGTAGAAAAATCTTTAGCACTTTCGTCGACTATAGTTTACAAGTAAACGACATTTTTGCAGCATCTAATGAACTCAACTGAGTCGACAGTTTCGAACCCGTTTAGCGAATGTGAATCGCCGTAGGTGCTAATAGTCCGCTAAAATAGAAAAAAATAGATCGACTCGACTCAGTCACTAAAATTTTTAGTGTCTACCCAACCGAATTTTTTCTCTTTAGACATGTTTAGGTAGCAAGTCCCTCGCTACTCGACTAAAATACTAGTTTAATGCGAACTGAGAGTTAGTATTTAAACTTGATGGACTGACCACAATAAGGGGCTCGTTGTTGAAGGCTATTTACGGTCTGAGAATAATCTGTTGAGAGAGCTTCCTTTAAAATGCGAGCTGGTTAGAGTAAATTTAAAAAAAGCATGTTGGTGAAACGGCTATTATATTATCGAAAGATTTGTGTATTAAAACTGAGCTTACGCGTTATCACAAAATGTCATAAATTATAACTGATCTGAACTGAATGCATAATGTCATAAAAATAAACTAGATTAAGGAAAAAAAAAAATTATAATTGTATGATTATTTGAATTTTCAGGGTTAATTTAGAAGAAGCAAATAGCGCTCACCAGATCGCAAGCAGGAATGTTTCGTTCAACGATACTCCACCGCGTGAGTATACTTCAAAATTAGTACGATTTAGTTTCTCCTTATTTGTGTTTTTGAAACGCCATATTAGTATGATCATCATGATCAGCCCTTAATCGCCCACCGCTGGGCATAGGCCTGCCTTCCTTCATGCCACTCTCCCCTGTCTCTTGCCAGTCACATCCAACTACCGTCTGTCACCCTCTTTCAACTGTTTCTCGATCATTACAAAATCTAAGAAAAATGCTTTTTTTTTTTGGTTTATTTATTTATTTTTTCACTAAAACTTTTATATTGTTCTAAATTAATGTCAACACATGTTAATTTAATTGATGTTTCATGTTGAATAATTATTTAAAATAAAACTCACTATTTTATATTCTCCCTCATTTTGTGTTCCGTTCATTCTGTCATTGTGTATATAAGGTATTCAGTCTTTCGACAGAGTTGAGATCTCTTTTATTATGTTATAAATATAATGCACCAACAGATCTCTTTTATTGTATTATATTTATAATATAATAAAGGAGATCTCATTTAATTGTGGTTACAGTGAACTTCGAAGAAATCCCCCTGAACCGCTGTAAAATACTGAATCAACATTTACCTATTTGTTTAAACTAAAGTACTTTTAATTATTTCTTTAATCCTTCTATTGACTTATATGAAATAGTGTGTATACGGATGTAGTATGTATATTTGAATGTCTGTTTGTGTATACATTTTCTTATACAAAAGTAAATATACATTGACATAAAACAATTTGAACACAAAGTTTAATCAATTTCCACTAATTTTACGCTGACACCAACTAGTGACCAAATAGATTTTCACTTATTTTACCTATTATCCACCATAATACAACTGTAATTACGTCACATTTTCAGGGTTCCGTACCTCAAAAGGAAAAAAGGAACCCTTATAGAATCACTTTGTTGACCGTCTGTTCGTCTGTCTGTCAGTCTGTCTGATTATCTGTCTATCTGTCAAGATTCTTTTTCTCAGGAACGGGAAGACCTAAAAATTTGAAATTAATACCAAATACTGAAGGCAGCGGTCTCTTGAAGCTGTGCGCGAACATCAACCCTCTAAATATACGCAAACAAAAGATATGGCTGTATATATCGCATATCTCATACCAGTAAAATGGATGAAAATGGACTCAAAACCTATATGGTAGATTCCGTGGGCCTAGAAACTTGAAATTTGGCAAGAAACCATGTCTTATAGCGTAATAAAGGGCATAGAGAGACGAATTTCTTAGCATTCCTTGGATTCACCGTGCGGGTGCCGGGTCCATCGCGTTGCAGAGGAAGGAACCATTTGCGCGTCAACATTTTGTTGACGATTGCTTCCCAATGTTCACGATACATTGCGCGCTCAAGAATGGGATGAGGATAACAATATCTGTTACCTCTCATTTCCGAGATGAATGATTTTTTTGATTTTATTTAGGACATTAATGTAGCCTTATCACAAAGTTTGTGGTACGATATCTTTTACACCCTGTGTACATAAGAAGAAATGGATGCACTTGGCGAACGGCCGAAGTATATGGCGTGCTCATGAAGATGCCCTAGTCCAGCAGTGGACTGAATCGGGCTGAGAATGAAGATGGTGAAAAGTCAATCGTTCTGCGTTAATCTCGCGAAAACTGTAAAACCGTTGGAATGTTTTAAATTTTCTTTGTTTTCTTTCTTTCCCCTTATTTTAGAAAAGAATTGAACCAAAGGAAGGAAAAGAAAAAGCCGAAATCGTTGTACGATACTTCAGAACCCTTCAAATAGATCGTACTAGAACTTTTGACTGACATGCCATGTAAAATTATTGCCTTATGAAACAGTCGGCCAGTTACGGAACAGATTTCCATAAATGAGATTGGTTCGACAGCTAATAAGAACTTCGGGCAAGACAACGTCTGCTGATCCGCTAGTAAAAAATAAAAGAGACGAATTTCTTAGCATTCCATGGATTCATCGTGCGGTTGCCGGGTCCATCGCGTTGCAGAGGAAGGAACCATAGCAGCGCCCGGGACTTGTGACCCAGGTGTAGGTTTAGGAGCGTGCTAGAATGGGTCACCCATCTATCACCTGGTCGCAGCCAGAGCAACTTAACTTAGCGATCGACTCAAATGCCGACTACTGATTAGGCCACGACCTCATCCTACCGTACGTTTATGTATTTCTATTAAAGAAAACAATAAACCAGGAAAACGATCGCGGTTGGAAATAACATAATGCATCTCTTATAAGAAACACAAAAGAAAAACAATTAAAATTAATGAAATTCCTGCCGTCTCAGAGATTTATATTCTTTCCTTTCCGCAAACAATTCAATCTCACCGGAATGTGCATTTTTCTGAACATCGTAAATTTTCTTTAAATAGTATGTTTTAGTATTAAAATAATATGTTCAAAATGTTTAAGAAGAATGTCGTTTTTGTAAATTATTTTCTTTATTGTCAATGAAAAAAGCTCGTTACGCAATACGTAAAATGAAGCTTTAAATAAAAATGAATATACTTCAGTATATTATGTATTAATAACATAGATTAATACGTTGGTAACATCTTACGAAAATTGTGCGTACGGTTGAGTATGAAATTTAGCACAATTGTAGTTCATATAAAGGAAAGTATGCGAATGTTTATATTTTTTTTATATATACAATATTAATACTTTAAATGAATAAAATAAAACCACACGCACACCAATGTCAAACGATTTACACACACATGCATTGGATAATTTCAAAGCGTAATCGTGACAACCGTATGTTATATTAATTGTCAAATTTTATTTTATTAAATTTGTCTATTAATAAATTTAAAGGGCAGTCAAAAACCCGCTTATTCGTAAAGGTTTGAAAGCTATTCAAATAAAAATTATTTATTTCAGGCATTAAACATTTTTTACAGCCCATATACATATGTGTTAGTATATCTATACTAATATAAGAAGCTGAAGAGTTTGTTTAATTACTTGAACGCGATAATCTCAGGCATTACTGGTGCGATTTAAAAAATCTTTCAGTGTCAGATAGCCTCAATAAATGGGCTAAATATCATCTCGTTAAAATTGAATCTTTTTTCTTACTTAATTTTACGCGGACAAAGTTAGGGGCAAAACTAGTGTAATATAAAACTGCTTGGAGTTGAGTCGCTCTATCTTTTTACTTTACAGTTAATATGAAGATGAAATGAACTCCTTTTTTGTAAGAAATATTTTTTGAGGAGTGTCTTACGAATTTCTTTCATGTTTTTTACCCGTGGCTTTCCGAATCAGTGGTAGCTTTTAATATATTTGACAATATAAAAGAGACGGTAAAAATCTTCTTGAATAAATAATCTTATAAATTGTATATGTAATAAAGATTTATATTAATAAAAAATAAAGATTTATAGCCTCTTTTAGTATCTAAATAGTCATATTTTGGAATATACTTATCGCCACTTAAATTCATAATTTATACCCGTTATAAATTATAATTGAGCATACATTATGATTTTAAAGAAATTCTTTGGCAAGTTTAGGCAACTAGTATATTTTTATAATTTTTTTTGCATCTTATACTATGGTTGATGAAATAGTGTAGTTCTGTAGGCAGCGTGTTCGAATTAGCATTACACCAATTAGCGAGTTTTTTTTATTTTCGAGCTGCTATCTAAGCCTCTCTAATCTGCTACCACATATTTCTTTGCGTATTTCAGAAAGACAATTTTTTCTTGAAATATTGTAAAAAGCAATAAATGCAATTTGTTAATAATATTGTTAATTACAGAGAATATACATTTTTTTTTTATGTTACCTTTGTATCTTTCTTCTCGATTTAGCCGAAATTTACAAACACTTTTTCATAATGTCCAAATATTCTTCCAAAACAAAGTATTAGTCGTAAAAATACATAATATATGAATTGTATAGTGACGTTTAGTTGTAGTTATATATGACGTTTTAATCTACTTAACACGACCGATACATCATACAAGTGAATATGTATTTTGACGAAAATTTCTTTATCTTCCCATTCAAGTTAACAATGTCGCTTCTTTTCAATGCAGTGATATAATGGTCGTAAAAAACGTATATATGACGTTTTAATCTACTTAACACAACTGATATATCAGCTACGTCTAAATAAATGAATTTTATCGACCATATTTTTTGTATTTTTCTGTTTCAATTCCATAAATCTAACAAGCTATTTTTCCCGATGTCTAAATATTCTTCCAAAACAATGTAACAGTCATAAAAATAACATAATATATGGATTGTAGAGTGTAGGTCGCAAGTCCCAGACACTGCTTTGGTTCCTTCCTCTGCAATACGATGAACTCGATACCAGCACGGTCGATCCATGGAACATTTCTAAGAAATCCTTTTCCTTTAGATTTCTACTTCAAGTGCTGCCTGAGTTAACCCAGTTATGGAAGATGGCAAACGAACCAAACTGAGATATTTAAGTGCCCCCACTGATGTGCCTTTATATTACCAGGAGATGAAAAAATCGAATAAATAGTTTAGTTTTATGCGATCGTAGAGACACTTAATGTAATAATCTACATAAATTTAATACTTTACCTCCATATTAAACGATTTTTAATGTAACCTTAACACTTTCGACAATTTAATCTTTTTTAATGTAATGGCGTTTGGTGGACAGGGTTCGTATCCTTAAAAATGTCTGTCTGTTTGTTACGGGTAGTTTTCGAAAATATTGGGAAAGGAAACGGAAAAGAAAACGGGAAAGGGAATAATATTAAAGGAAAATAGAATGTAGTAAATAGTAAGTAACCCAACGTTCGCACAGGACAGCGTCTGCCGGATCCGATAGTTCTTGTATATTTATATTTTATTGTAGTCGAACTAATTTTTGCATATCAAACAGCACTGTGGTTAATAATGTGCAATATAATGATGTTTATTTCTTTGTATTTTGTTAAAAAATAAAAATATAAAAAAAATAGATTCAGACAATATTTTTTGTATAGAACAGACAAAATTTATTTATATAGAAAAGCTTCGCCACCAAAGCACAGCACTACACTGACTTTCCGATGTGCCTCAACGCACGATTCGCTTCGACACCGAAGCATCATCGGGAGATAGACTCTACAAAGGTTATTCGTAAAGTCACTATAAGCAAAGTAGTTTAGTTTTTCATGCATGTCATGGATTTCCGCAATGTAACGCCTGATTCTATCAGTCGCCCCATAGATAAAAAAATTAATACATTCATTCAGGTTATCGAATATAAACGCTAATAACGTATATTCCAATGACGCGCATAATTGTCTTTTATCAAAGCAATATTTATTATCACTAATACAATTACCAGTATCAATTATCTTAATTACCTATTAAGATAAAACAATCCGATGCCCGCAACTTTTTAAATTATATTTGTCTAAAAAATTTTTTTTTTTTCACTCTTTAGTTTATAATTATTTTTATTTTTTTACTTTTATTTATCAGTAATTAACAGCGTCACAGAAAACATTAACATATAGAAAATAACAGGTAAATAAGGCCTAAAGTGATTACATTTATAGATTTAAGAATAAGATTAACAGAGTAAATTTCTACTACTAAGTAGTAACTGTTTTAGCCTGAATAGTTTTTTTTTTAACATTAGTCGAGGTTAAACTTTTTTCGTTATAGTATAGTATGGTAACGTACAAAAAACCATCACTGACTTAAAAGATGTACGTAGTTAAAAATTGCAGATACTTAAGAATTATTTTTATATAATACTAGTCGTTATTTGCTTGAACGCGCTAATCTCAGAAACTACTGGTCCGATTTGAAAAATTCTTTCAGCGTTAGATAGCCCATTTATCCAGGAGGACTATAGGCCATATACTATCATGCTAAGACTAATAGGAGCGGAGCACCATTGAAGAATGTTTCAAAATCGGCGGTTCTTTTCCCCTTTTGAGAGCTTCCGCTGCATGCGCTGCGTAAACGGTTATAGTTTCGCAAAAATCATGTATGACGGAATTGTGTCCCTTTAAAAGTTCTTAATAAAAGTCCGCAACAGCATATCTCTATCTCTTAAGGTTAGTTCTCTATAACTCTTTTTATGCTAACCATATAGGCTATATGTCATCAGGCTAAAATTGAATCATTTTTTTTACCTAATTTTACGCGGACGAAGTCGCGGTCACAGCTAGTATGTTATAAAGACAACTATTAACAAGTTAGATTTTAATCAGTAAGAAAAATTCTGATTAACACGTTAACATTCGTACGACCCGCCTCAAACATCACCCACATCACATTGAGGCGTGGCACGGAACGACTGTACAGTATGCTTCCCACAATCTTACAACTTGTAGATCTTCAAAAGGCGGATAAACAAATTCCTCAAAAGCCGGCAGGGCACTGACAGCTCCCCTGGTGCTGTTGGTGTCCATGGGCGACGATGATCACTTAGGTGACAAGTATGCTCGTTTGCCCGCTTAAGCCATAAAAAAAGAACATTCCCTGAGCATAAAAATATTAGGGTCCGCTTAGATTGTAGAGGATGTGACTGTGGGGCGAGTTAAGATAACCGATTGCCATCTGACGTCATCCTCGGAACCCCCACCATTTCTACACCTTACGACTAATATCACAAAGTGACATTAATCAGGTCCCGCTGTTTTAAGTGCCTTCCGAAACACGGAGGACGTCGGATATCAAATATAAACCAGCGCTAGAATGGGTCACCCATCTAGCACCCGGTCGCAGCAACAGCAACTTAACCTAGCGATCGACCCAAATTTCGACCACTGATTAGGCCACGACCTCCTCGTTTTTAACTTATTAAATTATTAAAATAAAACCTCGCGCACACCAATGCCAAAGGATTTACGCACACATGTATACATTTTATTGTAATATTGTATAAAAGCGTAGACGTGACAACCGTAAGTATATTAATTGGCGAATATGCCAATTTCGTTGGACAGATCTCTATTTATTTATTTATACTAACATATAAAGCTGAAGAGTTTGTTAGTTTGTTTGAACGCGTTATTCTCAGGGACTACTGGTCTGATATAAAAAATTCTTTCACTGCTAGATAGCCCATTTTTTGAAGAAGGCTATATATCACAGGGGGATAAAATTAGATCTATTTTTTATCTAATCTTAAGCGGACGAAATCGTTGGCACAGCTAGTTAAAGATATGTATTTAAAAACAATATATTGGTTTTTATTGTCCACACAATGATTTAAGCTAGATAAATAAAAAAAATACGTAGTGTAGGACGCCCTCCAGCTAGGTGGAGTGACGACTT
The DNA here is from genome assembly GCA_024363005.1 of Charaxes varanes. Taxonomy (NCBI): domain Eukaryota; kingdom Metazoa; phylum Arthropoda; class Insecta; order Lepidoptera; family Nymphalidae; genus Charaxes; species Charaxes varanes. The sequence goes on from JANCMC010009603.1 coordinate 10,992,269, forward strand.
GCGAAAGGTCGCTGGCAAAAGTTGGATGCGTCAAGCTGAAGACCGGGTGAAATGGCGCGATTTGGGGGAGGCCTATGTCCAACAGTGGACTATGATAGGCCGATGATGATGATGATGATGAAATGAGTAATATTGAAGTGTCTGTTTGGAATGTAGGAATCTATCTACTTCCTAGCGTTATCCAGGTTAAGTACAAGGGTCCGCTTAGATTGTAGAAGATTTGGCTGTGAGGCGAGTTAAGGTGACCGATTGCCATCCAACGTCATCCTCGGAACCCCCACGATCTCTACAACCTTGCGACTAATTAATCGTGTCCCAATGTTTTACCGGCCATCCGAAACACGGAAAATGTTAGATATGAAATATGAACCAATGCTAGAATGGGCCACCCATCTATCACCCGGTCGTAGCCCGAGCAACTTAATTTAGCAATCGACTCAAATGCTGACCACTGGTTAAACCACGACCTCCTCAAAATGATTGAAATTTAGGAATAAATTTCTTATTTTTATTTCATTTAGTTATACTTTTTACGCGATTATTTCGTAATTGTTAAAATCGGCCAAATGTGAACCGATTTTGATGGTTCCGTTAGTATTTGGTAGAACATACTTTAGAGGTGGTCCTTTATAAATTTTAACAAAATCGGTTGAGCGGTTTTGAGAATCAAATGAAATCTACTAATTTTATTTGTTGGTACAGTGGTCCTAAAATGTAAAGACAATGATTTAATTACACTATAATCTGCCTAATTAAGCGTAAAAAATTCGTAAAATCTTATGTTACCAAATTTATTAACAAATGTACTATAAAACTTTCGTCAAAATAATTTAAAATATTAAAATGCAATATCAAATATCTAAAAATAAATTATAATCGTGTACAAATACAATAATTACTGACTAATATTAGTCATTAAGATAATTGTAATAATTTTAATCTATTAAATATATTTGAAGTGACTTTTGAAAATTATTTATGTTGTCAAGTTTTTATATCTCATTTGGTATCTTGTATACATTTATATGCATACACAATATACTATTACGCATTAGTGCCGTTTTTGACGTCGCCCTTTGTCAGCAAGAGAATATCTTTTGCATCGTAATGCCTTATAGAAACCAATATAACTATGGACAAAAACAGCTGGTTCATAAATGAATAATGCAGGCAAATGTTAAAATATTTAGTTCCTTATAAATGGGTTTGCAGCTCTCTGTCCAGTGGAGGTTTATTATTTCTCATATATATTTCTTTTGTGCTTTGAGAATTCATTCACAACTTACAGCATTCCCCCATAACGCAATCCCCTATCGTAATGTTGATTCAACTTACTGACGACTTTGTTTGTATTAACATATGAAAATATACACAACTTTTTACAAACTGAATCTTTATGTGTTGTCCATTTTACTATATTGTCAAGTGCTATTCCACGAAATTTAGTTTCTGTTATTTCTGTAACAGGATTACCCATAACTTACATTCTTAGGCTTATTCTGTTTGCCCAAGAAGGGCAATTTTTTTTTGTTTTATCGATATAAATTTTTAAATTATTGCTAATACGCTAATTCATAAAAATAATTATTGATAGATTTATTTTGCTATCGAAATCTTCTTTTGTATCTCCTTCGTAAATGACCATACAGTCGTCTGCTAACAGTACCACTGGCTCTGTTACAGATTGCAGAAGCTCGTTAATGTAGAGCAAAAACAACATGGGCCCAATACAATACCTTGGAGTACACCATATTTTAAAATACGAGGTGTTGATTTAAAAACTAATTTAGCTGCAGTATAGGAACATACTTTTGTGATTTGAGTTATTTGTATCCTGTCACTGAGATAAAATTAAATAATATGTAAGGTATTTTTTTATCTATGCAAATCATAAATTTTTTTAGAAGATAGATTGCTAAACTGATCGATTTATTTTTCCTAGATCCGTTCTGGTCACTGACAAGTATATTAATTCCGAGATATTAGTTTAAAATATCATGTAAAACCTTCTCAAAAACTTTTGAGAATATAGGTATCAGTGCAACGAGAAGATAATTTTCAATATTACTTTTATATGCTTTTTATAGAGACATTTGATTACAGTTAATTTTAGTGCTCTTGGAAATATGCCGTATTCAAGGGATAAATTTATTATATGGCATAGTACTTTAGAAATAATAAAATGTACTCCTTTAATAATCTACATATTTATGTCATCGTAGCTTACGCTTTGCGTATTTTTCAGTGACATAATTATTGTATTAATTCGTTCTGGTGTGGTAGGAAGCATAAACATTGATAATTTTTTTTTAATATTTTCTGGACTGAGATCATGTTTAAAAATATACCAATGTGTCTTTGGTTTTGTTTTATTTATTAGGATATGTATTAGTTGAGCTGCATGGTCTGAAAAAACTAGTTCTAAGATATTGCTTTTAACTTTATTTATGTTATGGAATGCATTATCAGTAAAGGTGCCACTAGATAGTCCTGTCGGTTCCTTAAATTCAATTTTTAAATTATAGCTGTTTAATATCTGAGATTGTTTGTTACATATTAGATTTTAAAAGTTAAATATGAAAGTCAAATTAAAAGGATCTTTTTTGAGCCAAAACAATACTTATGTACAATATTTTGAAAGGAATTTAGAAACATAATATACATTTTAATGTAAAAAAATCCCGTGTCCCTATGTATGTATGCATTGAACTCCTTACCAAGTCAACCGATATTCATGAAAGTTGACATTTATATGTAATTTGGTCCAACTTGAGAGACAGAATAGGTTTTATTTCGAAATGAACGCGGGCAAATTTGCAAGCTACAACCAAGCTAAGCTTGTAAAATTTGAATTGAAATAGACCTTTTGACTGAAGTTCCAAGTGTGAGATGTGACAGTACATGGGCTTTAACCGATGTCATATTCCTCGCGAAATCCTGTCGGAGGCCAAAACTCATTTTGGGTTTTTGAGCCGCTCCAGTAAGTTATATTCCTTTAGTAGGGAGCCCGTGATGCCAAATTTTTAGGAACTAAAGCGTTGTGGGGATCTTTTGGATTACATAGATTGGGTGCGAAAACGATACAAATGGTTACATTGACCTTACCGGTCATGATGTCAATATTATTATTCATAGTTTTAGCCACATAGCCTTGAGAAAATCGTCCGGTTATATTTTTTCGTAAGCCTTAAATGATTTCAATTAAATAAAAAATTAGTCACCCTCGAATATTTGATAAACGATGAGTGGGCGTTTGTTTACAACTGTGTGACTCTACCATTTTTTTAGTTCACGTCGAATTCGTAAGATTCTTGAAATTTAACCTTCTAAATCTCCTTGTAATTAACTACCTTATTATTTGAAGCGCTCGAGTATTGAGCCAAATCTTTTCTTGGTCTCCCTAAAGCCATGTTTCTCACTGTTCTTAAATAAGTCACATCTCAGGTTGTCAATTTTTTTTTACCTTAGTTTTTCATATTCTTATTTGTACATATTATAAAGATCAATGTTTTTTTTAATTCTAACCATACCTACAATAGCCTGTGGTGCAAACTGCTGTTAGAAAAAAAAACATACCTACAAATATATTTTATTACAATTATCTTGATTTCAAACATCTGGTACGCCTTAAATGATTTCAAAAGCTGCTTGCCGATTTCGCTTAAAATAATTTTCCTAATAATATTTTTAGTATGTTTTATCAACAGGGATAATTTTGCAGTCTCCTCGTGTGATAACTTAAAAATCCTAGGGGGGTGGGACCACCTTGCAAAAGGATTTGATTTACCAAAAATAAAGTCTGTACGCCATACATAACTGTACCAAAATTTTAAGCATTTCTGTTCATAGTTGTAGAAGTTAGACATGGGACAGTCAGAAAGACGGACGGACCGGATGAAACCATAAGGGTTTTTTGTAGGACTGCGGACCCCTAAAAATTAAAAAACAGTATTGGACTTTTTAGCGACCATATCTGCATTTTTTTCAATCTTTCAACTTTTCCTTTCTTCATTTATTTTAAGCCTTCTCTGAAATAAATAGAATGACAAAACAAACAGAATTTAATACGGTACAGCGGTTTTTTGCGGGACTAGCGAACAACAATTGATTTTTATACAAAAATAAATTGGCAACGCGGAAAATGGCGTCACAAGACTTCGAGGCCTAAGTCATGTTTAGGTCGCTGCGCCATCGCAGCAACTAGTATATTATCATACTAGTTGTTGCCCGCTACATCACCCGCGGTAAATTAGGTAAAATTGAGCAAAAAAAAATTAATAGATTAATTCTTTTGTGCGTTACCTTTTTTTCTATGCCAGGTTCAATGTTTAATCGACCAAGAAATTGATTTGCCACGCTAAGGTCGAATGTCGTTTGCACGTCAATTAGTTAAAAGGCTCATTTTTGCTCAAATTAGATTTTGCAACCAGTCACTCAATTTGCAAGGAAGCTTAGGTCTCATTTATATTTAAAGAGTCTACTTATCAACATATAGGCAGTACAGGAAAGATCTACCATATATTACCAAAATTCTGTGTAACGCCTTAAATAAAATTTTTTCAGCGACAACAACAAGGTTTATCAAATTTACGAACAAATAACTAACGGAGAGTACAGTGATGCCAATACGATAAAAAAAATATGTCATATGTTTAAAATTTTAAAAAATATTTTATATTTTACGTGTCTACAGAAGAAGACTATAAATATCAGAACATCTTGTTTATATGTTTTTATTCGAATTTTTGGAATAATGTTTTTTTTAAATATATTTGTAAAGTTGCTTACTTTTCAAATGTTTATTTAATTACAGGACTTTACTAATTGTTTCATAAATATATTTAATTTGCTGTCAAAGTGAGGTACTTAGTATCCGAACAATCTACAGTCGGGGAAACTTTAGGGGGAGGTTAATATTTTACGTGTCAAATTTCCAAAACTTCGGAAATCAAATCTGTCAAAAGGTAACCTTGAATGTGAAAAATGTCTGTGGGTTAAAATAATAAATACCTACAGTTTATGTAGCTTTTTTTTAACGTTTTTGTGTTTGACCCATGTATTATATTAACTATCAAACCTAAATTTTCAGTCCGATGCGAACTGTTGTTAAGTGCGCACGTACGCAACCGCGAATTACGTTTTTTTTTTTTTACTTCCTGCTTCGGAACAGGAACGGAGGTGTGACGTCATCGAGCACAATCTCTTTACGTAGGCGCTGGTTTAAAACTAGATCTCTCAACTGTAAATCTACTAATAAATTTAATTGCACTGTCTGTCCACGATTACGTAATAAAAGTGCTCTAAAGTGCCACTGTGCGTAATGCGCTATCGCAATATCTTATACTAGTTGATACCCACAACTTCGTCCGTGTAAAATTAGGGGACAAATTTTTGTGTGATGATATATAGCCTATAGCCTTCCTCGATAAATGAGCTATCTAACACTGACAGAATTTTTCAAATTTGACCAGTAGTTCCTGAGATTAGCGCGTTCAAGCAAACAAACAAACAAATTCTTCAGCTTTATATATTAGTAACGAAGATACGTTTTCTTTTTTGTTACGGACTTTAACACGCACATTATTAAAGAGATTTAATACCACTTTTAGCATCCATAGAACCTCAGTTGCTCTATTGTACTTACATTACATGGCTATTTTGGCATCCACTCCTGATAGTTATTAGGGGGGGGGGGGATTTTCTTCTTCCTAGCATTATCTCAGTCTAGTACCAGGGTCATCAAATATTGCAGAGGATGTGGCTGCAGGGCTAATTAAGTTGACCGGCTGCCCTATGACTTCATCCCCGGAATCCCCACAATCTCACGACTAATATTTTATTTATTACTTAGTGACATTAATGACCCGCTGTTTTGTCTTCCGAAACACGAAATGATATTTTATTCAAGTAGACTTTTACAAGCTCTTTTGAATCGTCAAATATTTTAAAAGCTACCACTGATCCGGTAGAGTCGAGCCACGAGAATAATCAGCAAAAAACTCAGTAGCCATAAAAATGTAGTTCTTACAGAAATTAGTTTTTCACATTTTTGCATGTTAACTATCAAGTACAAAGCTGGAGCGACTTAACTCCAAGCAGTTTTATCTTTAATATAGTCTTCGACTATACTATACTCTGTCCATCCGTCTGTCCGCCCGCAATGTGGTAGCCCCTTAAACCCCAAAATATTACACGTAGTGACTTGAAATTTTGTCATGTTAATAGAACATGCTAAAACTCGTTAAGAAAAATCGTTTGACCGAAATCCGACAATCACTTTTGAAGTTATTTAACAAATACCTTTATCGCGTATCAAATACGGAACCCTACTCTATGAGTAGTTTTTTTTCTTTATGTGTGTGTGTTTAGAGGCCTTTATGCATATTATGTATATGCCAGCCTATTATTTGGTGCGGTCGTTCGGAAATTATGCACGTGCATACATTTCAGTGACTCATTTTTATTTGCGACCGTAAATTGAGATATAAGCTATCCTATCTTTCAAGTTGGATCAAACTGCATAAGTTTTAAAAATTTGATTAAAATCGGTTCAGTAGTTTAAGAGTCCATCGCGGACAAACAACGTAACGCGTAATTTATATATATTGAGATTTAGCTTTAACAATTTCATTTATCGCTTTTCTTTTCTAGCCTTTGCGAGAGAAGCCAGAAACGTTGACTAGAGTAGCCCGAGAGGAGACAAGACAAAAGTCAACTCAAAATAATACAAGTAAGCAATTTGCTCTTTTCCATAAGGGCTATTTCTTAAAGCTCAGTAATAAATATTCATACTTGAAGTTGAAAGAAATTGTTTCTATCGAATTCAATTATTTTATTTAGATTAAACTCAAATTGCTTTTTGACTAGTCATCTGTTTTAATCACTGTATAAACTAGTCATTTAATATTTCATTTTATATATATTCTTTGATTAAATAAAAAAATGTGAAGGATAAAAACAAGATATTTGGATATCAAATAAAAACTATTTAAAGACATACCTGGTAATGAAAAAATATCAGGAGTCCCCTCTTCATAATCATATTTTTTGTACTGTTTTGAACTGCCTGATTTTTCCTTGAAATGTATATTTCCACATTTTTTCATACACTTTATATCGTTAAATGAATTCAAAGAAGGTTCTCGGCATTATTCAATTTTTGGGCATAATTCTTAAAGCTGGGATCTTTAGCGTTTTAAGATTTAGGTATAGTCTATATAAAAATATAATGACAATTTAAATTTATTGCATTTTCATTTCTCCCACCATTTGGCACATATGGATTTTAAGAATTAAACATTCATAATTAATTATTCATATCCCCACAAACTCATGAGAGGTTTTTGGATATGAAATTATATACATAGAAAGTAGACACCAGCACCTGTACCCGCTCGCGATTTAGATCCATCAGTGTATATGCGTAGTTCGTTGATTCCTGAGTAAGCGTCCTTATATACATATACACCCAGAATTGTGATGGAAATCGAACACACAACCCTCAGAGCCGGCGTAGTGTCACTGCTAACTGCAGTCAATAAGATATACCAACACTATGGTACCATTTCTAATTAGAAAGATGTTATTTAACTATCCTACTTAGTAAGAGTCTTATCAGGTATGAAGTTGTAGGGCACAGCTAGTGTTCAGTATTTGCAGTTACCATCCCTTTTTGACAATTCTGTTATTCCTTAACGAGGCATTAATTCAGTTTTCCAGGGAACACTTTCAATCTAACGAGCCTTAAAAAGAGCAATTAGCTACATTTGAGAAAGCAAAATACCAAAATTGTCCTATGAATTTAATTTATAGAGGCATAATATTAAATTCAAGTATATTTTTGTAAGCTAATAGCGTAGGGAAAATGGCGAAATTTTCATTTATTCCGCGAAAAATGGAGGCCCTCGAGAGACATGTAACATTTCGCGGATAATGATAATATTTTTTGGCAGATTGTTTTCCTAGGATAACGACCTCCTGGGCATTTGTTGTTCTAAATGTGAATAAGATTATTTGCAAAAGTACATCATGATTTATTTATTTATTTATTTATGACACACAAACAGAATATGACAACACTTAAAATAACATAAAAATACTAAACTTATGAATTTATTCCTACCGCCAAAACAAATCGGAAATTAATTGTATGTGAATAATTTTCATTGTAGGGTAGAAAACACTTCCGTTTTTCGAGTCGGGTTTTCGCATCGTGAAACCAGTGAGTTCATCAACGTTTATTTAGTGGGTTCTATTATCTGTCTACACGTAAATGAAATTTATGTACCCTAACGATATCGTGACAAATAAAATAGATAATATTTAATTTTAAATTGACCTAACTCTTTATGGAAAACATGTATTCACGTGTGTTAACTTCGTACATTGGAACGGTACGTATTAAGCAAAATTTATGTTTTGTTAATTTTTACCTTTTTTTTTAAATTACAACACAATTATCGTCTTTGTTTAAATAACCGAATTCGGTCTAGAACAAGTAATAGCATGCTGACTATATATCATGCAACGTATTCTTTAAATGAGGTTAAAATAGATTACATTTCATAAAATAATATTTAGTTTTTTTTTAGCGTGAACTAAAATAAAAATGGCCAAGAGCGTGTCAAGACACGCTTATATAGAAGGGTTCCGTATCTGATATGCTATACACGTATCTGTTAAATAACTTAAAAAGTTCTTGTCCGATTTCGTTCAAAATAATTTTCCTAATGAGTTTTTAGCATGTTCTATCAACAAGGAATTTCAAGTCTCTACGTCTAATAGTTTGGAAATGCTAGGGGGGGGACCACCTTACGGGCAGACAGACAGACGGACAGAGAGAAATTATAATTTTTACTAAAAAAGCTAATAATATTCTAAAATATAAAATAATTAAATTATAATTATAAAATTTTAAAAAATAAAGCGGTCAACTGCTTTATAGAGAAGAGAACGACTTTTAAGAGAAGATAATGTTTCCTTTATAAAGGCAAACATCTGGGAACTCTGTACTAATGCAGCACTATGAGTAATCACTTATCATCAGGGAATCCGCCTGCCGCATTGCCCCCTGTAATAGATAAACCTAAAACTCTATCAATGTTTTGTCTTTATAAAAGTCACGTTCTATCATTAAAGATTTACAATAGATAATTTGCATTAAACTTGATTTTAATCCAAACTGCCTGCAGAACTTGACCCAAATTACACAAATCATAAAAGGCCATTACGTACACCTTCAACTCCAACTGTAATTAGTAGGTACGCTTTAAAGACTGCATTCCATTTGACTGGTCATGTAATTTATATTACAGGATTATTTAAGTATTCTTCAAAAATACTAGAAATAAATAAGGAATTTAGTTCCATTAGTAATAAAGCTTTATTCTACGCACGAATTAAAACTACGCAAAAGAAAATTTCCAGGAAGCCGGTTTTTAATTTACGCATTCGTTTCCGATTTTAGTTGCGGTAAAACTTAATCAGAAGTTATATCAGAGGTCGATGGTTCTAGAGGTCGATGATGTGGATTTTGGCTGGACGGTTGGCCTTTAAGACAGTTTGAACGCAGAAACACTTGCAATGCATTCATCATCATCAGCATCATCAATCTTTTCTCTCCCACTGCTAGGTATACGCCTCTCCCCGTTTGTACTTTTCTGTTAATAAGAACCAGGTTCGACCCGCGACAGATCCTATGACGTCGATTCGTTGTTAGAGGTCCAATGCTCTGTCTTTCCTTTTCCTTACTCTTATGGTTTTTAAATATGAAAAGTATTTGTACCTATAATGTTATAAAAACACGGATGTATTGTCCATCAGGTCGTATGAATGGTTATGTGGTATGCTGTATGGTGGTAAGTGACAACGCAATGCGATGCGCCACTATTGTGTGTGCCGCGTATTCAGCTGCCGGCGGATGCGCCTGAGACCCTGCTAGGTGTTTGCCCTATTCGTCCTTCACTTTTATGAACTAATTTTAATATCTTCTTCTTCTACCTATTTATACCGGCGTAGTACCGGGATCCTCTTTAATTTTAACGGGACTATCCCTGGCAAAAAGCTGATTTTATAAAGATTGTAAGGAATGACATAGGCTATTTTACTTTTTGCAAAAGCAAAGTAAGCAGAGTTTGCAACAAAATAATCAATAAACTCTTAAAGCTATAAAATTTTTCGCGTGGATAAATATTTTAAAAGGATTTTTATCTCATCATAAATGTCACTTACTCTATTATTATACTTTTAGGTATTTATTAGGCATTCTAAACAAACTAAGATCGCCGAGAAGTGGCGGAACTGCTGTCATATCAAGTGATGGTATTGTTGCACAGAGGAGGTGAGATATTTGAAAAACAGTGCTAGGGTGGGTCATAGACCTATTAGTTGCCCCCGATAAGAACTGCGGGGATGGTACGGAAGCGATACATTGGTACTATAATCTAAACCGAAAAATAAAGTCATACACATTATTTATTAGTACATATACATTATTCTTATGAATAAAAAATAGATTTTTATTTGAGTATTAAAAATAATCAAATTTGAAATCTTATAAAGTCTAGTAAATTAAATCAAATGGAGTGCCTCCAAAAGCCGGTATCTACTTAAAGTAGTCATCATACCAATTTTGAAAAAAATCTTCTCGGAAGGTACTGAGGTTAGATTGCACACTTACTGCGCTAAAATTATTATATTCAATACTTTGCATAAATATTACATGTATACATAGGTCTTTCTTATCAATTCTATTTTGGGCACGTTGTTGTAAGTCTATAATATTTTATAAACATTACCTATCCCCCTCCCCCAGCCCTTGTTACTTGTACTAATATATAGGAATATATGCAAATATTTGTACTAATGTATAGGAGCCAGACATAGGTGTTTGTATATATTTGTCCTCGAAGACTATAAAGTTTAGCTTTAGATTCATTTCATGATGATAAAACTTCTATTGATGTTTTATGTATTACTAATATGATAAACAATATGATAAACAATGATACCGAGATACTTAGCATTCCAAATTTTTGCTTGGCAGCATACTTTGCCAGGAGTAATAGATATAGATACACAAAGGAGAGTCACATAGTATTATGCAAATATGTAGATACTGCTGGTCATCTACTAATAGTCCCTAAGATACTTTATACAAGATCTATGACAATATTTGTTGCCACTCTGCATTGTGCATGTTATAACACAAAAAAATTTTGTTCTTATAATTTTTTTTAATGTAATAATAGTTTAAGTAATTTTGACAACCCTTTTCACATATACGAGTACGTACCAACGGTAAAGTATGAAGATGATAGAGGTTGATACTAAAATAACTGTTATTTTACTTTATACGGTGTTTACGGCCCATGAAATTATTGTACAACTTGTTTCCAATTAAAATATAATTTTCTATGATGCAACCGTCGGCCTAATAACATCATTAAGTTTTATTAGCATATGGACGGTCTGTTTTACAGCCCGATAGTCTATCCACGACTTATCAGCCAGCTGCTATTACTACTTTGTTCACGGGTATCTTATATAGAGTCATCGAACAATCCGATAAGCGATTAGATATCTTAATTCGTCATACAGGATATTCTTTCTTAATAACAGTTTGTCAGCATGATAACTATCAGCTAGTTTAAACACAGGCTCTTAGATTTAACTGTGTCTTACAAATAATAAATAAATATTATAATAAATATATACTGGACTATATGACACACCCACTTTCTTTGTTTGAGTTGTCGCAACACACGGGCTGACAATTCAACCTCGACTCGCTTTATCAAGCGTTCACCCAAAAGTGAAACCTTTAGAGGTCAATCAAAATTAGCAGAACAAGGTAATTTTCTGCAATGAGGCCAGTTCATGTGGTATCCTTCAATTGGCTGTAGGTGGAAATTAGATTGTTGGAAAACAAGTGGATAATATGCATGTTACAACATCACAAGCTCTTATATCACAATACATTTATTATGAAACTAGTTATAACTTTTGAATTTATGTCTGTAAAAATCTACATTATGCAAAGATATAATAGTGTCTTGTGACAGTTTACTTTATATTCGCATATTTAAATTACAGATATTTTACAATTAAACTATTTATAAATTCCAAATTATATCTATAAGACTTATGTTATCTAAATAATAACAAAACCGATTCTTATAATACTATTAGTATAGCGCGACTACGTTTAAATGAGCGCTACAATACGCTTAACTAATAATAGATACACAATAATAGCTAAAAGAAAAATATTAGTGATAAAACAGATTTGATAACAAAACAAAAAAAAAAACAATACGAATTCACTCGTCACGATGTAATCAGTATTAAAAATATATATTACCCTGACGATTTTATAAATTCTGCCTGCTTTAACACTGATAAGTTATCTATAAATAAACCGAAAGCAAATCAATTGTACTATGCACATTATATTTTACAATAAAATACATAAATTCTTATCAAAATTTAAGACACAAACACCTACGTTACATGCGATATAAACCTTATAAAACTTACGTTTTACAGCAATATTGTGAATTTAACAGCAAGCGGAAAGTATTAAACGCTTATTTTCATAATAACACTAATATTATCACGCAAAATTAGAAACAAAATAAACATGCGAGAAAAGTCAAGACAAGACAAAAGCAAGGCCACCACAGACTAAATTACAGGAAATAATATTTTATTGTGATTTATTTACTGGCTTACCTACATTATAAAGCTTAGCACAGATAAGATGATATTGTAAATCGTATTATTGTATCAAAATAAAATGGAATGCTGAATAAATTAAAAATAATTTATATATATATATATATTATTATAAAAAGAATAGAAAGCTGTTAAATATTACAGATTGAAGTTAAATATATATTTAATAACGAGCTTTTAAATGCAATAAAATTGGTACATAAAGCTTAACTTACAATTTCTATGCTTAAAGCTGATGTTTGGGTAATATTTTTATTTAGTAGTCCTACTATTATATATGCACACTGAAAGCAACACTACACCAGTGTTTAATAAAAACATAATTTATAAATTACATTGTGATTATTGCTCGTGATATGTGCAAAATTTAAAATAATATTGAGCTATTTAGAACCTGCTGCACATCTTATCAAAAAACATCGCGGATTTAGTAGAAAAAATGAAACTGTTTCACCAATAAATATGAAAAAATACTTGAAAAACACATTTTTTATACACTGAATTTTGCAATGTCGATACACAAAGGAGCGATGGATTCTATTATATTTGATTATAATCTAAACTTATTAAATTTTTTTTCGCAAAATCATATCTTTACTGAAACACTTTGTTTTTAATTATAAGTAACGATTAGTCAAATAAAATTGATGTAAGTCTATTGTAACACTAATAATTTTCATCTATTTATAGAATCTACAATCCCTTAATTTATCGCTTGTATATATAAAGTCCGCGGAGTTTAAGGTCAAAAAAAGGATAGAAGAATAAAACAGATAATTGTTAGAAAGAGAGGAGTATAGTATATACATGGTGGTACGACCACCATGTAATATTTCACTACGATTTGTCTCGAGATTGATCTTCAGATATTTTTAGTATGAATTATAAGTATAGATCTATTTTCATTTCGATTTATTTGTTAAAATTATATTTATAAGCTATGCGATACGAAATCATTAATTTAGTAAAATATTTATAAAATTTTTATTTAAAAATATGTTTTGAGATTGTTATACTTATTTCATAAGAAAACTTTTTATCCAAAGATTTCTTGCATCCTCAACTTTGAAATTAAATTCTTTTATATTTTATTAAATAAGCTCATGTATAGCTGATCATATTGATTCACGTTCACGCAATGCGCAGCAAGGGGTGTCATTACATGCGCACGGAGTGAAATTATTTACATTAAGTTTATACAAATATATTTACAAAATCATAAAATAAAAAAAATATTATTATAAAATTGGAAAATACGAACGCTATTTATAAATCAACTATATTAAATATATAATAATGAAGGATATAATGACATTGAAATATGTATAATGATTTATACTGAAGCATTTAAAGATCATTATTTTTAAAAATACTGAAATATATTTTTGATTTACATACAAAATTATGTATTTCTGAAAAATCCGTAAGTTTATGGACGTTATTATAAAATTCATAACAATGTCAATGTATCATAATAATCTGTGATAGCCTAACACGATTTCCCTTTTTTTCTAATATATACGTCCTGAAAATATCTGAGAATATAGTGAAAGAATTTCTTAAGCATTTTTATGTAAAAAAGGCACTTATTTTCACAACAGCTGTAGCCGTTGCAGCTACCATAGACTATTGTCTATAATATATTAGGTATAGGATAATTTTTAATCTTTGTAAATGTATAATTTAATAGTTTTGGCGGGAAACTAGTGAGTAGTGAGCTCAGCTGAGCTGTTGCATTTAGTCATTAGTGTAGTTATACTACTAATGCCTATTTATTAAAATGTACGATTTTTCTCTGAAAGAAACTGCCTTACAAATAAAATTATTAAGAAAATATTTAAAGCTAAAGATATTAGAAGATAATGCGACGTTTAGAGATCATGATAGTGAAAGAAAACATGCGTACGATTTAATATCACGATCAATTTTATTCGGAGAATCACATTCGGCGCTCATAATCGGGCCTCGCGGCTGTGGAAAAACAACTGTAAGTATGTAAAGTCTTTATATGTTTTATTTATAAATGTTATAAGAATTTTCGGGAGACAATGTTGTTTTATAATAATTAATACTCTTTTGTTCATGTTCATAGCTCCTGAATTCAGTATTACATGAGGTGGCAAAGCAGGCAGATGTGGACAATGATGCTATCATTATCAAGTTAAATGGTCTTATACATCATGATGATAAAATTGCACTCAAATCCATAACAGCTCAGGTAAGGTTTAATTTATGTTATTGATATAATAAATTAAATTATCAGCAAAAGGGAGGGAAAAGCAAGGCAAACAGAGGTTGATAGGTAGGTGTTAAATCATTTTCAACCACATGCTGAAGAATTTAAGTTCAATTTGGTGTTAAATGGGTCACATTGCTGTCAGTCTCAAGTTGGGTCTGATCCTAATGAATGGCATTGTAGCTAGTGGCCCCCTAAGAAGTATGGGCTGAAGTAACTAAGATATATTATTTCAATGTTAATCAATTTAGTTTTGATATTACAGATGCAACTAGAGAATGCTGTTGGTGATAGAGTGTTCGGCACCTTCGCTGAAAACCTGAGTTTCCTGCTCAGTTGCCTGGCGAGCGGTGCAGACAGACGTTGCAAGAGCATGGTGTTCATATTGGAAGAGTTTGATATGTTCTGTCACAGTGCCCGGACGCAGACCCTGCTGTACAACTTGTTTGACATCACACACAGCAAACAGGCCCCCATGTGTGTTTTGGGTAAGTCAAAGACACAATTTTATTGGATTTAATTTTTTTTATAAAGAATACAATTTTTAAGGTGATATTTCAATACTACTAAGTCAAAGTCACAATTTTATGAACATACTTACATATAATAAAAATAAAATAAATATAAACCTCATTTATTCAGGCAGTAGCCCATATGTATTTAATATACATTTTTACTTACTATGTTAGTACAAATATAATAAACATTCTCATCTTCTATGTTATAGTAGGGGAACCAGCAATGCTAAATTTATAGTCCCTAAAGCGTTGTCGGGATCTATTGAAATGAAAAAACAGGTTATGTTAAGGTAAGATCGTTTTGTAAATAACACCTGGAGCATAGTTTTATGGAACCTGTGATGGTCTTAGCTACATTGTCTTGAGAAAATCGTCAGATTTGTGATATTTTATTTTTTAATGTAAGATATGTTTTACGTATTCCTTAAAGGATTTCATTCAAAATAAAAAGAAAAATAATTGTACTATAATATTTATTTGTGATGCATTTTTGCAACATTGTGACTCTTTCATTTTTTATGTCACTCTTAATTCGTAAAGTTATTGACATGTAAGCATATCTCCATGTAATTATCTTACCTTATCTTAATCTGACACATTTGAGCTTTTCTAAGGGCTTTTCCTATAACAAACCCTGCTGTATTAAGAGTTTATATTTGCTGGGGTTACATTACAGCATGCAAGGATTCTTTCTAAGTGTTTTTCTGGCCCACTCGAGTATTACGAAAAATCCACTCTTGGACTCCCCTACCGTTACTACAGATTCTTACGGAAATTTTTCGTATTGAGTTTCGTATATCACGCGTTATTCATCACACTGTACAGTTTGTATATTCTACGTATGTATGACTCTTAAACACTTTTCTGATACGTTTAATGCAAGAACCATTAATAGCCGCTATACACGTATCGATAAATGGTTGCGATATAATAGTGCAGTTAAATCGAACATTAAAGCAGGCTCCGTGAAGAACTGCCGAAATGAGCGGTCGCCATCCAAACGCAACAATAAAGTTGTTCAGTTTAATCAACATCGATTTTTCATACACAGGATCGATAAACCTGCGCAATTTTAACTGCACAGTTAAATCGCAACGATTTGTCGATACATTTTAAAGTAAATTAGTCATGGTATTTAATACATTCGGTGTAGCTACTATGTTACTGTTGGTCAGTTTCATGTTACACGTCTTTTATGAATGACCAATCGCGAAATTCTCTACGATTTTATGGGATAAAACGAAAACCAGTCATACAAAATGGAGTTAGAGGACATGAAATGAATGGTTAGAGAAATGGGGCAAGAAGAAATGAGTTATTTAAAATGCAGATAAACGAAGTTAATGGAAAGAAAACTATTTAAAGAAACAAAAATCTCAATAGAATTGACAAATAAAAAAGAAAACTTAAATTTTATTATTCAAATTAGGACGCCATTACACATTTCAATGTTTAAATTTATTTGTTTTCAACTTTTTAAAGTAGTAACAAAATAGCAACTAGCCTTGAATGCATTAAAATTATTTTGTATAAATCGTGACCATTCAAATTCAATTTCTTCAAATTATATACTATACTATCTTGCAGCATGGCGACGCATCTGCCACTCCAACAGACGGTCTAAATCGCCACATTAGATGTTTAACATCAAAAATTAAATAATTAAAATTCTAAATTGAAACAGAATCGTTTAATCTAACGCGAACCCATTCAAGTAGCCTATATCGGCTAGTATACAATGTTTATAATAACAATCATAGAGTTACCGTAAATTTGATAAATAGGTTGAAATACGGACCCCATACAAAGGACGGATAACAATTCGTCAATATTATTTCCGGTCCCATGTGAACATCGGTGAGCCCACAGAGCGGTGGGCAATTTGATATTAGATTTCTGTACCAGTATCAGAACAATGCAACCACGCTCATAGCTGCGTCGCGTCGCGTACAAAGCTCAACGTTTTCAAAACATCGCCTGAACGAGATTGTTACAATTAAGAAAAAAAAGCAAACAACGCGCGCAAATTTCACAAACATCTACGCATAACCCTGCAGAGTCGTCCGGTTAACGATTGTTAACGAATGCGATAGTTGAATTTTATTGGGACGTTTAATTGAAAAATGTAGTGTTGTGTTGTGATAAGCCGCCGGATTGATTTCGAACATGATGCTCTTTGATGTAGGTATATTTTTTAATACGTATATTTTATCCATACTAACGGAATTATTGAATGTTTAAGACTTTTTTTCAACATGTGCTAGTGTTGCAACGATTTGGCAATAGATGGCAGCAAAAATCCGCAATAAGGCACTTACATATGTGGGAAATTAGTTCCGCTACTCCATTGTCAAGTGCAAGGCCGGATGTGAACCGTGGACTGTATAAACGCGCATGACGATGGCAGTTCAGATTAACTCTGTTAAAATTATAAAAAATAAAGAATATTTCAGGAAGATTCTGAATAGACTTGGATGAGATTTGCACTTTTTTTTTAAATATAAACTAGACATCGCCGGCTGTTCGAAAATTGCCCACAAATCTTTACATTTGCGTATCCTGTACTTATTCAAAGGTATGTACGAAATTTTTATTCGTGAATTTACAAACACAAATTTAACGGAAATGTTGTAATCTATCTATACAGTATATAACTATACAAAGAAGTTTTTACTATTTATTTGAATTCACTGTTTGTACTGAACTTTGAACATTAATAACTTTGTAAACCGAGTCTACATACAAATGAATGATGAATATGAATTATGAATTAATATTGTACAGGTGAAAAAAATTGTATAGTATTTTTGGAAATTTTCAAATAATATTAAAAATATTTAAAGCTTCAACCATCTTTTTTCTTTACAAGCAGAACAGGACTCGAAAACTCGGACTCAGATTCTCTTATAATCAGTTTATCCAACCAATCTTTAATAATTTCCCTAACACGCAATTTTTTATCATACGACATCTTATAGGGTCGATAAACTAATAGATTTATGATTCTCATTTAAAATGTTTGATCTTAACAACGATCCCAATAGCAAACATAAATTAAGATGTGACTAGGTGGACAAACAACAAAATCATAACAAAACCAAAAAACATTGTTTTTGTTATGATTTTGTTACTAACCTTCTTACACATATTATTCCATTGTTATTGACCAAAGTATCAGGTTTTAAGAGCACAAATCGCATGCTTAGTCATAAACTGACCTAACTCAAAAAAGTTGATATTTGGGAAATTGAAAAAAGTTTTGTCATTTACGACTTATTTTGCTTAAAATTCGATAAAAACGGCATTATAATAACAAGTGATGTACTTTAATAATATTAATGAAGCTATTAATGTTATTAAAATGTTATTATTGACATTATATTTTTAATGACATTTTATCATTTGTTTGTATTTTTAACTAAAAACTTATTTTAGTCAAAAAGACAAAAATAGCTGTATCTCAGTGTTGGAGGGGAGACATCGAAATAATTGTAAGATTGACAGATAGAGAACGTTCAAACGAAGCTGTCTGTATCATTAAATCACTTTAGACCTTAAACGTAATCGGTCAGTTTATGATTAAGTGTGCGAAATATTAACATACAATTACAGATGTGTCATAAATAACATGGATTATAATGCGAATTATTTTCCATTTAATAAACTAACAACAGTAATAAAACATTAAAGAATAATAAAAATAATATTAAGTTAACACACCGCGCTGATGCTGCCCACTGCATCAACGGGCCAGCCTAAGGTAGAGGGTAGTACCCAGTAGGCGTTGCTGAGTTTTTACAGTTATAATATAGTGAATATTAACAAACAGTTAGTATATAAACTGCATGCAACTAGATTTATGTTGTTATTTAAGACGATGAACCGATAAGACAACAATTTGTCAACACGGTACCAGCTGCTGTTTGCACCTAAGTGAACTTTCACGACGAGTTTTGTTTGTAGGGTTGGCACCCATTAGGTATGTTGCTATTTATTTGTACAACATATAAAGTATTGCTTTAAAAAACTAAATTATTTATGTATTTGACTCTACATAGGCCTATAATAGATATTTAACCCATGAAACTTAGGGCTGGAGTGAAAATGATTGATGTTAGTACAAATAATGTGATAATTAGTATTAAATACATTTTTAATGAAACAAATTTACTCGACTGACATTGGCTTAATTAGCAGTGAATTCCTCCTTTTTACTATGTTACACGGAGCAAACGAGCAGGCAGCTAAGTGCTTACTGACGCCCGTGGACATCACGAACAGGAGGAAGCAAGCAGATGCGTTGCCGGCCTTTAATGACGAGTTTAGGCCACCGGGAAGTCTCTCAAACCTAACGAAACGCGACAACAATACCATCATACTTGACGTGACAGCATTGCCGCTACTGCACACCGATCTTATGTAAGAAAGAGGTACTGGTACCCGGACGGGCCCCCTCTTCTATATTCTGTAACCATATTTAAGATAAAACTGCTTTGTATTGAGTCGCTCTAGCTTTGTACTCTGTAGGTAACACGCTAATGTAATGAACTCATTTTTGCAAGAAGTATTTTGTAAGTGAGTGGCTAACGAGTTCCTCGACGATTCTTCTCGTGGGAAGACTTTTCCGAATCCGTGGTAGCTTTTAAAATCTTTAACAATTCAAAAGAACTTGTAAATGCCTACTTGAATAAAACATCATCTATCCATCCTCCGGTCAGGTAGTCCTCCTGAGATTTCCAAACGATTAGATGCAGAGACTTGAAATTTTTCATTTAGTTGGGGCTTGTTAAAAACAATACAGCGGTTTTTGAGATATTAATAAAAATTTATGGAGGTATATATATATGTAAATCGATGATATTTTCGATTACTCCGCAAGTTTCATTAGACCGATGCGTTTAAGTTAGCCCATTCTTATCTAAAAATGCGAAAGGTGCACTCTAGCACTCTCGAAAACCGCGGGACGAACAAAGTTGATATTTGGCAAGCAAGTAGTTTATACTTAGTAAACAACCGCCAAAAACTGATTTTTCATAAGGGCTAGATTAAGAAGTTCAAAAGGCTCTCGCTAGTTTAATTTTAGGCGGACGAAGGTGCGGGACACAGCTAGTTATATTAAATTAACAAAATCTATATATAAATCATTTTTTAAATAAAAAGAAAGTCAAATTCAAAACAATACGGTAGCAAAAATAATTACCTAAAAAGCAATGAACTTCCTATCTTAAGTATTTTCTAATATGGCAGATTATATGTAATGGATTTAAACCCCATTTATAAAGGATGACTCCTAATACAAGGTTTTAATTTAAGCTTAGTAGGAGGGAAAAGGGAATATTAGACATACCTAAAAAGTATTCCTAATATTCTTTAAAACAAAAGAAAATAATAAATGTTACGGCGGAACCCTTAACCAAATTACCCCAAACCATGCTATATTAACATGTGTTGACACTTATTGTTTACCATTTTAAAATTTATCACTTTTACAATACAAAGATACTTGTATACTTTCTTTATCCATAGTAAAAGTATTGTTATAAAAAACGACTTCTTAATTCATAAGGAGTTTTTTTAACGTACTGGACTCGTTATATTTGAAAATGCGCCCATTTTGAGGAAATCTTCTGTACCCTTTTCATTTTTCCTTGAGACAAAAGGTAAACAAAGATTTAAAAAGGTTATTGTATGTGTCATCATCGTAAACTTAGTCAAAAAATTATTGTGCCAGGAAAATTGTAAAATTTACATATATTCTGATGTGAATCATTAAAATATATGTAAATAAAAATGTAGTTATTTAAAGTAAAACATTCATAGGAATTTAATTTTTTAAAATCCTATTATCCTTGTTAATTAATATTGCTGAAAAATTTGTTTATTTACTTGAACGCGCTAATCTCAGGAAATACTGATCCGATTTGAAAAATTCTTATCGAGGAGGCTATATACGTCCAGCTAAAATGTAGTTTTTCGTTAATTATTAATAAACGATACTTTTAAAAGGAAACAACGCGCCGTAAATCTGAAGCTATAAAAACAACATTAACGTGAAGAGTTGACTGTTGCCGTGTCAAACGTCATCGTGCTAGATCCACATATACAGATATCCGAACGTCTAAGGAAACACTTTTGAAATCAGTTTCCTCTTTCACTAAATAAAATAAATATTCTTCCGAAATATCCAAACCGTTAAAATACGACTTTCATATTAATCTGCGTGTATTTATATTTAATAATAAGTGCCATACCAAAAGAAAACAGTGATTTTTAGTTCACGAAATCGCTTAATTTTGAATAAGTGACAGTAAAGCACACCCAAAACGCTTTGTTATGTGGCGTGCAATTGTATGTCAAAGGTATTGTCTTTGGTTTTCTCTTTGTAGCAGTTACATCCCTAGTTTGGAGGCTCCACACTAGGAATGATATATTGCGTTATGTCCTACCTCTCTTAAAAAGCATTCATGAAAGGATAAAGATAGCTAAATAAATTTAGGAATAAAGGACATTTTTACCCGTTCCGTGTATTTCCATGCTTAAAATATAAGGCTCTCATTCAATCTGGGCGCGAAACGAACATGCCAGGACACTGTAGTTCCAATATTCAATTTATTTTCTAACTACCACACCCCAGGCCGTCCTTAGACCACAGCCTACGGAAGTAGGAATAGAGGAATTTTATTGCAAAACGAAGGCACGTAAAACAATGGGACCCGATTAATGTCACTTTGTGATATTAGTCGTAAGGTTGTAGAGATCGTGGGGGTCCAGAGGATGACGTCAGATGGCAATCGGTCATCTTAACTCGCCCCACGGCCACATCCTCTGCAATCTAAGCGGACCCTGGTACTCGACCGGGAACTGGTACTTAACGCAAGGAAGAAGAAATTCATGTATGCCGGATCCGCTAGTATACTGGAAATACTCGTAGTTACTTACTTCTTTTCGGAACACCACTTTTCCACTTCGCCTTCGTGTATAAAGCACGCAAATGAAAATATATCACCCTCTTGGACTATAAATTTGCCTGAAACAGGAATAATAATACATTTTACTAACCGTGACTTCACCCGCTTTGGATTCAGTATCATTTTCACAACCAAAAGGTATCCTATGTCCTTCACTAAGGTCCACTCTATCTCTACCCTAAATTTCATCAAAATTGGTTCAGCGGTTTGAGCGTGAAAACGTAACAGACAGCTACTTTCACAACTAAGTTTATACTATTTTTTTAAAAGGAAAGTATTGATTGTTTATTCGCATTGAAAGAGCTCTGAAACTATTGGGCCGTGTTGATAAATTATTTCACCATTAGAATCTTACATTATCCCTGATGAATATGGTTCAATGGTGGATAATAAATAAATATATACAGGACTATATGACACACGGACGTCTGTTCCTAAGGTAGACAACTTAATGCCTGTGCTGGTTCATAGTCGGGGAAAGGCCACCCGTTTCAAAGGTCGCGGCCGCGTTTTTTCCCAGCGTACGTTAGACATTGGCTGAATGGAAAAATGAAGCCAAGGTAATCTCTTCATTATTCATCCTTTTGTTAGCATCCCCGCTCGCTGTTTGGGTGACATTTCCTTTGTATGCCAACTTTTTATTTCAACTCCGCAACGCTTCTATTTCAAAATTAGCAAGTTTGTTTAAACAACACTTTCAGCTAATAAAAGTTATTTATGTACCATTATTTCACACATAGCGTGTACATATTGTTTTTAACACTATTTAACATACGCAAATTTTCTTAACATTTAACAAATTTGTTCTTCGAAAGTAACTAAGTTTGTTTAACAATAGTTTTTTTAAAAGAATATTAGGAATACTTTTTAAGTATGTTTAATATCCCCTTTTTCCCCTTTAAGCATAAAACTGTAACTCACCTGGCAATGTTGTTAGTTTAGGGCATTAGTGCTTTTGTAATTAAAAAATAACTTACCTTAATTAAAAATACCCTGAAAAGAATGACTCTGAACCTTATAGTCAGAGGAAACAGCAAAATAAAAACCACACCACAATAAAAAAAAACGTTTAGCACTGTCATTTAATAGAAGCAGATTTTAATAACCCATGGCTTACGTCAAGTGTTTTAAATTTTTTAAACAGAAACAATATTAAATTCTCATTACAGAAAATATGTGTAAATCTCTCAAATAAAATATTCCTGCCTTCCGCTCCGGGGGTCGTGGGTTCGATTCCCACCTCGAGTCTGGGTGTATTATCTATATGTATGTATTTATAACAGATGCATTAAGTTGTCTACATTAGGAACAGACGTCCTTGTGTCATATAGTCCTGTATATATTTGAGATCGCTGTATACAATTTACAAAAATATCTTTATGTAAACACTGGAAGACTTCGATAGTACGAAGCGAAGAGCTTATACGAGATTCTAAAAAAATTGGATATGCTATCATATATAATATTACGCTAAAAATGTTTTTTTTTTATTTCCTTAATGACGTCAATCTAGCTTTACTTGAAGTTGTTTTGCAAAATTTATACGTTATTTATAACGTGTAAAACATACAAACATTTAATGGCTATAAAAACTTATAAGACAATAACATGAACTCATGACGGAAACCAATAGTCATTTTATATTGCTGAGCCACAACACACAAACCAAAATCTATTAACAAGAATATTAAAGTGCCCAAGAACGTCTCAAAACATGCTTAAAGAAGGGTTCCGTATCTTAGACGTGATAAAGGTCTTTGTTAATTATCTTCGAAAGATCTTGTCCGAATTTGAACAAACCGAACAAAATAATTTTCTTAATGAGTTTTTAAGCATGCCCTATCAACGTCGAAAATTGCAAGTTTCTACATAAAATAATTTGCATACACCTTGGACGACCTTAAGAGCCGACATACGGACAGACGAACAGCGCGATAATATAACGATTTATTATTTTAGTTTTATTGTTTGTTTTTTCAATAATTTTATTAATTATTAGTCCTAACATTATTAGAATTACCTCCTAATACAAGCTTTTAATTTAAGCTTAGTAGGAGGGGAAAAGGGAATATTAGACGTACCTAAAAAAATGTTCTTAACATTCTCTTTATTTTTAAATACGTTTTTATAAAGCTTGCTTTTCTGCTTGAAAGCTCATCCAAAAGATCCAGAGCAAATAGTATACCCAAATAGGCAAATTCGTAGATATTCAAAAAGTTAACATTACAGAGGGCCTAGCACGACCATTTCGAACCGTTCGAGTCGAAGATTCGACTTTGAAAATATTCCTGCTGGGCCCACATCGAACCCTCCTTAGTGTCAACGCAGGTTGCGTCGGCATTGATTAAAAACGTGACACGATAAAGACTTGCCTCCTGTTGCTTCGAATTCGAACGGTTCGAAATATTCGTGTTAGGGCCTCAGTCGTTTCCTGGGCTCAAAAGATTGAGTCTTATTGTGATGGTTACGATTATTGACATTTCTATTAATTTTAATTTTCCCCTAAATAGTTATATTTACCAATAACTTGAATTTTAAAACTGTTTAAAAAGAATAGATAGTACCGCTAAGCTACTATAGCTTAGCGGTACTATGAAATGGCTGGCCCGTTGGCGCAGTGGGCAGTGACCCTGCCTTCTGCTCCGGGGGTCGTTGGTTCGATTCCCACCTCGAGTCTGGGTGGTAGTGAATACCGCAGCTCGGGGTAATCGAGGAGGTAGTGTGGTACACCGCGTGAATGACAAAGAGGTGCCCGTCGCAAACGGCGATTATGACGTTAAATCAAGCGCGGCCGGCAATAAGTCAGCGATTAGGTTAATGACGCCGACCGCCATCGGCCGTCCATAGATACGAGAACGCTAGAGATGTGACAATGTCAGTATAATAGACGCTAAAATCGATTTTGCTATGAAACTTTTTTGTTATATATATATATTGATTAAACTTTTTTAATATACTTTAGTATATTTACCGATTTATTACTTTTTTCTTAGGAATACTTTAGGGTTTCTCGAATATTATCATTACCGCTTAATAATTAAGCTGTTTTTTTTAGCATTTATAAGCCGCAGAGGCACGATAGAGGAAATCGATTATAATTATGAATTCTTCTTTTGTCTTATTACTGATTATGCTGTCTTCCTAATGATTATCTGGCTCTTCAACTTCAGTTTTGTATTACTGACTTAAATTGACGGCCTGTCTCTATTACAATACGTTTACTTGACGTTAATTTGTAATTGAAACGTCATTACGCCGGTATAGTGTAAGGTGTAATAGAGTACAATAAATAATTTCGTGGCGTAATATTTATGTGACGCGTATTGTGGCGTTTGATAAATGTGCGCGCCGCGTTAACAGCTATCTGTACGGTGTTACCGCTTTATGAATATTTTCGCACGTTTTTGACGTATTTATTTGTCAATTCGTTATAACCGGCACCCGCACGGTGAATCCATGGAATGCTAAGAAATTCGTCTCTCTAGTCTATGACCAGTAACTTTGTCCGCGTGTAAGCCCATGCTGTTGTTTATATTCAGGGGTTCGCGTGATTTTATGCAGAACCATAACTTTTTTGTTAAAATTAAATTAATGTACATAATATACTAGTTGATTCCCGCGACTTCCCTTAGACCGCCTTAATCTGGTTCTATCGAAAAATTCCTTCTCAGTGGAAATCTTCTAACTATAAATTACCTTTCCTGCCAAATATATCCTGATATTGGTGATCTCCCGCTAATGAAAGTCCCAATCTCTAACCTTTCAACTTAGGGACCTTCAAGAAAAGAGAAAGAAAAGAGCGTACTCATTTCTCAAAGGCCAGCAACACGTCTGCGAACCCTCCGTTATTATTTGTGTATAAAATGCATCTGTTAGCTATAACACAGGCAATAAGTTGTCTACCTTAGGAACAGACGTCCGTGTGTCATATAGTCATGTATATATTCATTTATTTATAAAAATAACTAATCAAAAAACTAACAAATCTAAAGATCAATCATAAATCAATAAATAAATAAATCACAAATCAATAAATAAATAAAACAAATCATAAAGGAAATTGTTTAATTGCCTAATAGCAGATAAGCCAAAATTCACCGTCAACGGCGAGACGTCCGTCGAGTCCGCTAGTAACAGATTAATTAGATCCGTAAGCATTCGAGACGAGGTCGGAATATGAACTGTGATTGACATTGAAATATGATATTAATAATTTATACTGGCAACACAATTGTTTGATGGATTCAAAATTGACATTTGACAATTTACTTTTTATATGTTTTACACATAAAATGAAAAAGGCTTTCTACTTTTAGAATGATTTTAAGACATTATAAAATTATCTGCAGCTTTACTAACTAGCATTGACGTATATTTTGAGAAGCAATTCAGTTGTAATCTATATCATTTTTAACGTACTCTATCCTCGAAGTACTCACACAACGTACTCTATATTAATTTTTTAGCTCGTTAAGATATTTCATTTAATTATTGGTTGGGATTCTTCTCTACAATGGGATTAAAAAATATATATCAAACTGGTACTAACCTACATACGAAGTCGGTTACAACAATGTAGTTGACTAATAAAAGTGCCAAAGTGTCAAGACACGCTTATATAGAAGAGTTCCGTATCTGATACGCTATAAACATATTTGTAAAATAACTTCAAAAGTTGTTGCCCGATTTTATTCAAAACAGTTTTATTAATGAGTATTTATAATGTTCTATCAACGTGGAAAATTTCAAGTCCTTACGTCTAATAGTTTGAAAATCTTAGAAAGGGACCACCTTGCGGGCGGACAGACGGTCGGACGGACGGACGGACAGAGCGATACTATAACGGTTCCTTGTAGGACTACGGAACCCTAAAAAGTACTACCGCATCGCACTTTTGCGTTCAATAGAGTTTAACGATCCGAAAGATCATAAAGATGCTTCGACGGGGAACAGAAAGCGGCTCATACATCCAAACAATCCCTTCATCTTTGTCCGTTCCGTGGTTTTCGAGATTTCGTGATAAGTGACCTTTCGCTTTTGTGTATAAATATAAATACATATATATTTGTGTATAACAGACGACTGATATATATAGATAAATTTCGCTAGGAATAAGGATACAATATTATAATTTCTTTATTAAATTATTTTAAAAATAGCGAAATAGTAAAAAAACGTGCCAACATTATGTTACAAAGTACTCTAAGTTTTCGTACTATGAGTTTTAAACCATGTTAAAACAAAAATGTAAGAAGCCATTTCGCGGCGTTTAATCTCAGTTACGAAAACGTTATCTCGTAACAAATTCCATTCAGGTGTTGCCTTGCGCGACAGGAATGTTTAATGTTATTTTAAACATTATTAAGTTGCTAGTTTAGTACAGCAGTAAATTTATATTTATTCCTTTCACATTTGGTGTTATATACTCAATAGCTCAACAGTCAAAAACAATAATTAATAAAGACATGAAGTTAATAATTAAAGGTAGCGCCATGTCTTCAGTCCTTTTGGTCTGCAAACGTGGTACCTCTTTCGCACATAAGATCGGTGTAAAGAAGCGGCAAAGTCTAATACTCTAAGGTACCCGATGCATATAGTATAATAAATTATTTATTTCAGGTAAAGTACACCCATATAATAATATTTTTTGTGATCAATTGAAGTCCTGGCTTTAGATTCTTTAAATAAATTTCTTACCTACTTTAGAAATATTATGCCTTTTTTCGAAGGATATTTAATCTATACTAATATACATACAAAGCTGAAGAGTTTGTTTGCTTGAACGCGCTAATCTGAGAAACAACTGGTCCAATTTGAAAAATTATTTCAATTCCCATTTATTGAGAAAAGCTATAGGTTATTATTGTATCATCACGCTAAAATCTTTCACCTTATTTTACACAGACGAACTTATGGGTGTTACCCACTAGTAGATTATATACATAAAATTTACATTATAGTTACCAGTGAATAGTCTTGATTTGCCAAAATTTTCGTTTATAAGCAAAATATCCGAGTCATAGCGGACAAAGGTAGCTGTTTGACTAAAGTCTTCACTTACTACTACCCATTTGTTCCAGCTCGAAAAATACTCTGGTTTGATCTGCAGAATACACTGAAATCTTACTTAAATCATAAACGTGAAAGTCAGTACACATGGATGTATGTTTGACGCTCTTTCACGGAAAAACTACTGAATTGATTTTAATAAAGCTGTACAATAATATAGTTTATACATCAGAATAACACGTAGGCTATAAATTGTGAAGATATCGCGTGAATTGTTCAAAATATAATGATAATGAATTTTGAGGAGGTCGTGGCCTAATCAGTGGTCGGCATTTGAGTCGATCACTAAGTTAAGTTGCTCTGGCTACAACCGATTGTAGAAATATATAATTTCATACATATAGATAATACACCCAGACTCGAGGCGGGAATCGAACACACGACCCCCGGCGAGGAAAGCAGGGTCACTGTCCACTGTGGCAAAGGGCCAACCATAATGACAAAAACTTTTTTTGCGATTTTCCAAAAATCTGCTTTTTTGAGAGTAACCTCTTAGAGTTCACGAGAGTTCTTTAGAGTTCACGATTAGGCATGCGATATATACATTACCAATTTACTGTTGTTTTAGAAGTAAAACAGGAAGGACAGAAGTTACGAAAAGGAAAAAGACCCTTCATCAGACCGTCCCGGTCAGTATGGACACGGAGCAGGACCTGATCAGACTTGAGATGCCGCTCGTAGCAGTCTCCGGAAACTTCCAATTAGGCCCGCCGGCCGACGTGCACAATGCCGACCAATTGTTTGACTTTGTCTATGACGTGGCACCGAGGTGGGTAGAGTGCGTACTGTCTAAGAATGCACGCCCCTTAAAATTTTCTTCATCACTTTTGTTAATTAAATTATGTCCTATTGTATGGGTGTACTTTATATGATACTAATATTATACTGGACTATATGACACACGGACGTCTGTTCCTAAGGTAGACAACTTAATGCCTGTGTTATAGGTAACAGAAACCTGTTAAACTCAAATATATTTTTTTAGAAATATATAAATACATACATATAGATAATACACCCAGACTCGAGGCGGGAATCGAACCCACGACCCCCAGGAAACATCATCGATGTATATGCATATATTGTTTGCATTATTTCTCAAAACTCATTTTAACGATTTATATGGGGCCACCTCTGAAGTACAGTCTATCATACTATTAAAATCGGTTCATAAATGGCGGAGTAATCGCGTAACACATACATATACACAAAATAAATATACAGTCAATTTGAGAATCTTCTCCTTTTTAGAAGTCGGTTAAAACTGATCTACATTTTAGTTCTGCACAAATAGAAATTCTTTGCCGTTTTTTATATAGTGCGATCTGCTCGGAATGTCTAAGGGGCTAGATTACGTACTAAATCCGGAGTTCCCGAAGTCTTACCACTTTGGGACCTTCAAGCTAAACGAACCTTTAAGATTCACGAGTGTCGGGAGTATCTCAGGTGATCGCCTAAACGTATGCTCTTTGATACATAAAAAAAAATAGTGTCCTGAAGATCCCGTAAGCGGTAAGGTTCGAAAGTTTCAACATATTTTTAAGTCCAACAAAAACGTCTAACTATTACACTGATTTTGGGCTGCACAAATACAAAATAGCATATAATTCTATGAAGCAATCCAAGTGTTTGAACTCGGGCGCAGCACTTACGTAGCGTGCAAGCGAGCGAGCAACAGTGGTTTCGGACGAGTAACGGGACTGGATGGAGAAATGCTCTACGAAATCGAAACACGAGGTCCCGTTAGCGGCCCTCGCCCTACACACCCGACGGGATAATCTACTGTCGGTAGATTCTGTACCTTCCAAAACTCAGAATGGGTTACCCATTTATCAACCGGCCACAGATTAAACTACAACCTCTTCCTATCTAGATTGTACATTATTACGCTAATTCTTTTATATGTTTAATATATAATTTTTTCAATTTATTCGCACGTTTGCTAGCATTAATTTTAGGAATAAGCATAAAAGATCTTTTAATTGGATTATAAAAATGTAATAATAAAACAAAATGATTTCTCATTAACCAGATGCAAGTAAAAATCTCCAAATAATGTTTGGTTCAACTACGACTACATCAGTGTGCATTGATTTGAAATGAGAAGGGAGTTAAAAGGGAAGAGGAGGGATGTATTAAAGGCATTGTGAGTCAACAGCATCATTTTTAAATTGGTGCTAAGACAAATAAGTTTCCTGCAAAACTGATGGCACCGACTTGTACACATCAGTAGATGTATACTTATTCATATTATAATACTAATTATTTTTGCTTATTAGTTCCTTTGCTATTTTGAAGGTGGTTTTTTATTAGAAAATAATTTATATATGGCTCCTCCACTGAAGTATGGTCTAACAAATAAAAAAAGAATCACCAAAATCGGTTCATAAATGGTGAAGTAATTTCGTAACATACATACAAATAAATTTTTTTTTTTTTTTTTTTTTTTTTTTTAAACAATTTAAAAAAAAAAAAACTTTTATTTACGACACCTTCCCTTCACCTCGTAAAAATTCGCCCTCCCTTTTTCAAATACACAGGATCTAAAATGTCATAATAAAATCAATAACTTTAATAAGGTAAATTGTTAAATTTAATCAAACTAAATTTCAGGTATTACATTGACTACAAATATAAAATACCATTATCCCCTTACAATAATAAGGATATCTTTCTTTTGTAAAAATATATCGCACGCTTAGTCATAAACTGACCAATTACCTTTTAGGTCTAAAGTAAATTGCATGAAAAACTAAACTACTTTGGATTAAAGCAAAGTAGTTTAGTTTTCCTTTATATGTATGGATTTCCGCACAGTAACGCCTGATTCTATCAGTTATCTAACTTCGTTTCAACATCCTCTATCAGCCAATCTGAGAATTATTTTGATATCTGCATTCAACACTGAGCGCTATTTTTATCTTTTTAACTAAAATAAGTTTTAAATTTAAAAGACAAACATGTAATAAAATGTCATTAAAATAACTTTTCCATATCATTAATCGCTTCGTTAACTATCATTAAAATACGTAATTTATTGCAATAATACGGAAATATAAGCGGAATAAGTCGTAAATGCCAAAACGTTTTTGCGATTTCCCAAAAATCTGCCTTTTTGAATTAGGTTTACGATTAAGCTTGCCTAATGTGGCAAGGAGTAGAAACAGTTTGCGATATTCTCAGAATTTTCCGATGTACTGTATCAATTAAAAATTTTATTAATTGAATTAATAATTATTCATCATTAGATGACTGAAAGCAAGTATTGGTCTCCCGCCACATGCCACGGCCAATCTCCAGGTTCGGCATCCGTTCGCATGGAGTTCACTTCCGAATGTCGTAAGGATCTTCGTCCGCACACGTGCCTTTGGTCTATGTTATCGAGGACGACTGCGTCAAACGGATCCAACGTGCCATTATCCTAAAATGTAACAATTCAGGCTTTTTTTATGCAATTTAGGCTTGTACTTGACTGCAATCATACCTGATGTTAAGTGTTGATGTAGTCTAGGATGTGATTCGCTTACCTTGACTGACTACTTATGTCGAACGTCTGTTTCTAAGGTAGACAAAATGCCTATGTTATAGGTAACAGACGCCTGTTATACACAAACATTTCTTTTGTAGAAATACATAAATACACTTACTTATAGATTATTTATTTCAAGTTTAGGTTTCCACTCAAATATATAAAATTATAACAAGATGAAATAATTAATTAATATAAATAGTAAGTCTTCTTTTTCTTCCTAATGTTATCCCGGTTATATACCAGGGTACACTTAGATTGTAGAGGATGTGGCTCTGGGGCGAGTGGAGATAACCATTTGCCATCTGACGTCATCCTCGGAACCCCCACGATTTCTACAACCTTACGACTAAAATCACAAAGTGACATTAATCGGGTTCCACTGTTTTACGTGCCTTCCGAAACAGGTTATGTTAGTTCTAAGCTTTTTATTTGTTGTAATTGCAATACCTCTGTAAACTGCAAAGGAAGGAACTGACTTCTGGCTAAAAATATCACAGGTAGGTTGTTGATGGGTTCCAGAAGTAAGGCAGGAAATTCCTCGGCAATACATTGGTTTACGTCGGTTGTACATCTGAGGAGGTGTTTTTTTACAAAAGTGACTTACTCAACACTGCGCATATATTCATCATGGGCTTACCTGTAAAAAACAATAATAAACATTAATATTTAATTTAATAATAATAAAACAATACTAAATGTAAAATAATATTTGCTTATAAAAGCTTACTGGTTGGAATAACACGATTAGTTTAGTTCGATAGTAGATCAACTTTCAACAATAAATTTAATTTTAAGAATCAAATTAATTTATTATTTTTTTTTTGTTACAAGGGACAAACGAGCAGGCGGCAGGCACCTAAGTACCTACCAACGCCCATGGACATCTGCACGACCAGAAGGCTAGCTGATGCGTTGTCGGCCTGACGGCCAGATTTTTTCAAGATTTGTTTTAGTACTTGAGCCGTCTGCTTTGCAAGCTTTAAAGTAATGCCGTTGTCCAAAGTCAACGGTAGCCATTTAGGTAAATCGTAAGCCCGTTTTTCCTTTGCCATTTATACTAATTATCTCCTAAATGGTTCCTAGAAGGACAAAAGGGACATGTGGTTTACCTGATTATAAGTCAAAACCTACGCCCATAGACAATTATCCTGTTTGGCCTTGGATAAATGAGTAATCTCTTTCCTTGAAAGTACCTTTTTTTGTATTCATACTAGCTTTAACTAACGGTTTCATCACCAGATACCGCATCAGAAATCAAAATTTCAGTTTGAGTTTTGCATTGAGATACTGTAGGTGAAATTTTGATTCATACGATTTACTAGAAATTACCTAATGTTTCCAAGTCTATACGACTTTGCAACCTTCATTCTTGAACAAATTTTCCCGTTGCCCATGGGCGTCGGTAAACATTATTATAAAAACGAGTTAATATTTTAATCAATTAAAATATTTTAAATGCTCTCACTGGTTCGGAAAACATGGGCCACAAGAAGAATCAGCAAGAAACTCGTTAGCAACCCTTTAAAAAACAGTTCATACAAAAAAAAGGGTGGATACAATTTAATTACATGTTAATTATAAAGTACAAAGGTGGAGCGACTCATCTCCAAGCACTTTCATCTTTAACTAGTTGTTACCCACGGCTTCGTCCGCGTTAAGTTCAGAGTGATGGTATATAGCCTATAGCCTTACTCAATAAACGGACTATCGAACCAGTAGTTCCAGAGATTAGCGCGTTCAAACAAACAAACCCTTCAGCTTTATATTTTAGTATAAGATAGTTCACGTTAATTAAAGATTGTGTCAAGCAGAGTTCGGCAACCTCAGATCATAGAAATAATTCTATGATCTGAGTTGGCAACCTTTTGGCAAGCAAAGGCCCACATCGTTAAGGAATTAGATATTGGTGGGCCACACTTGTAAAATATTTATGTCGAGACTAGACACCTAGTCTAGTTATATCTTTCACCGCTGACGTAGACAGCGACGGCACAAGAGAACATTATAGACGTTAATCTTATAATTATGTGTCCTACATCGTATGCAATACAACGCTGCGTTGTATAGTTCAAATGCAACGTATGGACGCAACTTTTACCATTTTTGCGACAAAGTGGTCATTTAATTTCGCTGCAACACACGGTACACCGCAGCGAATGGAAGAAACGACAAAAAACCGCTCCCCACTTCACCGCGCGCGCGTGTCGTTGTTCGATAGTTTATATATATATCAATGCATAAAGATTGTTCCATATACTCTGTCTCTTGAACTAATTTGCATAATATTATCCTTACTTGTTGTTATTCAAATGAGGTACCTGATAAGGTAACAAGCCAACTACAAAAACTTTAGGCGGGAAATACTAATAGATTATGATCTTATCCAACGATCTATATTTTTTATGGCAGCTTTATCTGTTTATACAGAAACGCCTTTTTTATTTTGTTACATTATATTATATTACATTAGAATGACTTGGTATGCAAGGAATTGAAAGAAGTGTCAGGTATCGAATCTCGTTAGAAGAATAATTGATAGGATAGGGTTGGTTACTTTAAGGACATCCATGAAAAGCATATAAAAATCAGTAGGTTCTGGCATTTACAAAACAAGATGAATATTAAACCCGCTCGCGCTTGTTGCCAAAAAACCATGGGTTAATATTTATTGAACATTTTAGATTATTTGAAAATAAATTACCACGCTTTTGTTCGTAAAACTATTCTTTTACCTCTTTATAACGAATTTTAGACCAACCTAACCTCAATATAACAAACATCAGTTCAACGAATTACTTGATATAACGAATATTTTCTTGTTCCCCTCCGATTTGTGATGTGTGGTTTGTTAAATCGAGGTTGCCCTGTATTACAAACGCGAAAGCTTGTACACATGAATGTATGGATATATGTTTGACGCTCTCTCACTGAAAAAATACTGAATGGATTTTAATAAAACTTTACAATAATATAGCTTATACCTCAGAATAACACATAGGCTACAAATTATAAAAAGCTTGTGTGAATTTTCGAAAATATAACTGTCAAGTAAGTGTTGCAAGGAGAAAATTCTGCCATCTGCGAGCTTTTCTGGCATAAGCTCCAAAAACCGTTAGTTTTACGTAAGGGGATGGGGAGGGGGAAAGGCGTCAATAGTAAAAATGTATTCCATAATAACGTAACGACCGGGCAAGACATCTGCTGGGTTCACTAGTTAAAACTAGTATTATATGCACAGAAAAAAACGTTGGACATTAAATATTAATAGAATATTAATTTTGTGAATTCATGACCAAAATTTTATGTCAAAACTGTTTATCTGAGCGTTTTAGTTGAATTAAATTTAGTTTGATGCATTTTCGTGTTTTTTTTTTCTTATGTTACAAGGGGGCAGACGAGCAGGCAGCAGGCACCGAAGTGCCTACCGGCGCCCATGGACATCCAGTCATTATAGTGACCACTAACACTCACCTTCACTGCCAGCGTTCCCTCCCCTGCCTAGCTAAATCTGGTATGATTCTACTAATGCGGCTTTCGATGTCCTTTCTAGTAATGAACTTATGATCGTTCTTGACAAGCCAAGGTCTTAGAATTATTATTATTTTACCATAAATGTTCATGTCAATTTATTTTTGCAAAAAATGTAGATATAAAATATGGTTATATAGATAGATGGTGTTTATAACAATGACATCTTTTAATAGTAATTTATACTGTCATTTCCTTGAATCCACTAATCTCAGGAACGACTGGTCCGATTTGAAAAATTCTTTCAATGTTAGATAGCCCATTTATCGAGGAACGCTATAGACTATATATCATCTTGCTAAAGTTTTTCACCTAATACCTTTTCAAGGAGTCCGGTCGAGGGAATTTGTTTTCTATTGAATTTGTTCCTGTGACCGTTCAGTGAACAATGCCTCGACAAAGCGACATCTCTGTCGCGTGTATACGTGATCAAACAAAATAATTACCCTCCTATTTCTCCGCAAATGTACGTGACGAATTTACCGAAACCCTCGGTTTTTTTTTATGTTACAAGGGGGCAGACGAGTACCAGAGTGAACGGAGCGGCTGCTCCAGACGCCGCGTCCCAGGGGGCGCCCCAGCAAGAGACTCGTAATATTCAATTATTTAAAGTATATTTACATTAAAATATATAAACCGGGCAAGTAAGTGGGTGAACCCCGTTATGCACTGGTAAGTGTCCATAATCTTTCATTTAGAAAAAATCGAATTCAAATTGTCAGAACTGGACCAAATTGGAATGGGGCTATAGGGGAAGCACCAGAATTCAAATAAAAAAAGAGTCATTAAGCTTGGAGGCCTTAGCACGAACATTTCGATCCGTTCGAATTAGAAGATTCGACTGTATTTAGCATGAAAATATTCGTGCTAGGCCCACAGGAAGTAAGTCTTTATTGTGTCACGCTTTTAATCAACTGATGCAACCCGCGTCACCAAGGAGGGTCCGATGTGGGCCCAGCACGAATATTTTCAAAATCGAATCTGCGACTCCAATACTTCCAAATGTTCGTGCCAGGCCCTTGGTTCGTCCAGTCGAAAGTTCTGAGAACCTCCTTTTTCGAAGTCGGTTGATACCGTCATGTGCATGTCAGCTCCCTCCACCGAAATACACTTTTACTTACAAATCAAATATTTATTGCCTTAAGCATATTCTTCAGTACAATCAGCTATAAAAGTCATTTAAAAATCTTATCATGCATAATTCTATATTGTACACGGGATCCATAACAGAAGCTTAAAACATTAAAGATAGCTATGTCTATAACAATGGCTTAATTATTTAATTTAATGAGTTAATAGGTTAATTGGTGTTTAGGTATTGTATAAATAAAGGCAGCCCCTTCTACAATATTTAATAGTTATCACCAAATTACATTAAGTATCTTTTTAGACCTTTCTGATCAACAAAAAAACAACACGATCAAAAATATAGGCAACAGATAGTAATATGAAACCAAATTTACAATTGCTCCTATACAAAATAGTGAATAAAACCATTGATTCTCTAGTAACGTTGTGTAAATCTTATAAGAAAACATTTCTAGACCTAGATTTAATATAGAAGTAGCGTCTTTCAAGGCGAAACTCAGTAAAAGGATAATTTGCAGAAAATTCGTTTAAAAGAATTAATTTGTTTTATTACTATTATAAATTCTTAACTTATTTATCAGTACCTAACTTATAGCCGCTACACACGTATCGATAAATCGTTGCGAAAGAACTATGCACTTAAATCGGTGCGATAAAACTGTGTAGTTAAATCGAATGTTCTTCGAGCCTCGTGAAGCAGTACCGTGATGAGCAATGGCCATACAAACGCACCGATAAAACTGTAGTTTAATTAACAACGATTTTTCATCCACACGTATCGATAAAACTGCGCAGTTTAAACTGCACAGTTTTTCGCAACGATTTATGGATACGTGTGTTGCGGCTGTTATAGAGGAAACTCAATTCACTTAACTATTAGTTTCCATATCTATATTAAATTAATATATATATTTATTTAAATTTTTTATTAAGAGACAATTTAACTTATAAAATATAGTCAGTGCATCATAAACCACAGTCGGTTTTTCTGTGCACTCTTGATTCTTAAACGGTAACTATATTTAAAAAATTATTTAACCCAAATGTTATCCAGTCCACGGTTGCAACACGACTGACCGCGTTCACCTGCGTGTCATTGTATTTATACCCTTATGAACAACTACCCTACTTTACCCTGCAGTCGTAATACTCGAATAAAAAGTCTTATATTGTGTGTACGGTGTTGTTACGAAACAATCAGAAACCCGATTTTGCCAAAACTAGACCGAAACCAAATGTTCTATAGCAGACCTTAATAATAATTATTTTTAAACCGATTTGCTTTACCAAAAACTGTAGTAAAATTATCCAAGTCACCAGTCCAATAAAGTAGATCTTACATGCGTATAAGACGATGGTTCAATTTTTCCTCCCAACATAGATATAATATCTATACTGTCGCGTAAATTTATTTTGGATAAAGAACGGCGGATTCTCCATTATATTTTTTCCTATCGATATTTCAATAGAGTCTGCAATACACTTTATATGTATATGACAAGGTGATATCCGCTGATTCGCTTTGCTGACTTCTATTGTATATTTTTACCTCATCTAGGTAAAATTGAAAGTTTATCAATCTTTCTCTGACAAAAAGTACTAAAGGTGCTCCTGTAGAATCATACCAAATCTGCTTAGACACGGGAAAACACACTGGCAGTGAAGGTAGTGGCATAGGTAGTAGGCATAGCTAGTATGCGTAGGTAGTAGGCGTAGGTAGTAGGCGTAGGTAGTAAACCTAGGTAGTAGGCATAGTTAGTAGGCATACGTAGGAAGCCTATGTATATTCCACTACAGCATACTCGCTCGCGGCAATCGCTTTCTTCACGAAGCGACTAACTGCGTCGTCCGCGTGGTCTGTGTAGTAGACGCACTCCTTCGTGTGACGAGAGATTGCAACTACCGCGTGCGCGACGCTGTCTTGGATGGGCATCTTCTTCTGCACGCAACGGATGATTTAATAACTATTTTAAAAACTTTTATTTAACTTGCAACGAATGTTTGCTTTGGTGGAAATCTTACAACTCAATTTTGTCACTGATGTTTTAAACCAATTGAGCTGAAATTTTGCACACATATCGATACCTCCCATATAAATTGTTGTAACTCAAATCGCCAACTTCACAGTGAAGCGTTACAAACATGCAAATTGAAATAAAATTGTCATTACATAACACATATATGTATACAATTATGTTGATTACATTATTGTATACAATAATATATTCAAAAGTGACTGTTATATTACAATTTAGTGTGTGTAACGCGCTACAGTAAAGATGGGAATTTGGAGTTACAACAACTTACGTAGGAGGTATCGATATGTATGTCGGATGACAATGCAATATTATGATGACATGGAACTGATATTGTTGCGGAGAGATGAACCATGGAGAGTGGCAAAGCGATGTGTTTGATCTGGGACGTCGGCGACCCAACTAAGTATGGCTGGCACTAATGTACATAGTGAGCGAGATAGCTAACTGTTGCTGGAATAAGGCGGATATAGTCCTATCTCGCTCACGTAAACTCCTTTACAGCGTACACTAGTGTCGGCCTACGATTAGTTCTTAAGGCGTATCTGATTATCGGTCGTCACGTTTTTTACGACGCTACTTGATTCCTATTGTTAAATTGTGCTTGTAAATACAGCCCGTGAAAAAAAGAAAAGGTCGGTGTTTTATTGCCCCGTCAATGTAACCCTGTTACGGCACCGGTCCCCAACAGATATGATAGAATCTCCATTATATAACCACATTGACTCTGGGCTCGTTTGATTCGTCTTGACGAGTACATTTAGTGGTATACATTTCAATAAAAGCTTTTTAAAAATGTTTTTTTACTTTACCGATTTTATAAAACTGTACAAATGTCATGAAGTGCCGAGACAAACCATTCTGTAGTTTAACGCCTCTTATATTATAAAAATGTATTATGTTAAAATCAATAAATAAAATATGTATTATATTTAATAGAATCTTCTTTTACTTTCTATATTAAGACATCATTAAGGACCCCCTTGTTGAAAAAAATTCTCAATCCAAAATCTTTCAATTAATCTGACTTTAGCCAGATAAGGAGTTGCTCACACTTTGCAGGACTTTTTCAGATTGTATAATAAAAAAAATTCTTAAATCCAAACCAGTAATTTTTGTTCTATAAACTCTTTACCTTAAAGAAGTCAGGTTAATTGACAGATTTTAGACTGAGATATTTTTTCTACTAGGGACTCTTGCAGAATAGGATGTATGGAGTTGAATAATTACTTAACGATTAACATTGTTGTGCGATATGCTGGCAAGAATGATAATGAATCTCTTCAGCGTGGCCTATCCAAGGTTTGAAGACTGCGGTTCCTTCAAGTTGCCAATAACTTTTTTTTATCGCAAATCAGATACGGAACCCTTCTATATAAGCGTGTTTTGACACGCTCTTGGCCACTTTTTATTATTGCTATTTACGATACGGGGTTGCCTTTTGTAAAGTAGCTGCAAATAAGGTTTGAGGCCCATTTATATTACGCGTCAGTGAGAGGGACTTATCTAATATAGTGCATCAGAGAGAGAGAGAGAGAGAGTAGCATATCAAATGTACGCGTTGACGTCTAATTGACACACATTCAACGCGGATGAAGATGCTGGGAACGTAGGAGCTATGACAGTAAAGATCAAGAAACTATTGAAGAGGAGATATTTTATATGTATATAGAAATGACAAATGGATACGAAAGGAATGCTAATATTTTATAATGCTTTATTTGTTTGTCACAAAAAATATTCTAACGCCTAAAAGAAGAATAAAGGAGGAGTGGTGTATTGTTAATACATCACTCTTTTGTTCTTCTTCCTAGCCTTATCCCCGTTTACTATCAACCCACTGTTTTACGTGACTTTCGAAACACGGAGAAGGTCGATTATTTGACAATCTATGTTGGAATATGTCACCCATCTATCACCCGGCCACGGTAAGAGATACTCAACCTAACGACCGAGTCAAATGCAATTTTATTGTAGGTGAAATACATGTCGGACAAGTCAATGGAGATGTCGGTGCGTGTGGCGTCCTTGGAGTACTTGGGGCTGGTGGCGTCGCGACTGCGGCGGGACAGTGTCACGTCGCGAGCCAAACTCGCCACCATGGACGCTGTAGTGAGAGACATCCGCGCCGAGGAAGAGAAAGATGGCTGTCAGCCTCAAGTAAGGCTCTTTTTGAAGTGATAACTTCTTATGGGAGGGTAGACCGCTTCGTTACGTAACGCGTAACGTAACCTTCCTTGAAATAAAGCGATTCAAACAAAACAAACAGAATCCAAATCGGTCCAGCTGGTTGACAGTTTTAGTGAGACTAATGATTGATTTTTATGTATATAGATAATGAGCAAACATGCGATTCACCCGATTACAAGACTACCGATGCTATTAAATGGGATTAAATTTTTTTCAGATAGACCTTTATACATAACAGTTAATTAAGCTTATGACATTTGCTTCAAAAAGTTCGCAATAAAAGGCAATATAACCAACGGCGATATTTAATGTCTTTTTTTTTTTAAATTAGCCTATAATGTCCCATTGCTGGGCAAAGACCTCTGACCCACTCTTAGACAACTGAATTTAATGTCTACTTCCCTAAATTGTTTGTCATATCAAGAGTTTACCATTGCAGTCTCTTACGACGGGGCTAGACGAAGACGAGGAGAGAACGGAATTTCTGCAAAGGGTTTTACTCGACTACTTGGCTATCAACGGACAGAAGGACCAAGCTTGGAACTGCGCTCGGCATTTTTACATCACCCAGTGGTATCGAGATATGGTCGTTCAGCCGAAGAACTCCTCGCCCACAAAAAGGCCCAAGAGCAAGAGCAAGAAGAAGTACAAGGAGGAAAGCAGCGAGGAGGAATCGGAGGCAGATGACGACAGCGATGGAGGCATCAAGGAGTCAAAGCCCGACAAAAGACACGCGTCCAGCGCCATCATGTCGGCCGAGAAGTTCAAGACAATAGAGCGACGGAAACATTTTTTCCTCGAGAAAATTAGGCCGTTTCGATACCAAGGCGGTACTCAAGTTCAAGTCATGCAGTCCTATATAGACTATGGTGGTGCGGAGTTGATATCCCAATACTTAGCGTCCAAGAGGTCGTTCTCGCAGAGTTTCGACAGGTACCTAAGGAAAATTTTGGTCATTTTATGTGAGAACACTATAGCCATACGTACCAAGGCTATGAAGTGCTTGACCATGGTCGTTGAGGCTGATCCAGCGGTTCTGGCTCGGCCTGACATGCAAATAGGCGTGAACAGATCCTTCCTGGATCAATCCACGGCCGTAAGGGAGGCGGCGGTGGACCTGGTGGGTAAATTCGTGCTCAGCAGGCCCGACCTCATCGACAAGTATTATGGGATGCTTTCAAACAGAATATTGGTGAGAATAACAATGCTAACCTTTTTTTTTAAAATTTTATTCTGGACAGGTAACTTAATGTTCTGATTGATTTATTGTTGTTAAAAGTGTTTGCGATATTTTAGAATAAATTGATAACTTTACTTTCATTAACATAACAAAATTGATAAATATAAATTAAATTTAATATTTATTTATTTACTTATTATAATATGTTACAAATCTACATTTTGTCTTCTCCATTGAACGTGACATTGGCGATATAAATTGTGCATATGCACAAAAGCAAGGCAACTATCAAAGAAAAAAGAATTTACATTTTTAAAATATATATTTCAATACATATTATATATTTTTCAAACAGTAGTAACTGCTAGTTATAAATATATAAATACATTACTAGCTATTACCCGCGAAATCCTTCGTGTAAAATTAAACTTGCGAGAGCTTACCTACTTAATCCGGCCCTGTCGTAAAATAATTTCTTAGCGAATGTCTACTAACTATAACTACTTCCTTGCCAACTTTTATCATTGTACGTCACGCGATTTTCTATATTTCGTCATAAGTGACCCTTCGCTTTTATATACATATATCTATAGATTTGTTCACGTGTATTTTTAATGCTATACATATACATAATATATTTCAGGACACCGGCGTATCAGTGAGGAAAAGGGTGATAAAAATTTTGAAAGACATTTGTATAGAGTGCCCCGAGTTTCCAAAAATACCGGAGATCTGTGTCAAGATGATAAGCTAGGACTTTCTTCGCTAAAAATTCAAAATTACTTACATTACTACCATTATCGTTACTTTAAACATATACGTATTTATAAACAGTGGGACCCGATTAATGTCACTTTGTGATATTAGTCGTAAGGTTGTAGAAATCGTGGGGGTTCCGAGGATGAAGTCAGATGGCAATCGGTCATCTTGACTCGCTCCACAGCCACATCCTCTACAATCTAAGCGGACACTGGTATATAACCGGAATAACGCTAGGAAGTAGAAGAAGATCGCGACATTGGGCGAGACGCTCGCCTGGGTCCCCTTGCATGACATAAATTTGGTCCGGTTCATTCTTAACTTTGATATATAACTATTAGGATATTAAGGGACTTTTAAAATCTTATTGTCTCTCCCAAAAAAGTTCCAAGGCATAAATCTTGGGCGCAAAAGTTTCTTGTACATTTTCGCGCGCACTTGCCTTTGTTCTCAAAAACTTTGGCTCGCCACTTGTTGGTCTTTAACGGAGCAAATGACATCCGGCTTGTATATTGAGTGAGCGGAAAATTTTGTGATTAACTTCGTCAAAGTAAATAATGAAAAAGTCCAGAACTGTGCAATTAGCACGACATTTTTGCCTCGCACATCATCTCTCTGGAATCTGGTACCAGCTCCAGTGTTTACGAGGGACCATCCGAGGGTGTTTAATAAGTAATAAATAA
Source organism: Charaxes varanes (assembly GCA_024363005.1). Classification (NCBI taxonomy): domain Eukaryota; kingdom Metazoa; phylum Arthropoda; class Insecta; order Lepidoptera; family Nymphalidae; genus Charaxes; species Charaxes varanes. Next base: position 11,035,792 of record JANCMC010009603.1, read on the forward strand.
TAATAAATAAATAAATAAATAAATATATACAGGACTATATGACACACTGACGTCTGCTCCTAAGGTAGACAACTTAATGCCTGTGTTATAGGTAACAGCCGCCTGTTATACACAAATATATTTTTTTTAAAATTTACAATCACCTGCCAGAAAATGTACGTAATATAAATGACCTGAATATGTTTATTCGAGAATTAAAAAAATATTTAATTGAAAATTCCTGTTACAATCTAGAAGAATATTTTAATGCAATTTAACTATGCAGAATCATCGGTCTCCCTACGTGACTAGAAATTATAAATTAATTATCATTAATGTAATATACCCTTTCAGGGTGGTTCAATATGATTGAATAAATGAAAAATAAATGAATAAATGAGCAGTAACTATGTACGGGCCCCTAAAGATACGTTCAAATCCATGACAGCAATAAATGTATTATTAAAGGAAAATAAACCATTGTATGAAACAAAACGTACATAAATCCAATATGAGACAAACAAACAGTTCTTTTATCCGGTCGCAGGAGGTGTTTTCAGATTTGGCAGTGGTTTACATCGCACGTGCTTTATCTGCCGAGAGCTGGATTATTTGGTTTGTACTCGTTTTCGATATTTTTCGGCCACCTGCTTGTTTCGAATACAGCACATATAAAATTTGATAGTATTACAGATCGCCATTCTGTCGAAAATAAAGATTGTGGCTGAATTTAAGCTAGTGATTTCAGTTATGCAGATAGGCAGCTGGCATGAGGCATGCGAAGTCGTTTAGAGCCTCAATAGCTCAACAGTATAAGTTATGGACTGAAATCCGCAAGGTACCCAGTTCAAACCCCACCGCCGTTGGAGTATTGTCGCACCCACTCCCCACTTGCGAGGGGGGCTTCGCGAACGGCTGAGCCTCGGCTCGCCCCAAACCCCGCCCGTTGACGCTGTGAAGGTCACTCTGACCAACAGCATTACACAATCAGGAAAAACAGAGCACACTTACACGCGGATACTGCTTTCAAAAAAAGTGCTGGGCAAAGCCATTCACTTTACGGTCGATTTTCGAACGAATGCAAAGTCAAAGTCAAAATGGATCATTCATTTAGACTTTTTAATAAGCATCTATGAACTTGCGAAAATGCGAGTCGACTTAAACTTTCATACTATCAATATAATCCATTCTTACAAAGGACATGTCTATAAATTACTAGCTGTGCCCACGACTTCGTCCGCATAAAATTAGGTACAAAATATAGATTTCAGCGTAATGATATATAGCCTATAGTCTTCCTCGATTAATGATCTATCTAACACTGAAAGAATTTTTCAAATCGGACCAGTAGTTCCTGTGCACGCACACACGCACGCAACGCACAAACTCTTCAGCTTTATATATTAAGCATAGATAAAATTTAGATACAGTGTTTTTTGTAAGTTATTGGACATAATAGTTAACTAAAAACACAAAAGACTGGCCCGTTGGCGCAGTGGGCAGTGGGACCCTGCCTTCTGCTCCGGGGTCGTGGGTTCGATTCCCACCTCATGTAAGCCTTCTGTAATGCCTACAAAAAGAAAATATCAAAACAGTTCAACACCTTTTTTCTGCAATGTTTGTTAAGAAGGTTAGGAAATCTTTTCCGGCATTTTTTTTCCCACTCACGTACAATTTTTAGACACAAACGCCTGTTTCTAAGGTATAATACTTAATGATAATATTTTTTGTATCCATCCTTCTGTGTTATAATATATAACTGAAGAGTTTGTTTGCTTAAACGCGCTTATTCCTGGAACTGCTGGTCCGAATTGAAAAAATATTTCAGCGTTAGATAGCCCATTTATCGAGGAAGGCTATATGCTATATATCATCTAGCTAAAATTGAATCTATTTTCCCATATTTTATGCGGAAGTGGCGGTCACAGCTAGTAAATTAATAAATAGGTACATAAATATATAACTAATTACATCTAGATTCGAGGTGGGAACCAAACGCACAACCTTGGAGTGTAAAACAGGGAATAATAATAACTAATGAACCAGTCGGTATTGAAGGCAAACGCGCTGAATCGACATCTTCCATTATCTATGATGCGAATGTAGTCAAATGCTCAGATTTTTCAAATTAAAATGATATTTTATTCAAGAAGACTTTTACAAGCTCTTTTGAATCGTCAAAAATTTTAAAAGCTACCACTGATTCGAAAGACTCGAGCCACGAGAAGAATCAGCAAGAAACTCGTAAGCCACTCTTTTAAAAATAATTCTTACAGAAACACATGCACATGTCCATGAGCCACCGTTTTAAGGATAGTGGTAAGTCTCCTTTCATAAGATCTTTCATGGGTAATTAGCTTATTATATTTTCCGAACGTATACGACTTAGGGACCTTCAAAAAAGAGCATACTTGATATTAAGTTGTCTGCCTCAGGAACCGACGTACGTATGTCATAAAGTCTTATATATTAATTTATACATACCAATAAGTTGATCAAAAACTTGAATCATTGTTTCCGATGCATTTTCGAGTAAAGCATACCGCAGTGATTTTACCATTAACTCGTTTCGGTGTGGAATCATCAAAACAGTTGTACGATAGCATTCGCAAGCTTCACCGCAACTGCATGGATCCATGGGCCACGAATGTACTTTGGCTTGCAACGTATCTATCGCTAGGTCCCAACGTGGTTGAGTTGTCACTCGAACAAAGAATTCTCCGACGTCATTTCGGAACCATATCCAAGAGTTCCCCACTTGTGTGCTGAGACATATGATTTGTAGATAGAGTTTATGCTCTTGAATGTCCTGTCCACTCTCCTTGGGAAGTCCACTCAATACGATTTCTTTCTCAATTAAATGAAGTCTTTTTACACAGAATTTTGGTTTAACGTTTTCCTCAAACACAACTGGAATGATAGGCTCTTCGTCTGTTAAATACAGCTTGTACACAGCGGTCATTACAAATGGGGATGCTACTAAAATATCTACTTTATTTGGTCTGTATAGTGGACCTGTGACTTTACACCTATTACTCTACGCTAAACTTCTCAAGACCCAGAATAATAATTGAAGAAATGGAATTGATTACTACCATCTCCATTCAGTGCGAGGGGATGTCGTGTCAAGCAAGAGTAAGTGTTATACAATATAAAATCTTGTTCTCAAAGAAGTAAAGAGTTTAAAAATGTATATCTTAATGCGCATTTAATCGTTTTGGAAAATGAGTAATACGTAATATGGCTTGATACAAAGAAAACATAATCAAGACATATTTTAGAATTAATAAAAAGAAAGATAATATTTTTAATTGGACTTAATTTTTATTATATTTGAAGTTTTACCCAAAGTTTGTACCTTATGAATACATTTTGTTTGTGTTTATTGTGGATGTGGAAGTTCCGTGATTTGAGTTGATAAATTACGGAGCAACGGAATTACAAAATATAAATTTTGGTAAAAGCAAATTCATAACAAATTTTAAATGGTCCCTTGTTAAAATAACTTGCGGCATGAGGACATAAAATAATTATAAAATAAAAACCCGACGTTAGAATGAGATTAAAATTTGTCTTTCCTACAGTGCCGTGGGGAAAATTGTGATGCTACGGTATGTATATTCTTAATTAATTCTAGATACTTTTATATATCACACTTATTTAATTTATATATTAGACAAAAAAAATAAGAACTTTAGACTTAACTAAGTGTCGCCATTTCATTTTTTCTTAATAAGACAAGAGCCATACGGGCATGCGGTTCATCTAAGTGACTACCGACGCCCATGGACAACTGCAACAGCCGGGGGATCGCAGATGCGTTGCTGGCCTTTGAGAAATGAGTATGATTCTAGCACTGGTTTATATTTGACATCCGACCTCCTCCGTGTTTTGGAAGGGACATAAAACAGTGGGACCCGATCAATTTTGTTTTTATTGTGATTTTATTAATAATCTTACACTTATGTTATGTATTACTAACAACTGGACCAAAGATGCCTTAATAAAAGAATTTATTATTATTATTATTAATGTCATTTTGTGATATTAGTCGTAAGGTTGTAGAGATCGTGGGGGTTCCGAGGATGACGACAGATAGCAATCGGTCACCTTAACTCGCCCCGTAGCCACATAATCTGCAATCTTAGCAGACCCTGGTATTTTACCGGGATAACCCTAGAAAGAAGAAGAAGTTTGCTAATTACAATCATTTTAAATACATTCTCATATTTTTATAAATAACTAACAGACTCGGCAGACGTTATCTTGCCCAAATTTTGGCTCGTCTGCTATTAGCCAATCAACCAATCCTCTATTTGTATTTTCGTGACACTGGCCGAATATTTTATTAAATAATAATTTTACATGGCACGTAGGTCAAACCGTAATGTTTATTTTTTTATATATCTGAAGGAGACCAAATCCACACTATTTTTGTACTTTTAAATAATATTTTGACTATTCTATTATTACTTTTTTAAACATTCCCCATACTAAAGCGAATGTAACAAAAAAAAAAAAAGAATTTAAATCAATCCATCGCTATGCAAGTTTTAGCAACTAACGAACAACGATTGATTCTTTTTGCCGTCCGTCCGTCTGTCTGCGCGTAAGGTACCCCCCCTAGCATTTCCAAACTATAAGATGTAGACACTTGAAATTTTCCATGTTGATAGAACATGCTAAAAACTCACTAGGAAAATTATTCGGAACGAAATCGGATAACAACTTTTGAAGTTATTTAACAAATGCGTTTATAGCGTATCAGATGCGGTACCCTTCTATGTAAGCGTGTCTTGACACGCTTTTGGCCATTTTATATCTGTTAAAAAGTATACATAAAAATATAATACATATTTAGAAGTTACTGTAATTTTTTACGCGTGTCATGTTCGCATCAAGAAGACTCAATTGCACAGTCGACCAAGAAAGTGCTTTACCACTTTGGATGACGGCTTCTACTTAAAGAAAATTGTCTTAAAAGTTATTTTTAGAAATTAACGTAATATATAACAAGCAAAAATGAGCCTTTTAAATAATTGACGTGCACACGACATTGGACCTTAGCGTAGCAAACCAATGTTTTGGTCGACTATACACGTTACTTGTAACACAAATATACCACTATCTATGTTTAAGCAATCGTTGTTAGTTTTGCGAACTATTAAAAAAATTAAAATAAATAAACGAGGCGTATATACCCTACCTGACAGCTAGCAACCGTGCTTTGCCGACTTCCCCTCTTCCTAAATGTGGGAAAGGCACACCAAGGTGGGAGGCTTTTCGGCGAGGAATGAAAGGTGGGAGCGAAGGTCGATATGCTCAACAAAAAATAGATGCATAGACATATAGCCTATAGCCTTCCTTTGTAAATGGGCTCTCTAACACTGAAACAATTTCCCTACTTGAGAACGCCGGCAGGCTGAAATTCGATTACAAATCTTTAAATTTACGTACTAAATGCTTATTTAATATACAAAATTTTAATTTCTTTCACAACGACATTATATTTGATGTGTGCTAATATATAAAGCTGAGGAGTTTGTTTTCTTTATCGAGGAGGGTTATAGGCTATATCATCACACCAAATTGAATCTATTATTTTATCAAATTTTTCGCGGATGAACTCGCGGGCACAGCCAGTAATTAATATACATACGATCTTCATAACTACGCTTTGACACATCCTTATAATACAATGTAAAGATGTGTAGTATAAATCGTTTGGCATTGGCGTGCGTGAGGTTTTATTTTAATAATTTAATGTATTAATAATACATATTTTATAAAAATTTCAGCCTTAGCACACCATCCTCTACGTTAACTATACTTGTACCAAATTCTATGTATCTCCATTCGCACAGTTTTAGTAAAATGGTACAGATGGATTGCGCTTCACGTATTATTAATGTACAGATTTTTCAAATTCCTGCAACTGTGAGCTTGCTAGTAGTCTATGGGCATCAGTAGTTATTTCTTACATAGTGAACCTGCTTGTTTGCCTCTGGTTATATACGAAAAAGTCGGATATACAAATTTCTCTTACAAAAAGAACGAGGACGGAAACTACTTATGGTCGTCATGTGTATAATAATAATTATTATTTTTTAAATCATTATTATGACATTTGTTGATAAACTTTAGAAATTAAAAGCTAAGTTTATAAGGGTACCGACGCGTCCTGCACTGAGAAGAGCCCGCAACAATCTCAGTCGGGTAATTTTTTTATTATCACCATTTTACAATAATTCAGAAATGGTTAGAGCAATTTATTCCCAAGCTTTTTAATCATTCAAATAATCCACATATACAACATTATGTGCTTATTTCAAACTATATACAACGTTTTAATTCATTGTATAGTCGACCAAGAAATTGGTTTGCTAAGGTCGAATGTCGTTTGCACGCCAATTAGTTAAAAAGCTCATTTTTGCTTGTTATACATTACATTAATTTTTAAATATAGCCCTTAGCTAAATTTTCTTTAACTAGGAGCTGCCGTCCAAAATGGTAAAGCACTTTCTTGGTCGACTATACAACGACATTGTTATATTAGACAATAATTATACATACGGTCGTTATGACTAAGCTTTGAAACCATCTTATAGTAAAATGTTTAGACGTGTGTGTAAGTTGATTGGTATTTGTGTGCGTGAGGTTCTATGTTAATAATATGATATATAAATATTTTATAAAAATATTAGCGTTCATCTGTAAATAAATTATAATTGTGTGAAATTTTATTCTCCTCGGTACGGTCAATTTTCGTAAAATAGTAAAAAAATCCGCTCGATAAAATGAAGTTACTATATCTTATGTTTGTTTTTAGATTTTATTTAACTTTATTAATTATGTCTATCAAAAGGGTAGGATAGACCAATATGGGCCCAACCAATATCGATCTTATCTTATCCTATAATGATATCTTTCTATTAGTCTTCGAAGTAATGATCACTATCACCATGATGGTGATCAGTCTCTAAGGTTCGTAATAGATGGCGCTTTACTGAATTACATCCTCCTACAGATACAATCTAAGTATAAATATAATAAAATATAAGTTCTTAGTATTTTTCCAGTACCTTTTAACATTTGAGCAATGATGTTCGCAGACATTGGCAGCAACAACAGCGGCTATTACCGCCTCCAAGCCGTGCTCACGCACCGCGGCCGCTCGTCGTCGTCGGGGCACTACGTGGCGTGGGTGTCGCGCGGAGACAACTGGCTGCGCTGCGACGACGAGACCGTCACCCCTGTCACCGAGGAAGAGGTGCTCAAGCTTAGCGGAGGAGGTACTCTTGGAACTCACATACATAAATAAAATTGAAATGTCTGTTTGTAACGTCGAGATTAATTTTAATTACTTAATGCATATCTCCACATATACGATACCTAAAACTTATCTTCCTGTAATTAACTTACCTTAACTTAATCTGTTGCACTCGAGTTTTTCTACAGGTCGAATAACGAACTTCTCTTATATTATGAGTTCATATTTGGTGGGAGTGCATTAGAGGGTACAAGGATTCTCTATATAGTTTTATGACGCGCTCCAGTATTGCGCAATCCCCTCTTGGGCACCATAACTACTATCCAAAAAATAAAGTGTATTTTGAAGTAATGTAATTTTAATTCAACATAATGATTATTGTCCACATTTTTAGAAAATATGCTATTTGTCATTAAATATTTTTCATTGGCAGGGGACTGGCACTGCGCATATCTGCTACTATATGGGCCCAAGATCTTGGAGATCCCCGAGGAAGAAGAAGAACCCATGGTCACGGAGGTGACCGAGGAGCCTGCGGGAAATCCCCCCACCGCATTGGCGTAAATCACACCGCTGACTAAACGGGTCTCGAATTTAGGCTTCAGGAATGAGGGATCAAATCAGCCTAAATTTATCTATAGCGCGTTAATACAATATCCACCTTTGGAAATAGACATCTTTATTTTTAAGGTTGCCATTTTCTTATAAACAAAAATATATCATAGGGTCACATCATCGTCAATAGTCAAAAAAGCGATAACAGCAGACAAGTCGAGATTGTAGATTTTTTTTAAAGTAATTTTATTTTAGACTTCAAACTGTTTGTATGTTTACATAAGTCGCATTTAATTACATCCATCCATTAAGAAATAATACCTTAGTCATGCATTTATTTATAATTATGAAAGTGGCAACATTCAAAATACTAGTTGGTACTAAGTTTATCATTTATAAATCTGGAAATTTACAAGTAATATACTCCTAAAGTTTATAAATAAGCCATCCCAGATATCAGAGGTATATTTCGTTTACTTGGTCTCATGTTGTAAAATTATTGTGATGTAACATCATAATTGGATTTAAAGCTCTTATATA
>JANCMC010009603.1:11044235-11057011 GCA_024363005.1 Charaxes varanes
TATATTTCGTTTACTTGGTCTCATGTTGTAAAATTATTGTGATGTAACATCATAATTGGATTTAAAGCTCTTATATAATAGTAGGGGACTCCGATAGGAAATTTTGCCCAATACTCGAACGCACCATAAAGTTTATAGGGAGACTCCTTGCATCCTGTAATGTACCCCCACCATATGAAATCTTAATATAGGGTGGTGGTGGTTACATGAGGATTATAGGGACCTTAAGAAATAATTAAGCGCGTCAGATAAAGATAAGAAAATTAATTACATGATGTTAAGTTTACATTTCAATAATCTGACGAATTTGGCGTGACAAGAAAAAGTCATAAAGCTGTAAAAAAAAACATTACTTTTGTTTATATTTTGAAGAAAATCCTTTGAGGATTACGGAAACAATATAATCTATCTTTTATCTAGGCAATCTAGCTAAAACCTACGCTATTACTACATCAACTTGTTATTACCGCTGGCTTTATTGAAAACATGACCTCATCACAACCTTTTTTTATTGTTTTTGCACCTAATATACGTATATTCTCGTCTTTTGGATTACGTAATCCAAAAGACCCCCACAACGCTTTAGTGACTACAAATTTAGCATCGCGGTCTCCCGAACTATAAGAATCATTTTTGTCGTAATAAACTGTAACGCTACGAGTATCTATCCTGCTCATTCCTAATAAGCCAGATGAGACAGCTAGAGCAGATTTTGTAAGTGCTCTGAATGAAAGCTGAATATTGTATTTATTGTGAAGAAAGCATTGTAAATGCATCCATTGAATGTATAAGACGCTTCAATTCGGCTCTTTCTCAGTAATATAATAAGCTCTGTGTACTAATTGTATTGAATTTTATAAGAATATAATTATTATAATAAATGATTAACTCCAAGTGATACCTGTTGTGGTTTTTTTAATTTTTGACCACTTATAAAGAAAACAGATATGGTATGTAAATGCACTAATCTGTGGAGAAAATATTGTGTAAAGTAGCTTTAAACACATACACAGTCTGCCTGATGTTATGCACCATAGATAATATGCTAATAACGGGGTAGGTGATTTGGTAACCCATAGACGCTTGCGAATACTTATCTATTAAAACAGAAATTAATTATACTAAATTCTTTCTTTTATTTGGCATATTTCTTTCATTCTATGACAGGAGTCAAAAATTTAAAGATACCCAGGAGGGTATCTTTAAAGCGACTCTTGTAAAATTATTTTTATAAGTGAGAAAAAAAGCAGTAGATAATAGCTACTTGTTATGACTTTCCATAAATCTGAAGTTAAATATATATCGATTTCTATCATAACGTACTAAAATTGGTACAAGAATAAATAGCGTTGTTTTCTAAACATACTTTCGCATTTTATGTTACTTGTATGAAGATTATATATTATATATTTCCATGGTCAAAGAGAACTAAAACCGCAAATAAACGTAAAATGACTTTAGTGATTACGTTAGGAAAATATTTACTTTCTTTGTTTCGTATATTCTGCCTACCTATATACATTGCGATCACTTCTGACTACCACGAGAAGAGATGTTTAAAAGGAATTTTGGGGTTTCTGGCCGGATTTGGTTTGGGCCAGTACTATTACAAATTCTTTCTAAAAGATATCTCCTTTTTACATTATACTATTTGTATTATAGGTTACGTTTTGAGTATTGTGTTAGGTAAGTGATTTTATTCGATAGATTCTGGTACAGCATTTTTCTATATAGGTAGTTAAAAGTACTTTTACAAACATTGACTGACCCGTTGACACAGTGGGTAGTGACCCTGCCTTCCGCTCCGGGGGTCGTGGTTTCGATACCCGCCTCGAGTCTGGGTATATTATCTTTATGTATGTATTTATATATATCTAGAAAATAATATTTGTGTATAACAGGTGTCTGTTACCTATAACATAGGCATTAAGTAAGTTGTCTACTTTAGGAACAGACGTCTGTGTGTCATATAGTCCTGTATATTTATTATTTATTTTACTTTTGTAGAAACAGAAGCTAAATATAAATTAATCACCATTTTTGTCTCATTTAGGTGTCGCCAATATGATATCAATACAAGCTCGTTGCATGTCACTCCTTTTATTTCCAACGTATTGCGGTAAACCTGGTCGTGGTGTTTTAAAGGCAGTTGTACTAAGTTACGTGGTTGTTGGTGAGATACAACTTTTCAGTTTGGTATTATCATCGTCAAAAGATGTCTATATTTTTTTGCAACTAAGAGATTCGACTTTGAAGGCATATCGCTACCGAATGGCCTTAGAGGTGCCCTGTATTAAAATGTATTAGAGTCGAAGTCGCAAAAGATTTTTTTGTGACTTCGGGATTACATGTATTGAGGGCCTCGTGTCATTGATACGGCGGTAACTACGTCCTTAAGCGGAACATTAAGGAAAGGTGTGGATTTAGATCAAAGGCATAAATCAAGTAAAAGAGATAAGTAGTAAATCTCGAAAAAATAAATAAGCTGTATTATAAAGACTTTTTTATTATGTTATAAGGGGTAGACGAGCACAGCTCAGTACCTACTGACGCCTATGGACTAGGAGGCAAGCAGATGCGTTGCCGGCCTTAACTACCAGTTTAGTCCACCGGGAAGTCTCACAAACCGAACGAAACGCAACAACAATACCATCATTTGACGTGATAGCATTGCCGCCACTTCAGGCCGATCTTACGTAAGAAAGAGGTACTGGTACCCGGACGCGCCGGCCCAATTCGGCTATAGCATGGCACTACCTCTAAAATGTTAAACCACCTGTAAACAGCCGGAAACTGATCCATCTTCTGGAATAAAAGAAAATAATTATTCATGGCTTTCCATATATGTATTTTGTAATATAACCAGAAGCAATTCATATGAGTGACTATCGAAACCCATGGACAACTGTACTACCAGAAGGCTTGCAATGAGTTGCCGGCCTTTAAGGCATGAGTACGCCCTTTTCTTGAAGGTCCCTAAATCGTATCGGTTTGGAAACACCGAAGCTGGTAACTCAGTGCACAAAGAAGTTTTACGAGGCAAGTAGTTTCTAGAAAATCGCACGGTTGTGGACTTAGGATATCAATTTTTACTGACAATAGAATAATATTCCGCTAGATCACGAACTCCACATTTATGATCATATATTAAAACTCACTTTAGATTGTTTTTTTTCATATACGACAGAACTGAGCCTGGTCCTTCGTCTGAAGTGACCAAAATGTCCATACAAGGCGTTTTTAGTCACTTTAGATTACTAGAAGGCAGATAAGCTGCTAGATTAAGCTAGCTTTTGAGCGATAGGGAGCAACACAATTTTTCCTATTCTTTATTTATAAGAAATAAAAATATGTGTCCGTTAGGGCTAATTTTTTTACGGCGCCAACATACTGTCAGAAAAATACAAAGAACGATACATAAACACATGTGTTATTTTTAATACTTACCAGATACACTGAGCGTGTACATCTTCTCTTCCAGATAAACGATAACCTTTGATGGGCAGTACCCTGGTCTCTTGCATTTCGAGTGGACTTTCCGATGTGCCTCAACGCACGTTTCGCTTCGACACCGAAGCATCATCGGGAGATACTCTACAAAGGTTATTCCTAAAGTGATAAGTAAAAAACACAGCAAACAATTTATACCTCATACACTACCTTCAAATATTCAGTATTTCATGCATATCATGGATTTCCGCAAAGTAACGCCTTTTTTTTTTAACGCCTGATTCTATCAGTCATTTACAACTTTTCAGAAACGAGTTTATATTATACCCTGCAGTCAACTAAGCCTAAAATGAAAAACAAAATTTTACCTGGTTCAGTCTGTGGTTTTATAAGTTTAAATTTTAGCGCCGAAACGCTCTACTATCATGGCGTCGGATTCGGCGTACAATTTTTTTTAGTTTCCACTACCCTATTACATATTCTAATGTAGTAGATTATTATAAAGATAATGTAATCGAGGTTGTACGTTATGTCACAAACACACTCAAAGAGCAAAAAAATACTGGGCATTTTATATACACAATTATTTCTGTCGTCTTATTTTAACGAAATTTGTCCATTTTAAGCGCCCATACAAGAAAAATATATTTTCTTTTCATCTTAGAATTTTTATGTTACTCATAGCGAAAATAAGTCCCGTAAATAAGCTTGCTTTGTCTTCCGATTCTACCTACGGTAATAGCCACTTATTTTTCGCATATACTTGCAGACTGTATTATGTTTAAGGTGTACATTCATAATGCTACCTATTGTCTAATGTCTCCTAACTTATACGTAAAACTAGCTTTTATTATACATCACTATAAGACACACTATCGCATGAACAATTGCGTTTTTGCAAGCCGTCGAATCGAGTGCCAAAATCTATGGAGCAAATTCGGTAAATCTGTTTGAGACATTCAAAATTGTTGCAAATGCTTTCCGTACAAACGGTATTATCAAAGCTTTTCGATTTAATTATGAAATTCACTTTGTTTTAGCAAATTAGTTTTGCCTTTTGCATTAACTATTTCTTGAATTTCCACTAATACTAAATTCCACTAAAACTAAATCAAACACTAGTCCTAATACTATTTATTTATAATTAACAAAAGTCCACGACTTTTTCCCGTTGATACATTATTTATTTTTAAACAAACCAAAAACCGCCGTCAAAAACACTTATAAAAATATTTTATATTTTAGTGGAAAGTAAACGATGATATCAACGATGTATATAAAAATTTTAAGAGTTTTGTTAATTTCTCAAAAACCGCTCGACCGATTTCGATAAAATTCATATACCACCAACTCTGAAGTAAGATTCGGAAGATTCAGAAATCGCATAACATACATACAATTAAAATCGTACGGTTGAATTTAGGACTTTCTTTGATGTCAGTTAAAAGTATCAGATATTTTGACCACAAAACTATAGGTACCTAATTTTAATTTGAAAAATCCCGTAACCATGGAGTAAACACATATCATAATCATTGTCACCACGTACGTTGGATAATACCCCGCGGCTAGTGAGGTCAGTGAACACCACGTCACGTCAAGACGTGGGCCAATGTGACCTTTCCACGACAACACACTGCCCCATTACTCATCAACAAAAAACTTCAAAGCAAGAATACACGAATACTGTTACGCAAATAACTACGATTGCTTACAACTAATTCTTAAACCACTTTCGAAATATGCTATAATATATATTTTTACGTGTATTAATGTCGGGGTTTTTGTCGTATATAAATTGATTTTTTTTTTTTTTCGCATGAACTTTTTTTGCGACCTGATTTGATATTTTAGTATTAATTCTGAAATAAGAAATTTATAATAAAGACTTTGATATGTAGAATTATATTCTTTTTTTACAAAAATAGATGTTGTCAGAAGTCGTTTCCACTGGATATCTCAACACAGGTTAACCTAGTTAGATATCCAGGGATACAAATATTCGTGGTATTTCCCATAATCGTTTGAAATTCATATTCTACAAAACTGAATTTGTATTTTAATTATGGATGTAAATAAATAAACTTTTGAATTTAAAGAAAAAATATACATCTTTAGTGTTAATTGTAATCTGAGAAATAGGCAGCCAACTTTTTTTTTTTAATTCGGCAAAAGTATTCGTGCCATTTCCATTCTACGTGACAAAGCGGATGATGCTTTCTTCACGTTTCCTATACAGAAAATATCATGAATGCGATACGCGTGCTTATCTTGGTAAATACTTTTCTCCCCTTGGTATGCGATAATTGATTATTGTGTTAAATTATTTCTAGGCTAGCTTCATTTGAATGATCATTTCAATGATCATGTAGTGTGGCTGGAGACTTTGTGTAGCTGCACAAAAAATATACAAACACTTTCAGCTTTGGCTGTATTAATAGATAACTAAACACCTATTCCCAAATAATTATTTTATAGAGGTGGCCCCGCCGATATCTTAAGAATGTGGCCCACCTGCCTCCCATTTTCTAAAGATGTGGCCCTTGCTTGCCAAAAGGTTGCTGACCCCTGTTTTAGAGCACAATTGTGATGAAATATTTCACTTCACTTCACTCTATTTTAAATTAAACACGGGCTTATCAACAAAAAACCCGAATGAAAATTTAAAATTCCTTTCACCACAAGGGACAAAAGTTTGGACGCGAAGTATGTGACCTTTCAAATTAAAAACAGGAATGCTATTGTTTCTGCTTCACATATAAAATACTTCCCGGATTTTTAAGCTCTCATCGATGTATAAGGGGAATGTTTTATCAAAACAAACTTTCTACTATGGTCTTTCTACTATGATTACTCCATGACGTAAAAAATCTATCAAAATCCAAATTTGTTCAAAACTTTTTCAAATTATTGTTTCAATCATAAAATTGATACAGAATACTAAATTTTAATGAGCAAAGAAAACGCTATAAAATTCGAACAAATGCATTCGCTTTCGAATTTGTGAAAAAAAGAAACAAATGATACTCGAATTTTTTACAAACCCCCAACGAAAGGTAGGATCACTGCCAACTGCACGAATGTGACATTCGTATATCTCTATGGCCAGTAGAGGATGCCGTCACAGTAAGGTCCCGCACTGTTAGGACACCCCTGTAGTGTCGAGACTCACGACATGAAACCCCCAAGGTGGGGGTTGACTCAGGGAGGCCTTCAGTCTCCCTGCGTTCGACGACGTCCTCTTAAGAAGGTCCCTTTCCGGGCGAGATCCTCTGTCTCTCCCACCCCCCTTGGCATGCCGATAGGACCAACAGCAGGAACAAAAAAAACCCGCAAATCGTCAGTGCAAACTCAGATTAAGGAACGGTTAAACTAGTAAAATTAATGGTTGAAAAGAAATGCAAATTAATGGACGTGTTATGCAAATTTTTATGTGAACGTTTCACGCTCGTAATTTTATCTATTTGATATTGAACAAACAAAGGGCTATGTGAAACAGTTACGGGTAAAGTAGGTTTACATAATTTTACATAATTACCTAATCTAAAAATCTACGTTAAATATTTCCTCATATAAGCAAGATGGCCAAAAGCGTGTCAAGACAGGCTTATATAGAAGGGTTCATATAAAAAAAATAAAAATAAATTCAGTTGTAATATAAAATCTGTCTAGTCTTCTTCTTCCTAGCGTTATCCCGTTTTAAATACCAGGGTCCGCTTAGATCGTAGATGATGTGGCTGTGGGGCGAGTTAAGATAACCGATTGGCACCTGACATCATCCTGTTCTATCAACATGGAAAATTTTAAGTCTCTACGTCTAATAGTTTGGAAATGCTAAGGGGGGGGGGGCACCTTACGAGCAGACAGAGGGACGGACGGATGGACGGACGAAGCAAAATTATAAGGGTTCCTTGTAGTACTACGGAACTCTAAAATTGATGATATTGTGAAACACTGGATAGCATCGTCAAATAAGTTACCACTGGTCAAACATTTGTTTAAATATGAACCAACTCAGAGGAAGTAACGGGCGTTCGCTAGTTTTATTACATAATAGGCCGATACTATCAAGGCGTCTGGCTGTCTACTTAAGAACTTCAAAATGAATTCACATTCTTTTGCATATTCTTTATTGGTTTACAAATCGTTCATTAATCACTATATCTCCTCGTATTAACCCAAAGCATTTTATTTCCGCTCGTCACAGAAATCGACCTATTCTGCTAATTATATGATTTCATTATTATGATAATGTACATATAACTAGCAGAAATTGATTATTTTTTTAAATATACGAACTTTCAAATTTTTTTAATTAATTCCTTGCCTTTACATTTTTACGTTCTTTTTTTAGAATATTAGGAATACTTTTTAGGTATGCCTAATATTCCCTTTTCCCCTCCTAGTAAGCTTAAATTAAAAGCTTGTATTAGGAGTGGGTGCGCCAATACCCCAACGGCGGTGGTGTTTGAACCGGGTACCTTGCGGATTTCAGTCCATACCTTATACCGTTGAGCTATTGGTAATGCACTTTATATCTAAATTTGGGAGATTTAATTTTAATGTGTTCATCTTAGTTGACAAAGTGGTTGGGACATTCCTTATCTTTTAAAGTTCAAATTTAATTCTAAGCTAGTTGACATGACATATGTTATCTTGGCCATAGACAAAAACTTAAATAGCGGCTCCACATGATTGCCGTGAATTTACGGCACAGGTCATGCCCTCCACATTCACGGGATGCTGACAATCGTTAGTGAAACTCGACAGGAAATGGACGTGGAATATGCTGCTTGTTGAACTTTTGAATTGCCTTACAATATGATTAGAACTGTCTTTATTAATTATATAAATTACATTTCAGACTTTCTATAAAGAAGCCGTTATCAGAATTATATCATTATAAATTATTATACTAAATCCAGTTGGGAAATTCAATTTCACAGGGCCGTGAATATGGAAGTGTACCCGTGAACGTCGCGCAAAGGAGGCGCGAACCCTTTGTTGCGGGGCAAAATTCCGACTCTGAACGGGGAACTGGCGTGAACGCGCTCGAACCCCACGAAGACCGTCCACATTAATGTTCACGCCTGTTAACGGAGCTTCACGGCACTAATGTGGGGCCGCCAAAATACTTTCACTTTCCACGGCATCTTTTTTTTTTATGTTACAAGCGGGCAAACGGGCAGGCAGCAGGCACCAAAGTTCCTACCGGCGCCCATGGACATCTGCACGACCAGAAGGCCAGCAGATGCGCTGCCGTCTAAGCAGTCATCGATTCTGCAGAGATATATATCTTTAATTACCTCGTTAAAAGATCTAGAGCACCAGAATAAGAGCCAGCTAACCTGAATTTTTAAACAATAAATATCCCAACCTTCTTATATTATATGCTTTATATAATATTGAAATCGTATGTTTTAGTTCTAGTAATGATGATTAAATTATAATATGACATTTTAAATTAATATTTGCACACCTGTTGATGGTAGATTGTAGTGAGGTAGTATTTATGTAAAAATCTATGTACGTAACTCGCAATCAGCAAATAAATGAATTTGAATCTGAACAATCATAAGTAGAGGTAGAGTGATAATGGTTCGAAGTTAAATTTAATATACTACAACTTTATTTCATCAGTTAAGACGCTTATAGATCATCGAACAGCATATTGTTGAAAACCATTTAGGTAATTAACTTCAGAGAAAGCTATGAGTAAATCCAGTGCTTGTACCTCCGATGAAAATAGATATGCTCGGTTAAGTACCAGGGTCTGCTTAGATTGCAGAGGATGTGGCTGTGGGGCGAGTGAAGATGGCCGATTGCCATCTGACGTCATCATATACCCCCACGATCTCTACAAACATACGACTATATTACCGAATATGTATGTTTGTAAAGACTATATCCGAAAAAAAAAACGTTTTCTCTGCTGACAAGATTGCGGTCAAGTCATAACAGTATCCTGAAAATGCTGGTTTGTAAAATGGACTCCATATTCTCGACTATATGGACTCCCACCAATGGCCACCGTAGACCAGGTAGGCCGAGGAAGAGGTGGCGCGACGACTTGGACGCCCTTGCGGGAAAGGAGTGGATTGGTTTAGCTCTGGATAGAGGAGAGTGGTCTCAGAGTGGGGAAGCCTTTGCCCAGCCGTGGGACATTACAGGCTAATTAAAAAAAATAACAATAAAAAAAATTAGGAAATATTTAATACATAAAAGTTATTATTAAAGAAATGATAAGAATAGAATACAATTATAATTAATTTGAACATATTTGACGTTGTATTTTTATATTCTAAATCATAGAGATGAAAATGTTATAGTATATTTATTAATTAATTTAGCAACATAAGATTTTATGAATTTTTCAAAGCCCAAATACGCTAAATTGGTTTGATCTTTGTCCTTAGATTTTAAGACCACTGTACCAACAAATAAAATTATTTTGATCTGATACGATTTATCCGCTGCTCCCGAATGGCCGCCGCATCGATTGACATTTTTGATTTCCCAGAGTTTTCAATGTTGCAACTTACTTTTATGCAATCAAAAGGAGCATATGTCAAGAGGAGATCGTGGCCTAATCAGTGGTCCTCATTTGAGTCGATCGCTAGGTTAAGTTGTTCTTGCTGTTACCGGGTTATAGATGGGTGACCCATTCTAGCCCTAGTTTATATTTGATATCCGACCTCCTCCGTGTTTCGGAAGGCACGTAAAACAGTGAGACCCGATTAATGTAGACTGCTTATCTTTAGTACATTCCCGTTGAGTTGACTCGCATAAAAATTTATTAAGTTAAAAAAAATTCTGGCCCCGTAAAATTTACTGATTATCTATTTTTTTTATCTAAACTTACAGGTGCCATATCGTGTAGTCGACAATCCAGGTAGACTGTCGGCTGCTGAGTGGGACAGAGTGGTCGCTGTGTTTGTGCAGGGACCAGCTTGGCAATTCAAAGGATGGCCCTGGGACGGAAATCCCGTACAAATCTTTGCTAATAGTAAGTGTTTACATCATATTAAAGTATTTTGAAATGTCTGTTGCATATGCAACATATTCGTAGATTTATTTAATGACATGCTTAATTATTATTTTTGGTGTTAATTTAGACTTCATAGAACAGCAAAGATATCAAATACATTAAAAAAAAGTACATTTTTGGGGAATACTAAAATAATGTGCATGGGGCTGCTGAAAATCATTGTACGTAGGTTTAAATCGTCATTTGTCGCAATATCAATATAGTTTTTCCACAATCGCTCGTAAAGGCTACACCATAGACTTTGTAAAACTAGACTTTAGATCCATTGAAATTTAAGTTTCAATATAATGCCAGAGCCAGACATAGTTTCGTTTGAATGATAATTTCAATGATCATGTAGTGTGGCCAGGGACTTTGTGTAACTTCACAAAGTTTTGTAGTACTTTGTGGACTTCAAGGACAAAAATTTACAAACACTTTCAGCTATGTCTATCTTTTGTATATGATAGAGATACAAATAGAATTATGGTATACTTTTCTCTATAATCAACGTACACTGAAACAAAGATAGCTCTACCTTAGATCAGAGCCTGTCTGTATTTACATTTAGCACAAAGTTTTAGTACATAAAGTAAACTGCGCACTCTAGTGGTACTGTGTCTATAGGTTGCACTCAGATATTTTTTTTCTAAGTGAAAAAAATATATAATGGTCCTCTCATCATAGCATGACTCGATGGGGGGATAATATAAACAGAGTAGCGGGAGGTGCCAGCCACCTCCCCCTACTCTCTTTGATGAGAATGGCAAGGAGAAAGTGACAGTAACAAAGGGGGGCCTATACCCAGCTGTGGGTTATCAAGGCTGACGATAAAATGGAAGTGTGTGTGGTACAGTATGCGCGTTCCACCTGAAGTACGACGAGATGAAGCTGGACGCCAACGTGGCGCGCTGGGCGGTGACGGTGCTGAATCTCAGCCGCACCAAGCGCCATCTTGACCGCGCCGCGCTACTCGGCTTCTGGGAGACCCTCGACAAGTATGGCATTTTTTTATATCACAAGGGGCATCCTGCCAGGCGGTTCACTTAAGTGACTACCCACGTTGATGAACAACTGCATCACCTCGAGGTTCGCAGATGCATTGCCGACCTTTGAAAAAGGAATCGGCCACCGGGAACTCTACAAACCAAACGAAACGCGACAACAATACCATAACTTGACATGACAGCATTGCCGTCACTTCACGCCGATCTCGTGTGAGAAAGCGGTACTGGTACCCAAAAGAGCCGGCCCATTTTGGCTGTAGGCCAAAAGGAATTCAAGCGTGGCGCTACCTCTAATAAATTACTTTTTAAGGATCACAGAAAAATATTTTTTAAATATAACTAATACATACATTCCCCTTGCAACTAAGAGTATAGCTTATGATAACATGGATGCGATGATAGCACAAATTGTGGACATGGACCCAAGCAGAATTTCAGTGTGGGGTACACTCAAAAGCTTTGCAGTCTGTAGGCTGTAGAGCAGCTGTCCACGTGTGATGGTAGTCATCCGGATGAACCTTATTGTATAAATTAAAGAAAAACAGAAGCTATGTTTTATTTACTTGTATAATATTGTAATCAGTTTAGACTAAAAAAAATAAGTAACAAAGTAAAATAATAACAAGTCTTGAACTCTTGAAATAAATAGTAGTGTAAAATATCCTAAAAAACATATTAAAATGGATCCATTCACAAGTGTAACGAAATAATTTTAAATAAAGAAAAAAAAAACACGAAAAGCATACATACAATATGTGCACTGACAATATATGGCGTTTAATTTCGGTACTTTTTGCATACCATATGCTCTAATCATGCGCGCGCAAAAATAAACGGGGTTTCAGTAAGCAACTGATTTTCAAAATATTTATAACTCCCGGTTTAGCAATTTTATTTTGCAAAAAAAGGTTCGCAGAGAATTTTCTCCTCTACAATACTGTATTTTTAATGTTTTTGATGCGTTGAGATCAATGAAAATGGCGACATTTTTTGGGGTGCAAATTGATATTTGTCAAGTTTTTTTATTTTTTATTTTATTAATTTCTATTTAATTACACTTTTGAATAGACCCATTCTCATATGTTGTTCAGAGTATTTTTTAGGACACTAGTATTTATATCAAAAGACCAGGACTTATTTGTGGGTCCATAACTATATTAATTAGACTCCAAACAAAAAGGTGATAATCTTTTTCATTCAATGCAGTTAATGATAAAATATTTTCTCTTTCAGGCACATGATGAAGAATAAGCCGCACCTGAGGTTCTAAGTTTGTTGTAGCATTATAGAAT
>JANCMC010009603.1:11057111-11087607 GCA_024363005.1 Charaxes varanes
ATACGGAATTCTTTTTTAATGTAATGAAATAAAAATTAATTCGACAAAATTATAGTAAATCTCTGTTCTGTTTTTTTCACCTATTTATATGATTATAAAAAAAAATTCTTGTTTTAATAATAACCACAGTTTGTCAATAGTGCAGGTAGTGCAGTTCTAGTCTATGGGCACCGGTAGTTACTCAAGTGAACTGGTTGCCTGTTTGCTCCTTATACAAAGTGACTGGTGAGACACTTAGAATACTTAATGAGGGTAATCGATACTCGATTCTCGTTATAATTATATAATAAAAATAGGTACTTAATTTTTGACTAAATTTCCTTAACATTAGTTAGTGTGAGCTTACGTTGTGTGGTTAATTTGCTGTTCGAAAAAGTTAATTCGTAAATGTATTTTCCAGCGTAAAACAACTGGTCAGGTATAAAGAGATTTAATGACCCCTTGCGCTAAAATGCCCTATTAGTTGTTATTTTTTTGCTACAATTCATAACTATGAATGCTATAATACATAACTATGAATGCTACAATACATAAACATGAATGCTACAATTCATAACTATGAATGCTACAATAGGGCATTTTGGCGCAAAGCGACCAAGGCGATCGCTGCGTTAATATATGATCGTTTTAAGCCAATTATATGACGTTTTTCTTCAAAATGATCATCAAATATCAGGTCCCAGAGTGTCGTACTTGTCTCACCAGTCAGCTAGTATATACAAAAAAAAGATTTCTAAACTAGTACTACAAAGTGCAGACTGCAAAATTTTAGAAGAATTTTTTTAAAATACGACGATAACAACATGTTATAGTATTTACATTTATAAAAATATATATTAATACTTCTGTATAAAATAGCCAAAATATTCTTATTAATGGTTATGAAATGTTCAAAGATCTGTGATCTTTGTTATTGACATGAATAAATTGTTACATTTAAATTGGCATTTTTATTTTTAACGTCTTTCCCAATTGAAAAGGAGAATAAAAAGTAACAGTTGTTTGTTTTTTGTGTACACTGTAGAGAATCCCCAATATAGCTCATTCTAGATATTTCCATGAGAATATTTATTATTTTGGTATCACATTCAGGCTCCATTCACAGGTAGAAGAACCACTACCATGTAATGAAAACTAGTAGACCCGGCCAGGCGTTGTTTCGGCTTAGGATTTAGAAAGGATTTAACATACAAGATTACTAAGGCCATCAATCAAAATATAAACTAACCTATCTATCAAATTGGACCAAATCTATATCTTATATATAAAATTCTCGTGTCACGATGTTAGTTACCGTATTCCTCCGAAACGGCTTGACCGATTTTAATAAAATTTTATATAAGTATTCACTAGGTCTGAGATTCGGCTACTATGTATTTTTCTCCTAAGTGATAAGGGTGGCCCACGCGAACGGAGTCGCGAGGCACAGCTAGTACTAATATATAAAGCTGAAGAGTTTGTTTTACTTAATCTCAGGAACTACTGGGCCGATTTGAAAAACTATTTCAGTTTTAGATAGCCCATTTATCGAGGAAGGCTATCAACACGCTAAGACCAATAGGAGCGGAGCACCACAGAAGAATGTTTCAAAATCGGAGGTTTTCTGCTTTTGAGAGCTTCCTCTGTATGCGAAACGTAGACGGATAAACTACTTTGCTTTAATCCGCGAATGAATACGAGGGAAAAGAAGAATTAAAGCAAAGTAGTTTAGTTTCTCATGCATGTCATGGATTTCCGCAAAGTAACGCCTGATTCTATCAATTATTCCCGTCGATTACAATTAACGCAGAATAACTGAGAATTAATATTTAATTTACTACTTTTAGTTCATTTCACCAGAGCACTCATACCTATAACAAAAAAATCTAGAAATTCTATAAAAGTTGCTGAACAATATAATTTCGTATAACGTAAGATAACTAATTTTAGAAATAAAAGAGAGCAGTATGAATAGTATGAAACAGGTGTATGTACCTTTTGTAGAACGGTTTGAAGGCGGCTGAACCTTCGTTGTGGTGCTGGTTGGGCTGGTGGTTGTTAGAGGGACAGGCCACACGAGAGGAGCCTGGAAATATGTTAAAATATTGCTAATATCCAATTCGAAAAGGTCATAGCTTAATCAATGTCCGCCATTTGAGTCGATTAGGTAGATAGGTAGATAAAACTTTATTGCATCTTAAGACTATACATGATTTGGTTATTATATAAAAATATGACAGTGCAAAGGCGGCCATATTGCTAAAAGCAATCTCTGACAGACAACCTTATGGAATAGGAATAGACGAGAACGAGAACGGAATAGTGCAAAAATTTTAAAAATAAATAAATAAATAAAAATAAGACTTAGACTGTACATACTACCTTAATATATACTTAAATTTATATATAAATATTTAATTACTAGGTAAGCAGTTCTTACCGTGGCCGGTTCATAGTTGGGTGACCCATTCTAACACTGGTTTTAAAATATCCGATCTCCTCCATGTTCCGGAACGCGGTTAAACAAATTATTATATATTATGATATCTCTGGAAGTACGGAACCCTAAAAATCGTGATAAGGTCTTGGGAATCAGTCAAAATGGCTTGGACAGAGTCCCGCGCATCCGTTGCCTTTTTCAGGCCCCTTTTTTCTGTTTTTCTTGAGTTTTTAAGATCGTCTTTTTTTTAAGAATATTAGTAATACGTTTTTAGGTATGTCTAATATTCCCTTTTTACCCTTCTACTAAGCTTAAATTAAAAGCTGGTATTAGGAGTGGGTGCGACAATACCCCAACGGCGGTGGGCTTTGAACGGGGTACCTTGCGGATTTCAGTCCATACCTTATATCGTTGAGCTATTGAGACTTTAGTTGAAGGTTCCTAAGTCATATCAAATGTATATAAGTTAACATACATTAAAATGTTTGAATCTTTCAAATGTGTTACACAAATACATAGGCAAGGCTTATGAGCCCTTTAAAGCCCCCTTCAGAGCCCCTTTTAAGGTATAAAACTATTTTTTTCCAAAATTCCCACTCCTTAACAAAACACCATGTTTTACACCTTGCATCTTATGGCAAATCAATTTACAACAGTTGAATAGAAATCAATTAAGTCAATTAATTGTTTAATTAGTTTCGTCTATCTCTGCTATTTATATTTAAATTAATATTATATGTAGGGGATATATAGTTGTTTTAGTGGACTGTATAAGTGGTGAAAGGTCGCTGGTGAGGCGCGAACGAAATAGTCCAATTTGTAGCTAGTCCGTATCTGATACGCTATAAACATATTTGTTAAATAACTTCAAAAGTTGTCGTCCGATATCATTCAGAATAATTTTCCTAAAGAGTTTCTAGCATGTTCTATCAACATGGAAAATTTTAACTCTCTACGTCTAATAGTTTGGAAATTCTAGACGTGGACTATCTTACGGGCAGACAGGCAAACGGTCGGAAAGAACGAAATGGGTATATAAGGGTTCCTTGTAGTACTACGGAACCCTAGCAAAAATAAGTGTTTTAATAGGTAATTTTAAACCAAGGTTTTGACTTATGGAATTATTTACTTATTTTTCAAAAAAAGAGTGTACTCGTTGCTTATAGTCCGGCAAGATGCCTATAGACAACGGTAATCGCTAATAACACTAAGGAGCACGGTCGACGCGTTTGTTCCTTCAGAAGAATAAAAAATATATCAAGAAGTTGCGAATTAATAAGTGAGATTTATCATCAAGATTCTAATGATAGTTCATCGAGCGATAAAGGCCCCATATAAGCCATTCCAGGTGTGAAATAACCCTAAACAGGGTCGCGTTCTTATGCAAAATGTATGGAGCACTTTAATTGCCTATTCTGTTCACTCAAATTATACATTCACGCCCGAAGCGAGCCGCGGTCAACATAACTAATGTTGCCACATACAAAGCAAACATTAGCTCAGCCATGCATTATTGTCACTCAATGACATCGACGAGCTTGAGTGTTTGCGTCTACACGCTATTTTGATTTATAAAAGCAATTTATTTTAAAAAATTCTCAACCATTTTGTAATTTTATAATTGACAAATGAAAAATATTTTATTTTAAACAATGATTTATCTATTCATTGTTACTTGGTTATGTATTTAAAGCAAAAAAAAACAGACTTATTTTATACCATCCATAAATTTTGTCATCCATTAAATTTTGTCCTGGTCACAGGTTGTCAAATTTTCGAAACCCTCTCCCCCTTGGTGTGACATCACATGATCGCGAAAAAGTTTCTTTTATTATTTTTGGGTATGTTCCGATATACACTGCGGGCTCACGCTGGTGATAAATTCAGTCCGGTATATACTGCCAGTATACTGCCGCTGTACCCTAGGGAAGTATAAAACGTCATAAATAGTTGTCATTTTTGTACTGTGAACACTGGCACTCTCTAGCTACTGTGCTCTACTTTGATAAACGTGATCAATCAAAAACAGAGTGGATCTTGTTAAAAAAATTAACAGCTATTTTGAACAATTTAAGAGTATTATATTATTAAAAAATGATGAATGAAGACACATCGTGGGTTTGTAAGATTATGGTTTAATAAAATTTAAAAAGTAAAATAGAATAATTGAATGGGGATGTCAGTATACTGGACTGCGTTCCATTTTAAACTGTAACCAGTACATCAAACGAGAAAGGACCACCTTTTTACAGTATACAAAATTGACATCTCAGTTTACAGTGCTCGCAGTGTATATCGGAACATACAAATAAATTAAAAATTGTTATTCGATTTTGCGTCGGTGGCGTGCCCAAGTTCAAAAACTGCACAGGTCTAGTCACACACACGCTCCGGTCTACCTGCACAGTTTGGCCTCTCCGGTAGTCCTAAGAGATCCTCCAAAATTTTCATTAATGAAGTTTATTTTTTTTTCTTCGTACTTTTTCTTTAATTTGTGTTATTAAAGAATAATTTGTTAATATGAGGTTTTATTATTTAAGGTGACTCTGTCTTGCGGCGCGGGTAGGCTGTTAGCTTATCCACTTTTGTCTACTGTGACAACGCGATGCGAGGACGGCCGATACAGGGTGCTAAGCGACGGACAGCTTCGACATCTGCTCGAGCTGGGCTGTCAGGAAAACATCTTTGAAGATGTGCTACATACGGTACTACATTTTTGATGTAATAATATCTTGTAAACCGATGAACGCCAGTTGCGCGCACGAAATAGCATGACTCATTCTCACTCAATCGATCGGCCAATGCGTTCGGCATTATCGCCTAAAACCGATTTTATAGATAAACAAATTTTTTGAAATACTTTATACCTATATAGAACCTAATGTTAACGTATCAAAAACATTAATATTTGTATTTTTGGTGCATTAAAATACTTCATATTTGAAATTTCTTATGTAGATCGCAACCAGCCAATTCAAATCGACGATATGTTTTGCCACTTTATACTAATTTGATATTTAATGCCAGGTGGCGAATTGCGCTCCACCACTAAAAATGTTAGCATATTTTATTGGCATAAAAGTGCGACAATCTAATATCGACACTTAGTCCAATTACTCTATTTTCGACAAAACTCTAACTACAGTTTAATATATTTCACAAGAGCATGGTTGGCAGCACAGCGCACCAAGCAAAAAACAATAAGCTTTTGCTTATACTTCATCCGCATAGTATTATATTCAAAAGTTACGTCCGATAACTTCTGCACGGTATCCGCGGACTCGGCCTCATAGGAGGCACCCACGGAGTACCGACTCTCGATCAGAAGCCCCACCCGGGGCTTCGCGAACGGCCGAGCTTCGGCTCGCCCCAAACACCCCGCCCGTTGACGCTGTGAAGGTCACTCTGACCAACAGCAGTACACGATCAGAAAAATCGAGAAAAATAATAATATTCAAACCTAATTATAATAAGGGAGTAACCCCCTAGATAAAATTTTCAGAATAGTTGGAATATAATTATAATCGTACTTCTTTAGCTAGCCTATACATATGATTTAAATGGAAGTGTCTTTTTTTAACGTTGAAGTTATTCACTAATTGCGTAAAAAAGTACATGATACCTATAATAAAAACACAAATTTAAAAAAGTGTCTGTAGGTTTGTAGGTGTAATATCCGAAGCGGCTTCACCGATTTTGACGGGACTTTCATTGGCAGATATGACTTTGACTTTCACTGGATGTTACAAAGATGGTCGGTGAAGATTACGCAAATTCGATAATTTTTGAGGAATATTTGGTCCGTGGTGCTACGGTTTCGCCGGAACCCGCACTGATAATCTCCTATGATATTCTCGGCGAGGGACTCGAGTCGACCCAATAGAACATAAGATAGTAGTAGTAGATAGTGTTCTATTGGGTCGACATTTTGTTGTACAAGTATAAATATATAAATATATACACAGGACTATATGACACACGGATGTCTGTTCCTGAGGTAGACAACTTAATGCCTGTATTATAGGTAACAGACGCCTGTTATTTTTTATTTCGCAAAGTAAACGGAAAGCTATTAAACCGAACCATAAGTGACAACCGATGTCTATGGTCAAATTCTAAACTCCTTCACCAGGAAGCTTGCTTACTTTAACGCGGACGAAATCGCGAGCACAGCTAGTGTATATACATATAAAAGCGACATGTCACCTATCACAAAATCTTGAAAACTGTGGAAGATACAAAGAAGCAGACATCCGCTAAGAACGGATTTTTCAATAGGGCCGGGTTTAGGAGGTCTAAAGAGTTCTCGCAACTGTAATTTTGCGCGGAAGTCGCGGGAAATAGCTAGTAGCATATATAAGCTTTAAATTAATCAGTGTATTTGTAAATAACATTCGTGAAACAATTCGTAAACGAGTCCGTATATTGACTGGAGTTCCGTTCCCCCTTCCCCCTCCTTGTAAAATGTTCAAATTAGTTTCTACGTGAGGCATTTCGGACTCGCGGCTCGCATTCACCAAAATGAATGAATCTTTTTACCCCAATCGGCTCAAACATCATTTAATTATTAAATAAAAGGGTGATTTTGATGGATGGTTACAATACAAACTTGATGTTGTTACATCACGTTTTGACTGACAAAAGTTTAACACCGTTTTTTATAAATGCAATGGCATTGGTAAAATAACAAAGTAGGATCCATTTACAAAAATAAATTAATTTCTAAACATATCTATCTGCATTAGCACGATGAATATCAAATGAAAAATCAGGTGATTTTCGTTTTACCAATATAAGTAATGTATAAAAGTAGTCTGACCTTTACTTATTTATTTATTCTGTTCGAGGATACCTTTTCTTTACTCTTCAGTTATTTAATAGGAAAAATATACATAATATTTAGTATAATTTAAATTTTTACACAGTTGTCGTTTACAGTATTTAACGATAATCGATAAATATTACGGTTGTAATTGCAAGTCGGTTTAAAACGAATAGTTTATAATAACTTAAAAGGGATGTAGTCCGATAGATACTTATACCTTGCTACTGAAAAGGTGTATTTCTTAATAATAAAGGGGAAAATAACAACTCTCTTGTAACGACACTAGATAGCTATTTCTTGCTAATATATATAAATAGTATGCTTTGTACCTTTTACTCTATTCCTTATTTCTTCATGTCTACTTCTGTTTGCACACGTAATAGTTTTAATTAGCACGATTTTTCTTCCAAATTGTAGACTCTATATGTTATGTTTGTACAGGGCGTGGCGCTACCTCAAATTAGATACATAGAAAAGATTAAAGAAATAATAGATGGATGAATGCTGAATGACCGGTTATAGGACAGATAAAAAGGAAGACCCGCGCCCTGGACAAAAGACGAAGACGATAAAAAGTGAACCGCGACACTGTTACCTTAATCGACACCGGCACGTTGGGTAGTTTATGACGAAAAAACAATTGAACTCGTAACGCTGTTACCGAAACCTAAGTAGATTCGTTTTTGCTTCTGTGGACACTCCCGTGTAGCCAACGTTAATATTATTGGATTTTGTTTAAATATGACTCCCTCAGTAATAGTTTTCAATAAGTATTAATCAAAGACCCTATGTTATATATTTTTTATTTCCATTATTACTGCAGTAGTCGTTTATATTTGCAAATTAATGTTCACAGACATTTTTAATTAGAATCCATCGCTCCAACATTTATGGATAGCACGTTAATAATTAATAAATGATGGCAATGTATATAAAAAAAATTAAAAACATCATTTGTATGCGTAATGCATAGGTTTTATTTGATAGCAACGCATGAATGGAAATGAATATTTTAAAACGTTACAGCGAGAAACATAGAGAATGCTTTTTATTAATAAAACCTTGTGTGTCCTGGCTTTTACACTTTTCTTTGCGAAGATACAGCGCTTGGTCCGTTTGTATGAAATTCTCTTTTGTGTATTTTTGTATAAACTATTTTTAATTTAGCCGTTCAAAAGCTTTGTGGTAGAGCGTTCGCTTTGCATGTGAAAGGCCCCGGGTTCGATCCCCGGCATCTCCAGTTTTATACTTCAGCAGAACGTTTTAATTATCATATAAAATTGAGTATAAATTCATCCAAATAATTTTTAGATACTGTGGCCTTATAGGGGATGTAGCACATTGGTAGAGCGTCTCCAGTTTTATTTGATACATTCTTTTATTTTTATTATTTTTAAATATTTTCTTATAACTGTGTGCGTCAGCAGACAATCAGGTCTATCCGTTTGCCCATATATTAAAAAGCCTAATTAAAGTTTATATAAAAGCCGATCTGTATCAGGCGAGTGAATGCTCATTCAACTCCTACTCTATCTAATTCTTTTAGTTTTAACACAAGTAGAGTTTTCTTTCGTTGTTCCGTCTGCGGTCACAAAGATTCAAATTTTTTTGCTCGTTTATATTTTGGCGTAAACGCTAAGAATGAGTTGTCGTTTACATTTCTTATTCGTCTTCCTAACGTTATCCCGGTTATTACCAGGGTCCGCTTAGATTGTAGAGGATGTGGCTGTGGAGCGAGTTAAGATCATCGATTGCCGTCTGACGTCATCCTCGGAACCCCCACGATCTCTACAACCTTACGAGTAATATTAAAAAGAGACATTAATTAGGTCCCAATGTTTTACCTGCCTTCCGAAACACGGAGGAGGTCGGATATCAAATATAAACCAGTGCTAAAATGGGTCACCCATCTATCACCCGGTTTTAGATATTTAAACGCAACTAGCCTTGTCAAGGACCACAGATACGTATAGAATTACCGAGTTGTATAAAGTTACATATACTCTTGTATCGATGTCGCTGAAATAGCGCTAACACCGAATATTTTAACGCGACGTTTTTTTGACTCTCGTGCGAATGAGGGCTAATTCTTATCAAAATGGTTTTAGTTTTTTATACTAAAAGAAATTAATACTAATACTTACATTCTTTTCATTCCAGAAAAGTGAATATATATTCAACAACGCAATAGACGCTGGACAAGACATTATAGTGAGTGTTATTGATGACTAGCGGACCCGGTAGACGTTGTCTTGCCCAAATTTCCCTCGTCTGCTATTAACCAATTATATCTTTTAAGTCTTTTCTATATAACGTTACACACTGGCCGAAGGTTTTATAGAATATTAATTAAAAAAAAAAACGTTACTCAAAAGGTCTAGTACAGTCGACCAAGAAAGTGCTTTACGATTTTGAATGACAGTTCCTAATTAAAGAACATTTTGCTAAGGGTTATTGTTTGATATTAACGTAATGCATAACAAGCAAAAATAAGCCTTGTCACTAATTGACGTGCAAACGACATTCGACGTTAGAGTGGCAAACCAATTTTTTGGTCGACTGTACAAATGTCAACTATATGAAGGGTGTAGTTTGATGTTCCGCTCACAAAATTAGGCAAGTTTAGGGTTTCATTTGACCCCGTGGCTTCAAGTTAATTTAAGTCCGCAGATGCCTTCGGAATACCGGTTCATCTGCGGATAGAGTCGTGCGTAAAGGCATTTCCCAGCGAAAAAAAAAAAACCAAAAGAGTCGATCACCTTGTGAGCGGACAGACAGACAGATAGGGCGAACGGATGAATAGATGGACAGATGGACAGAGCGAAACTGTAATGGTTCCTTGTAGGATTACGGAACCCTAAAAAGGAGTGATAAATTACTTGTGTTAGGTATGGTAATTCAATTTTCACCTGTAAACGTAATGTTCAGCTCGCAGGCTTGAATAAATTGATTTTTAATTAAAACGTCTGCAGCAAAGGGTTTAAATATACAACTTCGGTACGCCATTTAGTATTCGCAATATTAAATTGTTACCTTTGATAAATAAATATGCAGACCAATGAATATTTCATATATTTCAGAACCTCGATAGCTCTTCGGAAATACGATACATTGAAATCTGCAGGTTTAAATCAAACCGCGATGATACTTGGCTATTCTACGCGTCACGCGTTATGATTCCATGTATCATGCGTCATGATCCCGCGTGTTATGCGTCATGATCCCGCGCGTCATGCGCCATGATCCCACGCGTCATGCGTTATGATCCCACGCCTCATGTGTCATCATCCCGCGCGTCATGCGTCATGATTCCATCCCTCATGCGTCATGATTCCACGCCTCATGCGTCATAATTTCACGCATCATGATCACTCAAAGCACAAGCTATCAAAAAAGCTTAACACTACTTGTCAGAGAATTTTACAAATCGGACAAGTAGTTCCTGAGATTAGCGCGTTCAAACAAACTCTAACTCTTTTTAAGGTATTTTTCAAAGAGATCTATTTGTAAAATTCTCTCAGTATCAGGGTTACATTTTAGCGTGATAATACATATCTAGGCTATATATTATCACGCTAAAATGTAACCCATTTTTTTACCTTATTTTACATAGGCGTAGTCGCGGGCACAGCTAGTCAATATATGTATATGTAAAATCAGTCGTTGTTCCTTCGTCTCGCTCAAATTCAAAAACCGCTTTACGTGTTTAAATTCTGTTGGCTATGTTTTATTTCCCTTATTTCATGGAAGGTTTAGAAGGAAAAAAGTAAAAGTAAAAAAATTACTGAAGAATATAACAATCATCAAACACGCTCTTGGCCATTGATATAAAGAATATATCAATGGCCAAGAGCGTGTCAAGACACGCATAGAAGGGTTCCGTATCTGATAGGCTAAAAACGAATTTGTTAAGTAATTTCAAAAGTTGTTGTCCAATTTCGTACAAAATAATTTTCCTAATTAGTTTTTATCACGTTCTATCAACAAGCAAAATTTCAAGTCTCTATGTCTAATAGTTTGGAAATCTTAGGGGGGACCACCTTACAGACAGACAGACGGACGGACCAAGGTTTAATATTATACTTTAAGTTATTAACATCGTTTATTGTAAAAAAATTACTTCATTTAAAAAAATGTCGAGACTCGAGGACCTGAATTTCTTCTGATCTGACATTTAATGTTACATATGTATCAATCAACTACTACGTTAAAATAAGAGAAACTTATGTTAGATATTTTTGGATATAGATAAATATATTATTGTATACGATTATTAGATATAATATAATATTTATACATTTATTTTATAATTTTATAATAGGAAATACATTATTGTATAAATTAATAATGAAGAACCGGATATACTTGGAAATGACGTCGAATGAATGGGAATGATTGTGATACGCCAGTCATCCCTACCTTCAATTCCCTTCATTCGCGTCATTTTGAACTAGTCGAGTCAGTCTTGTGATAGGCCTCAAGGTGGCAACAAGTGAAATAAACATTTGTGATCAAATTGTTTTTCCTTGTTGAGAGATATTAACCTCAACCCTCATCGTATAGTTAATACTTAACTAATTATGTACGGAATGTGTGGACATAATAGCGTAGACGCACTATAGTGGTCCGTGTTCCTTTCACAATTTAGTCCGGTTTAAAACCGGCAAAAATACCTATGTCACTTATTCTACTCTTTTCTACTTATTTGTTTAATGAGTATAGCCAAAAAAGTATAGAATAAATTTTATTTATTATCGATATCGTGTTTAATTCCGATTGACGGCCGTCATTCAATCTTTTTTGTAACTGCCCAGGTTTTTTACTCTGGGAAATGCATTTACGAACTAACTTTTTCGAACAGAAAATTAACCACAGAACGTAACTGTGTCCGAAGTCTATTAAGTGACTTCCAGGTTTGCCAAGGCAGATCATGCCCAGGTGGAAGATTCTCAGTGGGTGACACAAATGGGCTTTGTAAGGGAGCTCTCTTCCTCCAGAGCCTGCATCTCGCCTCCGAAGCCTCCAATACTAGAGGGTCCACACACTTTACAAAACTCTTACGGCTTTTCAGTCTCTGAAAAACCGGAGTGTGGCCATACATGGGGTGATGTCAATCGCTGCCTATCTTAAATCTCTTTACAGAACTCGTCACGGCCGTGCAGACATCAAGCATCCGTTAAGAACGGATTTTTAATAGAGCCAGATCAAGCAGGTATAAAAGAGCTTGCAAGTTAAATTTTACCCTGACGAAGACGCGCGAAACAGCTGTATATATTTATATGCAAAGGATTGCTTTTTGAAGTCAATAAAATGTAACTTTATTTGCACGTCAAGTTACCGTCAAAGAGATTCATATGTCATGGCGGGAAACGTCCTAGGAATTTTTAATATCCTCTGTGTTCAAAATTCGCGTGTGTTGCGCGGTAATAAGAAATACTCAACACGAGTTTAAGAATTTGCTTTGAACTGAATGAAATGCAGTCTACAATACTCTAAACCCTTGTCATAGACAACTCATAATTCGTGGCGGGAATCTTAGGAAATATAAACGTCCTCTGTGTACAAAAATCACGCGCTGTGCGCTCTAATAGACTCTACCCAACACTTTAGTTTTTTTTAATGTCTAAAACGTGTTTAATACGAATCTTTCTCTGTGTGTAAGAATGTGAATGAATGTGTATAAATGTGTATGTGCGGAGTTTATTATTTATACTTTCAATTTTTGAAAATGATATTTATTCATAAATTTTTTTCGTTAACTATATCGATGTTTTTATTATTAATCTGCTATTCTATACGGATACACTTACGACATTCAAAGACCAAAAAGTAATTATACTTAACATTAAATTTAATTTCTTCACTATTATTTATTTGTCCTTCTCTACTCTTATGCCGGAGCCAGACATAGCTCAAAGTATTTGTACATTCTTGTCTCTGAAGACTACAAAGTTCTACAAAACTTTGCGCATCTACACAAAGTCCCCGGCCACATTACATGACCATCCAAATGAAGCTATGTCTGGCTCCGGCTTTAGCTAGCCTTCTTCATTTTATTAAACATGCCCTGTCTATGCCTTCATAACCCATTGGCCATAGACTTTTTATAAATAGTTTCATTATAATAGAATAAGTGCTGTGTAGAGATTGGGGGGTTCCGGGAATGTCGTCAGACGGCAATTGGCAACACCCTTCTAATGTTCGTGCTGCAAGATCGTTCCTCCCTCGTACGTGCAAGTTATGAAACGATCTTCCCCCAGAGGCTTTTCCTGCGTCTTATATTACCTCAAAATAATTATCCTAATGAGTTTCTAGCATGCTCTATCAATGGAAAATTTCAAGTCTCTTCATTTAACAGTTTGATATTTGTACAGATTACAGATTTAATAAAAAAAAACAATTTTTTTATCAAAGGCCGGCAACGCATCTGGGAGCCGAACCTGAGGTCCTTGTCCATGGACGTCGATAGCCACTTAAGTGAACCGTCTGTTTGTCCCTTCTTGTATAAATAATGCTTGTTTCTAAGATACAAGCTTGTTTACTTTAAAGTGTGCGTGATTAGTAAGTTTTAAAAAGCCGTTCTTAAGGTCATCAACCCTCATACACGAAATATAAGGCGTAATAAAACAGCCAAGAGCGAGTCAAGACACGCTTATATAGAAGGGTTCCGTATCTGCTTCGCTATAAAGTATTTGTTAAACGACTTCAAGAGATTTCGTCCGATTTTATTCAAAACATTTTTTTTAATGAGTTTTATAGCACATTTTATCAACAAGGCGAATTCATTCGCGGATTAAAGCAAAGTAGTTTAGTTTCTCATGCAAAACAAGGCGAATTTCAATTCTCTACTTCCTCCTAGCGTGATCCCGGTTAAGTAATGCGGGAAGTGCAGTAAGTGGCTGTGGGGCGAGTTAAGATGACCGATTGCCTTCTGACGTCATCCTCGGAACCCGCACGACCTCTACAACCTTACGACTAATATCATAAAGTGGCAATAATCGGGTCCCTCTCTTTAACGTGCCTTCCGAAACACGGAGGAGGTCAGATATCGAATATAAATCAGTGCTAGAATGGGTCACCCACCTGGTCGCAGCAAGAGCTACCATGGATGCAGTCTAAGATATACTTATCTCCAAATTCAAGACAAGGGTATCTGGCGACCGGACATCCAGGTTTGGAAACAATCACACTATACTTACCGCCCCAATCAATTATGGCCTTACGAATCCAGCTCTTGATCTTTTATTATTATTTCAGCTTGGTTATTGGCATCTGCACTAGTGCAGTATTAAGCCAATCCGTCAGAAAGTTCCCTGATGGATTTTTGTTCGGAACAGCAACAGCGTCGTATCAGGTGGAAGGCGCTTGGGACGCGGACGGTAATTTATGTTTTTATATTTTTTTATATTCCATGACATAATGAGAACTTTCTTACTTAAAAAAGTAATACAAGCAATACTAAGAGGTAAGAGATGTCATTGTCCTTGCCACTACTGTTAAGCTGTTTAAGCTTGTGATAGAAGTAGGGTAAAATTAAAAAGTACATAAAAAAATTCTCGACCATTGTACACATCCTCTGCAATCTGAGCTGACTCTGGTACTTGACCGGGATAACGCTAGGAAGAAGAAGAAGAAGTGCATAGTTCCAATATACTTTCTTTATACCTTCCCCATCTTAAATACCTTTAACAGAATAACTGTAGAATTAAAGGTTTTAAATTTTGCTACAGGTAAATCCGAAAATATATGGGATCATATAACACACAATCGACCATGGATGGTGGCAGATAGTTCGAACGGTGACATCGCGGACAATTCTTACTATTTGTACAAGAGAGATGTGGAGATTATTTTATTCCATTTAAGGAATTTTATTAATACGAATATCATACTCACCATAAGGTCGGGTTAGTTACAATTTGCTGCTAGAAATGTGTTTGGTTTTAGAAATCCGTATCAATTCGTTGCAAGACGAGATCGTAGCTTAATCAAGGCAATTAAGGCTGGCATTTGACTCGATTGCTTGGTCGTCTTACCGTGGTCACGTGATAGATGGGTGATCCATTCTAAACACTACTTTTCTAATATCCGACCTTCTCCGTGCTGCGTAAAACAGTGGACCCCGATTAAAAACTGTGTGATACTGAATAAAAATTACCGCGAAGCAGCCAGTCAGCTTCTCCCGACGGAATATCACTCATTCTGCGCGACACGTAACTCTGTTGCGGATAGATTAGAAGTGGACGAATGATCGCACAGCGATCATCCTGGCCGCTTCGCCGTTCTTTTTTTTATCAAAAAGACACTGGTCAGAGACTTTTTGTATATTTTATTATATTACACACTAGGGATATAATTGTATTCGGATCCTCTGAGGATTACTTGTTAAGCGTCCAGGATTGAAGGTAAAACGGGATAAGAGAAGTTAAAAGATAAGGACGCCGTACCGGACATGGCTGTCGAAACTAATAGATTGCCCTGGATTATCCACCCAATTCAGAGTTTGTGCGCTTTGCCAAAAATT
The DNA here is from genome assembly GCA_024363005.1 of Charaxes varanes. NCBI lineage: Eukaryota > Metazoa > Arthropoda > Insecta > Lepidoptera > Nymphalidae > Charaxes > Charaxes varanes. Next base: position 11,072,880 of record JANCMC010009603.1, read on the forward strand.
AAGCTACCTCTAGCGAATTAACTTAATTCTAATTTGACTGACCGTAAAGGTCGAATAATTTGTTTAAATTAGGGGGATAAAATGTTGGTTAAATATGTCCATCCGTTTTTGAGATATAGTGAGAACAGTGCCTAATTTAAGTTACTTACCGGCAGCAGTGTTACCTACTGAATCCAACTTCTCTGCAAACCAACTATGAAGCTCTTGATATGTGCATACAAAATTTCATCCAATTCAGTCCTGCGATTTAAAAGTTGTCAAAGGCTTTTCTTGAAATTTATTTCATATATTAAAAAAATAATAATGTAATAGTTCAATTTCTGTACATTTATTGAATTTTAATTGGAAATGGCTATGGTACCGACATATAAGCAAAAAAAATATGAATAAAATTATATAATCTTAAGGTAATTCAACATTGTCATAAAATGTGTTTATAGTAAGTTACATAGGAATGCAGTAGTTAATGTAATGTAACATTTATGTATGTTAATGTAACATATTTTTTTTAAATCTTTGCTAACAGGTACAAGCTATTCCAGAGGATGCAGTAAATGATGAATCTGAAGATGAGGATAAAGTTGATAAAGATGAAAGACTGCCACAAAGCGAAAAGGTTTGTAACAGTAGATTGTTGCACCAAGCGCAAGTTAGTTATTAATGCACAATTGTTTGGGAGGAGGGGCTTAAATTAACACAAGTGCATTAATTACTCACTTCAGCAAGATGCATAATCAATTCTTTTCTTTCAAGTATTCTGCTGTCTGTCTCCAGTTTTTAAACTTTTCTTGCTAAATAGTGTGTGTGTGTGTGTTGTGTAATTGTTTTGTTAGCATGTTGTTGTATAAATAATTCCTTCCTTCTTTCTATAGCATCTTTCTTTTAATCACTTTGTCAATTTTTTTTTTACACTTGCGGTATAGCGTTGGATATATTTTAAGAACCTTATTAATTTTATTATATAAATAGTTGTTATTAGAGTATGTTGATCATTCTGATGATGTGGATTTAAGGAAATCGCATAGCATTGTGTACAAACATATTTCCTTCCCCAAATTTTATGATTCATTATTAATTGATCAGAACTGACTAAATAGAAATAACAAGTAATAACTGCTTCGTATATTTGTTTCGGATCTTATATTTATTCCGGACATAAATTGTAATTATTTGACATAGATAAAGTATATAACATATTGAGTTATGTATATTTGATAAAAAAAGTTATAGCATTTTGGCAACAATAGCCAAAATGTTTGTTTTTATATAATAACAGTTTTTGTAATTGTCATAAACTATTTTACAAATTCGTTCGTATACAGAATTAAAGGTATGCATATTTCATAGCAAGATTATTTGAATTGAATTGAATTACTATCGATACAGTTGGAATGACTCATAGAATATTATTAATAGACGACTAATGTGTTGAGAGACATAAAAATATAGGTTTATTGACCCACATTAGATGAAAATAGGATTTGCAATGAAAATTATGTTTTTTTAAATATTTTTCTTAGTATTACCGTGTTCTTAATAAACTGTTTTTTTTTAAGATTACGTACTTGACGTTCGCGTAAAAGTTCATTTAAACTTGCGAGAACCCTAAGATTAAAAATTATCCCCCCCCCCCAACTCAATATTCGTTCTTTGCGGATGTCTTCTAACTATAAACTACCTTCCTGCCAAATTCCATCTTCGTACGTCTCGCGGTTTTCGAGATTTTCTGATAGATAACCATTCGATATTATATATATGTATGTAGATGTGATACTTAAGTTAACTCGTAGCCAATGTTCTGATTACTTAAAAAAAGTGAGACTAATCTAGAACGTTACGGTCTATGTTTTTACCGTTAAGTCATCGAAGATTTCGATGTAATTAAGGAATATTCGCCTTACAAGAAAAACAGACATTTCTGAAGAATTCAATACGAGTTTTTTCGCAGTACATATCTCATTAAAATTCCTGAACTAACATCTCGTTACTTTGTAAAAAAAAAGCAAAAATTTTAACTACCGTAATTTACATGGGTTTTGTATTCCACCTCATACGAAAATATGAATGTTTTTTTCATCATATTATTGGTTTTAGTTATTTGCAGTTTACAAGCAGGTAGGTAGGTATGTTTTTTTTCAAATTTTATATTGTTGTCTATTGTTTGTTCGCGCTATGCTCCGTAAGTAACTTATAGTTTAGGCGCTACGTGGATTTGAGTATGCATAATGCCGGAGCCAGACATAGCTTTATTTGAATGATAATTTCATTGTCCATGTAATGTGGCCGGGGACTTTGTGTAACTGCACAAAGTTTTGTAGAACTTTGTAGACTTGAAGGACAAAAATGTACAACAACTATGTCCGGCTGCGGTATAATATGAGAACATTTCATTCTGTAAATGTTTTGGACCCAGGAAAGCATGCAGGTTACTATACTGGATGTTGCCAGGAGTCATACAAGCAGAAAATTAGAAAAAAAAAATCTTAAAAATTGGTAACTCGATTTGAATTTAGGATAATTTTTAGGAACTGGTGATAGCTGTTTGAAAAAAAAAACAAGTACTGAGATATGGGTTTATAAAATTCTTAAAAAGAAAATAACTTTTTACTTTATATTTTAATTTTTATCTGTGATACAGTTCTAGTTAAAATTATGAAAATATTTTTTTTTAATCGCCCATTCTATTATGTACTTTTTAAAAAAAAAGGAAGTGCGTACGAAGGTAGTACTTAGGTGCATACAAACTACGCGCAGCAAACTCCTCCATATGTTAGCGAAGCGTCGGGAGGGGGCGCCCTTGCAATATTAGGACGAAGGGTTTGACGTTATTGATTTTGTAAATTGGTTCCCACGGAAAAATTAAAAAGGCAACGTAAAATGCCGTTTTTACTTTTGTTAGGCGTTAGTGGCTTCTTGTGGATTAGTAAAATTAGTAAAATCCAATACAACAGTAAATCACATAGGTAAGATTCATGGGTACAAACAGGTAAAACACTTGATTTTCCTATTCTTGGTTTGAAGAACTTTAAATGTATTTTCCTATCCTGCTAAATTGCAATTTATATATTGGCTGGCACTCTACTGCCACTCGTAATGTAATGTATAGACAGCTTTTGTTTGATGTGGTCTGAAAGATCGGAAGCGATCAGTTCACCATGCGGCAAATTTGTCAAAGCTCGAGTTGACTCGGCGGTTCCGCGTCCATAGCATAGACCTAGCTAACATATGCATGGTTTTATAGGAAATAATCCTCAATATCATTATAACTCTGAATGTAAACTTGCTCGTTTGTACCGCGTGGCGTGAATACGCCTCAGTTATTTGCCCCAAGACTTTTCAATTTTGAATCGCCCGTTGGCGTAGTTGGCTGAGACCCTGGTTTCCGCTTCGGGGGTTGTGTTCCCAACTCGAGTCTGGGTGTATTATCTATATTTATGTATTTATATATTTCTACATAAATCAAATTGTGTAAAACAGATGTGTGTTACCTAACACAGGCATTAAGTTGTCTATCTTAGGAACGGACGTCCGTGTGTCATATAGAGCTATATATGTCTTTATTATTGTTTTGCATAAATGTTATCAGGGCTTATAAAGACGAATCGGAATAGAACAAAACAAGTGTACAAAATGTGCATTAACACAAACGATACCGCGGATATAGCGGTTTTAAGCTAACGTGTTGTAAATTATCCTTGTTTAATTGAATGTGTTTTTCCAATTGGGTATTGCTGCGTTCAATACCAATATCGCTGCGTCATTTAATACTCTTAAGCATAGATAATTTATTGAATTTTATGACCTGAATTAACCGTATACGTCAAGTGTATAATTTTACTATTTACTATATGTATTATTCTGTTACCTTCCTAATAAAGCGCGGTAGTAAAAGATATTCTAGGTGTAAACATACGTGTTTGAATTAAAAACGAGATTCATCAAAATCGGTGCACCCGGTCGAAAGTTCTGCGGTAACAAACATAAAAAAAAGAAACATATGCGTTGAATTGATAATCTCCTCCTTTTTTTGAAGTCGGTTAAAAAATGAACATTACACGAGGTGTTTGTCTGTCTTTTCATTGACTTTGTATAAATTAATAAACTCTATCTATAAACTTAAAAATCAAGCTTTGTTCATTAGTCTCGCTAAAACTCTAAAACTGATTGACCAATTAAAGTTTTTGTTTCACTCGTTTTAGTCCAGCTTTTAAACCTTCCCTGGAATCTGTATTCCAGGGAAGGTTTAAAAGGTTTTAAAGCAAAAAAGTAAAGGAAAACTATAAAAAATGATGAATAAATATAAATAAATTGTATTTGATCGCTACTACAGAATACTTAAAAATAGGTAGATCACGTTCATATTACACTTTTTACCGTCGTGCCATGTAAAAATATTATTTATAAAACAGTGGAAAAGACATAAAAGAAATTGGTTAATTGATAATTGACTGATAGCCCACTAGTAAAAATTCAGGTCAAACAACGTCTACACGGTCCACTAATATATAATAAAACAAGAAATCTTATAAAAAATCGTTATAAAATGAAAAACTTACTTGTTAAAAGTTGTGCATTTTTTATTCTGTATTTTTTAATATTTTAATGTGTTTACTCATAATAAAGCAGTATTTAATGCGTACTTGTTTATAAGCTGTTTATGTCGCTCAACTTAAAGGTACGTAAAAAGCAACAGATGCGCAGTACTAGTACTGTACTCTTTTGTTTACCAGTACGCAGTTTGTTAGCCACGTGGATTATCTGATGCAACTCACAAATTAACTTCGTGATCCTTAAACTACGCCATCATGGACACTCGTGTAGTGCACTAATTATTATATTTTTCAAATAACACGCCATTCACTCTAGTTACGATTCAAAATAATTCAATTATGTACAATTATGAAGATTAATGTATGCATTTCGTTTTTATAATAATATATAATATATTTATCGACACGTGTCACCTATACAGTTATTCTTCGCGATGTATGTAATTAAATATTTTGCGCCACTTACACGTGTAAACAAATTAAGTGACATATCACGTATACTTAAGTAATTTTAATATTGTACCAACCTTTTTATTGTTTTTATAACCTACAAAATTACAATAATTTTAAATAAATACAATGAAAATATGTAGAAAGAGTATTTTATCTTAACTCAATATATTTTAATAAGGCTTAAATATATTATGAACTTTTTTAACTAATTTATGACATTTTTTAAATATTGTTAATAACAGCACTCGACATCATTGCCATCTCGTTATGTAGCGGTAGCTACACACTTACCAGCCCGGAAGACGATGCTGCAGTCGGTGTAGGTTACTTTTTATCCATTTACACATACGGCCAAGACAACGTTGTCAGGTCCGATAGTATATCTTCTAAAGAGCGAAGAAAATTGATTTTCTACAAATTCGGTTTGCGGACGATAATAATTTTATGTGATAACACCGAACGCTTATCCCAATCGTGGCTATCTATCGCTTGTTCCGCGCTCTCAGGTGGAACGTGACAATGCGTCATGCTTCTTCGTGCATACACCGAACGTTCCTCGATGTATACGACTTTATTACGTCAAAAAGTGATCGTATTACATATCTTGTAGCCTTATCTAATTAATTTTAGACCTCCGGCAGGCAAAACAGCGCTACCAAATGTCATGATATTTACGTGAACGAAGCCGCGGAAAAAACTATATCTATACTAATATAAAAAGTTGAAGAGGTTTTTGTTTGTTTGTTTACTTGCGCTAATCTCAGAAACTATGAGTCCGATTTGAAAATTGTTTCAATGTTTGGTAGCCCATTTATCGAGGAAGGCTATAGGTTATATGTCATCAGACTAAAATTAGATCTATTTTTTTACCTAATTGTACGCGGACGAAGTAACGGGCACAGCTAGCTAGCATTATTACAATTTCGAAGTCGGTTTCGAATCCGTAACCGAAACCCATTTTTGTACATTGAGAGAGGTAGAGACTTAATAGTTTCACAATTCGTTTCGTTTGTCAATTCCACAATACAAAACGAAAAATATTTATGACTTAACTTGAATTTGTACCACAATTTTAAAACCAACAAAAAAAAATATTGCAATTTTTTTTATAAATTTGGTATTTAATGAGGTGACACAAAGAGCCTAGTGGCTGATTGACCTGATTTCAGGAACAGAAATGCGTTAATAACTCGGCTGTTCTATGGAGATAGTTTTCCAGTCGGGTTATATGACTCCATATCACGTACATTTTGTAACGCTTTAACTCTTTAGAGAGGAAGATGTTAGCATCTTCCTATCTATATTTTTGAAGTCGAAACAAAAAACGTCACGTCATCGTCCCCGAAGGCATTTCATGAGCTATATGTGTAATTTAAAAACGAATACTAGTATCCAGGTGCCTTAACAGAAGTGAAAACGAATCGTAAGAGGTGTCGGTAACGGTTACGTCATAGTAAAGTCAAAATTAAAGATAAACTCAATGAAATCAATTCATTTATTTGTCCGATTGTAGATATTAAATCGATTTGACAGTTTTATTACAAGTGTCATGCTACAATCTGCCATACTGGCGTGCAAATATTAACAATGATATGTTAAGCGTTCGGTGATGATGACGCGAGTTTTTGTTCACCCATTGACGTCACCGCTACCGACACATCTGACGATTCGTTTTCACTTCTTTTGAGACTCGCGGAGTGCCAGTGTTCGTTTTTGTAAATTTCGTTGTATTTTTAAATAAGCTTACGACTGTTCCTCGAATGGCCCATTGGCGCAGTGGGCTGTGACCCTGCCTTCCGCTCCGGGGGTCATGGGTTCGATTCCCGTCTCGAGTTTGGGTTTATTATATGTATGTAGGTATTACTTCTACAAAAAAAAACAAAAATATTTGTGAATAACAGGCGTTTGTTACCTGTAATGTCTACCTTTGGAAAACACGTCCGGAGTTTCACATAGTCCTTTAAACTTTAAAATGAAAAATTAAACATTGGACTACAAACAAAGTTAACGACTCACATCCATTTTCAAAAGGGTTTTATCGTTAATCGTAGTGTAAAGTTTGCACGTTGAAAGGCCAACTGAGCCAACGGGCCAGTTGAATTCAGCCCATCACTTAACTGTTTTGTAATCGAGGCATCTATAATGTATATACTACCCTAGACGGAAAAACTTTAATTTGTAGTATTTTTTAATTTGTTTTTCGTTTATAATATTAGTCCTCTTGTAATTAAATTTAGTGATATATATTTGTTAGTTTTTTAGATTAGTTATTTTTGAGATCATTAATTTCTGTGATAGAGTTACTCACCAAATAAATAGTTTTATTATTATTATTATTATTTCTTATTAATTAACCGATCAATGCAAATGGTACGAGGTCGTGACGTGCCAGCGAGTAGTATTTATTTATTTTATTGTCTTAGATGATCTCCATACGGTGCGTTCGAGCGTTCATTCAAAATAAAAGACTATACCGATAAATTGTTAAATGATTCAATCATATTTTAACGATGACAAGTCCGGCAGATGGCCAATTATTATGCAGGGTTTGTTGGATGTTATGTATATGCTACCTGTACCCTGCGACTTCGTCCGCGTGGGTCACCCTTTATCACTTAGGGCTTTTAAAATAGCTTGCGACTGATTCTACCGACATACCGAACATGCACAAAAATTTTCATGAGAATCGTTGAAGCCATTTCATTATTTTAAATTTGTCTAGCAGATGTATTTAATTCATCTATCTATGTATATAAATGCGCAGGATCACCTATTCCGAAATCTAGGAAACCGCGAGACATACATAAATGAAATTTGGCAAGAAGATGGACTAAACTAACTCCTCCAACTTAGTAGACATTCGCTGGGAACAGTTTTTTGATAGGCCCAGATTATGGAAGTACATGAGCTCTCATAAGTTTTCGCAGACGAAGTCGCGGGAAACAGCTACAGATATAATTGCTACAGATATAATTTTACCATTGTCAATATAAAGACAACATGATTTTAAAAAAATTTAATCCACAGGGCAATGTAGCCAACTTTGTGGAAACGGAGCAGATAGTCGAACGGGGTGGTGAGAAGTCATCGTTCGTACAAACCCGTGGGTCCATCCCACTGTACTGGGCGCTCTTTCACGGAAAAACTACTGAATGGATTTTAATAAAACTTTGCAATAACATAGTTTATACAACAGAATAACACATTGGGTCACGTCTCACGTCCCCGATCCCCGAGTGTATGGTAACCCAAGCATATATTGCTATTAACTTATAATATCCTATATAAAAGAAATAGAACTAAAGCATATGACAATAGTTTGGGAAATCCAAAGTGCTCGCCTCATATTTGTTCATTGGAGTTAAGCGCCATCTCTTAGAAAAAGCTCACTGCTAATATTAACTATACGATGAGGTTTGAGGTTAATATCTCTCAACAGGCAGAAACAATTTGATCACAAATCTTTATTGCACTTGTTGCCACTTTGAGGTTTATCACAAGACTGACTCGACTAGTTCAAAATGACGCGAATGAAGGGTTTTGGGAATTGAAGGTAGGAATGATCGACGTATCAAAAGGTAACAGTCATTCCCATTTATTCGACGTCATTTCCAAGTGTATCCGGTTCTTCTTTATTAATTTATACAATAATATATTTCCTATTATAAAATAAATCTATAAATAATATATTATGTCTAATAATCGTATACAATAATATATCTATCTATGTCCAATAATATCTAACAATCATAGTATGGGAATATTCCGTCAGAGGGTATTTAAGAAAATGATCAACTGAAATTTATTTTTTCATCTATGTTGTATGTATTTGTTAGTTTGCTTGAACGCGTTAATCTCAGGAAGTACTGTACTGGTTCGATTAGAAAAATCATTTCATTGGTAGATAGGCCATTTATGGAGGAAATCCTTAGACCTCCTTCGTCAAACAAATCGAATACAGTTAATTCAATTATTCGTAAATTACACATAAGTACAGGTACAAAATTTAAAATCAATTCAAAACCAATAAACCCAAAACGGGATAGTGAAAAAAAGTCGATTGTAAAGATAGGCAGTGCATCTGGTTTGGAAAAATGTATTGGGGTCAATGTACAGTTAGGGAGTCAAACCTGTTCCTTTTCGGCAGGACACTGGCCCAGCGCCCTGCGATAGACACACGCGTGAGCTTGGATATGAGACCAAAAGCACCGAATACCGTTGCCAGGAAATAGGATGACAGCCCAAAAATTGATAAAAATCATCCCTCTAATGACATCTTAATTGTGCCTAATATTTTTGGTACAGAAAGAGAAATGAAATGTGTTATTACGGTTTGTTTGGAACATATTTTCATTGTAAATTAAACAAAAATACATACGTACTCATTCCTCAAAGGCCGGCAACGTATCTTTGAGCCCTCCGGGCTTGGCCAGGGATTATATGAAGTTGCACAAAGTTTTATATTACTTTGTAGTCTTAAAGGACAAAATGTACAAACACTTTGAGATATGTCTGGCTCCGGCATTATAATGTCAAAAAAATTGTTTCACTATCATATTTCGTAATCTTAGTTTTTGGATATATTCTTGACACGTTACTTACAATTTCATATTCGAATTCTTGCTTGAAATATTTATTCTTCCATACATTTATATAACAATATATTTAACCTGATAGTAATATCTTCAACTGATTACAGTAAAATTTCTACTGATTACAGTAATCAAGCGAATTGTCTGTCTGATTTCGCCTTTTGAACCGACTTCAGAAAAGGAGGAGGTTCTCAATTCGACTGTATTTATGTTTATGATTGTTACCTCAATTTTTTTGACTGGGTAAAGCTTCCCTTGTGGTCCCATATCAATTTAGTCCTGTTCTTACAATGACTTCAATGAGAAAAGTATATTTGTAAGTTTTAAAATGCATTAAGTATGTGCGCGAGAAATTGCCAAATAACTCAATATCCCGCCAACCAATTTCGATAATTATTTTTTTTATTGGAAAGGATGTGCTTTAAGAGTAGCGTGATGAGTGTCTGGTTATGTTCTGATTTTGGGACCCATATTTGCCCGAATCTTTTACAGACCTTTCAGATAATTGAATAACACACAGTAACGTCTTTGCAGTCAAATATTCTTGTCGTAGTCGAGTATGATTATCAGTGAAACTCCTAAACGACTTACAGTTCTGTCCAGTTTTTTTTAAAGTCAGTTTTTGAACCTCAGAATTTTCGACTTGGCGAACCGATTTTGATGATTTTTTTTTAAAGCTAACGCTTCCCATACGGGAACATACGTTCCCATTTTAATAGTCCAATTCTGACACTTTGAAGTCGGTTTTTTTAAGAAAGAAAGATTATTATATGAAAGATATGTAGAATTATAGGAGAGAAGAGTACAAAATCGTGTCGTGTAAGTAGCTCTTCGGCGGTGGGGTTTGAACCGGGTACCTTGCGGAATTCAGTCCATACCTTATACCGTTGAGCTATTGAGGCTCAAATGCTCAAAAAATACGTCTCTCTTAAAACAATTCTTTTAAATTTCTGTTTCCGCGACTTTATCCGCGTAACATTTGCTAATAAAAATAGATTTAATTTAAGCAGATGATATATAGCCTATAGCCGTCCTCGTTAAATGGGCTATCTAACACTGAAAGACTTTTTCAAATCGGAGCAGTACTTCCTGAAATAGCGCGTTCAAACAAACTCTTCAGCTCTATATACTAAAGTATAGATGTACATGAAGCCCCCCCCCCTCGATGTGACGTCACATTGGAAAATGTGTCAACCTGCGATAAGAACGGGGGTTCAAAAATAGTAAAATACTGACGTATGTTATATATGACCCTTAATGCTTTGGTCTCTTGATTGTAACGCACAACGCTGCGTTGTGCGGCATACGGTGTCGGACGCATAATTGTAAGATTAGCGTCTAGAATAATCTCTTGTTCTGACACTGTCTACTTCAGCGGTGAAAAGGAATGGCGGCACGCGGCATCGAAGTCAAATTTTGGTGATATCTCGCCCTTTACATTTAATTAGAGGTAGCGCCATGCTTGTAGCCGAATTGGGCCAGCGCGTCCGGATATCAGTACCTCTTTCTCACATGAGATCGGCGTGAAGTGGCGGCAACGCTGTCACGTCTAGTGATGGTGTTGTTGTCGCGATGTATGCTACATTTATCGTATTTTAATTTCTCTTAGGCACGGCAATGATCACGCTGTCTTCTACGAGCGCTCAAAAAGAAGGCGGTCGTGGCAAACAAGGTGTACAGTCGCTGTGCCAATGGGCTGAAGTGCCGGGTCACCCAGGACTTGTCACCGCAGTCATGCAGGCCTCTAACAACCCTGTGGTGCTTATGCTCACACCCACCAGCATCTTCGTACAGGAGATCAAGGTTAGAATTTCCTGACTTTGATACAAAAAAAATAAATAACTTTACATAGATCCCCCAATAAAACCGGGGAAAGATTGAGGGTTACTCTTAAGTAAACTCTTTGAAACTCTTGTTGAGTCACAACAACATAAGTGTTGTCCTTTGCTGTGATGGCTGTGTTGGTGCTGTAGATACCTACAGCATTTAATTTTTTGCTTTAGTTCCTTAAAAGATCACTGGTTAGAAGTTTGAACTTAACATTATTACTTATCCAACAATTTTTTTTATTATTTTCATTGTATACTCCACGGGCTGAAGGCCAGTGCCATTGTTATTTTAATATCTTTTTTTATTTATCTTCTTCGATCCCATTATTCTTCTACAGTTCTAGTTAATTATTCGGGCTTCTTTTTCGGGGCAGCCATTTCCGCTATGTGATGATTATCAAACAATTTAATCCTTATTAGGTGGTGCCAGCGAAGGCGAAGATAACAGATATGGTGGCCGTCCGCCATTGGTGCGGTGGTGGCATACCTTTTTCTCGAAAACTGTAACACTTCTGCGAGCTTTCTGAAAGTTGTCAAGAGAGTCAGGAGTTGCTTAAAATAAGACGTATTAATTGCCTCTTGTTATATACAAAAACTTTTTTACTACATAAAATGCCGTCATAGAAGTTCTTTTAATTTACAACAGAGTATCAAATTGAAAATATCGAATGTCGAGGTTATTTCTCATACATTTAATGTTTCATAGTAGCAATACTTGCCTAATGAACTAGAAAAGATGATATGAAGTAACTAAATGTAGTACTAACTAGTAATTTCTTCGTAAACAATAAATAAGTAGGTTAGAAGTAACACGTATACGAAACGCGTGCAAGTCAATCCACTGACGCCGTACATTAGCGTAGAAAGTTGTTTTAGGAAAACGGCATTTCCTATTTTCAAAAAAAAAATATTTATTCAAAAGCCTGATTATTAATCTCAAAATACAGCAATTTTCAAATAGACGATGACAAAACGGAAACGCACAATCCATTCTCCGCAAAATCATCTTTTATGCCAAAATAAGTCTTGACTCGGTTCAGTTGCTCGCGAATGAGTATGTAAATATTGAAAAGGCTTAATTAAATGCAATTTACCACAAAAGCTAAATAAAGTCTAGTAATCACAATAATCACTAACCAGTAACCGGCAACCAATTTAGAATAAACACTGCGCTCTACTCAGGGCTGCCAATTTTTAACGTTTTATTGGAAATTAACGAGAAAATGCGGGATCCAGACATAGCTCAAAGTGTTTGTACAATTTTGTAGACTACAAAGTACTACAAAACTTTGCGCAACTATGTTATATATGTACACATTGCTAGCCTCTCTATGCCAAGAATAAGCAAAATTTTATGGTCATCAATAAATAATGCCAACCTCAATGTCAAACTTCAACATTATGTTGACGGTTTCATTTTTTGATGACAGTTTCAATTTAAGCTTTGATATTTACCAATGAAAGGAAAATATCAGGGGTTACAAGAGCGCTCTTTATATGACTGATATTAAATTAACTTATACATAATTTTTTTACTTTATTTTATATTTGAATTATGTTTTATAACCTTCTAAAAAAGTCATATATGTAGTACAAATAGAACAGGGCGCATGAATAAGCTGTTTTGTTGAGAAGATAATTTATTTTATTGATCTTTTACATTATATTAGGAATCAACAAAGTTGTCTGCAGTACAGGGACCATCAAGAGTATTCTTCACACCCAAAACAAATTACACAACTGTTCTTATGGATAAAGTTGCAAACAATTTTCGCTTAAGTCGTCAGACCCAATATTCAGGTAATACCATTTTGTTTGCAAATTGCCTTATTGCCTTATAGGAGATAATGCAATTGATATAAGCTTAAAATAACAACTTAACAAGTTTCTTAATAATAATATTAAAAAAAATATTTTTAATTAAACAATGCACTGATAGAAATATAAAGATATCTAAATAGTTTAAAAATTGGTCAAGTCTGAAAATCTTAAGTAATGAATGCTTAATTTAATCTCTACTTTTCTTGTCATTTTTTGCTGTTGATAATTTAGTTTTCAGTAATTTCAATTTGGATTTGGGGTTATTTACACCAACTATTCTTAACCTGAACATTCTATCAACTCAACCAACAGTTGACAATGCGTATCCAGCGGGCCATGTAAATAGATAACTAGACATCTGTTTCCATATACTTATTTTACAAGTGTGGCCAGCCTACATCTAATTTCTTTAAAATGTGGCCCGACAGCATCTAATTTTTGAATAATGTGGAACTTGCCTGCCAAAAGGTTGCTGACCCCTGACCTTAACCATGATCTCATAGAATGAAATTTACATTAAATTTATAAGCTTTATAGCTGAAGCAAGATTAAAGAAAAAAAGCAGTATTACAAACTGTAACTTATCACTATATAGAAATATTTTGAATGTGACTATATCGAAATTTCTTACAGGATTTGCCATTGTAACTCTCAAACCCTTTAAAAATGTATCAGAGATACCTGATATTGTAAAAATCATGGACAGTAGTGACGCTATTGTAATATTTTCGGTGAGTCCATTTTTATTTTCTTTAACCTTGTCATCAATTTTTAACATGCATATTACTGAACAAGATGAAATTTAAATTAAAGACCTAATACTTGCGCGAGTATGTACTAATGAAATAAACATAATAAATTTAGGATACTCAGATAAAAATTTAGGACAAATATTTTAATATTTCTCTACTTGTCATCAAGTTTCAGGATGGTTTGACATTAAAAACTCGAATAGTTTTATAACTATTTGTTATATTGTGTTACTTATCTATATATTAATAAATGAATTGAAAAGATTTGGTACAATTGTAGCTTGTATAGAGGAAGGTATGATAATGCTAATATTTTTAATATACAATGTTAAATTATTAGAATAAAAGCACACACACACTAAAGCCAAACAATTTACTTGTATTGGATGTTATATTAATTGTTAAATCTAATTTTTATGTAAATGGAATAATATATTTCTCATTAGGAAAATGGAAACAATTCCTGTTTTTTTACATACATTCCTAAATAGGTATATCTATTTGATATAACATTATTCTGAAAATCTTTACAAAACATAAACTTGCAGTGTTTCAATTTTCAGAAGTATATAAGTTGTACTAATTTATTCGCAATAAACTTTGAGGGCAAATTTTGACCAGCCGACAATCTCTTGTACTAATAAATATGCATCTTGGAACCAATTTATCGTGAAAATTGTACTTTAAATAGCCAACTAATTTCTCGCTGAAGTTTCCTAGTGGTAGTCTAC
>JANCMC010009603.1:11087707-11113995 GCA_024363005.1 Charaxes varanes
TGGAACCAATTTATCGTGAAAATTGTACTTTAAATAGCCAACTAATTTCTCGCTGAAGTTTCCTAGTGGTAGTCTACATAAATAGGCATAGGTTTATCGACGATGTGAAAAGAGAATCTTTTGAATTTGTTCTGGCAGATAAAAATCTCTTTATTGCGTGTTGGTTATTAGTATGGGCGACTGTTCAATGTTAATGACGCTTTATACAATACATACAATGAGTTGAAATACAATGACTAATGATTATTTGAAAGGTTTAAATTGTTCATGTGTTGTGACATTGATTTTGTGTATTACATTAATGAATTCTGTCATAACAATGTCACTATACTTAAAATAGAGTCTATTTTTAGTATATACATTGATATCTGAGTCGAAAAGAAATAACGACATACACTGATACTTTGAAGAGACCAGTCTCCATTACTAACTATACATTCAGACTTGAACAATATGTGTTCCATCGACTCTGTTTAATTTCTTAAGAATGCGTCGTTTTATATAGACGACTGTACATACAGCTTTTTCGTACTTTATCTTTTTCCTATATAATCCATCATGTTGATGAAATGACATATTTTCCTGACAACCATGTGCCAAATGTATGGTAGTCCAGGCTGTGTCCACTCTATGTGCCTTTAACTGACTTTATGTTAGTATAGATACTTAAAAGAAAAGGTGGAGGTACGAACGCCATCTATTGGAACTATTTCGAAGATGCAGAGTATCTCACTCTGCATTTTAAAGTATTTTTTAAATATACCTTTGACCTTTCGTTCCTTTCTTATCTATTAATTCTTCCCTGAATTAATGAAGCGAAGAAAAAAACAATTAAATCTGCGGTGCGCTTTTTTGAGTTATAGCTAGAAATGTATCAAATTTGTGGTATATCCCAATAGCAGCATGTACCAGGCCTAATTATCTTTTCCAACCATCGTCGAACCCCTTGGAATATACACACAAAATTAAATACAAATCGGTCCAGCGAGCTAAGGAGGAGCAGGGTGACAAAGGCTTGTCCAGTCAATTTGTATATATAATGAGTATTAGTAGATATTATTCTTATAGATATCTATATTTTTAAGGACATGGTGGAAAGCTGGCCCAGTAAACTGAAGTATACAATACGCATGAAATCTGATTTCCGGACGAATAAGTATAGTGCCGAAGACGAAGGATATAATTCGCATGAAGTGTTCGGTGTGTTATTTTTTAATTATATATAGCGTGAAGCCTATAAACACTAAAGTGCGTAGTACTTGTAGAGCTTACAGATCTACGGGATATCAACATCCCTTAAAGACCATTTGTCCAAAACGAACAAGTACTATAAATTAACGAATGAGATAAAAATCTTCCTCTGCAACGCAATGGATTTGGCACCCGCACGGTGAATCCATGGAATGCTAAGAAATTTGTCTCAACATCCATTAACACATCGCACGCTTAATATTGTTATATTTATCGCATTATATTTATCATAAGAATTTTTCACATGATAATACTGCATTATTTATAATTATATACGACGATACCTTTATAATATGAACGCATTTCAATACAAATACATATTATATTTTTTTTATGTATCTTCGAGCCGGCCCTACCGGCGCTATTTATAAAAACCTTAGTTTTTATAGAAAGAAACCGTTTTATTTTTAGTATTTGATATATTTAATATGTTGCTAATGCGGATGAATTGATGTGTATTCAACGCTATGCAAAGTCCATAACGGAAAAAATATGCCTCAAGTCGTTAAAGTTTTTTTTTGTTATAACATAATATGTTTTATCGCTATAGTTGATACTTTCAAAAACATTACGAAGATTATGTGACGTTAAATAAAGTTAATGTGATTAAATTTATGGTCTGTGTCAGGTACGATATATGAAGACTTTATGAAATTACAATGGGCAATTGACGTTAGCTTCTTGGAAATGACAACAGGCAATGAAGTTAAACAGGTTTGTATATGTAGACGGAAATCATAAAGTTAATAAATTATTTCATTGCTTGTGTATAAACATGATGAGGGTATTTTATAACATAACGATCTGTCGCCCCCGCATTTTTAATGTCTTATATCTTTTAAGATATTTATTTGAATGGTATGCAGTAAAGGACTATTTTGATCTGAATAAAATGTAAAACGTATCAAACATATTTTATTGCATAAGGATTAATAAGATATTCTTTAAAATAGCTTCGTAAATAGTTCCTTATTTTTTTGCATTATGTAAAAGATAAAAACGGTTATAGTGAGTTAGTGTTCCTTTTTTTGTTAAACCCTCAAACGTCCAGTACGTTTATACGTTTGCGGGTACAAACGTCCAACGTCGAGTAAATATCCTTTCTAATATATCAAAAAAAGATGCAATATTTGTATCCGTTTTTATTGAGGGATAATGATAATATAAAAAAAAAATCAAGAACAGATTTTCGATCTCTTTCTTAAGGTGTCCGAAAAACAGAGGAAAAACACATAACCAACATTTCGTAAATATGATTATTGTTTTTAATACAGCCGTTTTTAAGACCTTTTTATATAACTCTAGAAGCTTAATTGCTAAATGTAATCTATATATAAAAATGAATCCATTCATTCATTCTTAAAAATGAATCAATGGCACCGGCATCAAGTGTGAACGGCTGGACCGATTTCGCTAATTCTTGTTCTGTTTTATTTGTCATTATCAGGAGAAGGTTCTTGCGATAGAAAAAATCAAGAAAATTGCGCGGAAAATGAAAAAAATGAAGTATACTTCACTAGAGTATTAAATTATTTTTAATGTAACTTAGCGTTTTTGATAATTTAAACTTTATTAATGTAACTTAATGGCGTTTGACATAACATTGATAGAATGCGTTCTGCAAATATCTATAAAATCGTCGAAAGCTAATTATGTTGAAAAACTTAATATCTTTAGATACAGATTCTTCATTCGAAGTTATCTGTATCTAAAGACACATAGGGAATTTTCGTAAAATGGTATGAAAAGTTTTGTGCATTTGGGAGAGTTCTTCAAAGTCCGACAACGCCTTTGAAGATAGTCGTGTGAGACTTCCCGGTGGCCTATACTCGTCATTGCATGCTAGCCTTCTGGTCGTGCTGATGTCCATGGGCGGTAGGCACTTGGCTGCCTGCTGCCTGCTCGTATTCCGCTTGTAACATAAAAAAAATTGGCAGGCATATGTCAACAAAATAATATTGCTGTAATGCTGGCAGCCCTACTAGGGGATGTACGGAGTCAGAACAGCACAGCTTGTCCCAGCGGTCATAAGGTGAAGATTAAATTCGTGTTTGCGCACACACATATTTAACATTTCCGACATCTAATCTCGCGATAGCGCTTGCGAGGTGTTCTGCAAATCCCTTGTTTGCAGTACGATTTGATTAAATCTATTTGCGGGCCAAGATGTAGGTTTTATTATTTTTCGTAGGTTTTGCGATACTAAAGAGAATAAATTGTCGAAAAAGTTGCCTCGTTAATAGGAATCTAACTTACGTATTTAGTTTAACGCGACTTCGTCCGCGTTAAATTAGATAATAAAATTAGATTCAATTTTAGCGTAATGATATATAGCCTATAGCCTTCCCCGATAAATGGGATATCTGTCCCTAAAAAGAATTTTCCAAATTGGACCAGTACTTTTTTTTTATGTTACAAGCGGGCAAACGAGCAGGCAGTAGGCACCGAAGTGCCTACCGGCGCCCATGGACATCTGCACGACCAGAAGGCCAGCAGAAAAAAAAAACACAAATTATTCAAAAAATCTCTGTATATGAGCTCTATGGATTTTTCAATAGGGCTAGATTGAGGCGGTCAAAGGCCTCTGGCAATTTCACGCGAGACTTAGCTACTAATTACTGCTAACTAGCTGTTAGTCAATCATAGATTGACCTATTGGCGCCGTATGCAGTGACCCTGCCGCTCCGGGGGTCGTGGTTTCAATTTCCGCCTCGAATTTGGGTGTATTATGTATATGTATCTATTTCTAAAAAATAAAACATTCGTCCATAACAGGCGTCTGTTACCTATAACACAAACCGTAGGTTGTTTTGGATTAAGTTGTCTACCTTAGGAACAGACCTTCATATGTCTTATAGTCCTGTAAAAAATATACACCTTGAACCCATATTAAACAATAATATACTGTACCTTTACGTACCCTTCCGACCACCCGTATACTATTACCATATTTAACGAAGGCAGTAAAGGATCCATAATGGCGCGAATTGGACCCCTACCTGATAGGTAAAGATTGGAAGGGTCGCGCTAGTACGTGGGGTGAAGATCTGCTAAGAATTGTTTCAAGTCTCTGGGTGTCAGCGTCTTACATATGAGTATTTTATTTTGTTTTATTTATTCTATTTTATTTTATTTTATTTAAGTACATGTTATAGAATTGTGATACAAAAGAGGTACACAGAAAAATTATAAATACCTAAATTTTAAAGTAATATCACTATCCCAACAACACATATATGTCTCTGTATTAATACTCTTATGAACAACTACCCTCCTCCATGTATACGCTACAGCTATATAAAGCAACTCTGGATTCGCATATTCGACCACAGGTCTCACATATGAGGATTATCGAGTTTAAGGGAGGTGCTGCTGTGTTAATTTTAGCGTGCCTTTGTTTCCGCTTTTTGGTCAGCACCTCGAACCAAGAATTGTCATGAGATATTAAGCCGTCCGGCGTGGTTTTTCTCCATTTGTCTTTATCTTTAAAATCTTCCCAGTGATAAAAGTCAATGTCGAAGGAGACCATATAACGCTTTGCGCAATCCTAGAACCTCAACATCCGACGGCCTATTAATGATAATGGAATATAACGAGCTTTGATTTTAATTCAGTATACTTAAATGTGCAATAGAGGGAGAACTCAGGTCCGTAAGAGATAACACACTTACTTAAGGATGAAAATTCAGGTTTTGAGTAGACTCTCATGTTGTTTTTTTTTTTAACTTTATTGCACAACTAAAAAAAATAAATGTTGCACAAAAGGTGAGCTTAATGCTAAAACATGTTTTGTCAGCCTACCTTAGACGTCCAAGAAAAAAACTGGGCAAGTGCGTGTCAGACTCGCGCTTTCAAATACCTAAGTTTCACCAGAAATATATAGAATACAAAAATATAAATATGCAAATAAAAGAAAACAGTAAATATGCACCTAGTTAGCTCAATTCTGTATAAGTCACGTAAAATTTAAATGTTCTGAGGCATGGGAGAAAAGAAACCATCCAAACATGCTGTTTTTATTCTATGAGGAATTAACTAAGGTACAATAATTAAAGTACTGTGTTACTGTTTCTAAGCGTCTGGCTAATTGTAAATAAACTTTAAATTTAGACTACACATATATATATACATATACATATATATATAATTTATATATAATTTGAATTTCTTCCAGTGCAAAAGGTGGAGGTTTCGTTGCAATTTTTGGCAATCTTAAGCGTTTTTTGTTTAAAGGATTTACCGGAAAGTATTCGACGAGTTGCGAAATCTCTTGGAAAAACCATTTCTGAAGAGGAAGTGGATTCGCTCCATCAGCTTCTGAAATTTGATAATTTCAAAAAGAATAAATCGGTCAACATGCAGGTTATGCAAGAAACTGGGATGTTCACTAACGATGGAGCATTCGTAAGAAAAGGTAGGCTGATACTTTTGTACTGAATGTATTTCATCTACTATTATATATAGTGTATTGTGACACTACAAAGTCTACAAAGGTGAGCTATATATATATATATGTATATATATCCGTAGATAGTTTAGGTATATGATTCGTATTATACAAGTTCACTTGTATAATACGCATTTGCGTTAAGGTAATAAAAGTTCTTGATCAAAGGTGTTATCTAGAATTCACCGAAGGGAAAAGTAAACTTGAATTGTTAGCACAATTTTTAGATAGAGAAGTTGAATTGCAACATATTTGATTCGAATTTCGCGCGGTAATTACCAAACTACTAATAAAATTGTACCGAAAATGATTTAGTGTTCCGTTATTTTGACGAATGGTGGCCAATAAATTTGGATTACAAATTATTTACTCTCCTCAATAAAATAGTCCTAAATTCCTGGTCGTATTCACTCAGCAGGAAAATCATTAGTATTGCTTTAATAATGGGAAACTGAGAAGTAGAAATCGATAATTTCTGATCTTGGGATGGAAATCAAGATCAAAAGAAGGGAAAAACCACTGAGATACTAACTTCTTCTACCTAGCATTATCCCGTTCTAGTACTAGGGTCAGCTTAAGTTGCAGAGGATGAAGCTGAGGCGCGAGTTAAGATGACTAACTGCCGTCTGAAGTCATCCCGTGAATCCTCACCATCTCAAAAGTATTATCACTCAGTGATATTAATCGGGATCCTCTGTTTTACGTGCCTTCCGAAACACGGAGGAGGTTGGATATTAGAAAACTAGTGTTAAAATGGGTCATCCATCTATCACCCGGTCGTGGTAAGAACTGCTTACTATACTACCTAGCGATCGACTCAAATGCCGACCATTGATTAGGCTACGACTTCCTCAAAAAATGCTAATTAATCGATGAGAACTCAGTTTAAAACATCACCACTATTGCAGGTACCCACTCTTCATCTCCGGCAAGAAATATTGTTGACTTTAGTTTTAATTTTATGTTCACTTGTATCCGGTCATTGCCGTGTTAAATAAGGGACAGACAGAAATGTAATTAGATACAGTTTTAACGTGATGATAGCCTGTAGCCTTCCTCGATAAATGGGCTATCTAACACTGGAAGACCATTTGCACTCTCACTTGAAAAGGATCTGCCAATTTCCTGAACTAAAAACTATTCCAATCCCTTGGTGTGTCACTTATTGATAAATATAAATACTCTCAGATTAACATAAATTTCGCGTCTTAACACTTCTGAAAGATGTCTACTTTATTTAGAGTAAGAAAAATCTGATTAAAAATTAAATTTCCTCGGACGTTCGGATGTTTGTGTGTGAGGATCTGGCACGATCACGTTCGTAAAGCTCCATCTTTTATATAATGTATATAATAAAAAAATTTTAAGCCCTTACCTCGCAAAATCCACCCGACGCAGATTTAGCTCGTCGCGTATCACCCGGATGACCAGCGTAGTGCACGATGGACGATTTTGGGTAAAAGATAGACCTTCTAGCGAAGTGTTCCTCTTCATCCGAGTACACCAGCTCTTGACAGTTTATGCCTTGGTCCTACTCGAAACAAAGAGAGAATACGCGTATTGGTTGAACATTGAAAAATATTAATTATCCTTCTGTTACAGTTCTATCTATATTTAGGTTTACGTACTCCGTCCGTCTGTTTGCCTCCCCTAACTAACTTTTACGCTTATGAACTTAAATGCATTAAATTTGGTACAGTTACGTGTTGCGCATAGATTTTATTTTTGGCATCGTAAAAATAATTTTACAAAAAAGTGTAATTGAAGAGATGTTATTAATTGATTTTGTCTTTGACTTTGATTTCTACCTCTGTGTGCTATTGCAATCTACCTAAAAAATATTCTTCATATTCTTTTTTTTTAACTAGCGTCCCGCCCCGCCTTCACTCGAGTATTCAGATTGTCGAAGTTTACATAGGTAGCCCTAACTTTTTTGAGAATATTCCATCGTCTATGGTCACCAGGGATAATTTAGGATCCTAAGGGTAATAAATTTTTCAATTCGGCCCAGTATCCGTTATCCGTGAAGTTGTCCTTGAAGACTACAAAGTTCTACAAAACTTTGCGCAGCTACACAAAGTCCCCGGATACATTACATGTTCATTGAAATGGTCATTTAAATGGTGTTAAATGTCTGGTTCCGGCATAATATTAGTATATATAAATCTCTATTTTCCTCTATTATAAGGGAACATTGATGGTCATAGAAAACGCGCCAACACAAGGCTCACAGATATGTTGTCTGCCTTTGAGAAAAGAATACATTTTCCCTATATTACTTCTTTGAGGAGATCGTACCTTAATCAGTGGCCGGCATTTGAGTCGATCGCTAGATTAAGCAGTTGTTACCGCGACCGCACGATGGATGGGTGACCGATTTTAGCTCTGGTTTTCAAAATATCAGACCGCCTCCGTACTTCGAAAGGGTATTGGACGAGGAATTTATTATGAATCATTTAATCTTATTTATACTTGATTAATTGGAGTAATTAAAAACGAGGTCCATTTGTATTTTGTACAAAATTCCTAAATGTATACTCCGTCATTAAAATTTGAATATTTAATATTGTTTGCAATAACGAGAGGGCTGCGACCCGTCCGATGTTCAAGGATCGTGTTTACTTTCCATCAGCCACTAAATGAAACAAGCTATAACAAATGCTTATAGTTTATTGACACTTTGGTACTAGACTATAATGGCAGGCAAAACCTAATTTGAGAGAATTTTTATATACATACAATTCTTCCATAGTTTTATTCCAGTCCCAGTTTTGTTACACACGCGCGCAGATGCACGTGCACGCACACCCAAGCATACGCATGCACGCGCGCGCGCGCACACACACACACACACGAAGAAAACACAAATATATTATTATCTAATGTCACATGGTTAACGATATAAAATTCTTGATACTTTTATGGAAAATGATTATGATATAAATAAATAAATTTGGCATATAATCGTTCTAGCACATTATTTTATTGTGGCAAGACAGGCTGCCGGCAGGAATGACGGCAGTACCAAAGCTTAAAACGGGGGAAGAGGGTCTTGAGCCGTTTAACCCCGCCTTAAACCGCCAGTGTATAGAGAAAGGCTTTGCTTGTAGCATACACGTGGCTCGTTCCCTTGCAAAACTAAGCGGTGAGACTTTTAGCCTTTCGTGTAATGGGGCGTTAAAGCCTTAAAGGGCTTGCACGTTCCCAATAAAATTAGAATTTATATTTTAGAAGCTCTCAAATGGGAAAAAGAACCCCCGATTTTGAAACATTCTTCATTGGTGCTCAGCTCCAACTGGGCTTAGCGTGATGATATATAGCCTATAGCCTTCCTCGATAAATGACCTATCTAACATATTCTTTCCTATGGTATTTGTAGACATTAATATAAAATTAGTCGCATAATTAGTTATAATGTGTCCATCAATATGTATAAGGAATTGTAATTAAAAATGGCAAATAAGTGTTTATAAATTAGCAGTATACGATTAAATGGAGATCGCTTGATGGTCATGACTTGGCCACAAATTTTTATTTAAACTTCTCATATCAATGAAATATTTTAAATTCAAATATTAATCAATAGTATTTCAGATCCGAAAGGAATTTTCATTTTAGAATCTACAAATTTCATGTTATAAAAATATTGCGTTAATTTGAATAATTTCTTTTCGTATGTATACATCCCCTAAATAGATCTTGGTATAAAACTGAATGCAATATTTTACTAGAATTCAAATATTTGACTTTTATAATTATCGATGCATATATTGTTTATCTATACTTTTGTATAGGTATAGAATGTTAGGTTAGGTAGTAAAGTTATTATTGAAGAAAAAGTTTCTTGATAAATCAAGAATGAAATAGAAATTGCGTAAAACTTGACCGCAGCTAACAAAAAGTGCTGATGACCTGCAAACATCTGAACAATTTTTATAAACTATAGCTAAGAACTATCTGGATCATATCAACGCGATTTTGACTGCCGCACCTGCGAGAAGTCACGCATGAGGCTTGTTCAACCTCATAACGCAGTTAACGTGTTAATAATTTGAATATCAGAGACCATCAATATAATAATTATGAAATTATTTAGTATAAAACATTATAAAGAATGTTAAAAAACCTTGTTAACTTCGAGGTAACTCGAACGTCTAACAACCATAATCCGACAAAGCCTGACGAATAGACTTACGAAATGTGAGAGCCTTTGTGGAGGAGTATTATCTTACAAAATTATTCACTTTACGGAGTTTTAGCAAAATATTACTTCATTTTATAATGTTACTAGCGAACCCGGAAACGTTGTTCTAACAGAAAGTTTGCTTACTTTTACTATTGAATATCGAACCACCGATCCACCGACCGGCCTGCGTTCGGTCGCTGTGGCTCCTTATTTTAAATCTCTAAAATATATAATTATTCTAAGATATTAAATGGTAATTTTGTTCTGTATAAAATGTTCAACGTATTCAAATTACGCCGTATTAACGTTTACGTACATGAACGTATTCAAGTGGATAAGGATTAACACGGTATTCTTTTTGCTACACATTGCTGATTTTCTCATAGATGTCCTTAAGATATACAATTCCGTAATAGATTATTTGCACCTATTTCCTGTGGTATAGCCAGCGCACGCGTTGTAAACGCACAAAAATACGTTTCTTACGACATCACTTTACAAATCATTCAATTTCTCATCTTTTATCTACTATAATATATATGTATTATACATGTCAACCTTCCTCAAGAATCACTCTACCCATTGGTGTAAACCGCATGATGATCCATTCAGTAGCTATTGAGTTTTTCGCGAACGAGCAGACAGGTGCGGCCTTGGACTTTATTTTATTATATGTTAGGTTAGGGATAAGGATTCCTTTAAACGGATAGGGCATGTTTATTTGCTTCTTCCTCTTCTTCTTCTGCGCGGGCTGCTTTTCCACCTCTTTGCACTCTTTGTAGGACGTGAGATGCATTCCCTGGAAAGTGAACTGCCGATGACACCTATATTAAATAAGTCTTTGTTTAGTAGTCAGTGTCCAGTCATAGTATCTTTGCTGTATAATTCACTCGTATTTTAATTCTTTATTTTTTAAAGGTTCCTTACCTCCAAAACAAGACAAAGGAAACAAGTTATAGGATCATTCGTTGTTCGGCTCGTCTGTGTGTCAAGGCTTTTTTTCCCAGAAAGTTCAAATGAATACCAAAGTCTACTGCAGTTCCTTGAAGCCGGTGAAAAAATCAACCCTGTGTGTATCTGTTTGTCTATCTGTATGTCTGGTATTATAAAGACTCGTTAAGTTGGAGGACATGCAATAACATCAGACGTGCATAAGGTGTTCCTGGTAAACTTTTCAATTACAATTTAATGACTAGCTCCAGATAATCCTCGTACTTGAATATATATTTATAAGCTAAATTCGACTTTAGAATGTGTATTCATTATTTATTCTTGTAACGACTCAGCCCGTGTTTACTGGAAATTAACATGTCGAGAGCAAAATGTAATTTTCCCTAAGTTCCTCAACAAGTAATTAATCGTAACAATAATGTACTAGACGCGTCTGAAGTATTAATTTACTTACAGGAGGGTCTAAATCGAAGCCTATTAAATCCTTTATTTAAATAGTTTATTAATCTATTCCAAAACTAATTAGTATCTAACAAATTTACCATATTTTGATAAGCTAGAGGTCAGTTTTCTATTTGTCTGGTTTTTGGTGGGTACTTGTGATATATGATTGTTAATCGTATGCCGTTATGAATGCAAACGCGAATAACGGTTGGCAACATGCATGAGTCGGTAGATATAAATACTACAATACTTTAAAGGATACGCACAGGACAAAAGAGGTCATACCTTGATCAATAGTCGGCATTCGAGTCGATCGCTAGGTTAGGCAGTTCTTACCGCGACCAGATGATTGATGGATAACCCACTCTAACGCTGGTTGTTCAAATAACCACTGCTTTACGTTTCGGAAGGCACGTAAAGCAGTGGTTCCCGATTAATGGCACTAAGTGATATTAGTCGTGAGATTGTGGGGATTCCGGGGATGACGTCATACGGCATCTTAACTCGCCGCACAGCCACATCCTCTGCAATTTAAGACGACCCTGATATTAGACCAGGAGAACGCTAGGAAGAAGAAGACTTTTTAGTATACACACAGGGGATGTGGAAAATTCAGGTAACATTCATATAGTATCTGTTTAATATATAATAATTTATGTGTAATCGAGCCACGTTTTAATATCGCCAAAACATTAATCGCCAATGAGCAAAGTTTTTCAATCATAAGCCGTGACTTCATCAGAGATCTTAAAAGTGTTCTGCGGGTAGTAGGAAAGTTTAATGGTTTTTGTTATACATACCTATAACAACCGCTCGACGGTTCCTTTGCAAGGATTTTATAAAGTTTATTGAGGAGATGTGATAAAAATTCTAATAGCGGTACCTAAAACAATAATAGTTGGGCGGCAGCGTAAAACTCAATAGTCCTTTTTCATCTATCTGTATAGACTAAAGATCGCCGGCTGGTGCAAATTGGGCCAGAAATTATTAAATTTGCGTACTACAAGCTTATCTAACGCTGTTTACAAAGTTTTTATTTTTATTATTACAACGACATTTGACAATTTAATCTCATTAAATGTCATATTAAGAAAGTACATTGTTAATTTGGATTGGCTGTCACGACTACGCTTTGACATCACCTATAATAAAGTATATACATGTGTGAGTAAATCTTGTGTTAATTCGTTGGGTATTAGTGTGCGTGTGGTTTTACTTCAATAAGTTAATCCTATTAATATTATAAAGGCCAAAGTTTTTACACATGGATGTTACAATTGTCTAAAATATAACAGTAAATGTTAAGTGAGTAGAAGAAAATTCTGCCATCTGCGAGCTATTCTGGCATGCGCTGCAAAAACTGTTAGATTTGCACGTATATAGTGTATGAAGGAAATATTTATCTCAAATAGTTCTAACAAAAAGCCCGCGACAGCATATATCTATCTTTCATGTTTAAGCCATTAACCCTAAAAAAGTGAACCATTATGGAACGGGGACAATAATATTATAGGATAATAGAATGTAGTAAATTGTAAGTAACCGAATTTTCGGGAAGGACAGTGTCTGTCGGGTCCGCTAGTATATAAATATTGCAAATTTTTTTTATAAAGAAAAATATTATTATAATGCTTTTATAAAAAGTATAAATTCTATATAAGCTAGTGCCAAATTTCATACTTCTCGGTCTGCACAATTTTTGTAAAATGATACCGAAAGTTTTCTCGATAAGTATTAATATGTAATCATGATATTCAAATAATTTGCTATCTCTTATAACTTAAAACAGTTTCCCTTCTGAAAGCTTTTTGCGAAAAATCAACGCCCGCGAACACAAAAGATTCCTCATTAGTTTTTAATTTCCCGCCATAATCACTCGCGCCAGGTGCATTATTTGAAAGGAAACTCATCGTCTGCACCTACATGTTTATATGTTGGGTGTAATATGGCCTCAGCTATTGTTTACATTTAAACGCAGGCTTGTATTCTAGAATCTGCCATTAAAAATGTTATAAAAATATTAATTAATCGAATGTCAAGCGTGTTTTACCTGGAGTGGGTGCGATAATAGCCCAGACGGGTCGGTTATGCTTGTTAGGATAAAACTTCATCTCTTTTTATTATTCAAACTAGAATCAGGGATAAACTTGTCACTCCGTTCTTCCGTCTGACTAGGGGACTAGTTTGTGGTTGTGGGGGGTAGGGTAACTCTTTGCCACAGTAGCCATAGCGGGGGCGGCTGAAATCCGTAATGTACATTCAGCTACAGGTACATGCTACACGATTCCACAAAATGCTGTGATGGACTATTGTCTCATCTACACCCTGCCTTAATTTTTCCCCTGCTATAATAGTTAATATTTGTGTGCGAATTTCAACCAGCCGGCGATCTCCAGTATCTTTAAAATGTCTTCAACTATAATATCGATAAGGATGATTGTAGTATCAAAGTTAAATTAGCTACAAGCGAAAGATAAGGCACAGGTAAGCGGAAGCCTGTGTTTTGATGCCATTCCACTTGATGAGGGTTGTGTCATCCCCGAATGGCCTCGCAAAGGGCCGGCAGCGTTGTTTGGAAAATAATTTTCAATTTATAGAAAACCGACAGGCATTCTATAATTTATATATTACATTTAAAAGCGAAGAATATCGGGATTTTTCTCTTTTAAATAATTTCTGAACATAATTATTAAATAATATTTTGGTAATTATAACAGTACACCATATTTTATTCAATTTTGAAATTGATATTTTATAGGTTAAAATAAATTATTTATGTAACTTAGTCGTTTTAGACACCGGGCCTCATACCGGAATTGACGTGGGAGACCTATATTCTCCGGGTACTAGTACCTCTTTCTCACATAAGATCGGCGTGAAGTGACGGCAATGCTGTCACGTCAAGTGATGGTATTGTTGCTGCGTTTCGTTCGGTTTGTGAGACTTCCCGGTGGCCTAAACTCGTAATTAAAGGCCGGCAACGCATCTGCTTGCCTCCTGGCCGTGCAGATGTCCATGGGTGTCAGTAGGCGCTTGGCTGCCTTACTCAAGAGAAAAGATCCCCCCTTTTTAGTAAGTCAGTTAAAACGTGTGTCTGATGCAAAACAGTCGTCAGGAGCACTACACCGTATATCATGCGGTCACGCGCCGTCACACAAAGCTCGGATAAATCTTGCTTTAGCACCCTTTAACGATCGCGCCAAATGTGTTTGTTTCAGGCAAAACTGTGACAGTCTCATAAATAACACTAAAAAACATCCTATTCCTAATTTATACTATACTAGCGGCATATCCGATTTTAATCTGGTAGCACTGATAGTGTTGTGTTCATTTGCAGGAATAATATAGCGCTCAGTCGCCAAAAGAGACCTTAAATTAATTTATGAGTAAAAATTTCATAAAATTAACACAATAATTGAGTTGTTTTTTATTTTGGATTGCTTAATTGAAATCATCTTGACTCCATCAAACAGGATGATGGAAATTTTCTTTGTTTTCTCAAATTAAAATGTGGTGAGCATGAATGAGATGAGAATATTTAGATACACAGTCCTCGTGGCACGTCTGCTCACCACGAACGTTTGTTCCTTGTTGTATATAAAAAAATTCTACATAAGGAAAGCTCATTCAAATAGACGTCAGATCCCCGGTAAGCCGGTCCCTGTCTAATCCGGTGCCCACTTAATGCGACGTGTCCATTGTGTATATTTTTTTTAATTTCGACTCAAATAATGGAGTATGATTTGTAGTTCAGAGTGTATATACTAGTGGATTTGGCAGACGCCCGAATGTTGGGTTACTTACTATTTACTACAGTCTATTATCCTATAATATTGTTCCCGTTACCGTTTCCTTTCCTATTTCCGTTCCACAATGGTTCCCTATTTTAGCGTTAATGACTTAAACATAAAAGATGTGCTGTCGCAGGTTTTTTTTGTACAACTATTTAAGATAAACATTTCCTTCATACGCTATATACGTGTGACGCTAACGGTTTTTGCTGCTCACGCCAGAATAGCTCGCAGATGGCGATATTCTGTCCTACTCACTTGCCATTTATCGTTATATTTTCGACAATTCACACATTATCTTTATGATTGCGTTACATTCTGATGTATAAACTATATTATTGTAAAGTTTTATTAAAATTCATTAAGTGGTTTTTTTCTCGAAAGAGCGTCGAACATATGCCCATGTGTGCAAACTTTCGCGTTTATAAAATTAGTATTGTATCTTTGGATTTGTGTTTTTTTTGGATTACTGCTAGAGAATACTGTAGATTACTGCTACTGCTGTATGTAAATTCACTTACAAATTAAGTTATATGGCAATTATGAGTAGTCGGTTCTACTACTGTCATCTTTACACGTAAATAATCATCTTCGTTAACTGGACTTGATGTTGACTTCGTTAGCTGTCTCTATAAGGAATGACATAGAATAGTTAACTTTACCAAAATATGGTGCGGTACAAAAAATTAAAACTCTCATAATTAAATAAAACTCTTGAATTAAACACAAACAAAGTCATGAGTATCAGCTAGTCTCCAACAAAAATAATTAAATAACATTATGCAATAAAAACTAAAACATTGCTCATGTTAGAGTCGCCCACACAGTTGGAACATCCAGCCGACCTAGTTAGGACGTAATATATCACATTAAAAATTTGTAAACACAAAGATAATTTACTATTTGTCCCCAATTAAACATATGGTTCGTGATAACGATGTGTATATCGCAAATTAATTGCATAGATATTTGCTGACCTCACTAGAATTACAACGTGGGAGTAAACGGAAGGTTCAGGATTCATAATATTGGACCCGAACATACGATATTTTCGAACCGGGGCAGACCCTTGAGAGAGGGGGAACACCACCTCACTCTCACATTTTGAAATAAATTACTTTAGAAAATCACAAATACATAAAGCATTTTAGCGTACGCTAGACGTAAAAGCAAAGCAAGTTATTATTATTATTTTTTTTTTTATGTTACAAGGGGGCAGACGAGCAGGCAGCAGGCACCGAAGTGCCTACCAGCGCCCATGGACATCCTTTATATATTAGTATAAGATATAACTTGCCAATAGCATAAACAGGGGACGTCAACTTCAAAAGCCTGGGTTCGTTTTGGCAAATTGGGCGCACTGCCTCCGCGAGTTTCAGAAGCAAAGTTCCCAGAGAAGCCTCCTCGGAAGGTGCGGACCACTGAAACGCGCCCTTAGTCTGTGCCACTGAACCTCCGCCAGAAGTGCGCTTCTAAGAAGAGCAAGGGGTCAGCCATTATTACGTCATACGAATTTTACAATACTTTACTCCCCCCCTTCTTACAGGTTATCACAGCTTAGTAACTCCCTCATGATGTAAAATTGCATATTTTTCAGTCATTGGCTTACAGGGCGTGATTGAGTTTGGGTTAACAAATAAAAACGCTTCACAAACATTAACAAGCTTTGGAATTAATTTGTGGAGTGGCGTCCATTTTTATATTGAAACATCTACACAATTGCGGACAATAAAGAATTTATCTATCTGAGTCACATGAGTACCAAAATAACATACGTAGAATGGTTTCTCTATGGGCTGAGCAAAGTATTTGATGGTAGCAAAGGTTTCTGAGGGCAATGACGTGGATCCGAGCTGGTCCATCGAGTTCACGCACGTCGACACCAACCGGGCGGTAGACATGCTCACCGCGTCCTCTATGGAAAGAATAACTTCAATTTATTGATAAATTGTCTAATTGATTTCATTTCATTTATTATCATTTGCATCATGCGAACAATACACACATTACCCCTAATTTTCTAATTATAGGTAGGATTTCTTACCTAATACCATTTCATAAAAAGCAATTTAATTTATTTTACTGTCGGAATTTTTACAGCACTTTACAAACTGGGAAATAAATTTTCTCATAATCCGGCATGCTAACTATTTTTATTTCCGCGTTATGCATTTTTTTCTCCCGTGACTGAACACGCTTAATATTTTCAAGTGTCCGTAGGCTGCAGTGATTGTATATTGGCAGACAGGTCGCATGTTTATTTGCCACTTACATATCTTCCTGTGTTGTTTTTTAAGTTAAAAAATGGTTACATGAAAAAAATGTTTTCATACAGATTAATGTTTTTGCAGTACTTTATTATTGAACTGATATATATATATTTATCTTTTTGTCTATAGATTATAGGACGTGTGTCGGCGGACCCGGACTTTTTACCCCGACGGTCGGATTTTGGTCTCAACGAGCGCGCCTTCCACGAAAAGTTTTGCGCCGCCTGTCCCGAGCCCTTCTACAGACTTGCCTTCCTCGCTTGTCATCTGGATCCTGACGCAAGGTATGCAACTGTTCTAATCTATACTTTTACTTATTATGGCACTAGCCCGGGCTTACTTACTTTAAGGGGTTCAGGATGCTGTAATAGTTTTTTTTTTAAATATTTCTTGTTATTTTCATTTTTATATACATACGTGAGTTGGTACCATTCTATGAAAATTGCGCGGACGGAAGAGTGTGAAATTTGGCACAATACCTTTCTCCTTATATTATTCCGGTATATTTCATTTCGGAGCCGGCATATTATATTAGCATATTGTTCGACAAGAAAAGCACATATCTATATATGCTTTAATTGAATACATTTTGTTCGGAACTAGTATATATTATACTAGAATATTATTCTTGAGGGGATCGGCATTAGGTTAAGCAGCTCTTACCGTGGCCGAGTGATAGATGGGTCACCAATTCTAACAGGTTTTTAAATTTCCGAGCTTCCCTGGAATAAGTAGCTCTTGGGTAATTGCATCTCGCAATTGATGTGACCGGGGTAATATCTAATCTGATAGAGGGTTTAACGTAAGGAATAATTCCTTATGTTAACATGGAAAGACCGTTGCAAAACTTAATAATGACGAACTGGAACTAGTGGATGAGACGGTCTTTTTAGGAATAACGGTAGATTCTAAGCTCATATAAGCAATTTCTCAAATAGCCTTAGTTCTGGTGCATACGCAGTGAATAAAATACGCCAACTGACTGATGTTGAAACAGCTAAGTTGGTGTTCATTAGCGGATTAAAGCAAAGTAGTTTAGTTTCTCATGCATGTCATGGATTTCCGCAGAGTAACGCCTGATTCTATCAATTACAGCTAAGTTGGTGTGTTTTAGTTACTTTCAGAGCATTATGTCATATTGTATGTTAATATGGGGTAATTCTGCTGATATTAATACTATATTTGTTCTGCAAAGAAGGTCTGTTCGAGCAATATATCCCATGGACAACTGCAACACCAGAGGGACCGCAGATGCGTTGCCGGCCTTTGAGAAATGAGTATGCTCTTTTCTTGACGGTCCCTAAGTCGTATCCGTTCGCATGCATACATATGGATAATACACCCAGACTCGAGGTGGGAATCGAACCCACGACCCCCGGAGCAGTAGGCTGAGTCACTGTCCACTGCGCCAACGGGCCAGTCATATGTGGGAAAAGGTCTGATATACAGAATAATCATATAAAATATTATCTTTTGCTAGAATAAAAATGGCACTTATTGGTAAGTATATGGCGTATGCCCACCTGTGGTCACCCACGATGATGTTAAGGTACTAGTATATGCTTTTACTATTATGTAAGTTTATCGTGTCGTAGTCGGTTGTCGTGTGTAAAAAATTGTTTCGGTGTCAACCTCATCAATTTTGGACCAGTCCAATAGAGCTGTAAAATTATAGGAGGCATTCCTATGTCAACCTTAATTTTACTTTCTTCTTATCTATACTTATATTTATAAGATAAAAATTTATAAAGAAGAAAGAAAAAAATATTATAAATTTAGAAGAATTTTTCCACAAATCTTCAAATTGAATATTGAATATGAGCACAAATTTAGTCTTCTTTAAAATTTAGAGAACCTTTTCACATCGTTTGAAATAAAGCCCCTGAATTTTTTTTCGAAGTTTAACAGCGCCATCTATGATAATATTTTCAAACTTTTTACGAGAAGTTCTAAGCCAGGGTCACAGGGCCAGTCATATATATAATTGTTAATATACAAGACTTAAATAAAATAAAAAGTGGTCAAGAGCGAGTCAAGACACGCTATCTGATACGTGATGAAGATATTTGTTAAATAACTTCAAAAGTACTTTTTCTCATTTCGCTCAAAATAATTTTCCTAATGAGTTTGTAGAATTGAATCTATCAACATGGAAAATTTCAATTCTCTACGTCTAATATTTTGGAAATTCTATGAGGCGAGAATACCTTGGAAGCGGTCAGACGGACGGACTTAAACATGCAGCGAAACTATTAGGATTCCTAGTAATATTACGGTATTGTAAAAAGGAAATCATGCAGAAAATTGACATATCAATAAAGTGTAACTGAAAATCTAACCTCCAATATATTTACGATAGACATAAACTTAAACATACTATCGATGTCTAGACTTCTTTATTTGTTCAGGCTCATATATGTTGAATGTTTATTGAGCAATATATATTTGAGACACGAACGCTTACACAGAATGCTACGTCTTTTAGCAAATTTGAAGACCGGGTTCTTCATGCTGAAGTCCGGCTTCTTCGGGAACGTAAGAAAACGGAGTGGTGGAATTTTAAAGGACCAGTTGCTATCCGCGACTACGACCGTGCAAAATTAGGTGAAAACATTTAGAGGTGTAACTCTAACGGTTTTTGCAGCGCACGCCAGAATAGCTTGCAGATGGCGGAATTTTCTCCTACTTACTCCTCATAAAGCCGCCATATTCTAATAGCCGTTTCTAGAAGGAAGGTCATTAAATAGTAAATGACAGTGCTCCTGTATCTACAAACATTTTAACAGCTATCCTCAAAAGGTTGATGACCTTTAGGCGACACTTGCGCCCCACCCCGAATTCACGCGAGTATTTACATTCTCGCAGTTTTTAAACGCATCCCTAACTTTTTAAAGAATATTCTATAGTCCATGTTCATCAGGGATAATGTAAGCATCTAATAGTGAAAGAATTTTTCAAAATGGTCCAGTATTTTCAGAGCCTATGTCACGTAGTTGATTTACGGAGAAAAATCTAGTGCGTTTTCGACCTATATTTCAATAAAGGGTTTAATGTTTAGTGTTTCTTAAACTTACAGATGGTGGCTGTTATTTTTTTTCAATTTTGCATGTGAAATGAATAAGAATCATATTTATGAATTACTGTGTGAAAATTAAAGGGGGAGGGGGTATCTTGGCGTATGCTACGAGTTGTCACCAAGGGGATGAAGGAGCCTAAAAATCTTAAACTAGTCGAGTCTAGTCGAAACAAGTCGGTAAGTTGATAAAGTCTAAAGTCGAAATTAAAGAGGCTAGCCATTTGATTAAACGGCTTAATAAGCTTTTGACTGCATCACTGGCGCAGTTGACAGTGCCCTGCCTTCCGTTTCGGCGTGGTAGGTTCGGTTTTCGCCTTGGGTCTGGGTCTATTGTGTATATGTAAATATTTCCAAAAAATATTTCATCAACGATTATTTACCTTTAGTAACTTAATCTATATATTCATAAATGAAGTGATAAATTTAGATACCATTACATTAAAATTGAGTAGACAGAGGAGTATGAAATTTAACAAAATTAAAGTTTATATAAAGAAAGACGACTGCGCTACTATATTTATAAAATATGCATTATAAATATATAAAATTATTATAATAAAACTACACCCACACCGAAGCCAAGCGATTTACTCACACATGTGTACATTTTACTGTAATGCCATAGCTCAAAGTGTTTGTACATTATTGTCCTTGAAGACTATAAAGGTCTTCAAAACTTTGCGCAGCTACACAAAGTCCCCGGCTACACTACACGATCATTCCAATGAAGCTATGTCTGGCTCCGGCATAAGATGGTGTCAAAGCGTAGTCACGACGACTTTTTAATAATTTCTGGCTTATACGAGTAAGTTAAAACAATATTTTGAATACCCCCAAATTAAGTTCAAAATTCTGTGTAAAATTATAAACTGTTCAACAAAGTAACGTAAATACATTTCAACAAAGTTTCATTCAAAATACATACATCAAAAGGATAACGTTAAATATGAAAACTTCAACAAAGCAGCCATTTAGTATGAACTCTTTAAGGGGATAACGTATATTAAGAAAATATCAATAGCGTATCATCAATCATTACAAACGCAGGGGTAACGTAAATTATGAATATTTCAACGGGGCAACGTAAACTACGAACGCTACTCACACAGTTAATATAAAACATCTTATCATAGCACTCCGACAGCCCAATCTGTAAATACGGTATATTTATTCAATGGCGGCACTTGCCAAGTGGCCATATCGGATATTTTTACCGGAAGTGATGTAAGCCACTTTGGCACCGCCGCGTGCTTTATCATGACACCATTCTCCGCTCCGAAAGCCATTCATTTACTTCACTCTGTGAACTGTATGTTGAGTAAATATGAATTCATTATTTTTATCGTTGCTAGTTGCTTTATTTCATGTTACCCGGTTATACAATGTTATGCTTTCTTTTTGTAAGCATGTGGAATTTTTTTGTCCCTTTAAAATGGAAGATAAAAAAAGTGGCCAAGAGCGTGTCAAGACACGCCTATATAGAGGATTTCTGCATCTGATACGCTATAAAGGTATTTGTTAAATAACTTTAAAAATCGTTATCCGATGTCGAACAAAACAATTTTCGTAATGAGTTTTTAGCATGTTTTATCACCATGGAAATTTTAAAGTCTCTACATCGAATAGTTTGGAAATTCTAGGGAGACTACTTTGCGCGAACATACGGACGGACTTACGGACAGTCAAAAAGTATAACGGTTGCTTATAGGGCACCAGAGGCCCTAGAAGGAACATTTCGAAACGTTCGCAGTCGCCTAGTCGACTGCATTTAGGATGAAAATGTTCGTGCTAGGCCCATAGGAGGCAAGTCTTTATCGCATCGTGCTTTTTGTCAATGCTAATGCGATCCGCATTAACACTCAGGGGGGGCCGCTGTGGACTATCACGAATGTTTTCAAAGTCAACTCTTCGACTCGACTGGTTAGATGTTTGTGCTAGGGCCTCTGAACCCTAAGAAATTCGGAAATAGAGCTTTGTCGAGCCGCATAGGTGTATTCTATTTGCATACATACATTCTATCTCGAAACTATTTTGGGTTCCTTCAAAGAAAGGTAAAACCTTCAAACATTAGGCGACACGAATTTACTTAAATGAACAAATGTATTATTCTAAATGAGAGGAGGTCGTGGCCAAATCAGCGATCAACATTTGATTCGATCGCTAGGTTAAGTAGCTCTTGCTGCGACCGGGTGATAGATAACACTGGTTTATATTTGATATCCGATCTACTCCGTGTTTCGGAAGGCACGAAAAGCAGTGGGATTAAAATCACTTTGTGATATTTGTCGAAAGGTTGTAGAGATCATGGGGATTCCGAGGATGACGTCAGATG
Organism: Charaxes varanes; assembly: GCA_024363005.1. Classification (NCBI taxonomy): domain Eukaryota; kingdom Metazoa; phylum Arthropoda; class Insecta; order Lepidoptera; family Nymphalidae; genus Charaxes; species Charaxes varanes. Next base: position 11,110,456 of record JANCMC010009603.1, read on the forward strand.
GCAATGGTGGGATAACACTAGGAAGAAGAAGTAATGAAAAATTCATTGCAATACACGGCATAAGTCATATACACGAGTTAGTTTCATATATACTTCATGATATTTTATGTAACCAAAAACAATAAAGCCATCGAGAGAATACACAAACAAGTCGTCACGATGACATATAAAAGTTTTTATCACGCATTTTTGGCGAACGCCCGCACAATCTTGAAGTGCTACGAGACCGTAAAAGGGGTCATTCAACCCGTCCGCGTCCGTAGCGAAACGTATTATGCAGCTATTACGTAAAGTTCGGTTATTGAACTGGTTTTTCCTTTGCTACGTTTAATATGTTTGTGACAGTTTGATTTTCCCGCATTTTATAACATTCTTGCTCGACGAAAAACTGTCTTGAGTTCCATGTATCTTATTAAGCTAGCCTAAAATAAGGTAAAAAAATGGATTCAATTTCAGCGGGATGGTATATAGCCCTCATCGATAAATAGGCTTTCCAACACTGAAAGGATTTTTCAAATCGGACCAGTAGTTGCAGAGATTAGCGCGTTCATACAAACAAACTCTTCAACTTTTATATATTAGTGTAGATAACGAGATTTGATACGATATATTTGAAATCCTTTATTAATCTTCTAAAATATCTACCATTTAAGTTACGAGCAATTAAAACCTCCAAACTATCAAGTGTCTTGTACTATTTCAAAGCATCAAGCAGTTTTTCAGATATGAAACACATATAGTATGGGATTATGTATGTCGATGTTGTATTCTTTCGAAATCTATATATAAAGCGAAATGTCGAAAACCGCGGGACGTACAAAGATGAAATTTCGCAAAGCGGTAGTTTATTGTTAGTAGACATCCGCTAAAGACGAGTTTTCCGATAGGGCCAAATTAAAGAAGTCTAAGGGAAAGGAAGTGTTCTTGGACGAAGTCGCGGGAAACAGCTAGTATTATGCCGGCGTTAAACACAGCTTCATTTGAATGATCATTTCAATGTTCATGTAGTGTGGCCGTTTGTAAAACTTTGTTTGTAAAGTTTTGTAAAACTTTGTAGTCTTCAAGGAAAAAATGCTCAAACACTTTGAGCTGTGTCTGGCGCCGGCATTATATATATTTCAAAAAGTGACAGTATTAACATATATCAAATATATTATAAGATTTAAAATGTACCGTGTAAGTTTTGGAAAACAGATAAACAAATTTCATCATGGGCGGGCAAACTTTTATAATAGCTTTTATTATCCGTGTTACGGCATATCTATCGCTACCCTTGCATGTACGCTTTCTTTAACAATCCTAGAGACCCATCCGTATCTGTTTGCTCAATAAAACCTACTCGTATGTGGAACAACCTTAACTAGATATAAAAGACGTGTATCAAAGGCCGTCCTATGCATACAGCTCCTGCGAGCCATTTAATTGGGTTCGAATGTTTGTATGTCTCTGTAGTCTTGGGAGACCGTTTATATTTCGTCGAAACGACGATCCTAAATACATAGTCATAATAGAGGTACATAGTCGTATCAGTGTTTGAGATAAAATTTTGTAGAGAGTTCATTTTTAGAATATTTTATAACAGAAAGAAACATACCTTTTAATTTTTCTTTTAATAATGCATATTTTTTTTAGCTACCTTAAAAACATAAATAGACACTGTTAAGTTGCTTATAAATGTTTACAGTTTGGTATTTAAAGGTAGTCCTAATAAATAATAATTTAATATAAGACAATAAAAACATAAGATACTCGTTTATGCAAAGATTTGTAAATAAGCAACCGTCCATTGATTACCTAAATCATAAATACTATCGAACAAACGGCTTGAAACATTTTTGCTGGTTTAAGGTACATAACAATAAATAAAGCGTTGCCGCAAAGTATAAACGGGTCGTAACGGAAGTATTATGGGTCCTGTTTGCCCGACCCTTCAAGCCACTGGTTTGCAGGCTCTTACTTTATTGATAAATTATATTTGCTCCATGTTCGCAAATATTTGACAATACCAGAGCTTAGCGGGTTTGCGAATCTAATCGATTATGTGAAGACTGGTAAAGGTCCCGCCCGAATGCTTTTCCTCTTTGGGTATCGATTAGGCAAGTATCAGATGCGTATATTTTAATTATCGCATGAAAACGGTGTCACTATGTGATGATGTCGTGATAAACATCTCAACATTCTTAAAATTGAATTCCACACAATTTAGCTTTGACTTCCAGGTTCCAGACAACGCAATGGAACGTCACGAGCTCTACCAGTATTCTAATACTGATTAAGAAAATCATACAGTATTCTGGGAAATAGGAAACACGAGAAATAAGAACCTTTTTGATCTCTGGTGAACCTCAAGCAATAGCTGATTTTTATACATGAACTTAATTGCACAAATTCTTTCGTTTACTAGCGGAATATGCAGCTTAAATAACAACTTTAAACAGCGTGTAAAAAACCAATGCGAGTAATTGCGCCTCGCAAGTGAGTAGCCCGCGGCGAGCAATATCCTGTGGGTGCACAAACACCGTCCGAGCGTCCAGAAATACGCGCGAGCTTGTCTCGTGTTAATTATGTTGAATTTTAACCTTTGTGTTTTTACAAGTACTATGTTGCTGTATTTAGTAGTTTATAATATTCATGTTGACATTGGCTAAGATCACTCTTAAGCAAAAATTGCAATTTTAATTTGCAATTTTTTTTTGGCCTAATTATTTAGGCTTAACATATTGAAACTAAGTGAGTCCACTATATGGCCTAGGATAAGATTAAATATTATAAATAAACTTGTTTTTGTGATATTTTGTGGAAGGTAGCAAACCTTTTTAAACTTTTCTCTTTGACAAATTTTAAGTATTAAAGCTCGAGAAGCTCCTCATGTCTCGCCTCAAAATATATTTTTACTAATTAGAATTATAAGAAAAGTTGCTACTTTTGCAAAATTTGAAGTATTCAAACTTTGCCAAGTTTTAATACATCACAAAAAGCTTTTGAGAAGCTCGTTATGTCTCACCTCAAACTTCGTAGACTGAAAGGTAAATTTAATATTATTTAAAAATATTCCAACCAAATTGCAGACAAAATTTTTTCACCAAACTTTTCCTCATGATATTATAGATGAAGACAAAAATTGCGTTGACGTACAACCTCCTTCGGTAGGGGCCATATTTTTTTAATTTTCTCAAACAAGATCAAGCGACGGATTCGATTATGCAGCCTAACATCTTGCAGGGTTATTAAATTTGTTTTCGAGACCGCAGTGGGAATTTGAAACGATTCATTTCGAGCAATTTAAATTAAATGTAGTTTTAGCAGTTGAAAATAATTAACAAATTAAGTTAAAGGAATTTCAAGAATAATTTAAAAAAATGGAAAATTATATTTTGTCTGTGCTGTGTGCAAACTATAAACTATGAGTCTAAAGAATATCCTTGAACTTTTATTGATTTTGTGACGTGAAAAATTTCGTAATATATCCATTAAACTATTGTACGGTTTATAAAATTATATTTTTAATTAGTCAATTGTAGTTTGTCTTGGCCATATTTT
>JANCMC010009603.1:11114095-11166953 GCA_024363005.1 Charaxes varanes
ACAATTATTGAGGACGATTGCGAGTTTTCTCCACTTACAAAGCGCCAGTGAACTTTTAAAAGTATCTGCCTACTCGAACACTTGGGTTGCTAAGATTTAATTTTCTTTGGAATATTTTTTTTGTTTGCTAAGAAATTTATAAAGTCTAGAGTTCGGTCAAATTATGAAATAAATTTTACTTACATGACTACATCTTGTATTCATCATCATCATCAGTAACATTATGTTATCCGGCTGACCCTTATCTCCGGATGTGGACTTTGTTGAAGTAAAACTCTGTGCTTTGGTCTTTAAGTATTCGCAGACTTTATTAATATCAGTATTTGAAAAACTAAATTCATCATATTGATTAAAAAAGTTTTAAGAACACATTAACTCTTTTCTTAAATAATTTAACTTGCGCTACAAAGTAGTTTTATTCTTTAATGATTAAATAACAATGAATTATATAAATATCATAGATTAACTGCTAAGTAAACCATTAAAATATTTCACTAATTATAAAAAAAAAACTCTTATTGAAAATTGTATATAGAGAAAATAGTATGGAGAAAACGCTGATAAATATTTCGGCTTTGCCCAAATATCTATACATTATACTGAACTCTAGCACATTATAATTGTACATATATACATTAAACTGAAGTCAGATATGTATATATACAAGTGGATATTTTCACCACCCCGAGCTTAGCAAATACGGACGCCGTATTTACTAAACTCGCCAATTTGACTAAACTCCGTCTGTCAAATATAATCCCGTGGGATTATCATATCGCATGAATATTTTATAAGACTGGAATTCAATCAGGATCTGCACGGGAGCTGGCAGCTAGTTTGGAGTTTTATGCAATTACTATCGAGCACTTTCTTCTTGTTTATATGTACTGTATAATTTTATAGAGGCATAATTGTATTTCGTCTTAATTTAAAACTCAAGAATGGAAAATATTCAGTAACCTTCTTTTTTGTTCAAGTTAGTCCATACCTTTATTGTTTCTTTGTATCTACTGGTTTTTAAAAAGTACAGATTAAATTTTAACTTAATGATGTATAGTCTATATCTAGCCTTTCCGATTAATGGGCTATCTAGCACTGAAATAATTTTCCAAATAGGTTTCACATCGGCCAAAGTTCCTGAGATTAACGCGTTCAAGTAAACAAACAAACTCTTCAGTTTTATACATTAGTATAAATATAGATATAGATAATACGTTTACATACTCACGCTAACAAATTAACACGCTCCTTCATATTTGAGTCCAATGAAAAGAGGTCAAATATATAGGCATACTTGCTTTAAAGGTCGGAAAATTCCATTTCTTAGAGGCAAAAAATTGGGATGGCCCTGATTTAGAGATTTTTAATTCCATTATATGCTTGAGTTTCACGTTAAAAAGGATATTAAGTGGATCGCGCATTTAGCTGAAGAGAGGCATACGTTTAACCCATATTCCATCTTCACAATTCGAGTCTCGTACATGTAGTTAAGTAAAGTACATTTGTGACATACATCAGCTGGAACGGTGTGTACAGTGGGACGCAGATATAAGGGTCAATTTCTTTTAAATTAGCTATGGGCATAATTATTTATCAATCTTTGCGCAAATAAGATTATATTGTCCTTTATTCGATATTAAAAACTGCCGTTTATTCATATTAAAATAAAAAAAATCCTTTTACATTTTATTTTTGATCAACGGGAAGAAGAGTGATACACGGCACTTCCTTTATTATCATACAACAGTGCTCCAAAGACTAAAAAGTCGTAAACATTTTATTAAGTTTGTCCCTCCACTAGCTTTTGATCCATCAACTGCGAGAGTGGAGCTTTGGCGGAGTGGTATTACGTATCCTCAGTCCTTTGTCTCAGCCTCCGAGAATCCCCCACCTGGATTTGTGTTGCCGTGGTTAACATTGAAATCTTTAAATAGAGTCCGGATACAGGTTGGCCGAAGCAAAGAGAACTTGTTCAGGTGGGGATTCTTGGATGACTCTTGGATGACTTGAAGTGTAAAAAATGGAGCATCTTTTATCGTGTCCTTCCTGTCCTGCTACTTGTACGCGGGAGGGCTTGATGGGAGCCACAGAGGAGTTCACGTGGCTGAGTTTTGGGGTGGGACTGTTTGATGCACCATCGACACGACAAGAAGAAGAAGAAGAAGATTATTTATTAAACATACATAATAAATGAGTAATAAATAATGAACAGCATAAACAATAAAAGTGGAATAAGTCTCAAGTTGTATCCCTGTATCGAATAGTATATTCCTAACAGTACTTAAGAGATTATAAATAATAAGACCATATTAAAAAACGTTTCATATATTACACTAAATATAACAGCATCACAATACGGCCTATAATAATCTTATCTCTTTCGAATCAATGTTTGAAATTATTCGTATTGTAAATTACTTACTCACGGGCTCAAACTGACAATTCGGCTTTATAATGTTGCCAGCGCCAAATTAGAAGTATACTTTGCATGCGTAATAAATAATGAACACATAATAACTAAATAACGTAATAAACTTCAGTTTCATATAATGGGCATGATAAACAACATCACAATATCCTATATTCGAACCTTTTTCAACACTAAATAATGTTCGAAAGTATGTTATTGTAAAGTGAGCGGTTAGTTACTGCGCCTCGACACGGTATTCCCATTACGGGCTATATGGTAAATTTTTCTTGAGCTATTCTGATTTCCAACAATCTCATCAAATCACGGGCGGCGAAAGGTACCAAAGGGAGACTGATTGAATTTAGACTCGCTATGCCATATTTTTTCACCGCTTTTCCAAATTGAACTATTATAAATGTGTTGTGGAAGGGAACACCAAGGTTTTGGCGAGGAATGGAAAGGTGGAAGCGGAAGTCGATATGCTCAACCACCGGATAGGAAGATCTTCGTGTCCGCGCCAGTTGGAGTTGCCCGGGGAGGCCGCGCCTCGCCAACAGTTGTTCGTCGGAAGGTCCATATAAAGTAATCGTAAGTAGAAACTTCGCTAGCGTGAGTTGGTTTTATGGAGATTTGCAGTGTTTGTACTGCGGTCGTCGTCATCCGTACAGCGCCATCTAGTTTGCTTTGGTGTAACCTTTTTTCCACTCGACATCATTGCCATCTCGTTATGTAACCGTAGCTACAGTGTTTTATTCCGATTGAACTCTCGACAACCACGGGACATAAAATGGTAAAATTTGGCGAGGAGGTAGTTTATAATTAGTAGGCATACGGTAAGAACGGATTTTGTGATCTAAGGGCAAGATTAATTTTACACGGAAAGAAGTCATGGGAAACCGTATTATCTTATTTTACAACGTAACCTTTTTTAAATTGAATTGACAGGGGGGGCCTGTTTGACCGACGTAATGTGAAAAGTAAGTCAATCTAGTATTGGATTTTAGTACCGGTTTGGTACCTTTTATACAGCATTGTACTAGTATAATATATTATGCAATGCAATCAAAGTTTTCCGCGGGTTTCCACATCGAAACGGCTGATTCGATCAACTATTTGAATAAATAGTCCTCCTAAGCCACTTGGTGCGTGCAAAGTTCTCATAAGAAATGCATGTTCTTCCACTTTATTTATTTACATGGGGTTAGCTCGATAAATCCGGGACTTCCTATCGCGAGGGAAATTTTATTGGACCATATATTTAGTACACACCCATGCCTCAATAAAGATAGACGTAAAATTTTGTTACGCTCAACGTTCCATACCATTGTCTTATTATGACTTCTAAGTTCAAGGTACCAGTTTATTGTTATTTGTTATTGCAAAACCTACATCTAGCATTCGTTCCAAAATTTGACCTCAATTAGCCTCTGTATCATTGACAGACATGAACACACTAATGAACTTTTGCTGCCTGTAAATCCAAAACAAGGCAGCGATATTTGGTTAAGTCAAATTCAAACAGTTTTTATTCAATAAATTTTTTGAAGTGAAAACCTTTTAAGACACGTTAAGTATTTTTTGAAAGGGAAAATTCATTGAATTCGTGTCATCGTCATCGAAGCCTTTCCATGAGCTATATGTATACTGCGTAGATATATGTGTACTTCTTGGATGAACAAAATCATAGAACTCGCGTCATCATCACGTAACGCTTGACTTTGACTTAAACATCAGCTCTTTTGGGATTACCCGAGTTAAAAAAAAAGAAATACGCGATCTTATTTTTTTAATTATTTAATAAACAATTGTAAGTTTGTGTAATATGTTACTAGCCTCATGCCAACATAATATTGTATTGTCATCCGATGTGCATAGGTATGCAAAATTTCAGCTCAATCGGTTTAAGATATCCAATCCAAAATTGAGTTATAAGCTTGCAGATCTGTCTCTATATAAAGTACAGCAGTAGAGCAGGAAGTCTAGCGTGCCATGACAAATTGCACACGTCTCCTGCGTACCGCGTTGTTAATTATACGGCCCGAATGAAACTATTGTAAATTGCATTTTACGTGTATAATTAAGGATGTAATTAATTTGCAATGATCGTCATGTTATTGCCGTTGCGTATAATTAAATTTTAAAATATATGAAACTCATCATATTTTTTTATGCGAAATGTATGTATGGGAAGGGGCCTTTTTATGATGCGTTGCCGGCCTTTGAGAAATGAGTATGCTCTTTTCTTGAAGGTCCCTAAGTCGTATCCGTTCGGAAATAAATCTTTCCACAAAACTATTAAATAGTCTTTAAACCGATCACAGCGCCATCTAGTTTTTGAAGCTATCTAAGGACTTGTACACATAAAAAGAATTAACTGAATTAAATTCGCTAGGATTTTTGTAACAGAAATAATTTATATAAAGTCAGCTGTAACCGGCAACTTCGCCGCGGGTTTTTACTTTTTCAGGCGGAACTCTAATCGCTAAGAGCAAAACGGCGTATGTTCCTTGTAAATTGTAACTTATCTACCAGTGAAAGTCCCGTCAAAATTAGTTCAGGGGTTTCCGAGATGACCCGGAAATTAGATTTTTTTTAAATAAACTCGGACGAAGAGGCGGTTTTCAGCTAGTTCAGGCTATGGAGATTAAAAAGGCTATTTTATTTATGTTTTAGATGTGAATGTTAAATATTTATTTTGTATGTACCTACAAATGTACAAGCTTTTACACAACGATACAAATAAAATTGTTATTAAATCGTTTTATTTCTTTTACCCTTTTAAGAGCTCATTAAGTTGCGACGAATGTTTGTTCTGATGAAATATTAAGGCGGGTTCAGACCAAACGAACATACGAGCTAAAACTAGAGCTTTCCAATCTTCAAGCTCGTTCTTAGGCGTTTACACCAAAATATCAACGAACCAAAAAACTAGAATAAGAATTAGAATATTTGTGAACAACGATAGAATGCTCTACGTCTGTTTAAACTAAAATAATTTGATAAAGTAGTGGTAAAATGAGCACTGGTTCGGTTGGTGTAAATCTACCTTTACAGTGTTCAATTTTGGAGCAGATATTTATAATTTGTGCATATATTGTTTATATATATAACAATATCCCAGTTCCCGTTTCGCTAATGGCGGCGCTAAGCGTCAGCAACGTCGGCCTCGCGCCTGAGGGGGCCTAGCAAAAGTAAATTTTTAATTATTTATAATTCACCAATTTTTATTATTTTCATTCACTATCCAGAGTGACGCAAGTGCGTAGTTCATTGGGATATTATCCAGAATCCAGCTTATATACACCTTCTTATCTCTCCGATGTAATACTCTTTTTTAATGTTAAAAGTATATTGTAAATTTTTAAATAAATAAATAAATAAAAAAAAAAATACGCTTTTATAAAAAAAAAATTGAGTTATAATTGTAAATATAAAAATGGAGTATTTCTCAACATAATTAAACTATTTTAAGAATTTTTAGGTCATTTACTAGCAAGTAATAAATCATTGTTTTTATTGTTTCCATTCCCGTCCCAGTATCCGTTCGCTTTCTTAACGATTTAATATGGTGGTTAAATATTCTTAAATTTCCCTCGCAATTTTTTTTTTTCATAAGAACCTTCTGACAATGACAAACAACGAAATCGGTCAAGCCGTTCACGCGCGATGTCATGACTAAGTGAAATAGGGATTAAGTTTTATATATACATATAAAATTTATCAAAATAAATCAAGTTCCATCAAAGAAAGAGTGTTTAATAAAAGTCGTATATTAAATAAACTATTACAATTGTAACAAAATTAGTTGCATTTCAGCTTCAACTGGGCGTTTTATTCGGAAGAGCTAATAAAATAGTAAAACTCGGTCGCTTTTCCGTAATGCCGGCGTATCAAATATCCGATATGAAAAAAAAAACACGCTAACGTTCCTTGCAATTGAGTATACGCCATATACAAAGAAAAATGTCTATATTTCCCATTGGAATTCGAGATCAAACCATAGACAAACAAAGATAATCAAAATTTTTAATACCGCAGCCAAACTTGCTAAGTGTTTGTACATTTTTGACCTTAAAGTCCACAAAGTACCACAAAACTTTGTGAAGTTACAAAGTCCCCGGCCACACTACATGATCATTGAAATGATCACTCAAATGAAGCTATGTCTGGCTCCGGCATAACAACAGTATAATATTTTAATATTTATTCTATATGAAGATATTTGTAGTGACAGTTATTATACTGATAAAATTTTACTTATGCCGGAGCCAGACATAGCTTCATTTGAATGATCATGTAGTGTGACCGGGGACTTTATGGAGCTGCACAAAGTTTTGTAGAACTTTGTAGCCTACAAGGACAAAACTTGACAAACACTTTGAGCTATGTCTGGCTCCGACATTAGAAACTTCGAGTAAAATCGATTATCGAATAGCTGGCAATGTATTTATTCATGAATTATTTTTATGATTCGTAATTTTATTTACTTGCAACAAAAACCAACACAAATATTTTAATTTATTTACAAGACTATGTATATTTTTTTATTCTTTTGTTAAAAAAAACTAAATGTTAAGGATGTATTGCCAGGTACTAAAAAGTTATACACGGATTTACGTGAAACAGCTAAATCGTATTAATTTCTTGGGTCATAGTTTATGCCATGTTTTAAGCTAAAAACTTTAGCTAAAATACACGAATGAGGTTATTTTTCTGAATTGGCAACACCAATGTTTGCATACTTGATCTCGAATTCCATAGAGAAGATTAAAGAATGGAAAACTGTTTTCGCATGACTTCTACCAACATTACGAGAAAGCGACAAAAATTATTTAACCATAAACAAATAAATTCTATATTTACAAACATTTTCCTATATAATTTATACAAGTAAAATATAATATGGATTATATTGCTTTATTTACAATTTCGCTAAGTCTATTTGGATTTTCCCACGCTTCCACGTGTTTGGGTAAGATCATTTTAGTCTTTTTTCACTTCTAGTGTGATCTTTACGAGTATATTATTGCTTTCTACTGAATTCTTTACGTAAGTTCGACTTCTTCCATCTTCTTCGGTCTTCCTTTTATTAACGATTTGACTTTGTCATATTTTTTGTCAGATTCTCTACTTCTTACTTACTCTTCTCTACTTCTTCTTTCAATTCTAATAGGCACTTCACCAACATCTACGGGCTGTGCAGATCGCTTCTAGTGTTTTCATATTCGGATAAAGTGATTCCGTGGTTCGACCACATGTGGCTCTTCATGCTGCACTTCTGCACAAAGGTCAGGCCACACACGCCGCATTTGAAACGCCTGTCGTTATTGTGTATTCGCATATGTTCTCTTAGCGTTTTCTTTCTGGCGTAGGCTTTATGGCACACCGTGCACTTGAACACCCTTTCCCCATTGTGCTTGATCATGTGCTCGTCTAGGGACTGCTTTATGAAGAAACCTTGGCCGCACTCGGGGCATATGTGGTTTCGTTCCATTAGATGCACCTTTTTGATGTGGGACGTCAGTTTCGACTTTAGGATGAAGGATTTCTCGCAAATGTTGCACTTGTAGGTCGCAGCCGCGATGTTGTGCTCCTTGAACATGTGCCGATTGCGTTGGTAGTAACTGGTAAAAGACTGCTCGCAATGTGGGCAATTGGTCGTGTAGCGAGCGTTGGAACTATTGTTGTGCGTGTACTTCTCGTGGCACATCCTTCTGACGCGGGTGGTGAAGACCTTGTCGCAATAGGCGCACTTGAACGACCCAGTTTCGTGGGTCCTCTGATGGTTTTTTAACCGGTGCTTGTTTATGAACTCCAAATCGCACACGTCGCATATGTAGTTCCTGTAATGGCTGTTCATGTGTTGGAGGAGCATTTTGAAGGTCTCAAACGTTGACTGACAGAGCGCGCAGTTCAGTATCTCCCCTTCCGTTAACTTGAATTCCATTATGTAGTCGTTTACGTCCAGATAGAATTTGATATCGTGTTTGTCGACCAAATGGGTCTTCAGCTTTGATATCACATCGAATTTTTGATTGCAAATGTTGCAGCTTAGGTCGGTTATGTCCATTTTGATTGACAAATTGCTCTTATCCAGCCGTTTTTTATAGTTCAGTTCGTCCTTTTTGTGCTCTAGATTCGCGTGCGTCCTCAATTCGGCCGGGGTCTGGTATGTCCCCTTGCAATACGCGCAAACAATACCCGCGAGGGTTTTGTTCAGAAATGGCGTGCAATTCGAGTATTTGAGCAGATTTTCAACGTTCAAAGTGTGTTTTTGGTTTTCGCTAATCAATCTGATGTTTGGGACCGATTTGTTCAGTTTCTCGATTTGTGACAGCGCTCGTAACGAAAGCTTTATCGGTTTGGTTAGGCTCTTGGATTTCCTTTCTAGAAAATGGGATCGCTTATTAGACAAACTGAAGATCAGATTTAGAATTTTTGACTCTAAATTAAATTGAATTTTGGCAAATTAGTATATTGTTCTCAAACTTAGCAAGTTGAAGTGGCAATGGGCAGGCCACATAGCCCGTAGAAATGACGACCGATTAAAAGTAAAGGTAGAGTAAAGGTACTGCAGAAGAAAAGCTGGAAGGCCTCCTACACGGTGGACAGACGATCTGGTAAGGTTCGCAGGAAGCCGCTGGACATCAACACATGGAAAATTTCAAGTCTCTACGTTTAATAGTTTGGAAATGCTAGGGGGGGACCACTTTACGAGCAGACAGACGGACGGACAGAGCGAAATTGTATGAGGGTTCCTTGTAGTAATACGGAACCCTAAAAAGAAAAATTAGCGAGAATAGTAAACGTTTTTAGAAAGCTAAAATTTTTCTTGAATAATTTCTTTTTCAAGTTTTTAATTTATTTTTTGGCCTAACGTTATCCCGGACTAGGACCATCGTCTTTTCAAATAGCAGAGTATGTGACTGTGGGGCGAGTTCAGATGACCGAATACTGTCTAACTTCATCCCCGGAACCCCCATAATGTCTACAAACGACTAATATTACTTAGTGACATTAATCGGAACCCACTGCTTTCATAAAAACGGAGAAGGTAGGTTATTTTGAAATCCAGGGATGAAATAGGACACTCATCTATCAGCCAGACGTGGTAAGAACTGGTTAACTTAGCGATCGACTCAAATATCGGCCACTGATTAAACTACAGCCTTCACTTTTCAAGTGTTAACTTTATTCATTTTCTTTTAACTGGCCAATTTATAACTAACGAACGTCAATTTTAACTTTCTGCGGTTGATGAGACACTGGTAGCATGCAAGGGTTCTACCATTGCTGCCTTTAATAACTGCTGTTACTAGCAATACTTCCGATGGTTCTTGCTGACGAGTAACACGTGAATTAATTCGAATATCTGGCTCATAAGCGGATCCTGGCATTAAATTTCGGATATCGACTCACGTGGTATAGTTACTCGTTTCTTTGGCTTAGCAGGGGGAGTCCTTAAATCTGGCATCTGATCTCTGGGCGGAATTTGGCATTCCTCACTCAACAGGTAACTATTTATTCTTTGGATGGCCACATTCATTTCAGCTATCTGAAAAGATGGCCAATCTTATATTAAAAATAGAAATGTCTTTATGGGAATAGATATGTGTGTTTATATAGTCATTATCGACTACCAATGCAGCTGAACCGATTTCAATGATATTTTAGGCAATCTAAAGATAATAAAGTGATTAGTGAATGAAGTTTTTCTGTAAAGAATGGCATAGCCCACTCTAGCAGACATTTCGCTAGTACTTAGGCCATCTTACTCGGTAGAAGAATGAACTAAAATGCTTGATTTAACCTCGACATCTAAGCATTTGCGGCTCCTCATGACTATATTTATAGTTTTAATTTTAAAACAGATGCAATCTAAACTCGAGAACCGCCGGACCTTTTTCAATTCTGTTTGTTTTATTTCATTTTCTGTATCCCTATAAAAATGCAGATTTGGTCGCTACACTAATACTGTATACTGTATACCTACCAAACTCACTTACTACGCAATACTGTATACTTAAAATAAACCTTTGACTAACGTGCGGTTTAAAATTATTATATCATGAAACATTCGGCCACTGTCACGTTTTATGTAAAGCGAAGGTGATTGAGCTAATAGCAGATAAATTTTTCTTGCCATTTGTGAAAGATTGTTACATATAGAATTAAGCATACACATATAGGGCATTGTTACATAACCATTTCCTTTCCATGGACTTTGACCGGGCATATCCATTTTATTAATTCTTTCGTCATGCTCGCTGAAACGAAGGCGATTGGTCAATGTGAGATACGTCGTCGAATATAATTTGTTGAACGTATAATAACCTACAGCATTCGTAACCATATGTAGGGTGGATCAATGCCGAATACTTCGTCGAGCGTTCCGTTCTTGCTGACTTCGTCGATGCAGTCGGTCAGGTCCCGACGTCCGTCAGCGTGCCTCAGCGGATCACAGGGCTCCGGAATCTTGCAGCAGATTAGCAGTGGCATGGTAAGGCACTTACCAGTAGGCTCCCATGGCAATGTCCCGCACGGTCGTCAGCAGCCTTGGGGCGCCCTGCAAGGCGCCACGGCTGCCGGCTACAGTGCTTTGCGGCACACTGCAATGGCTGTCAGGAAGTGCCCCTCACTTAATATAACACTGACGCGTTAAACAAACATACATCCACTCGTAGTCACCAATAAAACGCCCTGATCCTCTGCGTTTTTGAGTTTTCATAACTTACGAGTGCATGGTTCCGGGTGTCACACCGAACAATCGGTGGGACATTCGGTTCCGTATATCATGTCTGCCCTGTGGCAAACCCCGTCCGATCCCTCCATGTTTAGTAGATCCTCTGTCGGTGTTGTACAACCTTATCACCACAAATCGCCATTGATCAACATGGGACTCCTTTAGGATGGCCGAAACCCTGTTCGCTTCAAAGACCTTGAGCTGATAAGACGGGGTCCGCAACCAAGCAAGGACGACTGCAGAATCGGTGTAATACAGCGGAGGGAGCGCCGTCCGAACGGTGATCGAGGACATGACTCTCTGCAACAACAGAGCGCCGCAAAGCTCCAGCTGCGGTATAGATTTAAATTTAGACGGTGCAACCTTAGTTTTAGATTTTAGCAAGAAAGAATGTGTCGTCCCATCCAGCGGAGACACGCGGATGTAAACTGTCGCAGCGTAACCCTTAGAGGAAGCATCGGAAAACCCTACCAGCTGTAACTCCGCGCTTGCGGCAAAGACGTACCTGGGAATTTTGACTTCGCTTAAACAGGACCATCCACTGATCAGAGATATCCACTTGGCGCGCAGGTTTTCCGGCAGAGGTTCATCCCACTCCAGGCGATGACGCCAAACCTCTTGAAGGAGTGATTTAGCGTTGAAGATGATGGGCGACAGAAAGCCAAGTGGATCGAAGATCCGCGCAATGTGCGACAGAATGACGCGTTTTGTAGCCGAGGGTAACGGTTTCTGAACCGAAAACGAGAAATAATCGTCCGCTGGAGACCAAATAAGGCCAAGGATCTTGACGATCTGGTCGCCCTCTCGGGATATCGAATGGGCCGGCCGAGGGCTGTCGGGTCGACACAGAAGCTCAGTCGCGTTTGAAGCGTGGAGCGTTCAATATGCCAATAACCTATCCTGAAAGAATAATAGTCCTCTGTGTACCACGGCGTACAAGACCGCCCAGAGCACAGCATCGACCTATTCTATATTCCTCTAGAGCCTCTGTTTCAAACAGCATCGACCTCTCACCGACCTATCCTTCCTAACACTAAAAACACATAAATCACAAATGTTGTAATCAACAACCCTATCCTGAAAGAATAATAGTCCTCTGTGTACCACGGCGTACAAGACCGCCTAGAGCACAGCATCGACCTATACCATAATCCTCTAGAGCCTCTGTTTCAAACAGCATCGACCTCTCACCGACCTATCCTTCCTAACATTACAAACACACACATCACAAAACTGTTGTCATGTGGAATGAGCAGTTATTCTAACAATATTAATAACTTTGTATTGATGTGAAATAAAAAGCTACACAGATGTACTTTATACAGCTGTAGCCATGTGAAGTGTTTAGCTACTCTTATAATATTGCTTATAAATAATACTGTCCTACGTGGAGTATGTACAGTAATGTTTTATGGTCCATACGACATTCGCTTTTATAGTGGTGCATCACAGTGGTGGTCACTACAGCTCACTTAGTAACCTTTAGGTTAACTGAACTGTGGAAGTTCTTAGCCTCGGAAAGTAAATTTCTTAATTTCAGATAACGCCAGAAGCGATGCAGAGCACGCATCGCGTATCAGTATGGCCGTGTCGCCACAGCGATTATTCACCACTGAAGAAACCCCAGCTAGGTTAATGTTCGGACGCACTTTACGAACGCGATTAGATTTATTATTACCAAAGGATGATAAAAAACATTGTCATAAGTATAATTGTACAAATAGAAGAGTTTTTGAAAAGGGTGACCTAGTTTGGGCTAAGTGGTATGCTTCAAAAAAAGAAAAATGGGAGTTATGTACAGTGCAAGATAAAGTAGGGAATAGAATGTACAAATTAAAGCCTGTAAATATAGATAGTTATAATATTATAAGACATGTTGATCAAATAATAAAATATAAGGGCACGTTTGTTTCGAAAGCAATTAGACCTCTGTCTGCTCCACCGTCACACAATTTACCACATGTTTCTCAAGATCAATCACCTATTGTTGACAATGTAGTAGATTCAGAAGTGGTGATGATGGACAGAGATGAGGGCGACAATCATAACACTGAAGTTGAGCCACATGACTGTCAAGAGGAGTGTGAAAGAGGGGTAACTGGAAGTACGTCAATGTCTGACATATCCTCCCATGTTTCACCTCAGAGTCCCGGACCTGAGGTCATGGAGTCAGTACCGTCTGCCACACTAGAACCTCGAAGGATATTACGACCTAGAAAAATATTTGATTATAAAAACCTAACCAAGTAATATGTATTTCTTTCTTTTATTCAGGTTCGAAAATTAGACGGGGAGAAATGATGTATATTTATTTAAGAAAATGATCTTTTGTCTATGGTCAGCAATGATTCGATAAATTACCGTTAAACGATAAGGTGCAAAAATTCACTCGAATAATGTTAGACATTTTTGATGACCATGCACCACTAAAACGAATAAAGCTAAACACTGTATCTAAACCTTGGGTGACAAGTAATATAAAATTAATGATGTCTTTAAGAGATTCAGCTCTTAATAAAGCACGCGCCACTCAAAAAGAAGCAAAGCGGGAATATTACAGAAATCTTAAAAATTACATACATGGTGCTCTCGAAAGAGAAAAAGCTGCTTACTTTTCTTTTTATGTTAACAAAAATAAAGACAAACCAGTTCATATGTGGAAGCATTTTAAACGTGTTAGTCCTTTGTCCAATAATTCTTCTAAAACTATAACTATACCTAAGCACTTGATTAATCCGAATACAATAAATGATTATTTCTTGGATACGCCAGGCAATGGTACAGTCAACCAAAGCGTTCTGGAATTTTTTAAAAATCATAATTACTCTTCAAGTGAATTCAAAATAAATACTGTTACCGAAGAAGAAATTATGAAAGCAATTTCATTAATACATACAAATGCTAGCGGTCATGATGGTATTAATATACAAATGATTAAATTGACATTACCCTCCACTTTACCTATTATAAAGGAGATGATTAATGAATCTATCCTATCTTCGGTTTATCCGGACATTTGGAAACTAGCGAGAGTTAGGCCTATCGCTAAAAGCACAAAAGTAGAAAGTTACAAAGACTTAAGACCAAAAAAAAAATTCTCACCTGCATGGATATTTTTTATTTCATTTGTAACAAAATAAAACGTTCGTTTATATGTAACGAACGAATAACGGGACTCCTAGCACAAGTAACATAAATTACTTAAAAGGAGTTCTTCATATCTATAAGCTTAGATCTATGTATGCTATCGAAACAAATGAATTTTATTTCTTTAATTTTATGTAACGATGCTATTATACTAAAGCATTTCTCAATACATTAAAAAATAACAGTAAATCTAGATCAGTATTGATCTATACTAATATATAAAGCTGGAGAGTTTCTTTGTTTACTTGAACGCGATACACTCAGGAACTACCGATTCGATTTCAAAAATTCTTTCAGCTTTAGATAGCCCATTTATCGAGGAAGGCTATTGGCTATATCATCACGCAAAATTTGAATCTACTTTTCTTACCTAATTTTGCGCGGTCGAACTCGCAAAGCTAGTCTTTACATTTAAAGAATAACAAAAGAAGTTTCGTAGACGAAACAAAAAGTGTAACAATATCGTTAATGCCATTCTCACAATGGCAGACTGAAATTTATATATTTATTCCTTAACAAGACCTCCAAGTGAGTTAATTAAACGGAAGTACAAAATGGCTGAAAAACGTAAAACAGTTCCTTTGATAATAAAGTTCTTTGTTGGCGTTCCCATTAAAACTTTACTACGAATCGCTTTTCTCTCCACTATATTTATTATACGGAGAGACAAAGCCTTCTTTCTACATAACGTCGTAATTCATTGTCGGCACCTCTGAAAGTTGTCGCATTGTCGGACCAAATTTCAAGTGGTGTTCCACGTCTAGATATGAAACGTCTTAAAGCCATAATGGCGCTGTCAGATGTTAAGTCGTCGACAAGTTCGATATGTATGGCCCTAACGGTAAGACATGTAAATAAAGCACCATAACGTTTCTCATGTCTCCGTCCTACCTTTACTGTAATCGGTCCAAAATAATCAAGTCCGGTATATGCAAAAGCTCGTACAGCTGTCAGGCGTGGCTCTGGAATTTGACCCATTATAGGTGGGTTTGGTTCAGCCCGTTTATTTTTACATATTTGACAGTCCCGCCACGAAGCTTTGACAGCTGAACGACAGCGAAGCACCCAAAATTTCTGTCTTATGTCATTTAGTACCTTTTCTTTTCCGATGTGAGCGGCATCCTTGTGATATTGTAAAATTAACAACTTTACGAAATGGTCACGTGGGCATAAAATGATTGGATTTCTGGTGTCATAGTTAGCAGTGGTAGCATTATTTATACGACCGTGAGCTCGTATCAAACCGTCAGAGTCCAAAAAGGGAACAAGTTTAAAAAGTCTACTGTCTTTATCTGTATTACCTGAGGTCTGAAGATTATGTATCTCGCCTGGAAATACCCTTCTTTGACTGGCTTTCAACAGAAGTAGCTCTGCTGATTTAATCTCTTCGGCTTGTAGCTCTCCAGAGAGACGAACCAAATAATTTAATATGGTGATTAAGTTTTCTTAAATTTTCAAATTTTCCGCGCACGCAATTTTTCAATATTTTTCTTTCATGAAAACCTTCTCCTCACAATAACAAACAGAACAAAACAAGAATTCGCGAAACCGGTCTAGCCGTTCACGCGTGATGCCGTGACCAAAGCATAGGGATTCATTTTTATACATATAGATAGATGTTTTGGTTCAATGCATCTATTAATGTTTAAGTAGTATCCAAGCTTCGCTCGCAAGCAAGAAAGGGTTCATCCATAAATAACGTGACACGAATTTTACAATATTTAAACTCCTCCCATGTAACAGGTTGTCACATTTTCGAATCACCCTCCCCTTGGCATACAGTCATATAATCAAGAAAACAGCAGTTTCTTTTAATTATTTTACGTAGTATGTTAACAAAAGACAAAAAATTAAAAATTTGACATGTGATACACAGCTTTCAACATCGACCCCCCCCCCCGGGCCGTTGCAGCACAGTGTTACATTTTGGTGATTTCCTCCCTGATATGAGGTGTGACGTAATTGATGGATGAGCCCAAAGGTTTCTTTTTAAATTTAGAGTCAACTATACTAAATTATTTAAATGTAAAATATTTAGTAAACACGAAATTTACTTTTGAATTCTAAATTTTCAAAATCAGGAGTTATTTTTAGTAATACAATAAACGGTTAACATACCAATTTTTCAAGATTCTTAGAATGTTCCCTTTGTCTGCTATGGTTATAAACAGTCCTCGCGGCCGTCTGTAGACGAGACCGAATTTTTGACAGGCCAACCCCACTGTGGGTGTATACACAATTGGCATATACGCTTCAATATTCGTGTCAAGCAGGCTAAAGAATAATTTCTCATTAATTTCCTAAAATGTCAACAATAAAATTAACCATTATTTCATGACTATACATTATGAAATTTACTTCATATTATGATTTAAATTTTTAAAATCAAAACAGTTACTTTCACCAGGTTGTTTGTATTTTTATTTTACAAGGGACAAACGAGCCGGCAGCTAGATGCCTACTACCGCCCATGGACATCTGCACGACCAGGAGATCAAGCAGATGCGTTGCCGGCCTTTATGACGACTTAAGACCATTGGGAAGTCTCACAAACCGAACGAAACGCGACAACAATATCATCACTTGACTTGACAGCATTTCCGCCACTTCACGATCTTATGCAAGAAAGACCTACTGGTACCCGGATGCGCCAGCCCAATTAGGCTACAAGCATGGCGCTATCTCTAATTAAAAAGGCAGGAGTAAAGGAAAGGGATGGAAATAGGGATATAAAATATAATTGTTTTTGTAATTATTGATGCTAAACACTTCTGAAAGGAAATAATTTATCGCGCGTTAGTTGGATGGGAGCTATAAATGTCCTAACACCAATTTTGTTACAGCATCTTACAGCCACGTATGTAGTATGATGACATAGAATATAACCGTTAAATTGTAAATATCGTTAGATAGTAATATATCTCGCGAGATTGTAAATTGTGAACTGAATATACTGCTTAATATAACGGTTTTTTTTTTTTCAATTTAACGGTGAAATATATAATTCATTAAATGAATTTTGGAATACTTTTGTACTAACAAATTATTAATTCAGAGTCAAAAATCTCTTTACCTGTAATTCAACCAAATAAATATATTTATTTAAAGGGTCCTTGTATCTGTCTATAGACAACTGGCATATTTCCAATTGTTCTTCTTGAGTTTTAAATTCAGCTGGCAGTAAACCGTTAATACCTAGAGACTGCCTCTCTTGCATCGTAAAAGCTAAACCCTGAAAGATATTACATATTATTATCAGAGGCACGAGTGAAAAGGAACGCAAGGTCCTATCAAAGATAGGACAGTATTGAGGAATTCCTACGTTAGAAAAAAACTAGGAATACTTATAAGACATGCGTTTTATTTCAGTTTCCGCTTTGACTAAGCTTAAAAGCTTGTATTAGGCGTTCCTTAAACGGTCAACGATATTGCACAAATCACATATTGTGCAATATTATTGATCGTATTAGTTAATGTTGAAGATTGCCCAATGATCGAACGAAAGTTTGAACAAGTTTAATTTTTATTGAAGCATATTTTCCATTCCATCGTGTAGTGTTTTATTGTCTGTGTTTATATCGTTTAGTCGTGACTGAAAAAGTGTTAGGCGCAAAAATAGTTACAATTAAAAGTTACTTTATTAGAAATAAAAGTAAGTTTATTATAATATAAACAGTGCGTTCTCCATGTCATTGTGCAACATTGAGCGTTTAGATTCAAAACGCCATTCAATCTTATCATGCCATGTTATTGTAGGTCTAGAGAAATCGGAAACACGCAGATTTTAGTCAATCTCGTTTGCCGTTGAGATGTTGAGGCTCTGTTAATATTTAAATGTATTCACTGAAATGATTGTTGCTATAATAATAATAAACTATTACCTTATTCAGACGATGATCTCGTACGAAATCTACTCCTCGAATCATATTGATAGACGAATAGACGCCCGAATAATTATACTGACGGCAACCCAACGCACTGAGCCGATCGTGACCGCGCTGAAATTTTTTAAGGGCAAGGACAAAAAATCCATTCTGCCCTTTTCTATTTCTACAACTAAAAATTACATTGATTCTTATGACACTGCTCAGTTTATATATTTTTTGCATCATTAAAATAATATATGTTTTTCCAAAACCACAAAATTCTTATAACTATATTCTATCTACGAGTAATTTTATACTAGCTGATGTCCGCAACTTTGCCCGCATGAAATCAGTGGTTTTGTTCTAAAAATAAAGTTGCCTAAGTTACTCCTTATAACATCAACTATTAGCCAGTGTAAATCTCGTAGAAATCGATCCAGCCATTTCAGAGATTACCGAAACAAATAAATATGTTTAAATATGCGTTTTGTTATATGATATATGTAGTCGTATGCAATAGGTAAAATAATTTAATTTCGACTTTACAGACAGACTATTTGATTTTATTTATATGTATAGATTAAAGTAATTTTCTAATAGCGCAAACATACATTTTTGTCTGGCCATGAAACAAATGTATGTAAAAAGAACTTCACTAATACAGACGCTAAAATTTGAACGCTTCGATAACGGAGAGTTCTATATTTCTAGTTTTCAATATTAATTAGAATTAACCTATACAGGTTAATTACAAGTAATTATTGAAAACTAATTAATTAATATATCATTATATATTTATTAGTTTTACTTACATATAACTTGGATGAAATTTAGCGAACATCACAAAGACAGTAAAAGTTATATATTAGAGAAACTAAATCAGAATTATTTTAAAACGAACCCATAATATTATTAGAATTTAGCAAAAAAATACTCTGCATTAAGTTTGACATGACAGAAAGAACTTGTTCCAATTGCCAGTGACAAACATTTCTTTATTTTACATCTTTTTTGTTACCTACCAAATAAGGCGGCCAGAATAAATAATACTCTTTGGTCTGAGAATCAGGATCTTTTGAAGCTCGGAAGTGCAGATTGTTGATATGCAGGTTTAAGCATGACAATTAAGCATTTGATGTACATTTGGGCATCGTATTATTGTGTAATCTCATACTGAAGAATGTATCCCCATAAACTTAACAGTTTCTGGAAAAGAAGCTGTATTTAAGTTGCTGTATAAATAAATATTAAATAAAATTTGTAGAACCACCAAAAATTTGGCAGATTTGAGGTGTATCTTAATTGAAAAGTAAACACAAAAAAGGTATCGATTGCAGGACGCTTCGGGTATCAAATTTCAGGGGGAGAAAATTTTTATAATTAGGAAGACATTAAACGGCTGGCCCGTTGGGTAGTGACCCTACCTTCTGCTCCGGGGGTCGTGGGTTCGATTCCCACCTTGAGTCTGGGTGTATTATCCAAATGTATGTATTTATATATTTCTAAAAAAAACTAGTCTACCTTAGGAATAGGCATTCGTGTGTCATATAGTCCTATATATATTTATTATAAAAATTCTAGTGTCTACTAATTTATCATTTCATCTAACGGTATTTTCGTAGATAATTTGGTGATACCTAATATTTCTTCGCACTTTTATTTAGTTTCATTAACGGGAAGGTTGTTTGTATAAGTAAGAAATAATAGAGACGCCATCATACTCCATTGCAGTACTCCGAATTTATTCTTATTAAACTGTTCATTAATGTCGATAAATGAAGGTAATAAAAAACATAGCATAGGTTTTGAACATTTTTAATTAGTAACATCCATTCATTACAATTTGAACAATTTATCCTAGGTCGCTAGGAACAAACACAGAGCGTTGCGTTCCACAAAACAATTATTACATTGAAATAAAGAAATAGAACATTTATCGGAACACACTTAAAAATAAGGAACCCTGATTAATATCAAAAATGGAGAAGGTAAGTACAGATTACTGACCTCGGTTACGTCGGCTCATATTAACTTTATAGTCCTCCAAATTTCTGTCGGCTGTATGCTTTGAGGCCAATATTCGTTTGACGAATTCGAGCATAAACTGCTTTTTGGTTTCACTCCACAGAGGATCGTATTCGAAAGTCGTGGTCATGTTAAACTCTGAGATGGCTTGTTTGGCAATGGACACCCACTTGTTTAAAGCAACACCATTGTATGTATAACTGAAATCAAAGTCAAAGTCAAAAATCCTTTTTTCACAATTGTTTTTGAACATCATAGGTATATTTTTTCTATTATTATTATTAAATGTTCTGGTGATAAAATCTATAATTTGAAAGCTAAGTTTATGAGGGTTTTTCTCGCCCTGCACTGAGAAGAGCCCACAACAATCTCAATCAGGAAATCTTTATGTTATCACCATTTCACAATAATTCAGAATTAATAATAATGTAATAATGTTTTATTTATTTAGCCATTTTCTTTACAATTTTAGAATGTACGATTGGAGTCCCTTTTGAGTAAAGAATTAAATTTAATAAACATTTAAATAATAGAAATCTGAACTTAATTTAATCCATAAGATTAAATTAAGTTCAGATTTCAGTCCACTACATATATGGAAGTCTCTCTATAGCTGCTACACACGTATCAATAAATCGTTGCGATTTAACTGTGCAGTTTAAACTGCGCAGTTTTATCGATAAACGTGTGTGAAAAACTGTTGTCGATTAAAATTATAAAATGGTTACGCCATCAAAGCTATATTAAGTAAAAAAGAACTATTAAACCGACAATTCTCAATTGCTTCCTCAAGTGACAAGAATGTTGCCACGCTTTTTGTTAGAACACGCGTGTTTCTTTTTCATTCCACACAAGGAACATTCCACGCATAAGTAAATAATAATTACTTTACTTCTTTATATTTGTATATATTGTATATACATATATTATAAAGTAAAATAATGACTAAAAAAAATTGCGTTCTAGATTTCGAAGTGAACATAATATTTTTTGTAATACTCTTTGATGAATGAATTTAAAATGAAATATGTAAATGATTTTCAACAAATTATTTTTATACTTTTTCTATTTACTTTATGACATAAAGTACAGATTAGCACTCAATTTAAATGATTGTAAATCTTCAGATTAGCTAACGGCAGTGTTACAGAAGATAATACGAGTTTAAGTGTTTTTTGTTATTCAAGCACCAGTCATCCATCATAATAATCTACAAATAATAAGTAACTGACCACTCCGATACAATCTGTAGCGGAATATTAACAACGGGCGATTTTAATTTTATTTTTTTAATTCAGGCACAGTTCATCGATCATAAAGCTTAAATCTAAGAAAATTAAAGTCAGATACAATCCGTAGCGAAATATTAAGTGGGAATTAAGGTTGTTTGATGACATATCGGGTTACGATCGTAACCAGTACAGTTCGGCTGCCCCTAGTGTTGTGCGGTTTTTTTGTACCAATTGTGAAATATAGACCTAAGTTGTATTAGAAATAGTGATGTAATTTTGTGCCAATAAATTATTATTAAATTATTATTATTATTAAAATAGTATACTGTCGACTCTTAAAACTTTATAGTTTAACCTCAATTACAAAAATTAATCTAAATTGCGTTAACTTTTAGGATGTTATCTTCTTTTGTTTTATTACTTTTCGATGGAGAAACCTCTTTCACCGCCTTATTTATATCTATACGAATATATAAAACTGAAGAGTTTGTCTGTTTGGTCATTTGAAAGCGATAATCTCCGGAACTACTGGTCCGACTTGAAAAATTCTTTTAGTGTTAGATAGCCCTTTTATCGAGGAAGGTTATAGGCTATATATCATCTCGTTAAAATTGAATCTAATTTGTTTTATCTTATTTTACGCGAACGAAGTCCCGGTTTCAGTTAGTTAATAAGATAAACCTTAAAGATAGAAGTGTTTTTGGTATGTTAAATAAGGCACGCGTTCAGGCTAACAGAGGAACAGAGGTATTTTTTAATTTTAGCAGAATAATTAGGGTTCCGTGCCACATAATTAACACCTCAAAATATGGGTACAAAAGTAGAGATTTAAAATAAAAATCAACGTAGAGCGGCTCGAATCGTCGGCGACCCAGCTCTTTCCGTTCGACGCGATCCTTTGGCTATGCGGAGAGATGTGGCTTCACTCTGCATCTTTTACCGCATGTATCATGGGGAGTGATATTTCTTTGTATAAAGCTAAAATAATAAAAAAGTTAAGTGAAATTTGAATTACCATTCGAAGCTTCTGATGGAATAATAGGTTGAGGATGTTTGATTTTTATTAACTTGACATACAACTGTTTTAAAAAAATAACAAAACAAGGTTGTTTTCAGTCTTATCAAACTTGTATAAATATAGAGGAACTAAAATGTTGGGTTTGCAAATTTTTTTGAAAATCAATTAATGACCATGAAAGGAAATTTTATAAATGTGTTACTATATCGATCTAACACTATGTGTCATAAATGTTTACTCAACATAATGTTTCAACAATAAGAATGAATTTATTATTAATTCTATATTGGTAACAGTAATAGTAATAAATAATGTATAAGGTAATCATAGATTAACAGAAAGAAAAAATCATATAAATTTGATGTAAGCAATTCTTGTACTCGTTGATCCGTCTCTTACCTTTCCTTCTGGTTTATAAACACCCTTAGGCTGGGAGATGTTCAATGAGTTTTTTTTAACAGTTTCTTTGTAGTCTAGAATTAGTACAAATATCTTATCTGAAAAAGGCACTGTTACGTTTCACGATAATTTAGTTTTTTGCTTCTCGTTATCAAGGTGACTTTGGTATGCCTAATTTATAAAAGTTTTGCGTGTGACTTTGTGATAATTTAAAATATAAACATTGCTTCGAGATTCACAATTTGTTTAACGAAAATGTTTTTTTGTAATGCTAAATATAATAAAAAGTCTTCAAACATTTTTTTTAGTTTTTCGTTTTTTTAGCGGGAAGTTTGTAGTTACAGCAACTAACGTGGGAGGTATATATATACATGATATGAAATGATAATTAAAGTTGATCATCAGTAGGACCATATCAAAATATACTTGATATAGAAGTGACAACTAGCAGTAAAGACGAGCTTGAATTCATAGATATAATCTACATCTGGAATGTAAAAGCTGTGGTCTTACTGCGTCTGAGTTTCTTCCTCAACAACTTGCTGAGTTTATGCAACCGTGAATCTATGGAATTAAAAAAAAAACCTGTCCCTCTCTCATAGTCCTATCAAAAAATTTACCAAAACTTTTGCGTTCACTTCACGAACACAAATAAAAACGGTGTATCGCAAAAACATTCCACCAATACTTTCGCAAAATCAGATAGAAAAGCATTGAAAATGTTAACCGAATCCAGTAAAGTTGGGCGTAATTAATCTTTTAACTCTTAAGTTATTTGGTCAAAGGGAGGGAATTCTTTAGCTTGTTTTATTGAATTCAAACTGGGAGTTCTTAAATAAGCATCGATTCCGGTCTTTCATGGCTCTGTAGCTAATAAACGATATCCCGTTTTAAATAATACAAAGCGTTCCGGGTGAAATTTGTTAAGGGTATCGATAGCAAAGCGGCTCTTATTAGTACACGTGCTATGTTTTGTTAAAGAATATTAGATACGGAAAGGGATGCGCGATAATTTTTATCACAATAGGCTAAATTCCAAGGAATCTAGACTTACGGAAAGTAGCAATAAGCGTGATAATAGCGGCCACTGACACAACTGCTACGACGGTTTGCTTTATTCTTGTACTATTTTCATTATATTCGGCAGTACAAGACAGTATATAAAAAGAATAAGTAGTATTCATAGATAAGAATTGTCTCACAAAGTGAGACACTTCAACATCACGCTAATTAAAAAATACGATAAGAAAACATTGTGGTGATAAATACAGCTCCACGAGGTTTATTAATATATTATGGTCCAACGTGAAACCGGAGCCATCTAAAAGCTAGATTTATATCAAAATTTTACGACAATTCCCGTTCGCTTATTAAAATTTTGTTCTTTAATATTTTTGTGGTTTCGTGGATCGTCTTATTAATTGTATAGACTCTATAAAGACTAATATTTGTGCGCATTGAATGATTTTTTCTAAGACGGTTTCAGTTATATCTTTGAATTTAATTGCGTATGTCAGAAATGTCAATTGTCTGTAATGATTTCCTAAGGTACAAGTGATTTCTAGAGGAGTTGTTGATTGAATTTTATTTCTAATTCCACAAAGAAAACAAATATTATCGTTTAAGAGCAATGTGTCTCGTATATTTTTTACTTCTCTTTTTTTTTTCTTTTAAAAGAATATTGGAATACTTTTTAGGTATATCTAATATTCCCTTTTTCCCCTCCTACTAAGCTTAAATTAAAAGCTTGTATTAGGAGTACTAACTTAACGAGGGCAGGCATCATAATTTTAGAAAAGTACTTTGTATTATTTACTCTATGCTTTTATTTATTGGTCTACTCTTAAAAATAGATCCTCTCCTCTTTTGGGTGTGATTTTATAAATTCTACTTTTGCTAAACTCCTAAAATAAAAGGTTTCAATTTTCATTTTTATGTGTTTTTACGAACAATTTAATGATTTTAGCTCTCTTTTTATTTTATACTTTTCTCGCAAAGTGCAAATTTAAATGGTCCCTTTTTCTTCTATAAGAATATAGTTTAGAAGTCAATTCACATTATAATTTATATGTGTATTGTCCCGGATTTGAAGCCAGTAAACATGGAGAAAATAGTAGCCAATCTATATTTCTTTCAAATGTACTGGTTCTACTGGTTTGGAAAACTATTGAGCTGTTTTTCTGCTTCGGAAAACTATGAGTACAAAGAATGATCGTCAAAATTTTAGTATATATAAGCTGTAGCTTATATAAGGTGTTTACTACGCCTGATGTAAATAGATAGAGCTGTTTCAGTTTCCTAACTGCTGTTGATATTTTTGGGAAATCACGATTTAGTTGATAAAAAAGAATGATGTAGCGTCATTTTAAGCAATGCTCCGGTTCAGTATCAGTAATCTTAACAAGTTTTTAACAGAAACATAACATGCATGAAAAACTAAAATACTTTGCTTTAATCCGCGAATGAATACGAGGGAAAATCGGTGTAATGCTGCAACCCCATCACCATCACCATCACCATCACCATCACCATCACCATCACCATCACCATCACCATCACCATCACCATCACCATCATCATCATAATCATCATTACTTTTTGCGTATTCACTGCTGGTGTCTTGTAACGCGCACGCTTTTGACTGATCTACATTCGTCCATCGTACCGTAAAGCAAGGTGTTACATTTAAGTGGTGATCTTACTCGCCAAGCTTTCTAGGTTTGAGAGCCAGTATTTTTTTTCTCTGGTTACTTAAATCGTTCTTGATTTTACTATTATATAGAACAGCCCACCGAGTGTAGGCCTTTTCATGGCATGTAGTCGGTTAACCAGTAGCGTGTAGACCAATTTCATCGTCAGCAATCACACACACAAGCACAGTTAGATATTAGATCTATATAAGATAAGAAATCATACAACACCTAACAAACATAAATATAGGGACAGTCCCCTTCTGCGTACTGCACGCTTCATTAACGGAAGTATCGCTAGAATTGTTTGAACGGACGCAGCTAGTATTGTTAAAGTTTTGATTAAATTGTCTGCTGTTTTCATTTCCATCGAGAGTTTAACAGTCATCGGTGAGGAAACCTAATAGCTTGGCTGAAATGAGGTTCGATAACCAATGTAAGTATGATACCATCGATTCGTGTCGTCTACTATTTCCATTTAGTTAATATCAATATTTAAAACTATTTACATTGTAATTAAGACTTCGAACTTTAACAACTCATTTACGGATAATTGATATAACTAGAATAACTTAGGCACTAGCTATGGTAGTTACATAAATATATTTGTAAGCTATATTCATAATGAACGCTATTCCTTTGAATTACATAACTTTCTTTGAAACTTTATTTCGAATAATAAGCGTTTCTGTTTTTTTTAAAGTTAGCAATAAATGTTAGCGCTTTTTTCGCGAACGTGATTACATTTTTATGATGTTAAGGAAATCCAATTAAACTTGTTTGTCCTATTTTTGCGAAGTATATTCTTTACCAGGCTTCCCGATACTTCTCTTTACATCGCCGGAGCCAGATATAGCTGCATTTAAATGATCATTTCAATGATTATGTAGTGTCGCCGGGGACTTTGTGTAACTGTACAAAGTTTTGTAGTACTTTGTAGACTTCAAGGTCTAAAATGTACAAAGACTTTGAGCTATGTCTGGCTGCGGTATAAGAATTATATGAATAGATAGCTACCCACAGTATGAAAATATTTTGTTTAAAAACTCTTAAAAAGGTTGGTGTTATTTATTATTGCTATGGTATTATACACTTTAAGGAGATATATGTATAATACCATACCAGGCCCCGTACTCTACGGACGTTTTAAATACAGTTTTATTCACGCATTTCATAAATTCCCCAAATAATTCTGGCAACCATTGACACCGGAAGGAAGACAACACTTTTCGAATAGTTTAAGTACGTCTTTTGTAGGGTGGATTAAGTAATAATTTTAAATGTTTTGGCTGGAGCCCATTGTCTTAGAAGACCGTGAAGACTAGGGTATAGAATACCCTGGAAGAGACTCATTATGATTCGACATCCGCAAACAGCTTGCCAGTTTCCCTGCAAAAGGTAAAAACTTATTTACTATGCTGAAACTTTCTATGTACGAAAAATGCTGTATTACGAGGTTCTAGATCCCTACCTTTTGAATCAAGTATAAAAATAGATAAAGATATTATTTTTGTAAAAAAATTGTAGGTAGTTAATAATGTTAATTTTATTTCAGTTTCAATTACAATTTGCCATACAATGGAGTGCACTGTAAATATTTTGCGTAATAACAATTTTGCGTTACAGAAGGGAATGCAATTTGTATTTTTAATGTAAAGTATTGTCGACCAAGAAATTGGTTTGCCACACTGAGGTCGAATGTCGTTTGCACGTCAATTAGTTATAAGGCTCATTTTTGCTTGTTACTCATTATGTTAATTTCTAACCTTAGCAAGATTTTCTTTAACTAATAGCTGTCATCTATAACGGTAAAGCACTTTCTTGATACAATACAATCAAACTTAACATATTTATAAATATTATGAATGTTTCGGAAAGTTCTTTTATTTTAACTAAAACTTCGTCTGTCTATAAGTGACACCTTTTTTTTTTTTTTTCGCTGGGAAATTCCCCGCTCGCAAATAATCCCATGATCTAGGAATATTTGCGAACGGGAGTGTGGGACTCGCTAGCTCTGCTAGAATACGTCCCACTGTTTTACGTGCCTTCCGAAATACGGAGGAGGTCGGATATCAAATATAAACCAGTGCTAGAATGGGTCACTCATCTATCAGCTTCAAAAACACGGAAAGATGTGGGTTATCTGAAAACCACTGTTAGAATGGGACACCTATATATCACCCTGCCGCGGTAAGAAGTGCTCAACCTACCGATCGAGTCAAATTCTGGCCCTTGATTAAAATAAGATCTCCTCATGTGCTATATATACATTATACGTACATAAACGTTACGGATTTGAATTTTAATAACTTCGCTGAAGTCGATGTTGTCCTAGATTTCACGTCAATAGGCTTGCCTATACCGAGCGAATTATTCAAGAAAATTCTACTCCTCCAGAATGGATCAATTTTCTAGTTTAAAGAAGCCTAAGAAATCTATTTCTCAGTTATAGTCAAGCTCAAAGATGTCCCATACCATTTTCTGTATCTCTAACAATGTGTACGCAATATGTCATGATGTTCAGTTGAGTATTTAAAACTATAAATCGTGATAAAAAAAATCACATTCGCATTTATTAAGAGGACGGTATTGTAACGCGTGATGGCATTACGTGTTCTTGAAAGTCTGAGCCGCTTTTACCCTTGACCCGAAATAAGTTGAATAACATCGAGCCGTTCCAGCTGCTCGCTTTTGGGTCAGCGTTCCCCTAAAAGCCATACTCCATTTTTTATGGGGATCATAGAGACCGACACACATCCTGCAAAAATATGATAACTTTTAAGTTAACCTAAGTGATAACTTAGGTAAAATAAAGTTATATCTCAGGTAAAATATAGTGTTCCGGGTAAAATAAAGGTAATATTTTGTTTTTCGAATACAGAAGACCGAGCTGGGTCGAAGTGCGTCCGCTGCGGGTCCCATCTACTCTATGTAGGCAATTAATTTATGTCTATCCGTCTAGGTAATATTTATTAAAGAACCGTGGCTTCGCTTGGGCTGGTCTAAATATTGACAATGTCTTCAGATGAAAGATAGGTAGTCTACATTTTTCTTTGCTTTGATAATGAAATATATATATAACATAATTAATTATTTCCCTTATAATATAGTATCTTGCAATTCTTCTCTATAATATAATATTAACTTTAACCTTTAACTTTTATGTTTACATTTGCTTTCCCTTTTTAATTTTTAATAATAATAAATTCTTTATTTCGGATTATCCTCCATATTTTGTTAATTTATACAGGTAGTGCCTTAACCTATTGTTAGTAAAAATTATAGAAAAATACTTATGAAATTAAAGTTATGAAACTAAGGTCTTGTGCTGGTGTGCACATTATTCCACCTCCTTCAAAAAAGTCTGTGCAATTTATACACCAATGCGTTTAATGTTTTTTTAGAACAATGTTGTGCATTCTTGTAATAGGTCATATAACGACAAGATTTCAAAATTTTTAGTAAATATATATACTTATAACAAACATGTACCCTAGTTGGTAAGTCTTAAATTTCACGTTGATAATGAACAATTAATTGGGAAGCGTAAGCTCTATAAACAAAAAATGCCACAATCTGATTCATAATATTAATTAGGATATGGTATTGCATAACAGTCTCTACAATGAGCTTTGTACGGTGTCGCATTCATTGTACAACGTATTGTCTCACACGTCCAGATTATAAGCGATTATATGGTCGCAGTGTGCTTGCTTGCATGATTACGTCACTTCCTCATTATGAATGCTGAGGCGACAAAAACCCGTTCACAAGAAAACAACATTCCTTACCTCATTCGGGCGTATTACTCTAAAATATCTTTGTTACGCGAAACATCTCCTCTAATGTCCTTTAACTCTATGTATACATATGGGTTCTGTATATTCATCATACTTCCTGGTTGCTTGTCCCGCTATATAAGCTGCATTTACCGTTAAGGGTATTACAAGTGCGTGTACTTAAAACATGGCGATATTTATACTAGGATTGTTAACTTTACACCCGGGCTTCGCACGTGTCTACTTTGAAAAATGCTCATTTTCGTAGTCATTAGGTTCAATGAAACTTCTGGCTAAGCTTTTTTTAACATACCAAAGATTTATTTTGAGAGATTTTATACGTCATAGGGTATGTATGTGTCTTTACGCATGGCTGTTAAGGCTCAGTGAAAGTTTCATCAAAACCAGAGAAACTATTATAAAGATACTATACAAACGGACGGACAGAAAATTGTAAGTCATTCAAGGACATATGTGTACAGATTCATAGAGAGTCATTAGACCTTGCACGATTTTTTGAACGATTCAAATCGATTTAAAATAATATGAATAAAAAAGAATTTTTCTTTTGTTTTAAATAAAATTGCATGTTTCCAATTTTTGCAAACGGTAATAAGAAATAGTTAATAAGCTAAAAGTCTGTGAAAAAGTTTTATGAAAATCAATGTTCTGTTAAAAATTGTAACAGTATAATAAACGCGTAAGAATAAAAATTCTAATTTATTATCCGTACTGAAGATTTCAAAGGCGAAGTTCGTTTGTGCAAAATATTTTCAGCAAACATGCGATTCTAGCTCTCACAGAGTTCTGACTCTTTTTACTTTGATAACGTAAGCATAATAGCGTATCAACAAACGTATCGATTGTTTCATATTGAACTCGCTTCAGTAAATGCAGTTCGTTCACATCGCCTGTTTATACTCGGACGTAATGATGGTGGATACTGGAGCGAAAGAGAGGGGAGTTCATCAATTCACTACAGATTTCTTTGTGTTGCAACTAGTAATGTAACTCAGGCCGACGATCAGACAGCCTAGCGATAATTTAATTTAAGACTTTTCTGTCTTGAAATTTCATTCGTGGCATTAAAATCTGATTTTCTGTCTAGAAATTTACTATCTCGGTTGATAGCGTTAATGCTTTGTTGAATTAGATATAGATAGGATGTGGCTTGCTCGAATACGATTACTGAATCGATGTTTTATAATTGACCAATAAAACTTTCTAATTGACTAACATAGTATACATAATATCTATAAGAAATATAAAAAATCTTGCGTTTTTCGTGAGCCAAAGGTCTTCGACAATCAAGCAAGCTGTACGTTAAATACAAATTATATATCTGATGTTTTATCTTGAATAAAATCAATGCCTTATAATATAAAGAGAAAAGATTTGATTGTTTGTTTGTAATGATTAGGGTCTGAAACTACTGTACAGGACAAATTAAAAAAAGTTCATCACCATTAGAATCCTCCATATCCTTCTCGATGAACAGATGCGATAGAATGTTTACAAAAACATTAGGGAACCGTATGAAAACTTTGATAGTGCATCCCCTCGAAGCCGATGCGAGCAGCTTATCGTGAATAAACTGATACAATATACGTATGAATTGTCTTAAGTGTGCCATTCACAAAACACCGTAGCTCGCACGCAATGGTGCAGGACGAGACCGCCGCTGTAGAGTCTTCCACTTGGATGAGTTCACGCACACTGTATTGTGTTCAGTATGTTAAATTACCAAACATTTTTAATTTCCCAACCACAAATAGGATGCTTGAAACGGTTACTTTGTAGAATTCTATCATGTTCTACAGAATTTGTTCAGTTAGTCGGTGGTCCGTTGGATTTTTCAAAGATCCTTTCACTTCTTTCTTTTGACGATTGGGATGACAATAAAAGATGCATCATCTTGGATCCAATATGACATTATTGTAAGAATGAAGATGTGGGCATTGACTTGCGTATTACATTGCAAGGACATATGGAATTGTCAAATTCCCCACATTGACTTATGGACCAATAATGCTAATTACGATTTAATTCGGTGGCAAAACATCTTAAAAATATAAATGCAATTGTATTAATAAATTCACACAAGTATTTACGTCAACAAATAAGAATTCCTGACTAACTAAACAGCCACTTGGTTCCCACGTCGCGTGGTCGCTACATTTTCAAAGGGGCTTTGAGCATTTTTTGCACGCGTCGTCCCTTTCTACCCTAAACATTCTTAGTTTCGAGACCCTTCACACCCTTTGTGATTTATACCCGCCCTTCCTTGTTGAATGAAAGCGACTCTTCCCGAAAGTGCCATTCGTTGAGCTCATTTTTAAAACGGCCAACGGATACGTTGTCTCCGGTGTTGTCACCACCGGCGAAATGAATCCGTTCAAAGCCGCCGCGAGATTCATTCGTCTCGCCGCCCGATCGAGTATTAACGGAAACTGAATTTTGTTAACGGAAAGAGGACCATAATTTCATAGTGATTTTTGTGTCAGTAAGACCACGGGGGCATTATTATTCTCTTGCGCGTGCGCTGCGTTTAGTTGCGTTCGCAGCACGACCAAGAATAGCCGCCCGTCGCTCAGGTCGTTCCCGCCAGGAAGATATAGGCCTATTCGTTTTTAAAATTAGTTCGTGTTAACCATCAACAATTATTAACAACAGAATAAACTGTGTTCTGCCCACAGGTTCGGAATGTCACCACTCCTCATTAAATTTTCCCAATTTAACCTATTCATTAATTCAGTTTATGTTTTAAGTTTAAGTGCAGTCACGAAAAGTTCAAGAACACTCTTAACTTCTATGAGATCTTTTGTTTAGTCTAACGCACCATTAAGTACATTATTATGAATCAATATTATAAATCCGTTTGGAAGAATCACGATTTGAAGATGTTACCAATTATTATTATCCTGTTGTCTACGAGCGCTGTTGAAACGTGATATGTTTTTAGGTTAACTTCAGTATATATTCAGATATAAGCTAAATGTCAGTCATGGAATTAGAAAGGAATTTGATGTTTAGAAGGATGCTATTAGAATTTTATTATTCGCAAAAACGCCTAACAATTTGACTAAAGGTTTGACGTTACTTGCACTAATACCAGTTTTCTCAATATACTTTTAGCCGATTATGTTTTTGTATGTTTCTGTTTGTCCTGGTTAATCATCAGAATATTATCTCCGAATATTAGTCCGTTCATAGATAGACCAAATATAAAATATAATATTCCAAATATAAGATAGCCTGAGTATGTCTACCTAAGTATATCTGTATGATACCTTAGTACTTGGGGTATTTTTGATGAAAATTTAAAAGCCCTTAAATAATTGACGCTATAAGTTTAAGTAAAGGATATCTGATTCATAAGGTCCTTGTACCAAGCAGAAGAAGCTGTAGGTATCCTTTTTATTTCATACTAACGGGAGATACAGAACCCTTCTATATGAGCGTGTCTTGACACATTCTTGGCCATTTTACATAAAGATATATTACATTTACGCTGTAAGCGTACAATTTGGCTGTACTTTTTAAGTTTGAGATCTTATGTCATAACCCACATTCGCAATAAAAAAAATGAATATTTTTTTAAATCCCGTTCATGTTCTGATGAAGATAACCCTGATCCTGATGTCGAACGAAATCAGTTTTTCGTTTATCATGTATCTCGTACAGAACCCTCCTATATGAAAGTGACTAGTCACGCTCTTGGCCAATTTTTAAATAACAATACAAACTTGTTGCAAGACAACAAACGTATTAAAAATCTCAAAATCATTATTTATACGAACACAATGGACAACTTTATTAACCGTGTGAAAGATAACGCGTATAAATCAATGTAAATTAGCAATTTGTTCATAGTAGAAATAGCCAACGGTACATCCCAGAACGCGGCGGACAATAAAAATAGACACAATCAACAGAAATTAAACCCCAAATTCATCTTAATAGCATCCACAATTCTTTTCTTACCACCTAATAATAATGTCAAGACGTTATAAATGGGCACCGTATTAGCTCATCTCGAAAAACTGTTTTCCTAGTTGTCTTTACTAATATATAAAGAGGAAGAGCTTTTTTTTAATAATATTAGGAATACTTTTTAGGTATGTCTAATATTCCCTATTTCCCCTCCTACTAAGCTTAAATTAAAAGCTTGTATAAAATCCGTGATTCCAGTGTGCTTTGGAACAATGAATACCCACAAAATAAGATCCAACTCTTGTCTAAGTCTTTACGCGAAAATGGCGCCATAAATCAACAAATTAAGCAATTGTAAACGAACATTAATCGCGAATCCAGAACAACGACAGTCAAATACAAAGTAAGATGGAAGCCGGAAACGCCGAAATCCGGCTTTATAAACATCGCCAAATTAACGCTTGATTATATTCAACACCGGCGGCAAAAGAGATTATTAAATAATATATTCGCAAATAAAAGCAGGATAAAGAGGGTTTATAAATTCATCATTGAGACATGATCAAATAGCTTGAACATTAAGGTCTGGGCACATTCCATTGAGAGGGTTTGCATTTCTTATGAGAAAAGTAAATTCACCCAATTGTTTGACATGAGGGGTATTAGAAGATTTGCAACACCTATTAATTACCCAGAATAGTCATTTAAGATAAAGTTTAAGAGAACGATTTTGCATAAATAGAGTAGATATTGGCTTTTTTAATACCATTCTGGCTGAACCATATTCTGATGCAGGTACAGTGTTATTCGAATTTGTGTGTAATAGTTCAAGAATTGCGTAGTTTATGTTAGCACGTATTAGGTAATATGTCTAGAATTTGTATTAAGTTACTAAAGCACTGTCACATACGACTTGTATAAAAGTCCCAAAATAAAGATTATAAAAAAAGGTATAAATAAGGTAGATTTATTATAAGCTCGGTGAGCGACCAATAGATGACGTTATATTTTGATATTCTGTAGTCAGAGTAAGCTAACGTGTGGACAGAACATCGTCTGTCGGGTCCGCTTGTAGATTCATAAATGAAAATGGCTAACCATAACTGTGATAGTGCCTTATTGTAACGTAAGCCAAGCCTTAACCTCTGACAATACATTTTCGGTATATACAACAAACACTGTCCTGATCGGCTCGTATCTGGTTTGCACAACTGTACGCTGTCAAACAATTTCGGCGATCGGCGAAATTATAGCAGTTTACCTACGTTTGGAGTTTATCGTACGCCCTGAACAAACTAGCGGAAAGATTACATAGGGTTTAACTGACATGAAATATACTTAGGTTATGTCTTTAAATAAAGCCTTTTATAAAACGTAAACTCGTTCAATAATCTTATTATAACGTAAAAGATTATTTG
This sequence comes from Charaxes varanes, assembly GCA_024363005.1. NCBI lineage: Eukaryota > Metazoa > Arthropoda > Insecta > Lepidoptera > Nymphalidae > Charaxes > Charaxes varanes. The sequence continues at coordinate 11,148,756 of JANCMC010009603.1, forward strand.
AATAATGATAGTGCTTGGGAATAACTTGTTATAACAAAATCTGAATTATTGTGGAAACGGGAAGTCTGACAATAATATAAGATAAATTGCATTAAATATTATATATATAAATATAAAAATCATAACATATTATTTAGTAAAAATTTCCCAATTTAATTTTAAAAGAAATTGTTTTACCTCGTACGGGTACTGGACTGTCTGCTGTGCAGCCATGCTGGGCTTGGCAGGCCCTACGCTGGGTCAAAGATGGGCAGTGATGTCCTCCATGCACTGGTGCTTGGACGATACGCCGGCTTCGAACTTCTTATATTATTACTTTTATACATAGAAGAAGTATTTTTCCAGTAGATTCATATGAAAATAATAAAAATTTACTTTAAAATATAAAAGTCAAGTATTTACTTCTTAGATATGTGTGCACTTCCACTTATCATGTTTGCTGGTCAATGGTTGCTTAGCAGAAATCATAGTTAACAATAAATACCTATTGTAGGTCAGAATCGTTTTCTGTAAGATAAAGAAATACATCAACCTTCAGTATACAATATGTAATATTCTTTTATTAAAAAAAATAGAAACAATTTTCTTCTGAAATCTTTGACTTTATCTTGTATTAGAATAATATTCATATATGATAGCAGTTATCAACATGTTCTTGCTTGTGGCCCTAGCCCCTCCCTTTGTGGCATGAGACAGTTTTGTAAATGGAATTCTATTTCTTATAAATAAAAAATAATAATTTTACACAAGTGTCAATTTCGGTACAGCACCACAAACTGCTGTACTAAAATTTAAATAAAATAAGACAATATGTACTAAAATTTTGCTTACTTAATATTGTTTTTAATGTCTATCTATAGAAATATTTTTTTATATTTTATATTTATTGGCTCGCTAGTGTTTATTATTTACAAAATAACATGGACTCAAATAACACTTATAAAATAATTTAGCGTGTACGCTCAAACATTTTAAAGCGAACACATCATGCAATAAATTAAATTAATTCTTACAAATTCAACATAAACAATAAAACATTTTCAGCTTCATCGACGTCCAACTTTATAGATTTACTTTTTAGCTTAGGGAAATTGTTTCTTTCGTTATTCATTTTGCTTTTAAGCACAGATATGCAAATTAACGATTAACATATCTCCTAAATAATCGTGTAGTGATTAAATCTGTAATTACTATTAGTAATACTGATAGGAAGCTTTTGTGAAAAATGAAGAGTTTGTATGCTTAAACGCGATAAACTCAGGAACTACTGGTCCCATTTAAAAAAATCTTTGAGCTTTAGATAGCCCATTTATTGGGGAAGGTTATACATCATTGCGCTAAAATTGAATCTTTTAGTTTAAGTGTAAATGGCATTAAATTAAGATAACTTTTGCTAGTCTAATAATTTCATATTACTAGTATTGTTACGATTATTGTTTTATTGCTAGTATTGTTTTAAGGATTTCATTTTTTTAATCACAAATATTGAGTAATAAACAGCAAAAATTATGAGATAGTTATTATATTCTACAGGAGTATTTATTTCTTTTAAACGCTTGTTTTTTAATTAATTAAAATTAAAACAGCAACACTAGTTATAACAGAGCAATATTAATAAACTTAAAAAAAATAAACGTGTTTATAAACGTCTTACTTACTTTGTAGACACTACATTCAATGATAGAATAGAGCCTGGTTCCGCGAATTGAAACGAATTGCTAGTAAAAACGTTTGAAATTTAATAATTATATTTTTTAATATTTCAATTCATTTGCAAAAAAAACTAAGTACATATCTATACTAATATAATAGCGCTAATCTCAGCAACTACTGGCCCGATTTGAGAATTCTATCAGCGTTAGATAGCCCATTTATCGAGGAAGGCCATCATGCTAAATCTTTAACCTAATTTTACTTCTAAGTTGCGGACATATCTAGTAAGTTATAAGCGTGTATTAAACCTTTTTTCTCTTTGTAAATAAAAAAAAAAAAAACACTCCGCGTACCTTACGGAGCATACGAAAATAAAGTTCGAATAGGTCGAGCCGCTGTCGATTTTTGCGCTTAGCAAAATTCATCCTTATTTATATAGCACTAATGTAGTTATTTATTATTCATTTTAACCAATTAATCATTATTAGAAACATTTACATATGATTACTTGACCTTAAATCAATTTACCAATTATATAAATGCATATATTAATTATTTCTGTTACTAATTTAGTTAAAGCACTTAATATCTGTTCAGCCCAAAAAAATAATTATTATATTATTAATATACATATTATTACATGAAACAAATAATAATTCATCATAATCAGTTCATACTTGTTCGCAAAATATTTATAAGTTGTTTTTAATTGACCAAATAATAATTATTTTTGATTAATTTATTATGTGCAATGGCACACATTTTCACCCTAATTTGATGGAATTGTGTCTTGAACAAAAATATAAAGGAGCTTCTATTGTATATATTTTTTTAATTATCTTTAATTACCTTACAATTATTTCGTAGGTACAAGACACAAAAGGACGGGTACGGAAATCGTATGACGAGCAGGAAACATCGGAGGTGCAGAGATGGCTGCAACATGTAATTTCTTCACCTGAAAACTTGTTTCCAACGAGGATTGGTCACCCATCTATTACCCGGCCGCGGTAGTAACTGCTTGACCTTGCAATCGACTCAAATGCCGGCCACAGATTAAGTTACGACGTCCTCTAAATCGGGTGAAAATAATATCGATATTATATTTGACAAAGTTCCTGGAATCCACCAGACAGCCCCGCGTCTCTCTCCATGCATAGTAAAGCAGCTCTACAAAATAGAATCCAATACTATACGACACCGAGAAATTATAATAGGGAAAGGAAAACAAGGCATTTATTTTTAATACTTTTATTTATTATAATGGAATCCTTGTTCTCTCAGGATCAAGGGTATTCGTCAAGTTACACATTTGTCAAATATGGAATACTACTTATTATTGATACTTTTATTTATTATAATGGAATCCTTGACTTCGCAGGATCGAGGGTATTCATCAAGTTACACATTTGTCAAATATGGAATACTATTTATTATTGATACTTTTATTTATTATAATGGAGTTCTTGTTTTCTCAGGATCGAGGGTATTCGTCAAGTTACACATTTGTCAAATATGGAATACTATTTATTATTGATACTTTTATTTATTATAATGGAGTTCTTGTTTTCTCAGGATCGAGGGTATTCGTCAAGTTACACATTCGGTGAATCCATGGAATGATAAGAAATTCGTCTCATACAATGGCCCATTCTGAAGTTTGACTGATCGTGGCTTTGACTGGTAAAAAAACTTATATAAATGTATACACCTTTAGTGTAGTATATCTGCAAAAGCCACGATCACTCAAATTTCATAATAGCCTATTGTTCTTACCTGTATTAATACATGCTCATAAGAGCATGCGCTGACAAATTTTTAGCTTTTACTGAATACCGTAAGTCTTGCTGTTCAGTGGCTGTTAGTCTATAAGTACTTAATAGTATTTCTGTAAACTTAATACATATTTAGTACCTATGTGCCTTAACTAATACCAAATTAAGACCAATATATTATAATAACTTTATCGATTTATGAAAGTATTCATGGTTGTTACTAGTTTAAGTGATATACACACATACATATATCGTGAGATTAAATTTATACCAGTTTTTGATTATAAGATATACATATACTTTATTAGTACATTCCAATGAATGTAAAATAAACTAATACTCCTAATCCCTTTTATAACACGGTATATTTATTCCGCGTTATAGGAAAACGCGTTGGAAGAGTGTTATCGTACAAAGCGTTTTGTACGACCCCGAATGCGCATAATGTAATGTTATATATTATAGAATAATATTAATGCATTATAAAAGTACCGCGTTATAGAGGGGATTACAGTAGTGTGTATGTGTTTTTGTGCCTAAATGACCCATGTACTTAATGGACAATAACAGGCCCAACTGGTCTAATTGGTCCCGCAAACAATGATCAAGATAGAAATTTACTCGTCAGACCACTTGATCATACAGACGATATTAGGCATAGTGCAACTGCGCAGAGAGGCGTATTAGTAGGTCCCGGCGGCCCAACTGGGATAATTGGTCCAGCGTACAATCGGCCAGTTCTCGTTGGCCCAGACTGTTATTTTATTTTCCTAGTATCACTGATAATGTTGGTAGATGCGAAGTAACAGTCAGCCGTCCCGAGGGCGTACTAGATTTTTCCTTATCAAATATTTTAAAGTTCCTGCCGGAGACGCTTTATAAACATTTGCATCGTTGTCGGAATTTGTCCGGTGCAGATTTTTATAATTCGTGTCTACACTAGAGATGTTATCAAGGACAATGACAATTTTATCGACACATTTTATTAAACGTTAAAGAAGTAACAAAAAGATACGGAAAATATAGAGTCGTTCGGTGGGATTTAAGAACTGTATCTTATCTTTTTTTTAAAGTGGCATCTTCTCACACACTGTGGCGACCATTTTGACAACTTACACTCTTGATATCGTGGCTCTAATTTGTGAACAGATGCTTTTTCTAAACCGTTGGGGAAGATTTTTTAGCTAAGTTGTTCTTCTACGGCCCACACTGTACTACGAGTAATAAATACAAATCGAAAATCTTAATTGATAAATACAAGCCTTCGAGTAAGTTTCGGTCCGTAGGTGGTACCGCCTGCCCGTTTGCCCCTTGTCATAAAAACTAAATCTTAGTAGATTACAATCGAGCTCAAGTTACAAACCCTATCTCAACCTTAGAGGATGAACCGTTTGATCTAATAAATACAGACAGATAAAGTTTACAGTTGTTAACAAAGTTTACAGTCGCTTACATCGTCTTTTATATTTTTGTAGCAGGTTGAAGAATAATTTGTGGATCACTGCTTCTCACAGTTAGGTAATACCTAATTCTTTCAAGTTTTTCAGTCGTTGCGTCTTAACTTTAGTATGGAAATAAGTACTATTACATTTTTTACGTATATTAACGAATAAACATATGGAGTAAACATTTATATATTCTGTTACTATAGCGCGAGTGATACGAGTAATTTTAACATCGACATTGAGTACACACATCCCTATTTCCAAGGAATGAGGTGAGCTCTTTAAATATTGACACAAGACTTAGGGAGACGACACAGAAATGTATCCAAACAGTGAGGTGTTGGTGTTTATTTGTGTAGCAATAGAGATCGCAATAATATGCTGGAGGCTTCTGACACTGTGTACAGTAGCTGGAAACGAGTGAGGACCTCTGGAGTGGATCTCGAATGTTTAACCACATCTCGGGACATGATTCTTACCTCTTTGTAAAGGTTGTACGGATTTGTGATGGCAAACATCTCGATTTGGGATTTGATGGTGAATTTGTACAGATTTATTATTACTTGCGACCTTTAAAAGTAAAGATTTGTTAGATCACTTGACTCTTACATATCATACATTTGACATTTTGAAATTATTATAATATTTTATTTGTACGCTCATCTACTCGATTGACATGTGAGTTTCTTGATAAGTTATATAATATTTGCATGCTACATGGCAGAATATTGTAGCGCTTAATTAATTTGTTAACATCCTAAAAACATATGATAATTACACTTCAAATGATTTAGTAATGATTTAAAAAAATAATTATTATTATTATTATACACATGATGTTGATAAATACTATAATGTCTGTATGAATAAAACATTTTTGACTTTAACTGATATATTCAGCAAAAAAATTAATACTAGTATAATAAAGAGGTATAAAGTTTGTGAGTGTTTATATTCCGGTTAATCTGTTGTTCTACTGATCCGATTTTATTAATTATCTCACTATTACGGAGGTATATTATCTCTGAGGGCTATAAAATCCCTTTTATTTTGGTACCTATATAACATATAGAAACTATATTATACCTAATATATAAGTATATTATACACGTAGTAAGGTGGAGCGCGAGGTTAGTCAGGAGTAAGCGTGTAAAATATTAATTTTGTAATGTCATTGGTAACAGATGCCATCTTAAAGAACAGAGCGATATTCAAAACCGAAAATAAAATTGACGAAAATGTTAAAGACGAAAACGTCTTTAACGTTTTCGTCAATCTTATAAAGAACCTTATAAAGTTCTTCAACCCCATTAGATGACTAACATTTTATTATTTAGTATAGATACGAGCTTTTAGATGTGTAGAATATTCTATTCATTCAATGATGAATGCTGATATACTTAATACAGAATAGATGTGCCCAGTGCAATATAATATGTGTAGTATGTAACCCGATTTACCAAAAATGTGTCCAAATTAACGGATATTTCATTAAACAGCTTAGCAGGAAACAATATTGGGTATAGTTAGACTACTAAAACGTTCGACTCCAGTTAGAAAAATTGAAATTATTTATTTTGGAACTACTGTAACGTTACAACTATAAAAAAATAGTAGGATGAAATGTAGCTAAGCAAGAAGGGAACACTAGCAATAGCATAAAGGCAAGCGGTAAAGCGCATAGTAAAACCCCTGAAACCTATATCTTAGTCGCAATACCAAGTACATATTAAATTTGGAATAAATTGTAATTGTTAAAGTCCCACATAAAGAAATGTGTTGAGAAGGAGACTAAAAAATCTCTTTAATTTTTTATCAAGGTGGAAAATTGTTCTAGAAACAACAAAATAAAAACGAACTATATTTCGGTTTAGGTTATATGTAGGAATTTGCTTACTTCACAGCCGGAACCAAACCCGGCACCCAGCAGCCCTTGACTGCATCTGATCTTCTTCTTCCTACCCATGTCCCATTTATTTGGGATTGGGTCTCCTTATCACTTTGCACCAGTACTCCATCAGGTTCATCTGTTGGATTTTAATTCAATGATGGAATATTTGAAGGATAAACAGTTCTAACTTTGCCCGGTTTCACTTCTCCGTCAGTCGTTGCGCACACACCTTTTTGGCGTAATATTAGAGCAGATGTACTAATTAAGGGGACGCGACATGGGCGGGGGATATTGCGACCTTTCAATAATGAAGACTGGGGGAAGTTTGGGGAATCAGTGCAAGGGACAGGCTGATGCGGCGTTGCCTAAAGTACATATTGAACCCTATTTGAATTCAAATGGGGACTCATGGTAGCGTGATGTAACTGCAATTACTGCATACATGCAAACTAGCTTTATTCAGACTTGTGATTTAGCCATCTCAAAACCACAAAATGTATTTATAAATGGCCAAAGATAAAAACGTTCTGTACAATTTTATGAAAATTGAGCCTACGGAAGAGTATGAAATTGGGCACAATTATATAGAGGAAGATGTGTGAATGCTAATGTTTTTATAAAATATGCATTGTAAATATATTAAATTATTAAAATAAAACCACACGCACACCAATGCCAAATGATTTATACACGCATGTATACATTTTACTATAAGATCGTGTCAAAGCGAAATCATGACGATTATTAATGGTCAAATATAAGCATGTCGTTGTACAAAGAATTAAAATTTTCTACACAGCTTTAAAGAGGTATATAGTTCGCAAATGTAAAGATATGTGGGCCAATTTCGACCAGCCGGCAACCTTTAGCAATAGTTGAGTTATTAAAATAAAGTTTTTTAGGAATACTTAGAACAATGCCTAGTATTCTCGGTAGTTCTACTTAAAAGTAAATATTGATGAGGGTTAGTGATATCATAATAAAACATTATGACACGTATCATAATTAAAAGAATAAGATGTTTTCAATTGTCATTCCTGAAGAGAAAGGCGGTCAATTAGATTAAACTGAACTAATCGGTTTAAATTGCTTGTTTAGTTTAGGTTTTGTATAGCCACTTATCAAGTAACTCTGGTAATTAAATATGATATAACTCAGGCGACATGGAGATGTTAACATAAAGATCTTCACAACAAAACCGGACAACTATATTCCCTATTTTACTTTGGACCACGTAGCGGCCGGATGAAGGAAAATATTTGGCAATGAAATTCTTAGCTCCTTGTAATTGCGGCAAGAGAGATTCCTTGTGAAAAATATAAGCTAAGGACGAATTACAGGCTTCTATTTAGGGTTCCCGATCTTACAAAGCCAAATAGATTAATATATAGGTATCGTAGTATGTTGTGCTTGTTATTATATGCGTTTAACCATTGTTGTTGTTGGATTTGGCATCGTCTTCAACGTACCAGTAGGTGTATAAATTTATTAATTACAAAACAAATGTTATGCTGTTAAGTTCTTTGTGTTTTTGAAGGCGGTTTTAATTTTATGTTAATATTATATATATAATAGATTTCTATTCGCTTAGTGGAAAATAAATGCATTTTATACATATGATATTGATAGGCCTTAACTTAAACGTACTACTCCAATGAGACAGCAAAGTTACGGAGTAAAGTTTTTTTCACATTACCAACAATCATGTTTTAAGAAAATATTCGTTTACAGACTTAGGAAACACTATCACGCAATTCAATTTAAATACGTTTCATTAACATTTCGTGAACATTCCAGCAAAAGCTAGAATACATATTATAATATTTAGGTTATCGTATAATATTTAACCGTCGCGTACGTATAATTTTACTTTAAAATGCATCTCAAATAAAATAGCACAGGACCGGTTTGTGTAGATGCATTCAGGCGAATTGCACAAACTGGTCTTCATGCCGGCTCGCGCTGGGGATTGCTTGTCGTAACGGTGTGCGCTAATATCGGGTTACATCTACTTGTTGGGTGTCAGCAAATGACATTCTTGTTGGAATCTAATAAGACAGTAGTCAGCAACACAAACTGCGCGTTCGAGCTTTTAAAATATACTAGTAGCTGTTTCTAGCAACTTCGGACGCGTAATATTAATCTCGCGACAGTTCTTAGACCTCCTCAATTTGGACCATCGAAAAATTCGTTCAGAGCGGATGTCTACTAACTTTAAACAACGTTCTTGCCAAATTTCATCTTTGTAGTAGTTCCCGGTACCTTATGCCTTATAGCGTTAAAATTATCTTAAGTTGGACCAACATAATATAGTGTTCAAATTTCATACAAATTGATTCCATCATTTCGTTATTTATCCCAGACAAAAATAGTGATATGAAACTGTTGAATTTTAAGATTTAAAAACATGACATAAATGATCTATTTATCTAAGTAGAGTTAACGCCATGTTTTTGGTCTACAGTCAATAGGCGTGAAGTGGCGGCAATGCAGTCACGTCAAGTGATGGTATTGTTGTGTTTCGTTCGGTTTGTGAGAGTTTCCGGTCTCCTAAACTCCTCTTTAAAGGCCGGCAACGCATCTGGATGCCTTCTAGTGATGTAGATGCCCATGTGCCTCGGAAGTCACTTAGAGGATGAATCGCCTGCTCGTTTGCCTCTTGTAATATAAAAAACGTACGCTCAAATATTAGTTGCTATGGAATATATAGTTATATAACTAGCTCAGTTTTTTAGTTTTATTTCATATCGAAGAAGAACATTATTTTCATAAAAAAGTATTGAAATATTATAAAAAAAAGTATTAATTTGCTTTATAGATTAGTAACGCAAGATAGTTTATTCTCTAGATTTCATCTTTAGATCTTATATTTTTTAATTTCTGCAAATCTTAGTATTAGGAAATCACACTTCAGGTCTTCTTTATTTTAATTTCAATTTAAGACACTTAGATACAATAATGATTGAGTCTTAAAAAAAAAACAGCAAATTCTGATAAAATCACAAATCTTATACTAATATATATAGCTGAAGAGTTTGTTTGTTTACTTGAACGCGCTAATCTCAAGAACTACTAGTTCGTTTTGAAAAATTCTTTCAGTGTTAGGTAGCCCATTTATCGAGGAGGGCTATAGGCTGTATGTCATCACTTTAAAACTGAAATCTCATGACGAATACAACTCAGTGACGTTAGTCGGGAACCACTGGTTTATGTGCCTTCAAAAACACGGAGGTATTATTTGAAAAACAGTGTAAGAATGGGTCACCTATCTATCATCCGGTCACGGTAAAAACTGTTTAGTTTAGCGATCGACTGAACGTTTTTAGGTATGTCTAATATTCCCTTTTCCCCTCCTACTAAGCTTAAATTAAAACCTTGTATTAGGAATGGGTGTGACACTATCGCAACGGCGGTGGGCTTGAACAGGATACCTTGCGGCTTTCAGTCCATACCTTATACAGTTGAGCTATTGAGCCTCTAATTTTTAAAGATATTTCAATGCTGGTAACCCTAATATTTAGCTAGAAACTCCTTTGATTGTCAGTAAAAGACTAAATAAATAAAAATGGCTACATTCCACTCGAAATGAAAATTGATTTAACGGCGTTCAGATGGAAATTAATTTCCTTTTGAAAAAAGAACCCTTTTTAAGTGTTCTTTTTATTTTTAGATTTCACTTTCAAACCTCTCCCGAGTATTTTATATTTTCAATTATTTTAAGACGTTTCATTATTTTATGTAACGAAATCAACATTCGAATTTTGTTTCGTCGCATTCGTACATTCGTTATCCCTAAGTATTCGCTGTCCCTAAGTCGTATTCGTTCGTAAATACCGAAGCTGGCAACTGATTCCACAGGGGAATTGTGCGAGGTAAGAAGTTTCTAGAGAATCGCACGTTTGAGAATAAAACTTCTATTTTTAATCACTGTCTGACAAATACTGATAAACAATGACTCAACTGGAGCTTGTTAAAGTTATTTCAATACTGAAATAAATAAATTCATCAATTTGTACCATTATTTATTTTATAGGATATTTTACAGACAGAAAAAGTAATCAAAACAAAGAGAATGATAAAATATAGTTGTATAAGATGCACCAGGGCAGTATAGAGTCAGTTTTAATGCCTCCCCCCAACAGCGCTACTGGGGCTGGTCGGTCCCATACAGATTGAGGTCAATTCTTTGCTAAAGGACATCCTCTGACTCCCTTTACCGGGTGAGGCCCTCTACCAACAGCAAGAACCACACAAAAAAAAACCAGGGCGGTCTTATCACTTATAGCAATCTCTAACAGACAACCCTCAGACCTGAAAGGGATTTTTAAAAACCAATCTGGCATGGTGCAAAAACAAAAGTAACTATTTAATACTCACATTGTATCTATTGGCTGCAGATTCTTTCTCGCTTATAAGTCTACTTAGGTGTTTTTTTGCCTTCATTATTGCGGGCAGGTCCTGATCACCAATTGCTGTTAGAGGGGAACACACAAGTTGCTCAACTTTGAGTTCATGTTCAGCAATCTCATTCGCCAGAAACTTTTCAGTCTTACCTGTAGAAAAAGACAGTCATATTGAAATATTGTTTATTCATATATACTTTACTATACTTGTGATCATTATATGTATATATTTTTAAATTTAGATTATATTTAATTTTTACATCAGTAAAAATATTCAAAAATAATTGATACCGCTGTTTTCTTTTAATTATTTATAATAGATGCATGACACTGAACAATATGCTGTCACATCAAGGTGGTGGGGTTTCGAAACTGTGATAACCTGTGACAAGGACGGGGGGAGGGGGAGTAAAATAACCGTAAATTACGTTGCACGAAATTTACGGTATGATCTCCATAGATAACTGACACAAGAGAATCATCAAAATCGATCTAGCCGCTTAGTTTAGTTACATACACTGTTAATATATAAAACTTAACACTTCTTTTAATCCATATATAAAAGCGGAAAGTTACCTATCTCAAAATCTTGAAAATCGCGGGACGTCTGAATATAAAATTTGGCAAGCAAATATTGTCTAGTTAAGAGACATCTGCAAAAAGAAACGTACTTTTCGATATGATCTGATTAAGGAAGTTTACGCGGACAAAATTGTGGGAAACAACTAGTATAATATATAATTTAAAATAATCATTCGGTGCACTTATACGTATTTTATCCCTAAGAACACACCTATCTCTACATAGTGTATAGAAACAAGTGTACAGGACGGTCGCTTTCAGACGAGTCTGTAGAGATATACCTACGTCAATGTCCCTACGCGAGGTTATAGACCGTCTTATACTACTTATACTACTTTATACGTTTTTTAATATAATTTAGTATATACTTTACCGAAATATCAGGATATTATCACTTCACCACTTACTTCTGCGCTAAACTTACGTTATTGCCGCTACACACGTATCGATAAATCGTTGCAAAAAAAACTGTGCAGTTAAATCATTGCGATAAAACTGCGCAGTTAAATCTTTGCGAAAAAACTGTGCAGTTAAATCAGACGTTTCTAAAGCTCCGTGAAGAACTGCCGAAATGAGCGATCGCCATCCAAACGCAAAGATAAAACTATGCAGTTTAATCAACTACGATTTTTCATACACATGTATCGATAAAACAACGCAGTTAACAGTGCATAGTTTTTTCGCAACAATTTATCAATACGTGTGTAGCGGCTAGTACTTAGAAAAAAGCTTTGATGCTGCAGGCCGTCTTAAAATGTTATTATAAATTTGAGTGTGTTTGTTTCTTTATTCGGCTTTAAAGTTATAAACATGACTACAGAAAAGGACAAGGGACTTTTATGTCCAGAAAGAAATATTTTTTCCTATCCCATATTATTTCCGGGATAAGAAAGTAACCTTTAATCTATCGCCTGGCAAACTTGGCCTATTACATTGAATTCCTTTAACACATTTTTAAAGAAGATTAGAATATAATACCTAATACCAGCGAGCTCGAGTTTTTAACTAAACAAAGTAGTCCTTCTAACAAGAAAACTTAAATTTTATCTATACACATAAAAGCGAAAGGTCATCTATAGCGAAATCTCGAAAACCGCGGGACGTACAAACAAGTAGAGGTAGTTTGGCAAACTGCAAATCAGTGTCAACTCCCCAGAATATGGAGCGTCTTTTATCGTGTCCTTCCTGCCTTGCCACCTGTACGCGGGAGGACCTGATCCAAGCCACAGAGGATGCTGTTCGTGTGGCTGAGTTCTGGAACGGAACTGTCTGATACGCCATCGACACGACAAGAAGAAGAAGTGTCAACTGGGTAGCTACCATTTTATGGCCGATTTCGCTAATTTGTTTTTGGTCGTATTTTCAGAAGGTTGTAATGAAAGAAAAAATAATTTCGCGGAAAGGTATGAAATTTAAGAACAGAACGAAAAAGGAAACGGGACTGTGTATTAGGGCGGTACCGGGAACGGGGATGGGCTAGGATACGGGAACTGGGATGGGAATGGTATAGGATATATAGAGTTTAGTAAACATCACATAATCCAACGTTCGATCAGGACAATACTTGTCCGGTCCGCTAGTACTATATAAAAAAAAGCATAAAAAATCTGTAATACAAATTGCTCGTAACTCCCTGAAGTTTCTAACAAACACGACAGGATTCGGCATTCACTATTTGCTTGGTGAGATATTTACCTTGTGGGTTGAGCACGAATTCTTACAAGTAAAATCCTTTTTTTTAATCTATTTTTACTTTCTTTTTTCACGCCGATCTTATGTAAGAAAAAGAATTGCCAAGAGCGTGTCAAGACACGCTTATATAGTAGGGTTCCGTATCTGATACGCTATAAACGTATTTGTTAAATAACTATTATCCATATGTATGTATTTATATATTTCTAAAAAAAATATTTGTGTATAACAGGCGGCTGTTACCTATAACACATACATTAAGTTGTCTACCTTCGGAACAGACGTCCGTGTGTCGTATAGTCCTGTATATATATATTTATTTATTTATATAGAGGGCATTATTTGTGGGGGCACGCAGGGTATACAGTGCCCCCCAGGAATTTCGGAAAAATCGAAAAATTTCTATAAAAACTGATAAAAAAAACTAATAACTAAATGTTCGCTTAGCACCATGTCCATTCGGTTGAAGTCACATTTCTTTTTACAAAACGTTTTAAGAGTTACAGCTTTCGAGGATGAGCGTGCCTCTAATAAAGAAGTGACAAAAAAGGCCTGCTTATATAGGTATATAAGCAGGCCTTTTCTAGTTTTGTGGTAGATACCACATATCTTTTATTAATTGTAACCCGCAACTTCGTCCGCGTAAAATTAGTTGAGCAATTTTAGGGTAATGATGTATAGCCTATAGCCTTTCGCGATAAATAGGCTTTCTAAAACCTAAATAATTTTTCAAATTGGACCAGTAGTTCCTGAGTTTAGCGCGTTCAAGTAAACAAAGAAACAAACAAACTATTCAGTTTTATATATTTGTATATAGATATAAAAGGGGTTTTATATATGCAAGGGGTGGCGCAGGATCGGGGCCGATGGCGTTCTCTTGTTTCGGAGGCCAAGACTCACTTTGGGTCGTTGCGCCCGCGTAGGTTTCTAGCCGGGTAGAGACCCTCTGTCTCCCCACCCTCCCTCCTCCCGGTGACGTTGTCGAGGCCCATAGGGCCAACAGCAAGAACCACACAAAAAAAGGCACGTTTCTTTCACTACGCGACGCCTACTCGATTCCTGGTATCCTAGATAGTGCAATTGTATTTGTCGAGTAAGAATAAATGAAAATATAGCCCTTGCCGAAGATTAAGTTTGATTCCCTAAGCCTATTAGAAAATCGATCCCCAACACCTAGTCTACGTATACTTTTCATTAATAAATTAACCCGTTTTTAGGGTTCCGTAGTCTTACAGGGAATCCTATAGTTCGAAGAATAGTTTCTAACATGCTAAAAATTCATTTGGAAAGACTTTGAGTGAAATCGGAGAACAAATTTTGAAGGTTTTTTTACAAATACTTATCTTTTAGTAGAGAGGCAGTTGTGCTAAATTTTTGGTCACCTCCGTGAAGGATTTCCTTCAAAATAAATAATAATCGCGCTCGAATATTTCTTGGTGATGTTTTTTTTACAACTCTTTTGAATCTCCCTTTTTCTTATGTCGTGCTTAATTCGTCAGATAATTGAAATTTAAACTCATTTCCATCCATCTCCTTTTAATTAACTTACTCTGACGCGTTCGCCTTTCTAAGGGTCCTATAACGAACCCCTCTATATTAAGAGTTCATATTTGGTGAAGGGTACATTACTCGAGTATTGGGCAAAATCCTCTCTTGTGGCGCTACGTCTAATTAGAAAGACAGGAGTAAGGGAAAGGGATGGAGTAAAAGAAAATAAGGGTAGATGGGGAGGAGAGAAAGGATGCGGATACTACTGTCACGGACGGTATAGGGGGTGTGATAATAGCAGCTAAGGTGTTCCGGGGTCGCGTACCTATAGTGGATCTCACCAGCTATCGGACAGACAAAGAAAGATCAACCCCCTGGGAGTGAATAATTGAAATTGAAAATAAAGCATCTCAAGCAAAACTGACAAATGTTTCCTTTTGAATAATCTTTGAAACTTTGAAATTTGTTGGTCTGTATAGGAATAATAAGTACAAAAAAAAATTGGTCAACTCCTTTGATGATAGCCAATTATGTACATCGATGTATCAAAAGCATGACCCGGTTAGTTTTTTTCTGCATTCAACGGAAGGCATTGTCTATTACTTTTTAAAATTGTTGGTCGGAACTTCGCAATAATTCCAGTAGATTTTGTTCATTCAGAACTTTTCGTATGAAGATAAATTGGGCAAGACGACGTCTGCCGGATCCGCTAGTTACTATACATGAGGCGGGCGGATAGATTAAATTGACGTAAGAACGCAATAGAAAAAGTGCCAGTAAAATACAGCTCACAATCAATAATAAACAACACCAACTGCAAACGTAAAGGGAAAATACAAGTCACAATAACGAAATTGAGTGTATTTTCAATTCGTACTAGAAAACGGAAAATAAAAACGGAAATGTTTATAGGTAACAGCCGCCTGTTATACACAAATATATATTTTTTTAGAAATATATAATTACATACATATGGATAATACGCCCAGACTCGAGGTGGAAATCGAACCCACGACCCCCGGAGCAGGAGGCAGGGTCACTGCCTACTGCGCCAACGGGCCAGTAAATATTCTTATATCAATTAGTAAACCCTATTTACGTTCAATAAAATACCAGTATTATTTTCTTTAAAAAACTGTTTTAATTTGTAAACTAACATCTTGGAACTAATACTCGTGTGTCCTGAAAGATATTCTGATCAAAATGGGTCCATTCAAAAGTTCTTTTAAATAGTTTCAATTAATATGAAAAAGTATACACAAATATCGATTTGCTTTCAAGAAAAGAATTGTCGGTAGGCCCACTGGTGACCCACATGGAGTTCAACGTTTGTCTTTCATATTTTCAAGTAATCAAAATCTATGTAATGTTGAGATTAATTCATCAAATTAATAATAATAATGGAATCATTTTGTTATGTTTTCATATAAAGTTCAGATATTTTTCCGGACAGAGTAATATTACGTTAAAAGATCAGGAGTTATTTGCGTGGTCGATTACGTTTTAGTCTAAATTAATAAGACTAAAACACGAATATTTTACTCCTTTCAAAGCTCCGTTTTAAAACCTTAAGAAAAATTTAGATTTACGCTAGAAGGGTTTTAAAACTTAAGAATAAGTTAAAGCTAAAGAAAGTATATTTAAAAATAAACCAGAAAACATATTGTAAGCGCTTCATTTTAGAATGAGAGAATTTAGGTTCCATAAAAACGAAGGTTTTCAGCTGCGAATATAACTCTTATGTTTTAATATATAAAGTTTAAATTGATACGAAGCTGTATTAACTGCGCCAGCCATTACGCGAGTCAGTCTTTTACCTCGCCACTTTTACTGAAAAATTATTCATATGGGGAAAAAAACGCGTAAATATTATTTATTCAACTGTGTATTAATTCATTTAAATTCGGGATGAAAAAGTACATTCTATCTTCATACACATAAGTAGCGGACCCGGCAGGCTTTGTTCTGCACGAAGGTTGGGTTACTTACATTCTACTACATTAACACACATTACTAACATTCTATTATCCTAATATCCAATATGTTATTTATTATACCCATTCCCATTCCCGTTC
The DNA here is from genome assembly GCA_024363005.1 of Charaxes varanes. Lineage (NCBI taxonomy): Eukaryota > Metazoa > Arthropoda > Insecta > Lepidoptera > Nymphalidae > Charaxes > Charaxes varanes. Next base: position 11,165,760 of record JANCMC010009603.1, read on the forward strand.
CCGTTTCCTTTCCCGTTCCTGTTCCCATTTCCATTCCCGTTCCTATTCCGTTTATTAGTACAGATAAATATCCTTAGATAACATCTGCAGCGCTATCTGCCGGGTTGCTTTGTGAATCTAAACCATTTAGGGCGCCACCCAAACGCATACAAAAAACGTCATTCGAATTGATCTAGCCGTTTAGGAGTAATCCAGTGACATACACACGTACTGTAGAATTATATATATAGAAGATATTTACACGTTCATTTTTGTCCGCATTTTTTGCGACTTGGTCGTATAATTATAAAATATTTTTTCATTGCTGTTTTGTTTTACCGGTTTTCCCTTTTTTCGGTGTTTACATTTAACGTATCAGAGGTAGATTTATGATTGTCAAACAGTCCTTGCAATGCCGGAGCCAGACATAGCTTCATTTGAATAATCATTTCAATGATGATGTAGTGTGGCCGGGGACTTTTTGTAGGTGGGCAAAGTTTGTAGTACTTTGTAGTCTTCAAGGTCAAAAAATTATAAACACTGAGCTATGTCTGGCTCCGGCATAACAGTATATGTTATGATCTTTTCAATTAGAGTTTCCATTTTTAATGGAAAAAAGTTATAAGCGAGAACAATTTTGTAATTTCAGCTTTAGATTGTGCTCATTACAATAATAGCAAATTCATAAACATTGTATATATTTCGCTCGCCCTACTTTAGATATAGGCAACGTCCGGCGATAGCAATAATAATATTGTTTTATTGTATCTAGACATACATGTATGTGTCACTATGATCATTTCAACATTTCGAGGTTTGTGATAAACACAATTAGCCTACTAGGAATATAATAAAAAGTATAACATATATAAATGGACAATCACTAAATAATTCAATACCCTTGTCATCACGCCTATCAGCTGTTCATCTTTCTTTATTTTATTTTACAAGGGGCAAACGAGCAGGCAGCAGGCAGCTCTAAGTGCCTACTGCCTGACGTCATCCTCAGAACCCCCACGATTTCTAAAACCCACTGTTTTACGTGCCTTCTAAAACAGGGAGGAGGCCGTATCTCAAATATAAACCAGTGTTAGAATGGGTCACCCATCTATCATCTGTTCGCAGCAAGAGCAACTTAATCTAGCGACTAACTCAAATGCCGAGCACTGATTAGGCCACGACGTCATCTTTCACGTTACAAACAATAAATAAATA
>JANCMC010009603.1:11167053-11247822 GCA_024363005.1 Charaxes varanes
ATCTAGCGACTAACTCAAATGCCGAGCACTGATTAGGCCACGACGTCATCTTTCACGTTACAAACAATAAATAAATAAATAAATATAATATACAGGACTATATGACACACGGCCGTCTATTCCTAAGGCAGACAAATTAATGCCTGTGTTATAGGTAATAGACGCCTGTTATACTATTTTTTTTGTAGAAATATTTAAATATATACATATAAATAATACACATACTCGAGGCGGGAATCGAGCCCACGATCCGGGAGCGGAAGGCAGGGTCACTGCCCACTGCGCCAACTGGCCAGTGAACTGAAACAGACACTTCAGTTTTATTTATGTGTATAGTCTATACAAATCTAAGCTAGATTAGATTTTGCACGTTACCTGCTACTTAAACGGTGACACGATTTTCGTTATTTTTTTATAGCGGACCCTTATCAGCGTCAACCCGGCGGGATTAAGAATTTCGTGAAAATTCGTATCTTGTCTGCGAAATAGCCTTGTAAGCTTCCTAATTGTATTTTTCCTTCTATTTCTATTATACTTTCATTTATACTACGTCTATTTCTATTTTGCTTCTGTTTCTATTAAAGACGCTTATAACATTTTTGGGTATTCACTCGTGCATTGCCGACTCTATCTTCTATTATAGGTGCTTATAAAATCGACGGGTATTCAGTCATTGCCGTCTCATCTTTCTTTCCCCGAAGACTTCTGGTATCTCCTTCTATCAGCAGCAACGGAACATTTTGCTATTATTATCTCCTGTGACCTGTATCTCCACGATACAGGTCGTCTAGTGTAGAGAACACTCATAAAGTTTTGGACTGTAAATAAATCTTTGTGAATAAAGGCATGGCCCCTAAGTCTTGGCCTTTTATACAGGCTCAAAGTCACTCATTGTGCAATGGAGAGAGAAATGTTGGGCGTTTCGTTGCGTGACAAAATCTGAAATGAGGAGATCCGTAGACGAACTAAATTTGCCGACATTGCTCTCAAAATTTACAAGTTGAAGTGGCAATGGGCAGGTCACATAGCCCGAAGGACGAATAATCGATGGAGAGCAAATGTTCTGGGATGGCGTCCTCGGACGACGATCTGGTTGGCCTCTTACATGGTAGACTGGCGATGTATTTCGGGTCGCGGGAAGCCGTTCGATATCTTTATCACAAAATAGAGCTCTGTGGAAGTGAAAGGAGGAGACCTATGTCCAGCAGTGGACGGCATCGGCCTGAAGGAAGGAAGGAATAAAGATATTAAAGAAATAAAATTGATGGGCCATGATTTTCAAAAGTGATAGAATTCCCAACTAAGGCTACTTTAATTTATAAAAGAGTTTTAGCATCACTGTAGTTAAAAAAAATAATCTAAAAAACCAAAAGTTCTCTAATTTTTTAAGGTGCTAAATATCACACCTTCATAACGCTGTGAAATCAAGCGTTAAAATCAAAATTGTGTAATCATTTTCCTTTAATAAAACCGTACTATGAACGTTATATACCGAGCTTGAGTAAATTTAAACGGGCGCTAACTAAAGCGTTCTCTTTGGGCAGCGCGCGGTCCGAGATATTTGAGTAAATTAATTTAAAAAACGAACACGAGTGTTCATATTTTATGCACGAACACCGCATACAAATTACGAACCCATGAGTTACCTTACATACATTCACTGACGTAATCACTTGCCCCGGGTACTTTTTAAAAAGTTAGACATTCATGACTAAAGTGTCGAAATTTTTGATAGCGAATCGTATAATTATATTCTTTCCAACAACCTTACATATAAAATGACTAAAAAAGTAATATAGTGTTATATTATTTGAATACATTTTTTCCATTTATTGCTTATGACCTCATATCTTGGAATATTATAGCTTATGCAGCAGATGTCCTTAGCAATGTTCACTTCATATAAGAGTATCCTTCAAGTTACTTTATATCTATGCAATTCAGTGAAATATCGTGAGATATAAAAATAAATTAATTTTAAACAAAGGATGTACTAAGGAAGACCATCGACAAGTGCGTGCGTGCGTATAGATAAAAAATGTTATTTTGAAACCCAACAAACATATATATGAAATTCAGCTCTAGATATAGGGCCCCGTCTCCGTCTAGACGGGAAAGCATGCTAATACGCTTAAATTTATAACCTGATAAAATCCCTATGAGACTGCTAAATTGCAGTGCGCAGTTAGGGTTATCAAATGTTTTCATATAAAAATAATGTTTTTTTAGCGTTTAGACCGCAAGGTGTGAAACCGCCTGAACTAAGAACATCAACGGTAGTAGTAAAATTAGAACGATTTAAGATTTGTGCCTATTGCGCTATTAATTGACAGCTTTAAAGTTATAAAATTTAGCCGCATCATTTGTGATACTTCTTGTTTTTCAATAATTATTTAAAGCAATAAGCAAACTATATTGGTACATAAGAACTTTGTATATCAGATAACTTCTTATTGTATTTCTTATCCGTAAGTACAGACGTAACGAACATTAATCTAGGTGGTGGGGCTTGTTATGGATGCAAGTAGAATTATTACAATGCTTTTTTATACCTATTAATTTCATTATAATTAATAATCCTTTTCAAAGTTTATATAGATTTATTTATAAAATTAGGGAAAAAGATATGCACGTACATTTTTATACAAATATCGTACCCTGGATGGGCACCCACACACACACACACACACAGACACCCACACACACACACACACACACACACACAGGCGCGAATTTTCTTAAGCGGAAGCAAAACGCGCCGATCAATCAAACGTCAGCTAGTGTTGCCAATACTTATTACTCATAAATTTTATTTTAAGGTACAAGGAGTATTTTACCAAAGAAAATGCATATGAAAGTATAAAGTCGCAGTTATTAAAAAAACGATTGTAGAACTTAATTTTACTTCGGAAATTTTGCTATAATTTTCTGAACTAAGATTAAACATGTAGTAGAATAATTTTATTTCAACTTTTTAAACAGACTTCAATTTTGATTCCTTGCTAAGAAACATTTTTTAATAATTAAAAAGCATATTTTTCACTTTAACGGTGTGTTCATACAATCTACCCTTCCTTGTCTATTTCTCTTTCCTTCATATTGGCTTAAAATATAAAGGTGTTAAGGGAATTAAAGATGGATTTGATGTCAATATTTTAAATAAAAATAATGTACATAAGGACGTATTTGACTCTTGATATTTGTATATAATATAACTACCAAAAAGGCTTGACGTATTTAGCTGTTTAAGAATAAGATATCAATTTAACTGACTTTAAAAAAGTAGTATCTGTAATCGACTCTTTGTGTTTTATCGTTCCTCCAGGATATAAAAGAATACTTTTTACTTTCAGGGTTGATATGTTTTTTTTATGTAAAAATGTACACTGTCTCATGGTGGTCAGTTTGGTTTACAATCTTATTATATTTTGGAGATTATTTTATGTTTTTTTATCTTGAGGACATAAATAAAAAAAAATCAAAATAGCGTGTAGACGCAAACCCGCAAGCTCGTCAATAACATTGGCTTACAATGCGTGGTTAAGTGTACAATGAAAACGCTGCGCAAACAAGCAAGTGTTGCAAATTAATGAGTGTAGGGTCGTGCATTTTTAGACTGAACGCACTCTACATTTGTTTCTCAAACAACAACAAGAGGACGGTATTAACAGCTTATTTCCATACATATAATAATTATAGAATTAACACCCGATTAAAAATATAAATATTTATGGTTTGTCATTCGTTATAATAAGTGAATTATATCAGATATACATATGTATCTACACATGATATAATAAAATATCGACTGTTGATATATAGAGTTAATGATACAGCAAAAAAAGGTAACCAAAAAATCTTTTTCGTAATCTCTTATCTACGTATACATAACAATGAATAATAAATAGACATTTTACTAAATGACATTGCAATTATGTCTATTTATTAGCAAAAAAAATAATATTTTTATCAGTCCGTCTGTTACGGGTGATGTCCGAAATGTCTGAACCGTTTTCGACAAGACTTCACTGACAGACTGCTGATAATAATAAGAAATGAAGAGCGAATGAAAAGAAATACAACATTATACGCTACTTTAAAATAAATATACACAGGACTGTATGACACACGGACGTCTGTTCTTAGGATAGACAACTTAATAGGTAACAGCCGCCTGTTATACACAAATATACCCCCATGGGAATTACAAGCTCGTCTCAGGTTTGCAGATTTCAGTATCAATCAGAAGATTACTTTTGAAGTATCGATTTAATTATATGAGTGGAAAACTACGAGTACGTCAAAAACAAGTAAAAGGAACATCATGTTTGAATGTCGCTAGTTCAACCGAGACCTCCCGAGAGTCCCTTTATTTAATGTACTTGGGACATTATTGGCTGTAACGGGCGACTTTGTTCGTGTAGAATTCAGTTTTCACGACAAAAAGTAAGATGGTCCTTCTTCGAGCCCCAATCTACCTCTACAACCAATTTAATTAAAATTGGTTAAGCGGTTTAGGCATTTAAAAGTAACATTAATTATTCATTTATAAATTTCTCTTAATATAGGAAGCGGCAAACAGGCAGGCTCGATTCACCTTCGTGACTACCGACGCCCATGGACAATTGCAACATCAGAGGGCTTGCAGTTGCCTGGTCGGCCTTTGAGAAATTAGTACTACTTGAAGTTTGCTATGGCGTATTCGGAAACACCGAAACTGGTAGGAAGAAAGGATTCCCTATCCTCTAGATGTATATTCTAGAACCCGCTTCCATAAAAGATTGATATAGAAAATAAATAAATAATAATAAACATATATTGGACTATATGAGGCTCGGACGTCAGTTGCTAAGGTAGAGAACTTAATGCCTATGTTATAGGTAACAAACGCCTGTTATACACAAATATTTTTTTTGTAGAAATATATAAATACATACATATAAGGCATTAAGTTGTCTACCTTAGGAACAGACGTCCGTGTGTCATATAGTCCTATATATTTATTTATTTACTTATAATTAACAGATGCTGGCCGGAGAATACCCGTCGTCGGCGCAGGACAATTCGTCGTCCAGCGCCGCCGACTCGCGGCGAAGGACGCCGTTCGGTAAACACGACCGTAGGCATAAGGTAACATTATCCTTGTATCCTAACTTATATATACATTGCCTTTTCAAATGGTACCTAAATTTTGGATGTTCACAATCAGTTGTATAATCGATTAATGAAGAAAAATCATTTTTTAATTTATTTAATATTTCACCATTTTAGTCTCTCAAAACACAGAACGCCTGGACAATACGTATAGTTAAATGGGAATAACAGTAAAGTAAAATGTCATTCATAATTTTAAAGTCTACTACGCACGCACAAAACTAAGCATCTTGACAATACGTACTTACATATCATTAAACTTGAATAAGACGAGATTGTGTGCATCAGTGCTAGGTTGACCATGAATCACGCAATCTTAGGTATATTTTCAAATGAAATTAATTATTAGTAGTATTTTTAAATACTTGACGTTTTTTTCACCACCCATTCATTGTAAATGCACCTTTATATTGTCTTCCGTATTTAGAACAGCTCTATATATAATACATATATACACAGTGACATTGTCGCGGTTAGGATTAGGTTTCCAGGGTGTTCGGTACATGCAATGTGACTACTAGGTAATGGTGCCAAACTTGATTTTTGCCAATATAAATGGGTGCAGTTGGCGACAGCAGCCTCTCACACCCACGAGCCTTTGCAACAACAAAGCAGAGCTTAGGCCGCGATAGATAAGAGGGAGAGAGAGAGATAATACTTTATTGCATACATAAAACAAAGGAAGTAACACACACAGGAGTACAACTGATTATTGCAGACAATTATTATGCAAAGGCGGTCTTAATGCTAAAAGCAATCACTAACCTCATGGGAAAGAAATAGACGATACGAGAGCGGAATGATAAACTACTACTTAAACTATACATACTACTATATATAATATATACTTATATAATATAAATAACACATATAAATATACATCTGCATATATGTATTTAAATATATATAGATGTATTTACAGAAATGGAATAACTAGAGTAAAAAAGAAAGGGACTAGGGTAGGTAGTAGTCGAATAGGGTGGAGTAGATAAGCTATCCATTCAATGACCACATTATCTCGATACAAATTAAACAGGGGGACACTTATCAAACACATACTGAGGTTACCTAAATATGGTCTTTACAATGTAATTCTTTGCCAATTTGTAGACCAAATATTATAACATTGGAATAACATTATAAATTTGCGAAATATGATCTTCGGAATCTGTGAATGTAACTTATAATACATTGAAGTTTGGGAAATGAACACGAATGGTAATGAGACTTTAGGGTCGTTTATGATTATAATTCATTTGTTTTTATAAGGAAAAAGGAACCCTTATAGGATCACTTCGTTGTCCGTCTGTCTGTCTGTCTGTCAAGACCCTTTTTCTCAGGAACGGGAAGACTTAAAAATTTTCAAATTAATATCAAATACTGAAATCTGCGGTCTCTTGAAGCTGTGAAAAAATCATCCTTCCAATAGAACCCAATTAAAAGATATGGCCGTTTATGTCACTTTTCCCATACATTTGCAAGGGGACCCAAAACCTATAGGATACTTCACGTAGACCTAGAATCATGAAATTTTTCAAGCAGCTATATCTTATAGCACAAGTAAATTTGTCATTGCAACAGTGTTTGTTTGTCTATCTGTGTGTCTGTCTGACAATACCCTTTTTTCTCAGAACCACTAACAGGTATAAAGTTGAAACTAATACCAAATACTGAAGTCTGTGATCTCTTGAAGCTGTGAAAATATCAACTCTCTAAATATACGCAATCAAAAGATATCACCATTTATGTCGCATTTCCTATACTAGTACATTCGAGAAGGGAACCAAAACCTATAGGGTACTTCCCAACGTCCTGAAACCGAAAAATTTGGCAAGAACCTATATCTTGTAACACAAATATTGGAAAAAACCCGAAAAATGTAAATTTATTCTTGTATAAATGTTTCTATGTCTATCTGTCTGCTTTTGCGTCAAGACCCTTTTTCTAAAGAACGCGTTGAAATATAAAGCTGAAATTTGTAGTAAATATTGAGGTCTACTGTCTCATCGGATAAAGGAAGACCCCGGGGGTGTAATAAGCATAATAAGCTTGGTATAGTAAAGACATAATTCCATCCCCTATTGATCATCCGAGAATACAATTATGTCTGTATGTACAGTTATGTATACAATTATATACGATTATATATGTATTACGGACCTAAGTTACTTATTATTTTTATCATTTTATCATATACTAACATATAAAGCTGAAGAGTTGTTTTCTTTGTTTGCTTGAAAATGCTAATCTCAGGAACTGCTGGTTCGATTTGAAAAACTCTTTCAGTGTACGATAGCCTATTTATCGAGAAAGGCTATTATAGGCTATATATCATCACGCTAAGCTTTTTCATCTAATTTTACGCGGACAAAGTCGCGGGGAACAACTAGTTTTATATAACAAGGTACAAACGAGTTGGCAGTGTGGTCACTTGAGTTGCAACATCCGGGGCTCGAAGATGCGTTACGGGCCTTTGATGAACGATTTTGCTCTCTTCTTTAAAGTCCCTAAGCCGTATCGGTTCGAAAATACCTAAGTTGGTAACTGATTCCACAAAGGAATTGTGCGAGGTAAAAAGTTTCGAGAGAATCGCACGGTTGTGGTCTTTAGTGTCTACTTTATATTTACATATTTATTTATTTTATTTTAGAAACTGTGAAACAACACAGGTAGTACACAACAAATGGAAACGATGATCCCGCAGAAGTAACAACTGTGTTGCGGTAATCATCGCCTTCCTCCGTAATATTGTTTAGCCGCGAGGGAAAATGCAGCTGTTTCCACGAATAAAAGTTGTTGCGTATATTTATGTTTTTTTTTTTTATTCATTATACGTAAAGTTACCATACAAAATAAACAACCTTTTGAACGTTTGGGGATGCATGGCTAACCAGGAACTCAGTATATACATTTTTTCTTTTTTATTAACAATAGACATGCCAACAGTACAGTTAAAAAAGCAATTTTACAGATTGTTTCAGTGACTTTGTAACTATATAACACACCATTACAGGCAAATACACCTTTCACAAACTGTAAACATAGAAATTTTTATACAGAAACAAAAATTACATTAGTTAAAAAAAAGATAAGTTGAGTTTAAATACTTTAAGTTAAAAGATGATTAATTTTTTTCTAAAATATATTTAATGTGTTATGAAAAATATCAACATCAACTGAATTAATTTCGTTGTAGGCCAAAATTAATTTAATTTAATGGAGAGAATTTATCTAAACTAGTCCTAGATATTCTGCATGCAAAAAGCCTTCTTCAATGGATATATTTATAGATAATTGAGATAAGAGATTAGGTGTTGAAGAAATATTTTTAACGATGTTTTGCGAGTCGTTTTTATTTTGTATTTATTATGGGGGAATTAGGTGAAAAATTTTAGCTTCACGATACATAGCCTATAGCGTTCCACGATAAATAGGATATCAAACACTAAAATAATTTTTCAATTCAGACGAATAGTTCCTGGGTTTTTTTTTCATTTCCTAAGATACTCCTTATGACAAATTTAAAATGTCTAAATCAGGTAAAGAAACAAATTTTTATCGTTCTACAGATGGTGTCAAATAATCGGCGTAACATCGAGATTATTGGACTTGATTATGAACTCCTCATGGATTACGTGAGACAGCAGACACCAGTCATCAAGGATTTGGACGGAAGGATACAGCTCACAGACCCTTGTTCAGTTAACTAAAATTAACTGTACACAAATGGTCACCATACTGCATTATATTCTATCGACCAAATATGCTAAAATGCAGTTGAAGAATGCAACTAGTCGCCCATACTACTTAATTTATTCGTTCAATCGACCATATTTACATAAACAAAGTTGAACAACACGGATAATTGTTTTATTATTCATGTCTTTGTGACGACCATATTTTAAAAAAAAACCTGACACTAATTAATTTGTACTTTTTTTCCAACAACGTATTAAATGACGCATCGCGCACTGTTAAATATTTGTTTAATCGACCATATTTACAGAAACAAAGATTAACAGTCTTATCCGTCGCGAAGCTATTTGTTAAATCTACCAAATTCATACATTAAAGTATTAAACCATAAGTAATATGCAAAGCTTATTCAACCTGTTAAAACTTATATATATGTTCATTCGTCCATATTAGAAGAGGGCAGAGTTACATAAAAGTGTTACTTTCTTTAATACAAGTAGTAGTATTGGTTCAATCGATCTGTAAGCACGTCTAGTGATGGTGTTGTTGTCGCGTTTCGTTCGGTTTGTGAGACTTCCCGGTGGCCTAAACTCGTCATTAAGGTCCGGCAGCGCATCTGCTGGCCTTCTGATCGTGCAGATGTCCATGGGCGCCGGAAGGCACTTCGGTGCCTGCTGCCTGCCCGTCTGCCCGCTTGTAACATAAAAAAAAAACGTTAAATAAAAATTGTATACATATATACTAGCTGTTTCCCGCGAGTTCGTCCGCGTAAATTTAAACTTGCCATTAGACCTTATTCTGGTCCTATCGAAAAATCAGTTCTTAGCGGATGACTAAAAACTACAAGCTACCTCTCTGCCAAATTCCATCTTTATACGCTTCGTGGTTTTCGAGATTTTCGCTAGGTGAACTTTCATTATGCGCAGTAGGGATCGTACTAAGTGCGTTGTACGAGAATACTCCTACAACGCGTTTTCATATAACACAGAATAAATCAACCGCTGTGGGAGGTTACTGTATTAGGCATACCTAGAAGTAAATGGTTCGTATAAAATTACCCACGATGCTGCTCGCCAGTTCTGTTACCTTAAACTTGGCGGTCTCGCTGCCGCGGGTCTAGGTATCAAATATATAACACTATTAAAAAAGTTCCTAGCAACAATAAAAAAAAAACAAAACACGAACTTAAACCGTGTAAAGTTATGAACGATAAAAAATGTACTGACATTGGCTTACGTCATGTACGTAGTCTGCCATATGTTCGTGGAGGACGTCCAAAAATATATTTGCAGGTAACACACAATATAATTTTCTGTATTATAATGCTCCATGCTCCATTCACATAAGATCAAAAACGTCAGAATAAATTTTTATAATTATTTTTATCCTACTGCTGGGGAAAGGGAAGGAAATTCCTCCCAGTGAGTGGATCTTCCTCTATCTGTTCGATAGCTGCTCTGATCAACTACGGGTACGCGACCCCGGAGCACACTAGCTGCTATTGTCACTACCCCTATGCCGACCGTGACAGTAGTATCCGTATCCTTTCTCTCCTTCCCATCTACCTTTGTATCCTTTTACTCCATCCCATTCCCTTACTCCTGTCTTTCTAATTAGAGCTAGTAGCCGAATTGGGCCGGCGCGTCCAAGTAGCAATATCTCTTTTTTATTATATAGTTATATAGTTATCGCTTTTCATTTGGTTTCTTCCCTTCCCGGTGGTCTAAACTCTGCCGTCTGCCGGGTACGCTAGCATTTTTTTTTCTGATCGTGTAATGCTGTTGGTCAGAGTAACCTTCACAGCGTCAACGGGCGGGGCCCGCTAGCATATATAGATATATATATAGATCTAACCGCAGCAGAGTTCCAACCATCAGTATATATGCCAATAGTGCGGACGTCTGTGTTAGCCATGAATGTCGATGTCTGTTGAAAACGGATGCTGCTTAGAACATTTGTCAAGATGTCACAGGCCTTATGCTGATAGATAGGTGTCCAGTCCAGTGTTGCAACTGGAGATGCCTTTTACACCGGCCGGGCGAATATTTCTCAGGGACACGTCACCCATATATACCATGATATAAGGAAAATTAATGTAACAAAGTATTCAGTGTGAAGAGTCTCTTATTAGATAATCCAACAAAGATAACATATAATGAATTATGTTTCGTCCATTGCCATACATAATATACATCAAACCGGTTTCTAAAAATAAAATCGTTATTTTTAGACGTTACCTCCGGCCTTGGTTGTTGTCCGTATGGAGTTTTTTTACTATTTTTGTAAAACTAACCGGGGCGACAGTAATTAGTGGACAAAATTAATAGTCAAGTTAAAAAATATTTGTCTGTTTGTCTGTTTGTTCTGGGTAATCTCAGAAACGACGGACCAATTTGGACGGAACTTTCACTGCTAGATAGCTATTTTTACAAGGCTATTTCGCTTTTAGTTAAATCATTTGGGGTCAGCACAAGAAAATAAACATTCTCAAAATTTAAACAAAAGCATTCAATTGACGCGGGCGAATACGCGGTTTACAACTAGTAATATAATAAAAGCGATTGTGTGCCTGTTTGTTAATCACTTACTTAATTATTATCATAAATAGAGTACAGAAATCGTTTGTGGGCGTGAGTATACGATTCTTTAACAAAATGCCAGATGCAATATTAAATTTGTCTCTAGCTAAGTAAATTGTAGTTCTGTATATTAAGTAAATTGTTACATTTTTTACATTATATGTATACATAATTTTAGCTAGACTATTTGAATAATACAGATGTCAACCTTAACATTAAGGGCAAACCGTTTAAAAAGCAAACCGTAAAGACAAACCGTCAAAAATTACAAGCTTGTTTTTTTAAATGTTAAATTAAAAAAAAAAACAAACTTGTAATTTCTTATAAATAAATAAAAATAGTTAAATTTAAACTACATGTTAAAACACGCTTATTCATAAAGCGTATTATACTATCGAAGACTATATTAAAGATAAAACTGCTTGGAGTAGAGTCGCTTCAGCTTTGTACTTGATAGTTAACATGCAAAAATGTGAAAAAAAAAAAATTCTGTAAGATTTATTTTTAAAAGAGTGGCTAACGAGTTTCTTGCTGATTCTTCTCGTGGCTCAACTCTTCCGAATCAGTGGTAGCTTTTAAAGTATTTGACTATTCAAATAGCTTGTAAAAGTCTACTTGAATAAAATATCACTTGAATTTGAATATTAAGATAATATTTGCAAGGAAACACTGACGCAGGAAAAGCCTAGATTCCACACCGGATTCTATCAAATACAATTCCTTTATTGAGTCATGTCAGTCTTCGGAAATTCTACACTTCCTCATGAATATATCTTAACTAATAATTTACTTACCTGATACTTGTAACACGTACGGTCCCTTGAAGGGATGCATTTCCCAAGCTTCGGAAACACTTCTCTCAAGTGCCAACAGCACATCCTTTCCCTTCAGATCGAACAGCTGAATGCGATCGTAAAATGGTAACAGCTCAAAGATTACACTTTTCGTGATGGCTGCAAAAACAGACTTATATAGTTACAAGCGTCCCATCCCCAGCTTCCAAGACGTACCTGTATTCTACATAGAAATCTTCCTCTTGAATCTATATGTATATTAATGAAAGCCGCATTAAAATCGGTTGCGTGGTCTAAAAGATCTAAGCGTAAGAACGGAAAGTGACGTCATTTTATACTATGTAAAGAAGAAGCAACAGAATACCTATATTTATAACAAGTTCCATAAATAATGAACAAAAATAGATTTCTATAACATGTTACAAGGGCAATATGTTTAAGAATACCATTTCAGGAATTATTTAAGTAGCATGATTGCTACTTTGAATGTCGTTATATGATTATAACTGACTGGTTGGTATTGGTAGTTTGTGATCCAGAGGACATATCACGTATTTCTCGAACCAAAGTAAATGGACTAGTCCACTTTACTTAGGATGGAAATGTTCGTGCTAGACCCACAGCGGACCCTTCTTAGCATCAACGCAAGTTGGATTAGTATGCATTAAAAGCGTGATACACCTAAGACGCCTCCTGTGAGCCTGACACGAATATTATCATCCTAAGTAGAGTCGACTTGTCGACTCAATTCGGTTCGAAAATTATGTGTTAGCCACTCAGTTATGTTTCCAAAGTTTTCGCAAGTACTTATTGCCACATTTGATCAATTAGTTTGACATTTTATCCACTATATATATAAAAGGGAAATGTGCCTAATACGAAATCTCGAAACGGAAAACTTTGTCAAGGAGTTAGTTTATACTTAGTAGACTTCCGTTAAGAAAGGATTTTTCGGGAATGACTTTTTCGGAATGAGAACCTAGACCTTATTAAGGCTCTCGAAATTTTATGCGGTCGAAGTCGCGGGAAACAGCTAGTTATCAAATAATAATAATAATAATTTTTATTTATTAAGCAACAAAAGCTCATGGGTGTTAGTAAATTAACAATAAGACTTAATAACTATGTTAGTATATATTTGTGACTGTTATCTATGAAAATTCTACTTACGTCCGCTAGGTATGCAGGACTTGATGTTCCCGCGTTGCATAAAAGATAAATAGTGGGTGTCCGAACGCACAGTCTTCGCCTATAACATAGACAAAAATTGATCATCATTTTTCTTTGGCCAATGTGAGACTCATCATCAGCATTATCCTCATCATCCTCAGTCCAATGCTGAACTAGGGCCTCATATTAACCATGATGTCGGTCGTCGTCCCGCCCAACGCCACATATAATTATTCACATTCTCTTTACCGCGATGTAGATCTTTGCTAGGCATTGCTCTTACTTGGGCGTTGCGCTTGCTTAATGATTTACTTCATAGGTGCATGAGAAACTAAACTACTTTGCTTTATTCGTAAAGTCACTTTACGAATAACCTTTGTAGAGTCTATCTCCTGATGATGCTTCGGTGTCGAAGCGAAACGTGCGTTGAGGAGGTCTAGTAAGTCCCGCCTATTTCGAAGTGACATCATATTGAATTTTGCCAATCGCTGAACATAAGGTTGTCTATGTGAAATTCCACTGGCAAGGAAGGCAAGGTGTCTTGTAAATACACGTTGAATATTCTCAATACGCTGCGAGTGTATGCTGTAATGTGGGTTCCAAATAAGACCATTCACGACAAATTAGTTTGTTATCATTAAATTAGTACAAGGTCATAAAAAAATTTATAAATCCCTCATAAGTGTGGCATGGTGAGGTATGTCATGGTATCTGATAAGATTGGTATAGTAATTCCAGATCCATAGCTATGGACACATCTCTCTACGTATCACATTCCCATCGTATTTTATCTTGGAGATAATTGGGCGATACTGTCAATCATACAATAAATAAAATACTTGACATGAATTGGCGTCGGATGCGAAGTGTTAAATTCCATGAAGGAAATAAATTTGTGATATTTTTGTATTATTTAACGAATTGATGAACATCGAAATCCATGAGAAAATATGCTTACATTTTTTGTTTTTTGTTGCTGTAACAAAAACTATTCATTACTATATAGGTATAAATAAAAACTGAGATTCAAATGATTTTCGCTTTACGATTTTTTTCATTAAATTGTGACCTATCTTTATTTCGTGACCTTTTGCTTATATTTTTGGGAAACATACAATTTTGTAAAACACTCATGCAATAATAAATATGCAAATTATGCATTTTCAAAGGGCACATCGGAAAGTCAGTATAGTGCTGTGCTTTGGTGGCGGATTCGGTGGTGTAGATTTCGGGTTGCAGCATTGCACCGATTTTCCCTTGTATTTATTCGCGGATTTAAGCAAAGCAGTTTAGTATTTCATGAATTATTTCTAATGTTCTTTCAAAGAAATTGTATGAAAAAGTGGCAGTAACAGACATACGTACATACATAGGAAGTTGAGTTGATGGCATTGCGTGCGGGTTATTGGCGCCAATTGACGGGGTAAAACGATGCGGGCTTCGTGGAACGCGGCCGTACAATTAACCTGCCGGGTTCAGAGCGGCCGTTACTTTGTGGGATTCCGTGATAAGCAGGGATTGTTTTTTAAAAGTTTACGTTATAACCTATACAACAACCTGAGCAAACAAGTCAGAGGGTGGAAAGTTATTACTAAAGCTAACGAAGCTGCATTGCTAACCACGTTATAATGAAAGCACAAAACACCGACCTTACAGAACAAAGTCCCTATAACCCGTTAAAAGCTCATTTTGTCACCTATACAGCAACGTGAGCAAACAAATCGGAGGATAGCAACTTATTAATAAAGCTACCGAAGCTGTTTTGCTAACAATGTTATAATGAAAGCACAAAACACCGAGCTTACGCCATAAACCCCGTTAAAAGCTCACGTCCCCGTAATCACCTATAGAAGGACGTGAGCAAACAATTCAGAACATGGCAACTTATTAAAACATTCGTTCGACATGACTTTACTCATTATTTCTTTCACTTTTTTCAAAATACCTATCAGGCTTTGTTGATATTTTTAGTTACAAAGTATGCAAACTTTTTACTCAGTCTAACGTTGGTTGTATGAAAATGACCCCTTTAAAATTAATGTGCCTTTTTGTTGGTCTGCCTTTCTATGCGTATTTTGGAGGAATATTAAGAACTAAGGATACCTGAACTAAGGTTAGGATATTATGGATACAGTAATTTTTTTAATCGTTCTTCTGGTTCTGACGAAGGAAACACCATGAAAAGGTAATGATAGTACATTGCGTATACAGATTCTTAAAATGATCACAATATTATAAAGGAATATGATAACTGACAGTAATTAAACTCAATTTGTCTTTTTTAAGTAATGTAATTATTGTTTTTGTATAAAAATTCTATGTTTATGTGTTTATGTGTATGTGCCTGTAATAGTGTGTTATATAGTTATAAATCCACTGAAACGATGTTTAAAATTGTTTTTTTAACTATATTGTAGGCATATCTATTGTTAATAAATGTATATAACAATTAATTAAAAAAAAAACACAAAAAAATTGTAAAATTTCACCTGAAGATGTAAAACGCCTATAACTTTGTCCATTTTCATCGCTACATATTTAATGTTCACTATATTTGTCCTACTTATTCCAGAAACTATAAACACCCCAGTTTAAAACTTTAATGAGAGCCGATTACATGTCGGAGGCCGCTTTTCGGCAAATTTTCCGGTGTCGGATTAAATTGTAGGGGTTGTGGCTATAAGTGAGTTAACACGACCGACTGCCGCCTGACGTCATCGCTGAACATCCCTAATCTCTAAAATATCACTTAGTGACATTAATGGGACCCATTATTTTACGTGCCTTCCGAAACACAGAAAAAGATTGATATTTGGAAAATAATTGTCAGAAAAGGTGACTCAACTTTCACCCGGTCGCGTAAGAAACAGAATAACCTAGCTATTGACTCAAATACCGGCCACTGATGAAACTAAAACCTCCTCAAATAAGTAGTACAATGTAGTGTAAATGTTTTACATCAAATCTGTACGGTGTGAACCAGTTACACTGACAGATAAATTATTAGATTAAAAACTAATATTATTAAAAATTAGGTATAATGTTAATAATATGTGTACGAATTTATTCGAGTTATCTGTTTTATATTTGAGATAAATTGTTGGCGTACTGCAACATGAAAAATGGTGATTTTTGTACCAAAATTTTCCCACAAAAGTACAAATTTGTTGCAGCCCTATTTTTAGTTTGTGCGACATTTTAGTGCGTCCGAGATCGAGGTTAATTGGTTTCTTGAGCGTTATTGATTTTGGATGTTTGTTTGTTTGTTCAAATAACTGAGGTATTAATAACTCCCGTCTTGCTCTTACGGCCTATTAATGAATTTAATCACTAAAAATTAAGTTAGCAGCTTAATTATAATATATTTCAATTGGAAATATATTTCAATTTCGCTCCTATAATTAAGTCACTGACGGTCTCTATTTTGCAACAGTGCAAAAGCTTCGAATCAAATCCAAATGTTGTGATCAAACCCTCTATTTGTAGATTCTGTGAATAAAATACAAGTTTTATATACGTGTACATACATTAAAAAGTAATGTAAAAATATGTAATTAAACATGAAATATCTGTTCCTGATTATCAATAAAATAAATAATAATTTTATCAATTAAAAACATACTCCGTTAATCGGTTTTTCAAACGTCAACGTGAGCTATCAACCGTCCTTAACCTATGTAACGGCAGGACCAAAAGATTAATAATTGGACTATTTTATTTACATATATATTTTTAACTGTACGTTTTTTAGTTTACATATTATTGTTATAAAATTGGTGTTAGATAAATTTAATAATTACGTTGTAATTTTAGCGTACATAGGAATAAAACTTTTGGAGTAGAATTTCACATTGAATGCATCGTGTATTCAATTTCAACAATACTCCGCTCTCATTACGGGCAAGTGAGACAGTGCAATTTATAATTCTTTGTGTAGTTTGAACGTTCGAAGTTATGATTAAACAATTTCGTTCGATCGAAGTTTACCGCGTCAATGACGTCACCTTTTATTAGAGAAAGTACGAATTTATGTGGTCGGGCGACAAGCAGGCCCGCGACTTAGTCCGCGTAAAATTAGATAAAAAAAATTAGAATCAATTTAAGCTTGAAGATATATAGCCTTCCTCTACTCATTTCTCAAATACCGGCAACTCATCTGCGAGCCCTCCGGTGTTGCAGTTGTCCATGGACGCCGGTAGTCGCGTCGATAGGCACTAAGGTGACGGCTGCTCATTTGCCCCTTTTTATATAAAAAAAATTCAACGTGTATAATTGTTTAATACGCAAGTAAACAATGGCAAAACTTACAAATACTGGCGATGGAGGAATGTGTTTTTTAATATTTTTAGAAGCTTCTAAAACATCTTCAATTTTAATGATTCTCGGATTATCTGGATCGCAGCACTCATCAAAGTCTTCCTGTTTAACATTAGTGGCATTACAATAGTAAATGAAAACTAAACGCTTTATAAAAAATATCTTATCGCAAGCAAGGTATCATATACCTGTTTTATATAAAGCAACTGTTTCACTCAACTTTTATAGTGGAATATATAAAGAAATAGGTTCTTACGTATTAGTGCAAACGCAGCTATAGATAGTGTAACTATGTCAGAGATAGTGGCCGCATGGCGATCGTCTGGCACCTCGTGGTTATTTTACATACAATGAGCATGCTCGTGTGCACAAGAAGATTGCGCCAATGCGCCAATACATAGCAATCTAATAGGCGGATAAACGAATTCCTCAAAAGCTGGCAGTACACTACCGGCTCCCCTAATGCTGTAGGGACTATTCTTTGATATTATTAAAATAATATTATCTTTTATATTAATTTTTATTTCAATTATTATATTTTTTACTAATTGTGAAGGGATTACCTGCACCAGGTCTAAGTTTATCGACTGCATCGATTACATAAGATTACTTTTTGAGCTTAGTAGAGCTTTAATCGATTTCTAACATCTCTTATACAATATTACGTCACTGGAGATGTTTACTTTGGATCCTATGCACATTGTTAAGTAACAGATTAATTATAAATTTATATTTTTAAATTCAAATAAAAATATAATATAAATACAAATTACTAAAACTTTTCCCTTATATGTTTCGCCGTAGTCTTATGAAATCATCTTATAATAGTTAACATTAGAAATTCTTTTTTCGAGATTTTATCTATGTTAGCTACTCTAAAGGTCTATCTTATTAGCATTTAATCTTGATACATATTAACTTTATAATTTCTTTAATTTTACTACTATTAGCATTATCATATATTCAAATGAGCTTATCTCTATTTGAATAAAACAGCTCAGAAACCTTTAAATAAATTATGATTTCTGAATTTTTATAACTGTACCTAATTTATTGTTGAGTATAAAGAGGACTTTTATGTGAGTACACGCGGAGGCACACAGTGCTCCTAAAATAGTTACGAAAATATCGAAAGATTGCCATAAAACTAAAAAAACGAATGAATTTGAAAATTAAATGGGCGCGTAGAATCCAGTCCACCCTGTTGAACTCCCCAATTTTAAATGACTTGTAGTCACCCTTGGGCACCAACTCCTCAACAGTAAAGGTTCCCGTAGGACACAGTTGCATTTTTTTTTTTTTTTTAGAAATTTATAGGTCACCGCCGACTGCACAAACGGGCCATCCTATTAACGTTTTATTGTTAAATCATCCCAAACCTAGCATGTCAGGGTAGAGAAGACTAACAGGTAAACCTTATTAAAAACAAGGGATATTTTATATTAGCAATACTTTGAAGTACCTATGAGTAATTCTCGTTTAGATAAACTTTTTTTTCAAAGCTTGTGTTAAAAGTGTTTACGGCGATAGCGGGTGTGGTATACACAAATACAAATCAAATCTACTTTATTCACTTAGATTTTTTACAACTATACAGGATTGAGAAGATAAGAGGAATACAAAGCTAGGAAAAGAGGGGAGAATAAATATATTAAAGAACACATAACAATTTTGAACGACCGTAAAACCGAAACTTAATACAAATCACGGAGAAAAAACTAAAGAAAATAAATTAAAATAGGAACACTAGGAAACCTAAAATGCACTACTTCTAGTACATAATAGATATTATTAAAAGCGTATTTACATATTTATATGAAAGAGTCTCGATTGGGAACAACAGCACTTGTGAAAGTCACCTTTAGCATATATTTTTTTTTTAATTAATGTTTTATATTTTGGTGATAATTTCGATTTAGAGCTCAGTTTTTTTTTTTATGTTACAAGGGGGGCCTGCGACACTCCTAACGACGTCATGGCGACGTCGCCAGTTACCTATATAAACAATTCATACTAAAATTTAGGACTTGGAATGAGCCTTCCCAGTGAAGATATAAATCCAGGGCTTCTTTTTGTGGGGACACTTAAGTGCCCCTAAAGAATTTCGAAAGTATCGAAAAATTGCTATAAAAATTGGAAAAAAGAATTAAAATTAAATGTTCGCGAAGAATCCTGCCCACACGATTGAAGCTGAACTTCTTTTTAAAATTTATTTACAACATATCACAGTACAAAAAAATATAGAGTTACAGCTTTCGAGGGTTAGCGTGCCCCCAAGAAAGAAGTGACAAAAATCTAGGATATAACCAACTAGAATATATAGGATACTGCGTCATTCCCCTGACATAGATAGCAAATCCGTCCACAAGTCGTAAAGGGTGACCTAATACCAGCCCCGCACTGATGGGTCCCCTGACCTAATGGTGTTAACCCCATACCGAGGTTTGCTGACCCACTTCGCAAATATCAGGCGGACAACGGGGAAATTAATGACCATTTTAACTCGTACATCCCCGCTTTTTTTCTTAGTCATTTTACTTTCTTGTCACGCCATTTCATAAAATATGATTAATTCTCATACTTGGACTAGAACTACTGAGCGTGGACACAAAACAGCTAATATTTTAAGTTTACATTTATAAAGACACGTTTTTGCTATTACACAATAAGTTATGAGCATATTAAAGATAGGCTTTATCGGGGCTTTGTGGGGGCACATGGGGGCTGGGTATGTCCTCTTTTCCTGAAGATCCTTAAGCCTTGATATTTAGAATAATATTCCTAATGAGTTTTTAGTATGTTCTATCAACATGGAAAATTTTAAGTCTCTTAGTCTAATAGTTTGGAAATGCTAGGGAGGGGACCACCTTACGGGCAGACAGACGGACGGACAGAGCGATGTTATAATGGTTCCTTCTAGTACTGCGGAACCCTAAAAAGAAGAGAAAGTTTCCTAAAAGAAAGTCTAACGTTATGAAACTCTGTTTTCATTATTTATAATGATAATTTAACATGCCTCCGCGCCTCAGGCGGTTTTCAGGCCATATCTCCTGCCGTTGAGTTCAACAATTATTTAACGTTTTTCAATATTTAGATGTTGGCAGCCCTGCCTAAAGCCACAGTTTACAACCGACTGTAAGAAAAATGGTTTTCCATTCAACACGACGACATAACTTTGTTTAAATTATAGTATAACGGTATATTGTATCCTTCTCTTAAACCGATT
The DNA here is from genome assembly GCA_024363005.1 of Charaxes varanes. NCBI lineage: Eukaryota > Metazoa > Arthropoda > Insecta > Lepidoptera > Nymphalidae > Charaxes > Charaxes varanes. The sequence continues at coordinate 11,187,990 of JANCMC010009603.1, forward strand.
GCTGTTTTATGTAGTCTTCTTGGTAAAATTAAAATTGCATGAGAAACTAAACTACTTTGCTTTAATCCGCGAATGAATACGTAAAGTGACACTTAACGAATAACCTTTGTAGAGTCTATCTCCTGATGATGCTTCGGTGTCGAAGCGAAATGTGCGTTGAGGCACATCGGAGAGTCAGTGTAGTAGTCTGTGATCGGAAATAACCTCTCGTTGGCTGGCATCATCACTGCCATGCTTGCCAGTCACATAGGTTGGGAGGCAGTCGTCAGCTTCAGTGAGAAAAGGTTCCTGAAGGACAGACAGACGAACAGCGAAGTGAGCGAAGTGGACTGGAAGCTATTCTAACAATGTTATATAGATTGGCGATAAATAAGCACATAATCTTGTTATCATCAAAAATTGACAGACATCAGATAATAAGTCACCGATTATAAGGCAAGAATCGTATACTTTAAAATCACATCGTGTACCCAACTTCGGTAACGTCGGTTGGTAAGTGCTACGGGTGTCCAGAATCATTCGTTTGCATCGCCCCGGCACGTATTTCATGCCTTTCAATCTAACTTTGCTCTTTGCTTAGATTTCTTAAGCTGTAGGGTTGCCAACAATTACAAAGAGGCGTGTAAAAAAAATATCGTTATAGTTATATATTATATTATATGTAAAACACGACTGTAAATTGCAGTCGAAATTTAATAAAGCTCCGAATTTAGCCACGACTGACATAATATCCCACCTTCGTCACCACTATTAAGTGGACGATCGGAGAAGTGAACTGAGACGCGATTAGAAACGCGCTGGTTTATTTCATCCATGACAATACATGACATAACTATGTAACAAAAAAAGAAGATTTTTTTTGTTTATGTTTAAGTATTTTTTTACTAAACTACCACTGATTCCGGAAAGTTGAGCCATGAGAGACAAATCAGCAAGAAACTCATTACCCATTTGGTAATTGGGAAGAATGTGTTGTGCCCAGATAAGGCGACTGGGGTTAAGTGCGCGATAATTGTAACGTAAGGTGTTTGACTTTATTATGACATGAAATAAATAATAGAAATAGTTTTAACAAAAAAGGAGCTAGATACAACTTTATGGTAGCTATAAAGGACAAATCTGGAACGACTCAACTTCAAGCATTTTATCTTTTACTAGTTGTTTACAAGCGATTTCGTCCGCGTAACAGTTGAAAAATTTTAGCGTGACGATATAAAGCCTCGATAAGTGGGCTATCTAACACTGAAAGGATTTTTTAAAATCGGACCATTTGTTGCTGAGATTAGCGCGTTCAAGGAAACTCTTCAGCTGTATATATAAGTATAGACATAGTCTTCAATTGTATAACGACTTACGAATAAGCGTGTCTTTAACATATCCTTTAAATTTATTAAAAGATACATTCAATATTGTTATCTACATTTGTCGTGCCATCATATCTGGGGGTCGCCCGGAGTCACCTAGGGGGTCAATTGTTTGAAAATATAAACAAGAATAACTCGAAAACTGAAATGTGGCAACCCTGGAGGATTCTAATTTAAATTCAGAACGAGCGCGCGGCAAAGTTCCAAACCGTTATATCAAATTCTTAGCTTAAACTGTGTATATATTTACAAGAGGGGAAATCAGTGGGAAGGGATACTTCTAATATATACTAAAATAACGTCCTTCCGAATGATCTTTGCAGCCTATTGAAGGTGCGAATATAGGGAGTCAAAATAGCTAATTATTTTTCACTAGTTGTACCCCGCGACTTCGTCCAGTTGATTTCAGTAATTTTGTTAAATTATCCATAAAGAACCCTAATTATTTTCCCATAACTGAAGTAGCCTATGTTACTTCTAGCAATATCTGTTATTTGTCAGTGAGAGTCTCTTTGAAAACATTCCAGCTGTATTTGAGATTATCCAGAACAAATAGACAGACAGACAGACAAATATTATTTAATTTGTGATTAATTATGGGTAGCGTATAAATACACTCGGTTGCACTGCAATCGCACATGATAAAATTCTTTTGTGAAACATTTTTTTTACGTAAACAAATACATATATTTTTTAATATAGGATTTAAGGTCATTTCAATACCTATCCGGTGAATGATCTTTAATCTCATATTTTAAAAAAATGTATTTGTTTTATAGAAAAAAAAATTAACAAAAAAATGCTTTTATTTGCGATTTCATAGCACCCGAATATCGCTTTATTTTTTTCTTATGTGCGAACGTCAACAACTAAGTTAAAGATTTTAACCATGAAAATAAATAAAAAAGCGATAACATGAGTGAGCTAAAATCTAAACAGAGATCAATCAAATTTTTAGCTTCATACCAATAATTTAGAATGTAATAGGTTTTTTAAGTTTAAGGTATGTTACGTTAAAAATATCAATGTCTAAAAAGTTATCATATGTTCAATGACTAAATACAACCACACGCACACCAATGCCAAACGATTTATACACACATGTATTGGATGTTGTCAAAGCGTGGTCGTGACAACCGTATGTTATATTAATTTTTTTAATTTTATTTATCTTCTGTGAATAGAAGAATATACGTCCTTGTACGCAAAAAGATTTGTTGGCGAATTCCGACCAGCCGGCGATCTCTAGAATTCTAATATTTTTAGAGAATTTATTAAAATACACGTTAAACGTATGTTATTATTTAACAAATACACAATCTGGTAAATTCTCGTTAAAACTGAATCGGTTTAATTAACAGTTATGTAATGGTAGTAAAATTTGAGTGCCACCACCTGGCGTTGTCTCAAGAGGGGGGCGGGCCCCCACTGCCAAATGTCTTTCGCGAATAAGTAAGGTATTCGCACGTATACAACGTACACACAATGGTATTGATTTTTGGGAAAGCGTTTCCAAACTTGGGTACCATCGAAAAGAGCATATTCGTCTCTCAAATTCAACGCATCTGTGACCTTTTTAGCAGCGTTTGACAATCTTATATACAAAACCCAATTGTTGCTCGCTAGTGTCCTTAAAAAAAACAACCACTATTAATGCATTCTACTAGGCTCCGTAAAAATAAATCCACATTTAAATGTAACTGTGCACGTTTCTATAACAAAGTCCCCTATGACATTCTGGAGATGTCTTTAAATAAATTTAAATCTTTTATAAAAAGTAAACTCATTCCGAAAATCCAATTATAATGTAAAACTCGTCTAAGTAAACGCCCATGGACAACTACAACACCGTAGGGCTCGCTGATGCGTTGCCGGCCTTTGAGAAATGCGTATGCTCATTTCTTGAAGGTCCGTAAGTCGTATCCGTTCGTAAATACTGAAGCTGGCAACTGATTCCACAGGAGAATTTTGTTAGAATTGTTTGCTATATACTATTAAAAAAAAAGCAAATATAAGACCTTGGTGGCTCGACAAGTACGGATACGTAAGACTGTATGGAATAAAAAAAAAGATACTCATATGTTAAAGGACGTTAACGTATCTGGAAGCCTTATATTAGTGCAGTTGTCCAAGGGCGTCAATAGTCACTCAATTCTGAAATTTGAAAAAAAAAAAAATTAAAATTGAGTGTTCATTTTAATTACGTTAAAGGTTGGATGGAATCGTTTATGGGTTTACAAATTTAGGAAAAAACCATCTTCATGTATTCGTACACTGCTAAAAGACAACATCTTTAAAAAAAACAATTTAAACTAGCACGAGACATTCAAATTAATAAAAAATATATAAAATCAGAACAACTTATAACCTATGCGAATAAACAAATATGCAAGGTTTCAGATGAGTTTAATAGGTTCTTATTAATATTGGGGGGGGGCTTATAAACCCCCCACCCCCAAAACCACCTTGTAAAATCATTTCCGGGTAAAGCTATTATTGTTTTCCTTACGGAGTAGTGTGAATTTTCATATAAAGCGTATAGGGCGCAACTAAATCACAATGTTGCAATTTTTTTATTAATTTCACATTTTATTTACAATTATTTCGTATTCCAAAGCATTCTCTTGTCTTTAGCTTATCTGATCCGTTGGCGCAGTCGGCAGTGACTATACTTTTGCACCGGGGTTTTGGTTTCAATTCCCATTGGGAATTCGGTTCAAAACCCACAGAGACTTGGGTATATCTATACTAATATATAAAGCTGAAGAGTTTGTTTGTTTGTTTGTTTGCTTGAACGCGCTAATCTCAGGACCTACTGGTCCGATTCGAAAAATTGTTTTTTAACGAAGGTTACAGGCTATATATCATCATTCTAAAATTGAATCAATTTTTTTTAATAATTTTATGCACCTCAGGTCCAAGCACAGCTTGTTTAGAACATAAGCATTATATGTTTATTAAAAAAAATGTTCGTTTATCGGTCGGCTATTACCTATAACAAATGCATCAAATTACCTACTTTAGGAACTGGTGACTGCGTGTTTAATATTTATTATTTAACACATACAAAATAATTTAAGGGGTGTTTGATAAACCTTTTTAGATTTTTTCACATACCGGCATTAATTTGCTATTCGTTAGTGCTGATCGTAACCATGAACTTTTTAGTTTGTTAAATAATTATTACGAAAATTTTAAATAATTAAGGGAAGGCACTTGACTGACGTTTAGAAATTAAGTAGTTATTCGGATAGTTTTACTTTCAATTTTTATCGCTTTATGTTTAGTTTCATGTATTCTTCGTATATGTTCCGTCACGTCCGTGTAGCCATTAAAAGTCGGTTGCACCTGAAAACCAGCGCCGCAACACTATCACTAGACGTGACAGCATTGCCGCCACTTCACGCCGACCTCATGTGAGAAAGAGGTACTGGTACCCGGACGCACCGCCCCAATTCGGCTACAAGTATGGCGCTACCCCTAATTTTGTAATTGTTTAAAATATAATAATTTGATAGATTACAGGTAGTACTTTCTGCTATATAGTGCTCTTGCATCCACTATTCTGTTGTAATTTGGCCTTAATATTCCAACTACATAATTACATAAAAAGGAGTCAATCTTCTTACTGTATTCACAGCTAGATATTGAAAAATAAAAAAGTCAATACAATCTTTAATTATGACCAAGTGATACATCCGTTAAATTTCCCGTACCGAAGAAACCTCGAAGTGTTTATTCAAAGATAGACTTACGATTAGGGGTCACAGGAAGCGCCCGAATTAATCTTTATGCCGGAGCCAGACATGTAGATCAAAGAGTTTGTAAATATTTGTCCTTGATGAGTACAAAGTTCTACAAGACTGCGCAGCTACACAAATTCGCCGGCCACACTACATGATCATTCAAATGAAGTCTAGCTCCGATATTAAGAATGGCTTGAAAAAGAAGGAGGAAAATAGATTGAAGCTGAATAAAAATAATCCAAAGAAATACGAAACAAACAGTTTTTGTCTGTATTAACAAAAGTCTTTGCCGTATTTAAAGGTTATCGACTAATCCAAAGATATGATAGCCCAATTAACGTTCATTATCAAATTTAAATGTACGTTATCTGGAGCTTCAATTAAAAATTGCCGTATGTTTTCGGCAGGAAAATTTTTGATTTTCTACTTTTAAATCTAGTCGATTGTCGTATAAGAAAAGCAGTTAAATTTCCCTAGCTTGTCAGTGTCATTTTTAATATAAACTGATTTTAGCATGGAATGAATTTCTCATTTGCTTTCAGTTGTTACAGATATAACCCTAATCGAACGCCTTCACATTCCGAACGAGGAAACATGGTATAGCAAACCTTTCTAAATATTACCGATAAATTCAATTTTTGAATCAATTTAGTATCTATAATGTTTTTCTACTCTGTACCTGTAGGTGAGATGTAAGTCAATTTGTACAAGTGATGGCGGCCATCCTGGTAATCCAGTTCAAACCGGATCGATCAACTAGGCTGTTACCTTGTTAGCTGGATTAGTTCGGCTTTTAGGTTCACGTATCTATAAGGCAAAGTCAGCTAGCGAATTACTATTTACAAAAGTATTGACTTTAGATATAACATTTAACAGTCATTATATTTATTTTCCATTTTTAATTCATTAAAAGCAGTTGTTTCTTCTTCGTCCGTTCATTATCCCGGACTAGTACCAGGGTCTGTTTAAATGGCTGTGGGGAAGGTTAAGATGACCGACGACCATCTGACGTCATCTCCGGAACCCCCACCTCCGGAAACCACCAGCAACTCGTAATATCACTCGGTGACGTTAATCTTTTTTTCGCAATGTTTTAATTAAGGGCCGGCAGCGCATCTGCTGGCCTTCTGGTCATGCAGATGTCCATGTGCGCCGGTAGGCACTTCGGTGCCTGCTGCCTGCTCGTTTGCTCCCTTGTAACATAAAAAAAAATATATATATTTATATGATAACACTTTTCTATGACAGTTATCTGAAAGTAAATGATACGAATTTGCAGCAAATGAACTGGATTTCAGATTGTGAAGGTTTATTATTTGTAATTATACAGATCATATACCTATTACGGTTGCGAATGCTAACACACTCAAGGAATTCTCTATTACTTAAATGGGAGACAATGATTCCGTACCAAAGGTCATTATATTGTCATTTGATCCTCGAAGATCTGTCACACGGAATATTAATTGATTTATTAATAATACGTGAAGCGAAAACTTTTGGTACCATTTTAGGAAATTGCGCGGGCGGAGGTGTATGAAATCTGGCACAATTGTAATCCATATAGAGGAAGGAGCAAAACTGTTAAGGTTTTTTTTTTATAATATGCAATATTAGTGCACTAATTTATTAAAATAAAACCACCATCACACAAACGATTTACGCTTACATATTGGATGATATCAAAGCATAATAGTGACAACCGTATGTTATATTAATTGTTAAATTTTATTTTTCTGTACGTAGAACATTATAAATATAATAATAAATAAATATATACAGGACTATATGACACACGGACGTCTGTTCCTAAGGTATACAACTTAATGCCTGTGATGACAGGAGTAAGGGAAAGGGATGGAGTAAAGGTATAATGGATAGGGGGTACCACAGCAGCAAAGGTGCTCCGGGGTCGCGTAGACGTAGTAGATCTGACCAGTTATCGGAGAGATGAAGGAAGATCCACCCCCTGGTAGAAAAATAGAATAGAATAGATGGCCATAATTCATCCTAAAGCTTTTCTTTTTTAATAACGCTTAATTATAACTATGCATAATTTTCTATCTCATTTATTTTATTCGTGTTATTTATTTATAATATTTCTTTGTCAGCAGGTAAGACTTCCTATGAAAGTCCTATTGGCTTAAAATGTTCGAAGAAATGATCTAGGAAAGAAGAAAAGAGAAGGTAAATAAGAATAAACATTAAACTCTCTGTATTTTTTCTTACGTTTATAGGTCACTAAGTTAAGGTCAGTAAGTTTGAAGAAATGATCTAGGAAAGAAGAAAAGAGAAGCCAAGTAAGATAAACATTGAACCTTCTGTATTTTTCACACGTGTATAGGTCACTAAACCAATAAGCTTGGAGAGATGGTCTAGAAAAGAAGAAAAGAGAAGGCAAATAAGAATAAACATTATACTGTGACCTACTGATCACTATTATACTGTGACGTCACACATCTAAACATAAACATCGTGTTCATGTATAGATGTAGATGCCACGACAAGTATGACGTCATATCTCCCTACGAATAACCGACTGAATTCTTTAAACGACACCAATACGTCAACAGATTTAAGTTATATACATAAAGTATATTAAGGCTTAAAGAACCTACCAGACTTTAAAAAAAAAGTTTATTAGGAATACTTTTTTAATGTAATAACGTCCTATAGATCTACGAACGCCAGCTGCATGCACGAAAAAACGTGACATGATTGATGGCTTGGATTTTTAACCGTACGTACGTAAAGCGTGCGAACACATAACTAAATAAATATATCGGTTGTCTGTAAAATTGGTTTACGGGCGATAATTTTCATTAAAGCCGAAAGCCAATCGTGCCACTTTCCATTGTTCAGCGCTCTCGCTTGCACGCTCGGCTCAGATGGAACGTGACATGATTTTTCGTGCGTGCAATCGGTGTTCAGCCTATCTAGAAACGTCATATTTCGAAGTACTTCGTACTATACTGATTAGCAATATCCTAGAATATTTGTTGTTCCTTTTTCAGACAGTTTCATTTTTTAATATTGATATGATTCTCTGGCTATAATTTTAATACGTTAAATCTTTTAAGCATCCGTTTTTGACTTCATTTTTTTTATTCTATTCCTGAATTTTATTATTTCTTGATCATACAATTTATGCTGGTTTCCTTTTTTATTTCGCTCGTTCTTGTAATGAGATATTTACTTGAATCTAAAATGAAATACTTTAGTTTATTTATTTATCTTTTGTTGGTTATGTTTTTGTTTGCTCCTTCTTGCAATGAGATATTTACTTGGGCAGCGATGCGCGGCTGTATAGCGGACTCCTTCGAAACAGCTTAACCGATTCTGATAAAAAAATTTGTTCATTCTTGGTAGATCTGATAATTGGTCGTAAACGAGTCCTTCACAGTATATGCAGTGAACACGCCGGCCCCCGGCTTATCGCACGAGCGCAGAACTTTAGCTCTCATTTCTTTGCACTAAAGCCGCCACATAAAAGACACTCAATATCTGTATTACTAAGCGGATATTACGGTTTAAGTGACGCCAGTGGACTTCAGTAAGTGGAAAAATTTCCGTTATTTAAGCTAGATTTTTCTAAAATATCACGTTGCTGTTGGTTAAGGTAAATGATATACCTACTATGACAAAATTTAGCTCGTCGCTTCGTCATTTCTAATATTCGCGAAAATCGTGGTCGCCAATTATAAAAGATTACCTGAAACTCGCGACTTCATTCGTGTGAATTCAGTGATTTTGTTAAATTTATTTGTTTGTGCGGTATCCTAACTATTTAGCTAAAAACAAACTAGCTTATGATATTCCTCGTAAAATAACCTATCTACCAGTGAAAGTCCCGTCCAAATCGATCCCGCCGTTTCGGAGATTTAAAATAGATTACTTTTCACGTTTCAAACATGCCCTTCAATTTTATTTATATCTATAGATTAATAAACACAATTTTCAGTGCTGAGTTTTTCATCATCCTAACCTAAACGGCGATGACAAGAAACATGTCAATGTACGATCATATATACATAAATTCTATTATACATATATTGACGTAAAAATATAATTGTCTTTATTAGCTGTTTGTTTTTGAATAAAAGAAGTAATTCTCTTGTAATTTCAGCTTCGTAAATAGACATTAATTTATATTGTTATGTGAAACGCCATCATACATATTTTTTAAATATCGACCTTTTGATTAGTCAAATTACTTCGTTATTATTATTAGTCGACACGATATTTTAACTTTACTTATTTATTATGATATTAAAGACCGAGTAAAACATCAACAATTCAATCAAATCAATAGTAGATTGTTGCACCGACCGCAAAGTGAGTCATTAATGCACGTGTGTTACGTTGGCAGTAAACGAGCGCATTAATGAGCAAGGTGCGTAAAATACTTTTATTTTAACTACATCGCTGTCTATTATTACGTTTTTTAAACTTTTCTTGCTAAAATGATGTATTAAAGTTTTAAAATGGTATAAAATGCGCGCCATCTGTGTTATTTTTTTTTCGGTTTTATTCGGTCCATTTTTATTTCCAGCCAGTATATTAAAAAAAAAAAACTTGCTTTATAAGTATTCTTCTTTTTTTTATGGAATAAAACCTAAAACTAAATCTATAACATTTGACCAGAACCAGGCTGAGTCTGGAGACCAGGAACGCGGACATCCTGGTCACCGGACCTTTGCAAAGTCTCGCCTAAAGACCTATTGACTTCAACTAAAACCTTCCACATGTTATTTTGCCATCAGCCAAAATTTAGTTTTCTCCAAGTATACAATTGGTCGTGTACTCCACCAACCGACGGTTGGCTGAGCCGGCGGGACGGCTATGGCTCGTTCCGGCATTATGGTACTAATCACTCCACGAATAATCTTCGGAGAGTCTATCTCTTGATGAGGCTTCGGTTTCGGAATGAAGTATCCTATGAAAAGTAATTTTATGTGTCTAATTATACCTTCCCGTCCTTTGTACAGTTTCAAGTTTGTAATAAATATTGATAGCGCTCTCGCGTTGATAATGCGACGGCTAGAAAAGAAAAGAAAAGTTAATAATAGTAGTCCTTAGAATTTATATGCGTAAATAATAGGTTGGGCTTTTGGTTTACAAATTCAGAGAGCACAATTCACTACAGATTAATTTCAATCCGAAGATATTGAGAGAAATTTAACACAAAATTTAAAAAAATGCAATTTAAATCACCTGTCGTTTATGCAATTTAATGCTAAACTAACTTTAAAGCATTAAAAACACATAAGATACGAGTTTTTTTTTAATTATCAAATAAACACGCGAATGAAGTAAAACTGCTTACATATATAATGTACGTTTGAATTTTAAAATGAATTTAGAATTTTAGTCTCTTTAAACGTAGAATATTTAATGTATTGAAAAGAATATTAATTTATAAATTTGTTCAAGAACGAAATGAAATTACAAAATAATCAAGAAATCACCGTTCGCGTTACATATTCACCAGCATACTACCCAAGTTAAAGAAGTTTTACTTCAAAAAAATAATACCATCACTTGACGTGACAGCATTGCCGCCACTTCACGCCGTTCTTATGTAAGAAAGAGGTACTGGTACCCGGACGCGCCGGTCCAATTTGGCTACAAGCGTGGTGCTACCTCTAATTAGAAAGACAGAAGTAAGGGAAAGGGATAGAGTAAAAGGATATAAAGGTAGATGGGGAGGAGAGAAGCATGGCGCATAATTAAATTATTATTTAATTAGAGGTAGCTCCACCTTATTATGGCTCTAACGAAAACTCCGTTGTTAGCGAATGTCTACTAACTATGTACTACCCTTGAGCCCTTGCCAAAATTGGTCTTTGTTTTTCGTGAGAAGTGACCTTTCGTTTTTAAATTATATTACATAAATTTGACTACCTTTTAAGCAAATTGCCTTTAGAGCAATTTCAACGAATGGTTTATTGCCAGATTCTTTACAAACCCTTTTTAACTTTTAATCTTCTTCTTAAAACTTTACTTACTGGGCATGCTTTAACTATTTAGGAGTGGAGATCGCCAGCCGATCAAAATTCGCCCACAAATCTTTATTTTATTCTTTTATTTTACAAGGAAAACTTACAGCTAAAACAGAAAGGTAAATAAAGAGGTAAAGAGGTGAAGTAAAGCTAATTACAAGTTTTCAAAGATAGAAATTGAATACGAAGGAATAGAAAATATTTGACTGGCCCGTCGGCGCAGTGGGCAGTGACCCTGCCTTCTGCTCCGGGGGTCGTGGGTTCGATCATGTCAAACATTTCGCACTGAAAGGGGCTTCGAGGCGTAACAATAACATTTAAAATGCTGCATATTTCTCTTAACTGCGGAAAAAATATATATATAAAAATAACATATATATATATATAAATTCTAAACTTAACAGCAGATTTATTGTAAGTACGATTGCCTCATTATTTAGTATAACTGAAAACTATTACTAGGTACACTCAAAACTATAATCAATTTGACAGTTAGTGTTTTTTATTAACTCTGCGCTTAATTAGTTTTTTTTTTTTATATATGTAATTTTTTTGTCTATGTTACAGTTTTTTCTCCAAACTGCGTCGAAACCCGTGATCAGTGAAGCAACACCTGATATGTCTACACGAGGAACTAATATTATTGCAAATTACTATAAGACATTCTACTAACTATATATTATAAAGCTAGTTTAAGAATGGAACATTGTAATAATCTCTAACTTTGATACAATGGCGTTTTTTCACTAAACAATATGACACCGATGTGAATCTGAAACCTTGCTTGCCTGTAGTTCAAAAATATCACAAATAAATAACCCTTAAACCCATAATTAAAAATGAATCATTTTACTGGTAGTGTCATTAGTAGTTTTCCGCATTTTAAGGAATTAAAAAAAAATTAAATATAAAATGGTCTTTGTAGGCTTTTGAGAGGTAAGTGCAGTCCCTTTTTGAAATATAGGACACTCGAAATTGAACGAAATAAACATTCAAAACTTATTGTAGTCTAGCACGAACATTTTCATCCTAAGTAAAGTCGACTCGTCGACTTACTTCGGTTCGGGCTAGGCCGTCTGTCGTCACTTCGTCGAGCCACATGCGCAGCTCCACTTGAGGTTCAACACTATTTAGGCTGAACATTACAAAACGAGAAACTTTGTTACGCGCTATCTATCATAAACTGCTTTAATTTTCGGAATAAATCATTTAGAGTTCCTCAAAATTACGTTATATAATTGTCGATATAATTCAATTACGGGACTAATTCAATTGAGACAAGATTATATCGGCTGTCATTTCATTACGTTTATATTCCAGAGCGCACTAATGTGATACGCGATGGTCTATAAAGTCCACCCGTCTTTGTGGCGGAGTAATGAAATGGACGTATTATTGTCGTCGTAATTGACGTTTGAACGCCTTTAATATTTACATAGCTTTCATAACTTGAGCACGTGTAAGTTGAGATACCTGTAGATAAGTATGTATAGGTATATAAGTAAATACGTATAGATATTAATAATAAAGCCCCTTTGACTGACCCCATGGCGCAGTTGGCATGGCTAATGCCTTCCGCTCCGGGGTCGTGGGTTCGATTCTCGCCTTGAATCTGTGTGTATTATTATCTATATGTGTGTATTTGTATATTAAATAATAAATTTTAATTAATAATCCTTTTTTAAAGAGCTTTTATTATGGGATTGTATTGTTTTATAATTTAGATCCTATGACCACCTTCCAGCTCCATCACCAGACCCTGAATATCATCTAAAGGCAAAATACTCGTCAGGACGAATCATACGAGCCAAAACTCGATGGAATTATGTCGTTTTACAATGGACTCTAGGTGACCCTTAAAGCTCCATTATTAATGAAAAGCTTCATATTCGTATGTGTGATAAATTTCAGCTAATTCGGACGAAGGTATCTCTCCAACATTGTGTCGTAAGCTTCCACCCGAACAAATATACGTTGCAAGTTAAATAAAGGCTTTTAAAACAATATTTGTGTATAAGAGGCGGCTTTTACCTATAACCCTATAACTCAGGCATGTTGCCTAACTTAGGAACAGACGTCCGTATGTCATATAGTCCATATGCGCATACGTAATTTTTAACTAGTTTCACCTTCCTCCTATTGGACGACGTAAGTTATATTAATCCTGTAATAAGTATTACTTATCTTAAGGCAATGATAGTTGAAAGAGGAACCAAGATTTTTTTTTTCTTATAAAAACAGTAGAAAAATCATCTTGGTAAGATATCATGCTTGAAAGGAATTTAATACTTTCTCCAACTGCAACGGTAGAACTATTTGATAACGGAGAGAGTGTATATCAAGTTACATCTAAATCCAAATGCAATCTGCTGGCGTTCAATCTAGTTATAAATCAACGATCGGGAATCTATTTGCACTGCCCTATTTACTTTCTCAGGTAAATATAGCTGCGGCAAGGTCAACACAAATAATTGAGCTTTAGAATCGACATGAAATACATTTCAGTTATTATTTGGTAAGCAATCGTCGGCGACACAGCTCTTTCTGATCGGCTAGACTCTTTGGTTTTGCGGAAAGATGTCGGAGCGCTCTGCATCTTTTACCGCATATATTATTCCATTATAATGTGAGCGTTGTTCCGGTCAGAGTGGAAAAATTTCAGGCGTACCTTCCGTATCAACTGTTTACGTCACAATTTTTCTTCATTATTTCCTTCAACAACTCAAGTCTTATTCTGACCTTTTAACGTCCTCTGATCTCTCCCTGAGAGTGCATCCCGTCATACCATGCGACTCTGAGCCTCGGTCCTTATCAAGTCGGCTATGATGAGTCCATATCTGATGGGCTGACACATTGCATATTTAGTCAATTCACAGTCTCATAATGATAAAATAATTCGTAATATTACAATATATAATAATAATAATAAATTAAAATAAAATAAATATAAATATAATCATGAATCAGATCCACAACCCTCGGAGCGGAAGACAGGGACACTGCCAACTGCGTCAACGGGCCAGTCGATATCGGTTATTAGTCGGGTTTTACGACATCACACTAAGACATGATGTTCTATTTACCGTAGCAAACACTATTTCTCCAGTAGATAACGATTAAGAACGTTCCTTTTCACATATCACCCTTACATTTTTGAAGAGGATTATGTCTTCACTGCTCAAGCCATAAGTCATTTGTAAGAAACTGCCCCCCCGTTCAACAAATTTTAACAACAAACCCGTACAGTTAGAACAATGTTCAAATAAATCATCCACCGTCTTCACCACACAATGAACATACATAATCCCTTTAAGGCATGAAAAAGCTTAACGGCTTAAGCTCCCTAACCGTACTAAATTGGTGGTCAAAGTGACCAGTAGTCAAAACGGATGCTTAGTGTCGACAAACGAAGCACCTTTTATCCGAGAGAAAAATAATAGTTATTTTTTTTATATCAGACTGTACGTCTGCTTGACAAATTCCACATATAAAACACCTTCATACCTACTAACTACAATGGTTTTTTTTTTTTAAATTACGAAAACATTGATTAACTATAACATTGCTGCTAAGATTGTCTGATGCATACATATGCGAAGATTCATCGCTGCAAGTACCGGTAGGTCCCCTTAATTGGCAAAAGTCTCGAGGCTTCTTTCCCATAAGAAGCAAGGTTTGTCTAGAACGACTGTTAAACTTATTTTTAAATCTAGGATTTAATCAACTGTTATTATACATATTTTACTTACGGACTTCATTCCGCTCTTCCACTATTAAGTCACTGAGGTTGTCATAATTAACAAGTAGCAGGCCATAAATCGTTCAAAAATTACGGTGAAAAAGGTGCCGTTACTCGAAAACAGAGCGAAAGGATTAACTCGAAAATCCTCCATTGTCCATTCGACAATTGCCCCTGCGGTTGACCAAAGTTTTGGGGTTTTGTCACCTTTTTTTGTATGGACGCCCCTTTTGGTTAGCGCGATCGGCGGTGATAAGATTAAATAGTGGCGATAATGTCTCGCAATTGTGGTATTTCTTTCGAGATTGTTCTTCCATATTTTTTGTACGTAAATGTTTAGAAATACCTTTTAGGTATGCCTGCAATTCTAGTTTTTTGTGTGCGTTTTTAACGAGTTTAAATGTAATAAAGTATCATCTAGGACTGAATGCAATTATAGCCCTAACTGGCGGATCCAACAGCCATATAGATTTTAGTTCCTTCTTCTCCCGTTAAATATTAACATTACTAGTTTGAAATGCTATTTCAAAAATTGAAAGTATAATAATTAGCGGAGCATTTAGACAAGTTGTCTAGGTAAATCGGTGAAGTACTAAATAATCAGCGATGGCCTACCATGTCTCACTATAAAAGGAAGATATATTTGACGATATGTCCTTATTTCAGGTGAATGCGTGATCCAAGGCGAGCTGCCCCGTGAGCTGGTGAACGAAGAGTCGCGCTTTGATCTCCTGGAAGAGGCTCTCCAGCTCGTAGCGCTTGGAGACGAGGCGGATACCAAGGATGAACAACCTGAGGTAATTTTTGCACTCCTTTACATGAAAACATTCTCACTCTTTGTTCGTAGAAGTACCACTATGATAATCTATGGCAATGGCAGCGTTAGCCGCCTACAGGCTTATTCTTGGCGTTTCAATGGCACACTTTATATTTGGCCACGTGGTTAAGGCCTATATTTTTGAAGCACTTAATGAGGCAAGATGAGACGATCATCAAGTCCTCTTGCGCGCAGGTGTTCAGGCACGCAGGAATACAGGCCACAAATAGTAAACAGTGTACCTTTACAAATACGAGTCTGAAACTCCTTGAACAGACGTCGGACTCAGGTTGGCCGTAGTAAGAATAGCATGTTCAGGTGGGGATTTATGGACGATATCAAGATGTCTACGTGGTACGATGCAGACAATGTTCTATCTCATGTAACTCTAACAACTGCACACGGGAGGATGTGATGGCTGCATCAGACAGAGCAATTGATGTAGCCACTTTCTGGGCCGCTACTGTACAACGTCACATTTTAAGAAGTTTGCTATTGAAACGAAAAGAAGAAGAATACGAATCTCATCACTAAGACGAAAATTTATCAATTTCTTCAAAGTTGACAGTGGTGCTCAAGTTTTGCGCCTTTTGAATGTTGTTGCAGGCCGTAGAGGGGAGCAGCACCAGCGATATGCTGCACCCGGCGATGCGGCATGTGCCGCATCACCCGCTCGCCCACTACCATAACCAGGTATGTCTTAATATTTATCTATGATATTCTATAGGTGAAGGTTGAAGGCTTCAAAAGACAATTGATATATACATACTTAGCACTATCAACTCACGGTCATTTGTTCCTAAGATACGTAACATAATACCCCTACATAGCTGTTTTAGTACAAAAACAAAACATAAACTTATAAAAAACCACATCACTCAGACATACGTCAAACAGTTTTCTTGAGATTAGTGTACAAACAAACTATTCAGTTTTATATAATAATATAAGGTATAGATTACTACATTGGTCACGTTAAAATTTACGCCATGGAATTAATTCAGGTTTTTTAATGCGTTATAGGAGCTTTACATGTAATTGTACCGCGCAAAAACTAAGACAATGCGAGTGATATACTGGGTGGCTGGGGCCCGGAGATTGAATCACCGTACGTGGAGCAGATGTTTGACGGTCCTTAAATTCGCATAATCAGGTTTTGGAGGTCATTCGCTTGGCTTAAATGCGCTGCCACATCTAGAGGTTCTCCTCTATAACAATTTATACTTATATACAAAGCTGAAGAATTTGTTTGTTTGCTTGAACGCGCTAATCTCGGTAACTACTGGTCTGATTTAAAAAATCTCTCTGTGATAGATAGCCCGTTTATTAAGGCAGGCTATAAGCTTTATACCATCATGCTAAAAAACATCACTTAATTTTCCGTGGACGTAGTCGCAGGTAACAACTAGTATTATATATTTCTTCCTTGGTTTTCGTTAAAAGCCTATAAATACTATGTATGATATGATATATCGTGTAAATAAGAGTTAAGATGAAAGATCGATAATTGGCCAAAGAGGTTTAATGAACTATTCCTCATAGTTTTCAGTAAGCCCTGACAACCATTGAGATGTTTAGGTTCACATGTATTTCTACATTCGCGTTTTAAATAGTTTTTTTTTATTTAACATGAAATCTATAGTAATCATCCTTACCATTTAGTTGATTATAGTCCATGACCATTAACTAGAGCTATTGGAGTAATAACTTTAGGTGGAAGGCTCGTAAAACAGTAGGTCCCGATTAATGTCACTAACTGATATTAGTTCTGAGTTTGTAGAGATTGTGAGGTTCTGATGATGACGTCAGGCGGCAGTCAGTCAGCGTAACTCGTCTCACAGCCACATCCTATTTAATATAAGTTGACCCTGTCACTAGACCAGGATAACGCTATGTTGAAAAGTATAAACTGCAAAGTTATATGACAGGATTCAAAGTTTTAAAAAGTTTTACGAGGCTTTTCTAAATCGATACGACGGTACAATTTAACGTCTATGAGCGCAAATAATCACTTAAATGACCTTTGCCCGTAGGCCCCTTGTTATATAAAAAATACAAGATGAATTTCAGTAATTCAACACTAATATCAAATGTTATGAGACTGTTATTACGTTTCTTTTGAGTAATTATTTTGAGGGGAGAGCACGTTTAGCTCTTTAATACAATATAGTCTACTAAATATTAGATCTTTAGACGCAACGTTTTCAGGTAAAAAAGATGGTTTAGGTTATGAATAATTTGTATATGAGTTTTGTGCTAAATATAGAATAAAAATCTCATTCTTTTATTTTAGAAAAAATATATGTATTTAAAAATAGTGACCCTAAAATTGTACCTTGCGGAACTACCAACTCGTAACAAAGCTATCGCAACGCAACGTCGGTAAGCACTTCGGTGCTTGCTGCCTGCTCGTCTGCCCCTTTGTAACATAAAAAAAAAGAATCCCAATTTCCTTTGATCACGGCATCATGCGTGAAAGGTTAGACCGATTACGCTAATTCTCTTTGTGTTGTTCGTTATTGTCAGGAGAAGGCTCTTATGAAAGAGAAAATCAGAAAGCTGCTCAAAAAATTTGAAAATTTATGAATGCTTAGGACACGAACGGAAACGGAAATGGAAATGGGAATGGGAATGGGAACACAAATTATTATTAACTATGATAATAATACCTATTTTAGGATAATAGAATGTAGTAAATAGTAAATAGCCCAAGGTTCGGGCAGGACAGCATCTGTCAGGACAGCGTCTGATTAAAAATAAATTCACAATATCGAAAGAAAAAAGCCTGTTTCAAACATGGTTCCAATTTTTCTCGTTAAGTTTTAATTAAAAACCAATTACGTGGCCAATGATGGTTTTCAGAAACAATCTTCAACAAAAGTATAGCTTTTCGGTTATTGATTAATATTGGAGAATTAACTATTTTCTTTTTTTGCGTATAAAGTTTACAATAGTTTGTTTATTTGCGTTGAAAAGTTGTTCTATAATAATCATTTAGATAGTAGGGAATTTTTGGATTGAAGTACAATTCAAATATTCGACTCGAGATATAAAAGCATAAAATCAGAAAGAAAACACAACATTAATAAGTTAATAACAAAGACCGGAACAAAATGAATAGTAAATTCAGATTATTTGAACCTTTAGACACCTGTCGTTTGTACAGAGGAGGGTTAATCGATCTAGCTAGGTTTAATTTTTTGAAAATGTCCATAAATTCAGACAATGAAAAATTGCTACTATATCATAAGAAAACAAAGGCAAATTTCACCACAATCTGTAAAGTTATAATAGCTCAGGCGAGAAATCGGGCCGTCCCGGAATCAGAAGACCCTGGTTCATGACCAGACGATTTTTTTTTATAACGAGTTCATATTTCTTTATTATTGTCGGTAACATCGAAAACTATTGTTAATATTTATTCAATATGCAATTCATATCTAAATATAATTTCCATAAAACACGATGTACCGAAAGAAATGCCGACAAAAGCTCGGTCAAAATCAATGTATACAGCTCTGGAATTCGCTTTCTTATGTAATCCGCCATTCTAAATCATTTCATACTTTTAAACGTCGGCTGAACGTGTATTATTTATCTTTGCAAATTTTATTTGCAGATTATATATATTTATTTATGTATCTTATAAATATAAATAAATATATATAACGTACTCGTCCACTCCACTACGGGTACACGAAGTCGGACTGCCCTAGCTGCTATTGTCACCCCCCCTATAGCGTCCGTGACAGTAGTATCCGCAGCCTTTCTCTCCTCTCCATCTACCTTTATATCCTTTTTCTCCATCCCTTTCCCCTACTCCTGTCTTTCTAATTAGAGGTAGCGCCACGCTTGTAGGTTCCCAAAAGACTGGCTGCGTTACCTCGTTGGATAGCAATGCTAATCCTTTGACCGAGGTACGAGCCAGCCTTATTATTGCCTAATTAAAATCTAAAGTAATAATTATAGTAAAATTGTCAGTATATAATTTTGTTAAATTAAGCTTAATCACTGGCCGGCATTTAAGGCGATCGCTGAGTTAAGCAGTTTTTACCGCGGCTGGGTCCTGGATGGGTGACCCATTCTAGGACTGTTTTTCAAGATATCCAAACTCCAGCGAGTTTCGGAAGGTAAAACAGTGGGTACCGATTAATGCCACTAAGTTATATCGGATGTAAGATTGTGGAGATTGAGGGAGATTCGAGGATGACGACCGACGGTAGTTCGTAAGCTAGAAGATTTTATTATATACTTAATAATATGGGATTTACTAGAACTGCCAAAACATCCGCTAAAAACAAGCGGATTTTGCAAACTGCGTACTGGGCGCCTTAAAAGGTAAAAAAAAAATAAAAACAACAGTTATTTTGTATCATCGGGATAAAAGGTTCAAGTTGTTCTATAGACCCCTCTCAGCATTAAACCACATTCATAATACTTACAACGGCCTAAAATATTCTCAAACAGAAAATAAAACATGAGCTACGCTTGACGCAAAGTGCGCGGAATATTAAATCTGTAAACAGCGAATGGAATGTTTTATTTAAGGAAGAACGACTGCACACGTGAAATATGCCTCATATTTTATGCCACTGAACTGGGCCGGCGCGTCCGGGTACCAGAACCTCTTTCTTACATAAGATCGGCGTGAAGTGGCGGCAATGCTGTCACATCAAGTGCTGGCATTGTTGTCGCGTTTCGTTTGGTTTGTGAGACTTCCCGGGGGCCTAAACTCGTCATTAAAGGCTGGCATCGCATTTACTTACCTCCTGATCATGCAGCTGTCCATGTGCATCAGTAGCCACTTTGCTGTCTGCTGCCCGCTCGTTTGCCCCTTGTAACATAAAGAAAAACTATTTTAAAAACTCTTAAGTGATTAGGATGGCCCATGCGGACGAAGTCACACAGCTAGTAAACTATAGAAGTCATTTGTTTTTCATTTCAAATATGTTTGTAACACAAACGAATCTATTTATATAAATCGTTTTTCGTTAGTCTCGCTAAATTTCGAAAACCGCTGGACAGTTTTTAATTCTGTTTGCTTCGTTTAATTCCCATTATTTCATTGAAGGTTTAGTAGATTTTATGGAAAAGGCATAAATTGACACTGTTACCGCTACCGACATTAAATTTTACACTTCTAACTGCATTCACGTAGTGAAGATTTTTTGTACCACTTCTTTAGGCAACGCGTTAAAAATTTCGATACTCGCGACACTGTTACCGTTACCGACACCACTTTAAATTCAATTTTTTACTTCTTTGTAAATATAATTTTCGTCTTTGCAGAGAAATTTTGGCTGCGACCCCGTCTCTAACGAGTCACTCGGTCGTCAGCTACGGTAAAATTGCAACTGAGTTTGTACCTGGCTGAAAGATTTCCTCAGTATATCTCGAATCTTGGTGTAAACCAAGAAAGTAATCAGCAGTTGTCGACAGTTCGATTAGTTCAAGAAAGTTTCGCTTGTACTTGTGTCGAAGTATTTTGTGACATTTGGTCTTCAAATATATGTTATCTATTAAAGTAATTTTATCATAAATCTGAGAAGGTCGTAGCACAATCAGTGGCGAGTATCTGAGTTGATCTTCATGCTTGGGAGCTCTGGCCCCGGCCGGTTGAAAGATGGGTGATCCATTAATGCTTTTGACACTAGTTTATAGCGTTTCAAAAATATGCACCGATATATACCTGCATATAACACTTAAAAAGGTATTCAGATGCGGCAATTTTGAGTATGACGCTATGTGCATCTTAGAAATATTGTAGAAAGGTAGATCAAGGTGAAAAGTTTCGGCGAGGAATAAAAGGTGGGGGCGATGGTCGATATGCTCAACCACCGCAAATAAGATCTTCGTGTCCGGGCTAGTTGGAGTTGACCGGGGCAGCCGCGACTCGCCGACAGTTGTTCGTCGGAAGGTTTATATATAGTAATCATAAGTAGAAACTTCGCTAGCGTGAGTTGGTTTGAATGGAGATTTTAGGTGTTTGTACTGCGGTTGTCGTCATCCGTACAGCGCCATCTAGTTTGCTTCTGGTTTAACCTTTTTTTCCCCTTTCGACATCATTGCCATGTCACTGAGTGATATTAGTCGTGATATTGTGGGGATTCCGGGAATGACATCGGACGGCAGTTGGATATCTTAACTTGTCCCACAGCCATATACTCTGCAATCTAAGCGGACACTGGTACTAGACTGGAATAAGGCTAGGAAGAAGAAGAGACATTGTCTATTATAGAAATTGATTTTTTTATTGATAACTGGTCACCCCATTAGAATTCTCTATGTACCTCATTTAAAGCAATAACCGACGTGGCACAAACATCTGCCTAGTAGACCCATCTAGCGGGTGGCAACATTTACGACTATTTTAATGTCCTGCTTAAATCTGAGATCGTTAAAATTTAACGTTCACAATGAGATGTTTATAGACGGTCATATTTTATTCTATTATCATGCAGAGATTATTGCCAAAACTTTGTGTACAAAAAAAGAATCTTGTAACGGAAATGAAATAATATTAGGGAGATGTAGGAACGTAAAAATTTACGTTCCGTAGTCCAAAAAGGATCTCTTACAGTTTCGTTCTGTGCATCCATCCGCAAGATGGTCCCCGCAAGGATGTCCAAACTAAGTATTGAAATTTTACGTGTTGGTAGGTCAAGCTAAAAACTCACCAGGAAAATTATTTGAGCAAAACTTTGACAAATCTTTGAAGTTATTTAATAAATACTTTTATCGCGTATCAGATACGGAATTGCGTTTAACAAACTAAACTTATGCTGGAGCCAGACATAGCTGAAAGTGTTTGTAGAGCCTGTAAAAGACATCGTACAGGATACGCATCACATGCGTTCAGTATTCTAGACTCCACAGTGGTAAATTTTTTGTCGGTTTTGTCTTGAAATGTACAATTTTTTTTACCACATTTTTAACTGAATACTGTATAATATCATTATTACTATATGTGCCAATACGATGTTAAATCGAAAACAAATTTCTTTAATATTTTTACATCAAACCGCAATATAAATAAAACTTAAAAGTACGTAACAGAGGTATCGCGGCGCAGGTCGTGGACTTGTTTTTCGCGTCAACATTTTGTTGACGATTGCTTCCCAATGTTCACGATACATTGCGCGCTCAAGAATGGGACGAGGATGGCAATTTATGATTTAATTTAGGACATTAAATGTAGCCTTATAACAATGCTTGCGTTACGATGTCCTTTACACCTATATATTTTTTATTTTACTTTTTTTTAAAAAAAGTACTAGTAGAACTTTTGACGTGATAACGTCTCATAAATCTGCACGCACGAAAAAGCATGACTCATAGTCACGTTCCGCCTGAGCGGACCTTGCAAACGATTACCAAATGTTTCATTGTTATTATAAAAGGTCATTTTTGAAATTATCGAAAATAAATCACTAAGTAAATATAATTAAATTTTATTTTATCTGTTTATTACACGTTTATAAACAGACTTGGTTATATATACATATTGGAAGATGGTTTTTTATTCATTATTATTAATTAAGAGTTTCGGGACATATTTATTTGAATGATACATCTATTGAGTTTGAAGATCATTCATTCATTCGCACTTTATCGTCTACCATAGAAATATACAATGAGAATAACTGAGGTCCTTTAATTTTAGGCACACAGACAGTGGTGGGAAATGAAATCATCGCACTTTGATTGTGTCCTATTTTTCAAAGTGGGAAAATTCTACGAGCTCTATCATATGGACGCAGCGGTTGGTGTGAATGAACTTGGCTTTTCTTATATGAAGGTAGGTGTATATGATTGGCAGTGACCCTGCCTTCTGGGTCGTGGGTTCGATTCCCGCCTCGACTCTGGGTGTACTATCTAAGTGTATATATTTATACATATATTAAAATA
The DNA here is from genome assembly GCA_024363005.1 of Charaxes varanes. Lineage (NCBI taxonomy): Eukaryota > Metazoa > Arthropoda > Insecta > Lepidoptera > Nymphalidae > Charaxes > Charaxes varanes. The sequence continues at coordinate 11,211,566 of JANCMC010009603.1, forward strand.
TTTGTGTATAACTGGTGTCTGTTACCTATAACACAGGCATTAAGTTGTCTACCTTAGAAATAGACGTCCGTGTGTCATATAGTCGTGTATATACTTATTTATTTTATAACAGGAATAGAGGGAGAAATCGCGAGGAAAATAATATCTTCCACCGCTAAGAGATGGGCAAGAGTATTTGAGAAATTATTTAATTAGTAATATATTTACTACATTGTTCTTTTATAACTTTAGTAACATATATGAAACACTTTAATAACATAAATTAATTTTTAGGGTTCCATAGTCCTACAATATATCTTTGTAATTTTGCTTTGTCAGCTTGTCCATCCGTCGGCATGCAAGGAGGTCACCCTAGGATTTCCAAACTATTAGATGTAGAGATTCTTTCAAACTAAGCTTCAAGAGTTTTTTAGGACATCTTGATTTAGAATTTGGGGTACTCCAATATACGAGAGGAGAGGATAATGAACTGCATAAATTTCCGACTTCCACCGTTGAGCCGTTAAGGCTCGAATCGATAGCTTTTAAGGCACATGTAAACACCTTCCGACAGATATGAATACAAGCGCCGATGTTAAATTATGCGCCGACATCGAGCCTATTGCTTGCTGTATTTTCCGTGTTCCTTTGGCGAGTTAGGAATTGCTGATTACAATTATCATAACATTTTAGATAAAGCCTCATTGCGTCGTATTTTAAATCAATAGCCCGATAAGATTCCGAGTGGCCGAGTATGATAAATACTTTAGAGTTAGGACCCATTTAAACTTCGACAAGTACAATTGAGAGTTGAATAGGAAAGTTGCTTGTTGGATTGTGGATCAATGAATAGATAGTAGAGTTACTATACAATATTCTCGAATACCGGGTGGGTACTATAGTTTACTAAAGAATGAAATAAAGTTGTTGTTTTGCTGGTATGCTATGGGTTGATAAGCATAGCGAATGGGCCCTGGATATCTAGTTCATATTTTCAGGGTATGTTGGTACTGGTAAGATAGTTTGATTCTGTAAAATCGGAAACAAAAGAAAACGATATAATGAGGTGGCTCTCGTGTTAAAAATTAGAAATACCTGTGATATATTTTAACTGAAACTTTGCAGGATGACTAGGATATAGGGATAGTAAGTAGCGCACTTTTAGTGAGAGGTACTATGATGGCACATAATCTATGTGCCATCATGCCAAATGTAACACAATAATTAAAATAACGCTTTTTGAAACTTTTATACTAGTAACCTCTGGAACAAATATGCTCAAAAATCTTACAGTGCGTGTGTTCAATATAATAATGTCTTTAGAGTTTTTTTCTGGCTTCCACGCTATTGTAGTGCATCAGCCATGTTTGTGGGGCTGGTGGTTGTGATTTTTATGGTGTGGTCCGCAAAAAAAATACATGATTATTTAGTGTGTACGAGCTTACACAAAATTTTAAAAGTAATTGGAGATAAGGCACAAATTTATATTAGCATGGCCGCTTCACTGAGCTTCATGTGTTCTCAGTGAAGCTGTCAAGTAACAGATAAAGCAAATGTTTGTCATTTGAAAAATATTCTTATTAATATTAGTACTTAAAAGACTTACTAGTGGACTGTAATTATGCTTTTGACTTTTGACTTGCCCCATACATGTTAGGATATGCTTGCCACTGTACTTGTGGTTGTGTAAATCGGCCGATACAGGTAATAGGTATCGAGTTGTTTGCGTGTCTGCTGTCAACGGTAACATGTAGAATTATGATTTTATTTGCGCAATCGACGTGTTTTTTTTTTTTGTTTGCTTCGACGGACTAGTGAGCGAGCGTTGACTTGTCGTGGTCGTTCGAGGACCGAGCACTCATTCATATCACTATGATATAGCTAGTCTAGCCGGCTTATGAGTCGATTGATAGGTTAAGCAGTTTTTGCAAGTTCTTAAAAATTAAAAAAATATATTATTATTATTATACACATGACGTTCATAAGTAGTGTACACTCTATATGAATAAAACAATTTTGGCTTGACTAGACTTGACTTACCGCAGCTTGGTGCTAAATGGATGACCCATTGTAATAATGGTTATAAAACACCTGAACTCCGTTGTTCAGAAAGCACGTAAAATAGTGAGTCTTGGTTAACATCGCTGGTGATTGTGAGGGTTCCGGCGATGACGTCAGATGGTAGTCGATCATCCTATGTCACCCCGCAGCCCTTGCAATTTAGGCGGACCCTGATACTGGAGACTGGGATTACGTTGAATGAAAATTCGTAATTTAATTGAAATATCGATACCGGTTTATGTAGTATCGATAAACGTTTACAACGTTAGATAGGATGGCGCAGGACGCAGGTCTTTCGCGGAAGGATACGCAAGGTCGCGGGGTCTGCCGATGGCCCCGTGCTTATCAGACTTGCCATTTCTAATACGGGCGCCATACTATAGCTTTAAATATTTGAACACTGGCTTGAACATTGATTGTGGCGCGTGACACTCAATTTAAAGTTCCGCCCCATCCTCAATAATCAAACATGTGTTCAAATATTAGATACTATATAGCGTGGATCGGGTTTAAAGCGGGATTTCTCTGCACACCCATTCGTATCTCTATGCTACATAGTATTCGCGTATAGTTTTCTTTCTCTGTATGACTGATAAGTGGTAATACAATAATTATCTTACCATAATTACGCCTAGGCTGTTTTAAATACTTACCTAATTTTCATTTATATATTTATTAAAATTTATTTTAAATTATCTATTGAAAGAATAAAATTAATAATTGATGTGCAAATTTTCCGTAGTGAATTTCGACCTGCTAAAATGAGTCACGGCGAATATTTCCGACATTAAAACTGTTATGAAGTATGGCGCGTCCAAATGACCTAATTTGATCCTTTTAATTAGGATAATGCACTGACGTCAGCTATGAACAAACCTAAAATTGATCCTGACTGAGTCATTGTGTAAAATCCAGCCAGGAATTAAAATGGCAAACAATAATTAATAGCTGACCCGGCAAAGTATGTTTTATCCCAACTAAGATAAAATATTACGAAATCTCCGAAACCTCCTCTTGTTCAAGACCGTTTTTTTTTTTATCACAAATTTATATTAAACTAGCGAACCCGGCAGACGTTGTCTTGCCCGAATTTTGGCTCCTCTACTATTAGCCAATTAACCAAACTCCTTTATGTCTTTTCCATGTTGAATGACCCCTTGGCGTAGTGGGCAGTGACCCTGCCTTCCGCTCCGGGGGTCGTAGGTTCGATTCCCGCCTCGAGTCTGGGTGGTTTATCTATATGTATGTATTTACATATTTGTGAATAACAGGCGGCTATTATAACACAGGCATTAAGTTGTCTACTGTAGGAACAGACGCCCGTATGTCATATAGTCCTGTATATATTTTATTTTATATTCATAAAACGTGACAGTGGCTAAAATGTTTTATGAAACAATAATTTTACATGGCACGTCAGGCGAAACGTCTTCTACTGACGCCATCTAATTTAAAGTAACTCTGATATTTTTGGTATTTTTAAATAATAATCTTTTTGCTTATTAAACCTTCCCGGAAACACGGGGAACAAAACAAAATAAACAGCATCAAAATGGTTTTGGTCCTTTCTGAGTTTTATCGAGACTTACGCACAACGATTGTGTTTTTTTTATTTAGATATAGGTGATTTATTTATATATGATAGATTACAGGGGGCACAACCAACTGGGTTGTGTCATCATCAGAAATTCAATAAACGCAGCCAAAACGCTAAATCGAGCTTATTAAGATAAGTAATAAATTACGAGCACGTCCCACTTCACACTAGGTAACATGTGACGAACACGAATTCTGTACTGTTAGATAATATTTCTCGCGTCCTGGAATATGTTTACATAATAAATCGCGAACGACCCGATTCCTCGCCTAGATCCGTGTTATGCTGCGAAATTAAGGTGACCCGACTATGCGAGCTATCTATGTGCGAAAATAGGCTAAACACACTTAGCAGGGTAATAACAGTTGGCCGATGTAATGGAGTATTATGAGAATCTATACATTTCAACGGTAGTTTTTAAGGTTTGTTTATTAAAAATATTATGGAGGATTGGTATTGGTCTTGTATTGATTGAGAGCAGCGCTTCTTTTTTTTCCAATCCCGGTTATTTTTATTTTATTTGAGTACTATGCGAAAAGTTTGGTCGTGGCAGTCTGCAGGATTGATTTTGTTATAATTTATGTAATACTAGCTTCAAGTCGCGATTTCGTCCGCGTTGTTTTCTTTGACTTTAATACAAAATTTTAATCCCTGTTACACTCGTTTCAAATTAAAGTTTCGCGACAAAAAGTAACCTATATCCTCCTCCAAGATCAATCTATCTCAATATCGAATTTCATCAAGATTGGTTTAACAAAACGTAACAGACGGAGTTTTATTTTAACGTTATTTGTACGATAAAAATCTAGAGCATATTACATAAAAAGAAACTTAAAAGTTTAAAGGATTATAATGGCGTTTTTTTGTGCGAACGGTAAATAAATGAAGCGGTTACCTCTTTACGTGCAAATAATTCGGCTAATTTAAACTACAATAGAATCATTAGATGCACATTACTGGCGAATGGAGTAACAATAATAGTACGTATGTACGTTATTAACACAATTATGCTGATAGATCATTAGCTGGTATCAAATTAGGTGAATGCAATTGTACATATAGTTCTTAGTGTTGATTTTATTTGTCATCCAGAATAAACGGTGCGTTTGTAGTTTGATTCTCCTTCTACTTCCTAGCGTTATCCCGGTTAAGTACCAGGGTCCGCTTAGATTGCATAGGATTTGGCTGTGGGGCTCTTCAAAGAAATAAATTAATCATCCCGTCTAGACATCGAACGTTCTAAATCTCCAGTCGATACTTTTGCCGTTTGCACTCGATAACAAAGCCAAATTTACACAGCCCTAATTACACACGTAAAAAACTGGCGACGGGCCAGTTGCAAATGTGAAATAGAAGGACAAAAAGTAAAAGCAACTGCGGGCTTGGTGGGTGACGTCACGGGCGACAGGGCGTACCGGGGGCGGCGCCTGTCGCATCTTAAGCGTTTCAAATTATCCGACCGACTTGAGAAGTGGTCTAGAGTGAGCTAATAGCGAGCTTTTAGCAAACCTTCGTGTTGCGGCAAGTTTTACGGTTATCGGGTGGTTAAGCACACGGCACCCGCCGGCGCCGCTTTATCACATGTAAACAGCCATTTACAAGTGACTCCACGTATCGCACAGGGACTATTTGCCGTCAGGATTTCGCTAGATAAACTCAGATACCAGCCACTAAAAGTGCAAATATCGACGTCGCCTTTTCTTTACAATCTCAGACTTCATTAAAATTAGTAGGTATTACGATATAGTAAAATAATACAAATAAACGCGTCATACAAAACATCATTCATTTCCTAAATTTTAAATAATACATGGAGAAAAAGTAGGAACAAGTTACGTATTTTTCTGAGTCAAATTAGGTCTTGTATCTATGTTTTTACTTAATTAAATAAAGATGGTTTATTGGAGCCTTCCAGCTTGTCAGCCAAAGAGTCTGTCACGTCAAGTGATGGTATTGTTGTCGCGTTTCGTTCAGTTTGTGAGACTTCCCGGTGGCCTAAACTCGTCATTGAAGGCTGGCAACGCATCTGCTAGTCTTCTGGTCGTGCAGATGTCCACGAGCGTCGGTAGACACTTAGGTGCCTGCTGCCTGCTCCTTTGCCCGTCGTAACATTAAAGAAGAGTAAAAAAACCACAAATTTACGCGATTTACTCACATTTTGATAGTTTTGCCTTTCGAAACCCACTCTCTCCACTCGTAACTTTATACGACGTCGTATGATTGAACATTATTATAGCGCAATAATAACGCGACCGCACGTTAATACTACTCGTCGACGCACGCGAAACTTCGTTAAAAACTCGATGCAAATTTTGTTTGCATCCGCGAACACAAATAGTTTTTAATAATATGATCTCGCTGGATCAGTGTGAATGTGTCGAAACGGTGAGCCGTGCGAGCGCCTAGCCGCGTTATTTTTGTTCCTCCCTACTGCCGCGATGCAAATTTGATTTTTATGACAATATTGCTTGATATACTACGGTGAACCATAACGGTGCTGTCTTTCACCGCTCTTAAACAGATCAATTTAACGCGAGGATTATTTACTTTTACACTTTATATGCACTATAACGATGTATTGTTAAAAAAATATTTGTGTATAGCAGGCGTCTGTTACCTATTACACAGGCATTAAGTTGTCTACCTTAGGAACAGACGTCCGTGTGTTATACTGTATGCAGTGTGATGTTTGGCGAATAAATACTTTCTTATTCTCGTTCCCGTTCCCTTTCCAGTTTCAGTTCCAGTTCCAGTTTCAGTTCCAGTAGTTCCAGTTCCAGTTCCAGTTCCAGTTCCCGTTCCAGTTCCCGTTCCATAATGCTTTCCTATTATGGTGTTAATGGCTTAAAGAAGAAAGATAGATATATTTTGTCGCAGGTTTTTTTTTGAACTATTTAAAATAAACATTTCCATCACACACTGTATAGGTGTAACTCTAACGGTTTTTGTAGCGCACGCCAAAATAGCTCGCGGATTGCAGAATTTTCTCCTAATTACTTGACATTTATCGTTATATTTTGAACAAGTGACACAATATCTTTATAATTTATAGCCTATATGTTATTTTGATGTATAAACTACACTGTTGTAAAGTTTTATTAACATTCATTCAGTACTTTTTTTACTGAATGGATCCATGTGAACAAACTTTCGCGTTTATAATATTAGGTAGTATAAAGACGTTATACATAATTAAATAAACACGGATGATGGGAACGAGAAAATCCGCGCCACGTTAGTCTTGCGGGTAACATTTTTGAACATAATTACTTCAAAATAAATAACGTTAAACACAAATTATATTGTTAAATTCACTTTTATAAGTATTTCTCAGTTTTAATATAAAATTTTCCGATTGGTATTCTTATACCTGTCAGATACACACTGTGATCTAAGTCTTTATAAGAAAACTGCACTTGCGAAAAGTTATATTAATCAGTCAGATATGATTCAGCTTGAATTAAATGATTATCAACTGACTTCAAAATGGAGTATGTAAGTAGTTCTGAATGCGACTGTATTTTTTTTTTGTTACCTCAGAACTTTCGACTGGGTGAACCGATTTCGATGGTTCTTTTTCTATTTGAAAGCTGGCGCTTCCCGTGTGGCCCCATTTGAATTTAACCCAGTTTCTATAATTTTAAATCGTTTTTTTTGTTAAAATTTTATAAGCATATTTTTTTGTTAAAATACTTTTGTAGTATATTTTTATGATAAAATTTTTGACTTATAAAACGAGCTTACGAGTGTTTCCTATGAATAAGAAGAGCCCACAACAAACTCAAATGTATATCAAAGTGAAAGGTCACCTACCAGGAAATCTCGAAAACCGCGGAACTTACAATGAAACAGTTTAACAAGGATTTTATAGTTAGTAGAGATCCGCTAAGAACGGATCTTCCGATAGGGTCAGATTATGGAGGTCTAGGCGAGCAAAGTCGCGGGAAACTGCTATTTGCTAACAATTAAACAATAACAAAAATCCAATACAGTTTAAGTATAGATTCAATGATGCGTTCCATTGCGTTGCAATAGACAACTGTATAATAGAACGTTACAACAAATCACGTCATGAACACGGACTTACCCACGTGTGGTGGGTAAGGTGACCACTTAAACGGAATATTTTAGACACTCCTGTTTCTGACTATAGGGCCGGATTAAGGAGGTTTTATAGCTCCCGTAGGTTTGTGATTATGAAGGTTGACGCGAATGACTTCACGCGGAACAGCTTATTCTAAATAAACTCCCAAATTTTGTAATATTTGCCAGAAGTTTTTACGATGTTCAAAATAATAGTGGGTATTTTATTATTATTTATTTTTGGATCCAAAACAACATTTACAACATATTTACAAGACATTTATTGTTAAAAAATCATCGAAAACAGAAAAATGTGGGCTCCTTCAATTACAAATTACCACAACCAGCAAAACAATAGCTATAGCAATAAGCTGTGTAAAACTAGAAACTTAAAAACAGCATTACTGTAAGAAAATTTGTGCTTCCACAAACTTAATATTATAATTAAATTTTTAAAATACTACAAGTATTACGAACTAAAAAGACGTAAAAATTACGGAACAATATAAAAATAAGTACAGTTAAATGCTTTACTAACATATTTTTTGTATATTTCGGAATTTTGCTTGATCATATTGTATTGTCTGGAGACCTTTGGTATAGCTGCATTTCATGAGATCAAACATGAAATGAAATGTATGTATGTTATGGCAGACACTTGTTTAACGAATATCAACCCACACTATATCATTTTTAATTTATATTTCCTTTTTTTTCCAGATGCTAATATCACAATCAAAGTATTGCTAATTTTGCAAGATTGGGACATTCGCTGAAATCATTGCGTATGGGTGACGTGTGTACTTATTTTATATGAAAGCAATTGTTTACATTGAAAGTTATACTATTTTTTTCGCACCAATTTATAATTCTGTTTAAGTCGTGTTGTATTAACTGTGTTTCTTTATTACATTTAATTGTTTTATAAATCTTTGAATGATCTGCAAAAAGCGACTTTGTGCACTATCGGTTATGTCATTAATAAAAACCAGAAATAGCAAAGGATCTAAATAATTATCGTGCCGTTTCTTTCCTGAAGTTTCAAGTTTAGGTCATTCAAGGCACCAAATATGTCAGTTAAGTAAGCCAAACTCCATTGAAATGTGTCATCTTTGAAAATTGTGTGGAAATCGTCTTTTTCTTTGAACTCAAGAAAAAGAATTACCACCTCTTTAAATTCAAAGAGGTGAGCCAACATGTTGCCTTTGGACAGCAAACGAATTTCTATATAGATGGAACAGAACTTTGTGATTATCGAGATCCTCGCAAAGTAAAGTAAATAACCGATTGTTCAAAGCGCTACTCTTGATATAGTTTGAAATACTTATAGCCAAGTCCAAAGTCTGGCGTAATTTCTGTAGCAATTTTTGAAAGCCAAAGCTTGCCTATGAATAACACACACGCACAATGTGTACTAACCATTCCGGGATTTTTAAAACAAACGCACACACACATGGCTTAATTTAGACACACGTGGATTCATTTTACTATAAGATTGGTGTCAAAGCGTAGATAAGACGACTGTAAAAATATTAATTGGGAATCTAATGAGGGACATTCATACAAATCCGCCATGCTTTAGTCCCTTAGAGACATCATTTCCAAATAATCTTTTCTTAATGCGTATAGATGCGTACGATAGAAGCATTAACTCTCAAAATTTCAAGTTTGTCTCCCGCCATTTAGGTTCAGCGTTGGTGAGTTTGTCAACATATTTAATTATTTCTATGTGTAGATGAATCTTTAAGATATCCCTCTTACAAAAGTAGTAAACAAGTAGCAAAACAAGAATAAAAGGTCCGGACGTCTAGAACACGCATATTTAACAGGCCATTTGGTATTTCAAGTGTTGGAAATTACATAATTTGAAGGTCGCTACTCATCGATGACATTTAGCATGACCCGGCGGCTGACCGGTCATTTGGCAACCTGTTTTCGGCTGTCTCTTTAGCAGTTGTACTATAATTGTAAGCATAACTTATTGCTCACTTGTTACAACGCTTTTAACTTGCGCAATATCAAAAGTACTTAAGTATTCTTTTTTATACTTTTATTGTATTTATGTTTTTAAATAACGTCTGGGAAAGATAGGGAAATAGCAACGATATTATGCTTGTCTCATTAAAGAAATATTTCATATTTGACATCGCTACATTAGACGGTGTGGAATGAGGCACTAAACTATGTTGATTTAATCCGTTTCGCATCGAAGCGAAACGTGCGTTGAGGCACATCGGAAAGTCAGTGTAGTGCTGTGCTTTGGTGGCGAATTCGGTGGTGTAGCGGTCGCAGCCAGAGCAACTTAACTTAGCGATCGACTCAAATGCTGACCACTGATTAGGCCACGACCTCCTCAAAAGATATATAGAGACGGCATCTACAGAATACAGTGGCACATTTTATGGCAAAGACAAAAAGAGGACGGATTAGTTGGCTAATAGCAAACGAGCAAAAATTAAAGCAGAACAATGTCTGCCGGTTCTGCTAGTTCATAATATAATATAGGTTACGTACTTTATTTTAAACAGAAAATAGTTCCGTGCCAAAAAATTCCAAAACCTCCAAATTGATTATTAAATCAAATTACGCAGACAATTGCGAGCAAGGTAGTTAAAAACAAAATTTTAATAATTTTAACAAAGAAAAAAAAATCTTTTGTTCTTTTTTTCATTTATGATACTGTTTAATTATAACGCCAATTTTTTTTAAAACGTGATTGTCTGTTGTGTACCCGTGCGGAAACGCGTGGGTTGGTTAGGGTTCCGTAGTCTAACAAGGAACCCTTATAGTTCGCTCCGTCGCCCGTCCGTACGTTCGTCCGTCCGCCCATGTCTAACTTCTACAATTATTAACAGAACTGAAGTTTTGGTACAGTTATGAATTGCAAATAGATTTTTTTCGCATCATAAAATAATAATACAACAGAGCCTCAATAGCTCAACGGTAAAGTACCTGTGTAGTTTCTTATTTATAGTAACATCCATTTTCGTTAGTAAAGTTGGTCAGTTGATGGTCCTGTGACCATGTTCAGCGAAATCATTCGTGAGATCATTCAAATGAGGCTATGTCTGGCTCCGGCATTAGATTTCGTAATGACAGTAAAACAGTTGAAATGTAGATTTTGTGACGGTATACAATTAATTAAACAAACGTTTAATATCGAGTGTCTCTCCCCCCCCCCCGAGCTCTGATTAAGGTTTCTGTCCGTATTGGCCAGACGTTCTTGGTGTGAATTGCTGCAAATGATCGGAGAAAAATGCATTTTGCTTACTTCAGTTTTTTAAATTAAACTTTATGTATAATGTTTTACATTTATATCAAAACATGTTAGTTTAAATTGTAAATGAAGAGACAAGAAAAAGAGTTCGGCTAAATTTTTTTGAGTGCGGCAAACCACTAGACTACATAAGCTGTCCAAAAATGAATTATGAATTCGACACTCGAAGGTCAAATACTACAAATTCGTAATAAATTTTAAGAATAAAAATCAAATTGGAAATTTTATCATAAACTATTTAATATTCTCAATATAAAATACATTAAAATGGCACTAAGCATCGGCGCCCGAGTAATAACTTAGTTCCCCTTTCCTGGCGGCAGACATAAAACAGATTTCTACGCCATAAAATCTGTAATTTGAATTCCTGAAGATGAGGGGACCCGCTATTACTCATAAGGCATCGGAGACGGGGGCGGCGCTCTTGGGCTCACTTTTTAGGGTTCCGTAGTCCTACAAGGTGCCTTATAGTTGACCCGTCCCGGTTTCGAACGCACTTTGGTTTGAAATTGTAGGGTTAAAATATTTCTTTCACTATGTCTTTTGCTTATTAATGTGCCTTACTTTAATACTAAGAGTATATCAAGTCTCAAATTTGCAACTTAAATAATGTGGAATTACTATAATAGGGAGCCCAAAAGAAAATTTTGTGTATTACTCGAGCGCATCAGAAAACCATATACGGGGAATTCTTGCATCCTGTAACGGACCTGCACCAACTATGAACTCTTAGAAAAGCTCGTATGCGTCAGAAAAAGATAAGGTTAGTGAATTGCATGTAGATAATTTTACATTTCAATTATCTACCGAATTCAGTGTAAAATAACAAAATGGTAGAATCGCAAACTTGCAAAAATAGTTCGCTCGTTGCTTGTCAAATATTCGAACGCGATTATGTTTTTTTTTATAGCGAAGGAAATCCTTAATAGGTTACGGAACAAATATAATCTAACCATTACACGCTACCTAAAACTATGCTCCAGGCGTTATTGACAATATGATCTTATCTTGAAATAAACATTTTTTTCGTTTATTTACCTAATCTATGAAACCAATAAATCCCTACAACTTTAGCTGTAGCTTTAGTGACTACAAATTTGGCATCGCTGTCTCCCCTACTATTAAAGTCAATGTTGAAATCTTGGTATGTCATGATTTTTTAAAATATTGAGTACTTTATCACGCAAAAAGCAACGGACAGAGCTATGGTGTCTTATGTGAATTTTTATTGAGCGCGAGATCATTTTGTGCCATATTCCTCGAAGTCACTATGAGTTGCCGTTATTTGCAAAGTCGGAGAACTTCCAATATTGTAGAAACGGTCGACAAAGTGACTGCAACCTGATCCCACCTACATAATTCGCCTCGATTGCGCCAATATTTAACATTTATGAATAGGTAATTGTGAAAGGAATCGTATATTTTTATATACAATAAGGGGAACACGGGGGCTGCGTTCACCTGACTGATTGCAGACGCCCACGGAATATATTAATTAATAGGTTGTGTCATGTTCCTTTGCCGCGTACGCCATATTCTTATTTTTAAGTCAGATTAACGTAAATATCATTAAGCTTTTAATATGAATATAACTAATGAAGACCACAACTAAACACGTAGATTAGCGGTCGGCAACGCGCGTTTCGCGGGTCGCATGTGGCCCGCTACACCTCTCTTTGTGGCCCGCGACTATTTTGTTAATGGAACTAGCTTAAAGGCTAAAGTAGCTTAGAAATAGCTTCATTTGAATGATCATGTAATGTGGCCGGGGACTTTGTGTAGCTGCTCAAAGTTTTGTAGGACTTTGTAGTCTTCAAGGACAAAAATGTACAAACACTTTGAGCTATGTCGAGCTCCGGCATTATAAATAAATAATATAACATTATACGATTGCAGTTTATTCGCGCCGTAGTAAAATTTAAATAAATAACACAAAATGTACTAAAATTTCGCTCTTCTAATATTGCTTTTAATGTCTACCTAAAGTAATCACCTATTTCCAAATAATAATTTTACATGTGCGGCCCGCCAACGTCCAATTTCTTTACGATGTGGCCCGCGTGCATCTCATTTTTCAAGATTTGACCCTTGCCTGCCAAAAAGTTGGCCGCGAACGAAGAACATCACTAAGAAAACTAAACTGACTGAAATATCAAATGTATTGGTATATGGGATAGTGAGAATTCAGTTTTTCAAATGAAAACAGTGACTCGACATGAGCATAATTCTAGGTCAACACTATGCGAAATCAGATTGCGCGGAAGTCAGTATAATGTATTCAACAATTCAAAACAGTAAACTACACAAAATGTATTGAAACGTCATCGAATTAGCATTATTTGGAAGAGGAAAAATTTAACCATAGCTCATGCCCGTGAATTCGTCTGCGTGAACTTTTATTATTTATGAATTTCTTACATTGTAAACGGAGCTGACCTGAGGCCCTAGCACAAACATCTCGAAGCGTTCGATTTCGAAGATTCGACCGTATTTAGGATGAAAATATTTTCGTGCCAGGTCCACAGAAGGCAAGTTTTTATCGTGTCACGCGTTTAATCAATGCTGATGCAACCCGCTTTGCACCAAGGAGGGTCCGATGTGGACCCAGCACGATTATTTTCAAAGTCGTATCTTTGACTCCAACGGTTCGAAATGTTCACGCTAGGCCCTCCGTACATTTCAAGAAAAATATTTAATTCGGGAAATTGGGCAAAGTAAATCAGTTTTCCTGCTTATCATGACAGGATTGGCCCTTTTTAGCACTTTTGGCAGTAAGCCTGCCTTCCGTACCGAGGGTTGAGGGCAATGCAATAACCTTTGTGTATCAGACGGTAGTTTACTATAAAACAGATATCAGGTTATTTAGCTACGAGCAGACGATCGTCTGTTTATAGTCCAATGTATGTGTTTATTTATTACTGGCGGACCCGGCAGAAGTCGTCCTGCTCCAAAGTTGGCTTACTCTTATTATTGAATTATTGACAGCATCATCTATTTATCGCTCACTCCACCGACCGCCCCCTCGGCCATTTATATGACATTTAAAATCTCTCAAATCTTCTAAGATATTCATTTTAATGATATGCTGTAAAGGGTAATTTTGATCAGCATCAAATGTACAAAGTATCTAGCTTATTTAATTGGATAAGGATTAATACGAGGTGTTTTAAAATAGCTGCGTAAATAGTTCATTATTTTTTGTAATATGTAAAAGGTTACCGTGGGCTTACCTCAGGAGATTGACACATACCATCGCTGACTGTCTTATAGATCTTTTCAGATATACAATTCCGTAGTACATTAATTTGATCTATCTCGTAAGGTTTAGCCAGCGCGCGTACGTTTTTTACGACATCTCGTTACAAACCTTTGGAATTCTCGGCTTTTATCTTCTATAACATAAATGTATTATAGATATAAACCTTGTCTTTAAATCGCTCTGTTTATTTGTGAAAACCTCGTTAAAATCCGTAGCGTAGTTTGAAAGATCTGCGCGTACAACGACAAGAAGCGACTCGATTTTATAGTATGTAATGATGATGATCATGGGTTTCCGCAAAAGTAATACCTGATTGTATCAATTTGTTTGACCGTTACGTTTTATTTCCAGCGGCGTCTGGAGTGGCATTCGGGCAGGCGACCAATGTGAAACCAATCAAAATTGCTGCCAGCTCCATCACCAAACCTATAAACATAGGCCTCGGCCTAGGCAGAGGAGGTACGTATCAGATTTGAAGAAGCCTCTACACATTAATGTTCGCAAGGCGGTTTGTAATCCATAAGATCCCGCTGGGCCATCATCCGTGCCCCACAGAAAAGGTTTCTCATAAATTTACCTAAATATTTATAGTTAAATTAGCTGTTTTCCGCGACTTCTTATACAAGCATGAGCCCTTGGACCTCTTTAACCTGGCCCTATCGAAAATTCCGTTTTTAGCGGATGTCTGCCAAGTATAGACTACCTCCTTGCCATATTTCATATTTGCACGTCCCTTTAGCTTTTATTTATTTAGATTGCGATCGCTGAGCGAAGGTTTGTGTTGGAATTCGTTTATAATGTTGCTTCTTTTGTTATGGATTTAATCGGTGATATGAAAATTAAATGTCGGATTGATGATGATGATGTCGCATTTAATTTTTGGCCAATTTTGTATTTTATATGACCATCGATCGTATATACGATTCTGTAGTTTGACTTAGCGATGGAACTTTGTCTGAACGCGTCGTTTAAACTGGTGCATGTAATGTTACGTTTCTATTATCTGACGGTCATTGGTGGAATTCAATTCCTTAATGATGTAAGAATTCGTTAAATTCGTATAGGTCTATAAAATTATGTAGGTATAGGTTTGTTTTTAATATTACAAGGGGAAAACGGACGGGCGGTTCACCTGAGTGAACCATCGACGGGCTCCACCAGAAGGCTCGCAGAGGTATTGCCTGCCTTTAAAAGAGGGGTTTCAGCCGCCGGAAACTCTCACAAACCGAACGAAATACGACAACAGTACGGTCACATGACGTGATAGCTTTGTCGTCACTTCACGCCAATCTTATGTGACAAAGAGGTACTGGTACCCGGACGCGCTGGCCCTATTCGGCTGCAGACCAAAAGGACTGCAAGCATGGCGCTACCTCTAATTACATAAATTGATAGAAGTAAAGGAAGGGCTGGAGTAAAATGATATTAAGGTAGATGGAAAGGAAAAGGGATGCGGATACTACTGTCACGGACGATATAGGGGTAGTGACAATAGCAGCTAGGGTACCCGTGGTGGATCTGACCAGTTATAGGACAGATAGAAAGGAACATTCATCCCCTGGACAAGGCAAACGTTTGGTGATAAACATGATTATTGAAAGTAATGTTGAGGCCTAGTTCGGAACACGTTTGCATGGATGATGCCTCGATGCCACTTTTGGCTTGAAGTTTAAAGTTGAGTGTTGTATGAAGTGAACACTTTGATCTTTTTTTGAGATGGGGAAAAGCCATTGAATAAGCGTCATCGTCACCGAACGCTTGCCATGGGCTATATGTACACCGTGTATATGTGTTCTTTTTGGGCGAACAAAAAGCGTGAAACTCGCTTCATCGTCACCGACCGCTTGACTTTGACGTCACTGATACCTACACCTCTGACGATACATTTTCATTTCTGTTCGGATTCCCAGAGTGCCAGTGTTCGTTTTTTTCCTGGTTAGGTTTCCCTTTTTATTAAGAAAGAAGGATAGGATAACCTTACTGTTAGGAGTTGGGTGTATTAAAAGCTTACATTTTGTAACGGAGGCACCAGTAGACCCTCTCGCCTACGTTACTGTTAGGTGTTGGGTGTATTAAAAGCTACCTTTTGTAGCGGGGGCACCAGTTGGCCCTCTCGCCTATTTATTGTTAGGAGTTGGGGGTATTAAAAACAAAATGTTTGTAGCGGGGGCTCCAGTGGACCCTCTCGCCTATTTATTGTTAGGAGTTGGGTGTATTAAAGGCAAACTTTTTATAGCGGGGGCACCAGTGGACCCTCTCGCCTATTTATTGTTAGGAGTTGGGTGTATTAAAAGCAAACTTTTTGTAGCGGGGGCACCAGTGGGCCCTCTCGCCTATTTATTGTTAGGAGTTGGGGGTATTAAAAGCAAAATGTTTGTAGCGGGGGCTCCAGTGGACCCTCTCGACTATTTATTGCGCAAATTCAGAAAGAACTTAATTTTTACTGGCGACATCAACCTGGATATCCTTCCAGACAATTTAAATACACATCTATAAATACCTGCGGAGGCAGCTGCCTTCTTGAGAAAAAATAAAATTAAATATAGTCCTGTCATTTCTGTATAAATTCCACTCATGTATAAATATTTCCCCATGACAATAAAAAAAAATGAGGAAGATGAGAAAATAACAATGACTTTAGCATGTGCCACTGTATACAATGACTATTAAAAAAATAAATATTTCCTCATAATTTTTGCCCTTATTTAATAGTTAGTTAGGGGTTATCTGTACATTAACTACGATTCGAAAAAGCGAATAAAAGTCCATTTGAATAAAGCATTTTTTGATTTGATTACGTCACATGTTAAGGAGGGGTATGGCATCAACAAAATATGTTGTTGTATAACTACCAGTAGGGAGTGGTCAAAAGCTTTGTGATGACACGTGTCAAAATTAAAAATGATGAATTGTTGACCATCTTGTATTGTATAACATGTTTGTGCATACACGCTATATTCTATTTATAAATGTTATTTTATATCTTTTTATTCTGTCATGCAATAAATACTAGCGAACCAAGAAATAAAAAAAAAAAATTAAATAAAAACATTGAAATAAAATCGAAAAGAAAAGTTGAAACTGTTGTTTTCTTCTAATTATTTTTAATACATGTATAAAATTTAAAAGTATCCGAAGTCTCCCTGTGAGGGCCAACAATAAATATGTTGCCGGTCGATATCACTTCATTATACATTTTTATTTCTTAATAATATTTAAAAATGCTTTCTTTTCTAATGGGAATTTTAAATAAATAAGAGAATCATAATATAACTGGATCGTTGGCTTTGTAGGCAGTGATACTGGCTTCCACTCCGGGGCCGTGGGTTCGATAACGCTATCCAGTCTGGATTTATTATCTATATGAACGTATTTGCTCTTTATATATTTCTACAAAAAAGAAATGTTTGTGTATAACAGGCGTCTGTTACCTACAAGCATTGAGTTGCTTACTCAGGAACAGATGTCCGTATGTCATAAAGTACCTATATATTTATTTATAATATGGTGTAAAGTTGTTGCCACGTTGCTGCAAACCACAAATTGTCACCCACATATTGTGAGCCACTGGATGAATTGCCTTTATTAAAACACATTTTATTATTAACGAGCTAGTGTACCATGAATTGGATGAGTCATTACTGGCTTCAAGCATGATATTATGAAATTAATTGATGCCGACTAGTCACACATGACAGTTACATTAAGTTACAAAGTTTGCTAGGGTTTCTTCTGCTGCTACGCAAGAACTACATTGATCGCTAAGAAATTTCCTTAATTTGGGTCTTTTTCATGCGGTCAAGGAATCTATTACTTGCCGTTTGTATGGAAAATAATTTTAAATACTAAGATCATTAAATATTTACACCAATATATAAAGCTGAAGAAATTCACAAATAATATCACTCAGTGATATTAATCGGGACCCACTGTTTTACGTGCCTTCCGAAACACGGAAGAGGTCGGATACTTAAAAACCAATGTTAAAATTGTGCACTCATATATCATCCGGACGCAGTAAAAGCTGCTTAACTAGCGATCTATTCAAATTCCAGCCACTGATTAGTTACGTCCTCCTCATGAGGATGAGGTCGCCCATTTTATCATTAATTTAACATCACAAACCCACAAATTTAGGTAACTTCAGATTTGTGATCGTCCAAAACTAAAAAATAGATTTGTGAATTAAATTCATTAGAATTAGCCAACGCAAATCTGGATTTCAAGTCCACGCTTATGGCCAGAATTTAGGTCAACCGGAAAACGCAATTACCTTTGCTAATTTAGTAAAAGCTTTATTTCGTCAGGATTTATTTTGGAACCTCAACTAGTTACTTTTATATAACAGTACTAAATGCTAAGTCAGAGAAATAGAAAATAATATAGTGTAGAAAATAGAATAGCATAAGGTGTAAAGATTGGACTGAAATTCTTACTCGGATCAATAATTACATATACATACATATAACCCAAGCGAAATATTCTACAATAATAACCCGGTACTTACCAAGCAAATACAGAGCACTACGTTAATGGTATTGATTAATTGTGGGCTACTGTATTTCCCTAAAGAAGCCTGCTCTCAAAACAAATCAGAAGTTTCGTTGTTCTACTACTAAATCTTTTTTCGGGTCACCCATCTATCACCTGGTCGCAGCCAGAGCAACTTAACTTAGCTATCGACTCAAATGCCGACCACTGATTAGGCCACGACCTCCTCCTAAAAGTTATAAATTAATATTTAAAAATATACATCTGTCGTGAGAAAACAAAAAAAATACTTTTCATGTGATACATAACAATGTCATTGTTTCTTTAATACCCAAAGGTTTAAGAAAGCATCTTTTTTTTTCCTATAAAATTAGAAATTTCCGTTTCCTGTTTTATTCGAAATTAACACGAAATTCCAAAAACCGTAAGACGTAAAAAGATGAAATTTGGTAGGCTTTGAGAGGAAAGGTAGTTTGTACGTAGTTGGTAGACATCAGTTAAGCAAGTGTTTTACGATACAGCCAGATTAAGAAGGTGTATAGGCTCTCGCATTTTTTCGCAAATAAAATCTTGCGAAATAGCTAGTTTACAATATTATCTTAGAATTACATAGTTAAGATATATCACAAGGGGCAGGCGTTTTTTCTATCTGACTTCAGTTTAAACACATTACTGTTATAAATTAGCATAAGTTTGTTTTAAATAATAATAAATATACAGGACTGTATGAAACACGGACCTCTGTTACTACGGTAGACAACTTAATGCCTGTGTTATTATACATAATGCCTATTATACACAAATAAATATTTTTTTGTAAATATATAAATACATACATATGTATGATACGCACAGATTCAAGGCGGGAATCGGATCACTACAGTGAATTCTTGAATATGTCCTTG
Source organism: Charaxes varanes (assembly GCA_024363005.1). Taxonomy (NCBI): domain Eukaryota; kingdom Metazoa; phylum Arthropoda; class Insecta; order Lepidoptera; family Nymphalidae; genus Charaxes; species Charaxes varanes. The sequence goes on from JANCMC010009603.1 coordinate 11,231,218, forward strand.
TATTAAAAATTAAGAATCGTATTCTTTTCCTTTATATATGGAACTTAATCCACACTTGGACAATTCGTTTCATTAATGAATTTCAATTTCTAAACTGGATTCTTTGGTTGGTTTTCCAACTTGGTTTTTCAACCTATTGTTGTTCAAAAACAAAGCTACCAACATATATACGAGCCTTTTGGTAGTGCATTACTTACGTAAATGGTCCACGAAAGACCTCTGTTCTTTTTAAAAAATATATCTGTGAACATGTCCCGGTCCCGTCCCGGCCTCTTGCAATCTAATTTATTTATTGTATTTATTTATTTTACATCAAATCAGTCCGATGTGAACCAGATACACTGACAGTTAAATTATTATATAATTACGAACCAATATAATTATGTGGACGGTGTGCTTACGTGCATTCTATGAGCACACATTTAAAGCTAAAATAGGCTGTGAGCCACTGGAAATCACACCAAAAGAGTCGAACGTCGTGGCTCTCTCGGCCAATATTGATACTTATATATTTCAAATGCCGAACCGTGTACTCCTTGTCATTAAAAAAAAGAAAAAAAGTAAAATACCTGAACTTCATGCCACAAGGACACAATCATAAAGAACACATACGGAAAACTTATTTTTCCTTTATACAATTTTGATAAGATGTATTAATAGTAATAAAATTGTTACAGATTGCACTAACTATTTATCTACACCTTTAATGAAGGGTCTATACCTGATATTGTAACGGGGTAATATATATACTTTTTTTTTCTCTCTGAGACATGCATCCACGCATCCCGGCCTTGGCCGGGAGTGTGGGACTCACTGGCTTAAGTCAGAATATCCACTAAAACCCAGCGGCGCCCTCGCCATCCAGGACTGAACACACAGGTTCGCTCACGCATTCTACCATGGTGAAAGGGGTAGTACGTATCGTTATTTATCCCTTCACGATGATTGTAAAGGTACTGAATTCGTGTATTGTAGGGGACCTATAGCTGTAAATGTGCTATCCCTATGGTATCATGAAGGTTTCATGCTATTGTCATTGTCAATATTGTATTGACAAGAAACTGACAAAAACAATTTCAGTAAAAAATAATAAACTGACATATTAAGATGATTAAAGTTATTTCATTAAAAATAGTTTAAAGCAAATAACGTTAGTTGATAAATGAAGTGCTAGATTTATGCAAGGGAACTATTACTATATTCAAAAGGTTCAAGAAGAAATGTAAGTGTGAACAAAATTGGCTTAAAGATACAGCGAATTAAATAATAAGTCAGGCAATAGCATAATTAGATCTTTACAATGGAAAATTATAAAATTGCACAATACAAAATATGCAGACATTTATAACAATACTATGTAACCCTTATTACTTTGCATGAGAAACTAAACTACTTTGCTTTAATCTGCGAATGAATACGAGGGAAAATCGGTGTAATGCTGCAACCCGAAATTTCGGAAGGCGCATAAAACTGTGGTACCCGATAATGTCACTGAGTGATATTAGTCGTAAGGTTGTAAAAATCGTGGGGATTAAGTGGATCCTGGACAACGCCAGGAATAAGATAATACGTATAGAGAAGGGTTTGGGAGTGATAATAATTTCATTATTAATACATTAAATTATAACCTAACGCGCATCAATACATTTTACTATAAGATTGTGTCAAAGCGGAGTCACGACGACGGTAAAAATATTAATTGCCAATATTACGATATCACTGTACAAAGAAACGAAATTTTGCATATGTAATAAGCATATAGTACGCAAATCTAATTATTTGTTGCCGGTTTTAGACCACCAGTTTATCTTTAGTTCAAACCAATTTCTCCCAAACACGTATAGTTGAACAAAGAAACTAATCTGTCAAATACAGAATTCCTCGCACACCTCACCTGCTTATGTATTCGTACAAGATGGCGGCGGAACGGATAAAATGCAAATGGCGTCAGCAATTCCCGCCAACACGTTACAGAATTCAAAAAACGAACGAGGGTAACTAGAAGCAAACGAAAATTGATTGTATTTGAATGATAATTTATAAATATGAAATAATAATACAAAAATTTAAGGTCGTAGATTAACCAGCCTCTCGAAATGCCGTAGGTTTTGGTACCACTCCAATCAGGTTTCGTTTGTCAACATGCGTCTTTGGAATATTTCTAATTTCTTTTTTTTTGCAACTCTTTTCTTAACTTTTGATGGACAAAAAATTGTTAACTTGCTTTTTGTTATATATAAGTACCGTATATATAATTAGTGCTATAATTAAAAAAAAAATTGAATTTTATCAACAGACACTTCTCAGAACTTACCACAGCTTCATATGTGGTGTAGCTTGGAATGAGGTCCTTGCCGTTCATTGTGATGAAAGCACCGAGGTTGCCCATTGTGTCACTGTAACATTAAATGATAATTTTGTTTCATATGAAATAAAGACATTATATATGTATTGAGACATTTGAAATGTGCTAAGCGCTCAATACAGTGTGTGCTTGTGTTGAAAAAACGGAAATTGGGCCGGATCGGAAAAAGCGGTAAACAGGCCTTTTAGGGGCAAAAAGGAAATCGCCTGTAGATAGTTTTTGAAAAAATTTAAGATACACTCACAAAAATTGCTAATGTAACTGTTAAGAAGCGTTTAAATAATTGGCCTATATTCTGTTGGCTTCCTGGAGCCTTTCCTATATCCTTAGTCAATAACTTCCTGTATAAAAACTCTTAGATAAATAAATAAAATATATAGAGGACTATGTGACACACGGACGTCTGTTCCTAAGGTAGACAACTTAATGTCTGTGTTATAGGTAACAGACGCCTGTTATACACAACTATTTTTTTTTAAATATATAAATACATACACATGGATAATACACCCAGACTCGAGGCGGGAATCGAACCCACGACCCCCGGAGCTGAAGGCAGGGTCAGACATTAGTGTGCGGGAGGTTTTGTTTGTTTAATTTATTGTATTGATAATCTACATCTATACTAATATATAAAGCTCAAGAGTTTGTTTGTTTGTTTGCTTGAACGCGCTAATCTCGAGAACTACTGATGCGATTTAAACAATTCGGTCGGTGTTTTTTTTATTTAAACAAATTAAAAAAGATCTATAGAAGGCGCGGCGCTAGCGGTATAGGCCTTGTTTTATGAGTACATAATAAAAAACGGAACCATTATACGAGCACCAATTCGAGATCACAAGAGTAAATGTTCGTTAAAAATTAATTAAAAAAAAATTTTACTCGAGCACCAAACCAAAAACGAAAACCTCGCGGCTGTAATATCTATACTATGACTATCTCCTAATAATTATAACTGGAAATTATTCTACATAACTAAAAGTATTTTGTTTTCACATTTTTGTTTGCACTGTTTCTTTTTCTTCCTTATATATTAATTATTATGTGCAATATTATGCGAGAGTGGTTCAATTTGTTGGGCATGGTATAATACTATAAGTATATTATAATATAGCAATGTACATATATATCTAGTTGTATTAATAGTTCTTAATTTTACATTCTTTGTCAACCACGTAACTGTGAAGCTAATGGATCGCAGCTGAAAATCATCGCTGTGAATTATGTCATCATCATCATCATAATCAGCCTATGTTCGTCCACTGCTGGACATAGGCCTCTCCTAAAGTGCGCCATTTTTCCCTATAATAATAACAATAGAAACAATTTCATAATTTTGATCTATTACCTTATTATGCTTACCTTATAAAATTATTAAATTTCTCAATAGAGTCGATATTACTGACCGACATTTCAAATTTAGGTTATGTTGTATAACGCAAAAAAATGTAATTGTTTTATACTATACTACCTTTAAGTAAGTTAAGTTTTACCACATATTAGCAGTGTTTAATAAACATTACCATTTAGCGAACCAATCACAAATGACTGAACAACACAATGACAAAATTAAAAAGTTTCTTCCATAGAATTTGCAATTTAGCATTAGCCACAGAGCATTAGCTTGGGCTATATTCTTTGTACTTGCGGCTTTCCACAGAGTATCATAAATGATAGTAGGTTGTAAACTCGTATGTAATTTAAATAACATTCAATATTTTGCCTAGTAAACACTTCTTTCTTTTGATAATATAAGGCTTAAGAGTTATTTGTAGAATAGGATAATTAGTAACCACTTCCTTGGTTTCATTTGGTCTAGTGTCAACTGTCAACTAAACTTTTTCTTTTGGTTTGGGCTTTGACATTAGGCAAGAATTTTCGAATAGTGTGTCTAGGTTAGAATTATGATCAGCGAGTAATTTTTTAATAAAAGCACTTCTTACTGTTTTAGACTACTTACATACGATATTTACCTAAAATGGCTACTGTATCATCGGCCCCAGCACCTGGCATGCACCAGATCGATTTATCGAAATTGAATCAAACTAATTAGGAAAATTCTTTTAAGCGGAATTAGACAATTTTTGAAGTTATTTAACCAATATGTTTATCGTGTATCCCCTCTTTCTCACATAAGATCGGCGTGAAGTGGCGGCAATGTTGTCACGTCATGTGATGGAATTGTTATCGCGTTTCGTTTGTTTTGTGAGACTTCCCGGTGGCCTAAAATCGTCATTAAAGGCCGACAACGCATCTGCTAGCCTGCTCGCCGTGCAGATGTCTATGAAACTTATGAAAACCGCCTAAAAATAATAATAATAGAGGTCCAAGATGAATACGTAGTAAGATAAATCATACTTGTAGTATAGTTTCGTGAAAAAGACCCTTCCTGAAATTTATTCTAATACCGGAGCCAGATATACCTTCATTTGAATGATCATTTCAATGATCACGTAGTGTGGCTGGAGACTTTGTGTAACTGTACAAATTTTGTAGTACTTTGTGGACTTCAAGGACAGAAATGTACAAACACTTTGAGCTATGTCTAGCTCCAGTATAATCGTTACTTTGCTTGTAGACGTTGAAAGAGGCCTTAATTGCAATAACTTTATTAGGAAAACTATGCCCACAAATTAATAACAAATTACAGACTTCCACGTCGATTAGATCAATATAAATTACTAAGAAAACATTTAATTACCATCAGATTTGACGTCCGGATTTGAGGAGATCGTATCAGTGGCCGGCATTTGTGTCGATCGCTAGGTTAAGCAGTTCTTACCGCGGTCAGGTGGTGGATGGGTGACCCATTCTAACACTGGTTTTCAAATATCCGACCTTTTCCGTGTTTCAAAAGGCACGTAAAATAGTTGGCCACTAAAAATGTCACTAATAATATTAGTCGTGTGATTGTAGTGATTGTGGGGGTTCCGAGGATGACGCCAGACGGCAGTCCGTCATCTTGATTCGCCCCACAGCCACGTCCTCTGCAATCTAAGCGAAGCCTGGTACTAGACCGTAATAAATTAGAGTTCCGTTCAAGATAAAGCCCTTGAAATTGTTGACATAATACGTAAATGTTAAGTCGCTGGTTCAACAGCTGTTTATAATATAATAGAACATATAAATATAGATATAATATGCTAAAGCACGTGGCAATAAACCCAGCTTGCACCGACCACCTGTCTCCATGCCACCTGGCTTCATACGAGTTATAGTTTAGATCTGTGGGTTTTTTTAATAGCGTCTTTCTTAGCGTTATCCAGTACCAGGGTCCGCTTGTAATGGAGAGGATGTGGATGTGGGGTAAGTTAAGATGACCGACTGCTACCTAACGTCATCCCCAGAACCTCTAAAATCTCTACATAGGAAAATCTCTCAAGTTACATCTCACGTCTAATATCGCTCAGTGACATTAATCGGGACCCAATGGTTTTAACTCCTAAAACACCAACAGATTTTAAATACAAAAGGTCAGAAAGGCCTTACACACACGCAGAGACACGCCCTTACACGCTCACACACACTTTCAAATCGCCCTCTTTCATCATAGAACGAAGGAGCTATTTCTACGAGATGACTATATTGATGCTACAAGATAAATTGTACTTTATTCTCATTAAAATAGCGGATAAATTAAGTTTGTATCATGGATAGAGGCGGGGTAAACGAATGAGAGAAGCTGGGTGTAGCTTTGACATCAGTATCAAATTGTTATCCATAATCTCATCACTTGTATTTATTAAACTTGATAAATCAATGACAATATTGTCTATTATTTATTACATTACATTTTAATATGTACTCGAGATGGCCTGGTGGTCGAAATTTGACTAGAAATCTTCAGATTTGAGTACAATGGGCTTATTTAAAGCTATATACAAAATATTAATTCTTTGTACAACGAATTCAACTCTTTGTTATAGTTGATTTGACAAATAAAATGCATACGGTCGTCATAACTACGCTTTGATGCAATCTTATAGTCAAGTGTATACATGTGTCTTTAAATCGTTTGGCATTGGTGTGCGTGTGGTTTTATTTTAATAACATAATGTATTAATAATGGATATTTTATAAAAATATTAGCATTCGCACACCCTCATCTATATAAACCATAATTATGCAAAACTTTATACTCTTTAGAGCGAACAATTTTCGTAAAATGTTACTGAAAGTTTTCGCTTCACGAATTAATATTCAGATTATTCCATTGTATCATCCCGGAGCCAAGCTTCATTTGAATGCTCATGTAGTGTGGCCGGGGACTTTGTGTAACTTCACAAAGTTTTGTAGAACTTTGTAGACTTCAAGGACAAAAATGTACAAACATTTTGAGCTATGTCTGGCTCCGACATTATAACAAAATAAAATAATTATGTACAATATTATTAGAATCCAGACAATGTTACGTTTGAAGGGTAAAATTAAAGTTGTATCTTAAATAACGTTAAAACTACCTATAATATAAGTATAAATGTTAAAAAAGTATATTTCAATAAAGTTTCTTTATGATATAACGATACTTTAAAAACAAAATAACTTAATCTATAGACTCTTTATCTAGAAATCGTCCTATTTCTAAAGTTTCTCAAATGAAGAGAAAGGTTTTTCGGACTGTTTTGATACTTATGTAATCTGTTATTTACTTAATTCTCTATTACTGTTACTATTTTCTCGACAAAGGTAAACGAAGCCGATTTGTATTCACGCTTATAGCGTATAATGAAGACTGTTAACGCCATCTATTGATGAGTTCGTATAACGTCTAAGCTATTGCATGGGCAACTTTGAAACATAATATTATATTTGTTTGCTTAACTAAGAATTTTCATTTTCAATGACATTCTAAAGTTTAATTTAAAAAAATTTAACTAAGATTTTCCATTTTAAATTTTCCTTTGACTGTTTTTATTCTATATAAATAAAAAATGAATCGTATGTAAGCGCATAATTTCCGAACGAGTGCATCAAATAGAATAATTCTTGTTTTTCTATTCGTTATTGTCAGGACAAGGTTTGTATAATTAAAAAAAAATTTTCTGACTATCTGTTTGTTACGGAACAAAGGGCTGGTCATATTTTGACGTTACTTACACTGGTAGGTTTTACAAGTTGTTGTTTTTTAAATTTTAATTTTAAAAGCAAAATAATTAGGGTTACCCCTCAAAAATGAAAACTCATCGCACTTGGGTGAAGTCACTAGCATCAACCATATTTGTTTGAGTACCAGGCCACCAGAATACCAGAACCATAGTTGTGACTTTAATTGAATTAACTGATACAAATAATAAATGTGTAAAATTACCATTTTAATAAATTATGATCGGATGCATGTCCCTAGTCAGGCACCTTTACTATAAAATAGGTAAAAAAAAAACGTAGTAGGAAAGAAAATGCTTCCTATATCAACTTGACAACATAGAATGTATTTTTGTGGAATAATGATTACCAGATATCGCTTACTACATGCTTATTTAAAGCTGTATATTATTTGACAATTAATATATTTACCGTCATAACTACACTATGACACAATATTATAGTAAAATGCATATACATGTGTGTGTAAATCGTTGGGCGTTGGTGTGCGTGTGGTGTTATTGAAATAAATTAACATTTTATATATTTTTTATGCATATTTATTAAATAAGTATTTCTTGAAATTATATTTTAATTTTATGAGTATAAACAGCTCAAGTATGAACTAAGGAGTAATATTAACACAATAAATTAAAGATATTTACAATGTACTTAAATTTCCATAATAAGATGAACACTATATACATAATAGTAATAAAAAAAAAACTAATTCTAATAATATATATTTTTTTTAGTTTAATTTAGAATTAGTTTTTTTTATTATTATTATTATGTATATAGAGTTCTTCTTATTATTTAAATTAAGGTACATTGTAAATATATTTTATATTTGTGCCAAATTTCATACTGCACGTGCATTTTTCGTAAAATTGTACCGAAAGTTTTTGCTTCACGTGTTAATCTATACACTATACTAATATATAAAACTGAAAGGTTTATTTGTTAGTTTGTTTGTTTATTTGCTTGAGCGCGCTGATCTCAGGAACTACTGATCCGATTTGAAAAATTCTTTCAGTTTCAGATAGCCCATTTGTCGAGGAAGGTTATGGGTTACATGTCATTACGCTGAAATGTTACACCTAATTTTACGCGGACAAAGTCGCGGGTAACATCTAGTATTTATATAAGTAAATAAAGTTTTCTATTTCTTTGTAAAGCAGTAGTCTCTTTAACAGTTATATAACACCATTGTTTTGCGCTGACCATTTTTTGTAAAGCCATAGACTAGAAAAAAGATCAGTGATAACACATCCGGTCTCATAATCGCTGCCGCCGTTCTTAATATATTTAAATAGATGGCGCCAAACTTCTGCAATGGAATTTTTATTCGGAGACCTTTTATTCAAAGGTGCCTGCACACTTGTGTGCAGTATAAGAATAAATAATTATTTTTGAGACATCCTTACACATTCTAGACACTCCAACAACGCTCTCAACTCAAGTGTATGGACACAATTTACTCAAAAATCTTACAATGTAATAATGTCTTTTGAGCTCTCTTCTGGGTTACACGCTATTGTAGTGTAAGTGTAAGTAAACATATTTTCTGGTCTGGTTTCTGACTTATGCTGTTGTGCGCAGAAAATAGCATAATTTTTAGTAGAATGTGACTGGAAGCTATACGATTAAAAAAATGGGGATAGGGCAGATTAAAACCTACTTGGCTGCTTTACTGGGCTACATGTATTCTCTGTGAAGCAGCCAAGACAAAATTTCAGTGGTGCTCATAAAAGCTTATAGCTTTATATTTTATAAATAAAAACACTCTAAAAGAATTACTTAAAATTCTATTTCACTTTTAGGAACGGCAGACGCTACATGCAGCTAACATTACAAATGTTCAAAATGAATCCCGAAATTATCCTTTCTTGTTTGTAGATCTATATGGAGATAATATAATAAATAATACTTAATTTACTTAAATAGAGTTGCTTGAATCAACCAGTCTTACATAAAGTTCTTAAACTCAAATTTGATATTAGTTTCCCAACAATAAAAAAGGCAGAAATTAATAATATTTATTTATACTTTGTAAACATAGTGTGTAGTCTCCCTTACCTAACATGAACTGACATTTGTCGTTCACGACATTTGAGCGAACGCCCTTATTTTTTTTCCGAGTTATTAATTCTGGGGTAGGTTTTAATTTAAGCAGTACCAAGATTTAATAAACTTAAACAATATGTTAATAAATTTTAACTTTCAAATTTGATTATTTTTAATTTTGTACTTATTTACTTCTTCTTCCTAGCGCTATCCTGGTCTGGCACCAGGGTTCTCTTAGGTTGCAGAGGGTGTGGCGGTGATGAGTTAAGAAGACCGATTTCCGTCTAACGCTACCCCGGAACCCCCAAAATCGCTACAGCCCCATGACTAATATCACTCAGTGAAATTAATCTGGACCCACAGTTTTACATGCCTTCTTAAACACAACAATACAAATACAAAACACCAAGACTCTCTCGTGAATCGAACCCACAACCCCGGAGCGGAAAGCAGGGTCACTGCCAACTGTGCTAGTGGGCAATTCAAAATAGATTATAATGATTGTTGACTTATGTTGTGCATTCCAAACCTTGCCTTGATTTTACCCTTTTTGAAGATGAAAAATCTTTTTAAACCTGTTTACTTTTAAACCGACCAATATGTCTGATACAGCTAAAAACATTTGGACATATCAGCTGTGAGATAATTAAATAAATATTTGTAATTTTGTCCTAAACTTTATACATATCAAAGCGAAAGGTCACATTACACAAAATCACGATAACTCGGGGACGTATAGTGATGAAATTTGGCACGGAAGCAGATTATATTTAGCAGACATCCGCTAAGAAGGGATTTTTCGATAGGACCATTTTAAGGAGCTCACGCAATACTCGGACGAAGTAACGGGAAACAGCTAAAGTCTGATATAGCGAAACAATTAAGCCGTCTGAATAGTTATATAATTTAACAAATACAACGCAAACTCTTTATAACGTTGTTCGTTATAACGAAAAACTGCCTATTGCATAGAAATTAGATAACTTTGGTTGGTTTACGTCAAAACCCATATATTAGTACACTTTATAGCGCAACAGCCATCTCTATTACGAAAAAATGCGTCTATATTTTTATTTATAAAAGTACTTAATAGCGTGTTTGTAGTTATAATAAACTTAGAAAGTTGTAATGGATGAATCTGACTCAACTGTTCAACAAGCACTTGGTGCCGTAGGAAAATTCTTATTTTGTCATGAAGATGATTGCACCACGTCCCAAGCTATGAATTAAATATTTAAGAAAGTACAAAAAAATATTAGCAAAATACTTCAGACAAAATTAACGGGTTATAAATACATATGTATGTTCCGAGTATTATATTTATCCATAAAAGTAATAAATAACAATTATCGTAATTTCTGATAAATAATTGGTTATTTTTTCTTACTACCTCCATATATCAAAACCTCTCTATAGCGAATAAATTGTTCGTTGCCTTGGTATTCGTTATAAAGAGGTTACAAACGATTCTGTTTTTTTCCATAATTCTATTGTAAATGCTGCAGTAGAAAAGATTTTTTTTCAGGGCTTAAGGGAGCATGCGATTTGAATATGTTAATACGCCTTGAACGCGTAGATAAATAAAAACCAGACTGAGAGAGATAGAAGATGCGTATGTATGGAAATTGAGTTCATCTGCCTTGGCCTAGTTTTGTGGACACTAGCTGTTTCCCGTGACTTTTTCTGCATAAAGTTAAACTTGCCAAAAACCCTAAGACGTCCTTAATGTTGTAAAGATGCTTACTAACTATAAACTACATTTTTGCCAAATTTCATGTTTGTACGTTTCGCGGTTTTCAAGATTTCGAGATAGACCTTTCGCTTTTATGTAGAGTCAACCAAGAAATTGGTTTGCCACTCTAAGGTCGAATGTCGTTTGCACTTCAATTAGTTATAAGGCTTATGGTAAAGTACTTCCTTGGTCTACTAACTAACTATAGATAGACATAAGCACATTCAGTCTAAAAATGCACCCCCCTCCACTGATTAATTGCAACGCTTGCTTGTGTGTGTGCAGCGTTTCTATTGTAAACCCAAACTCAAACACGCACTGCAAGCCAATGATAGTGACGAGCTTGCGTGTTAGCTATACGCTATTTTGCATGTAGCGGTGAACACTTTGGAGGTACCTGCATTTTTAGACTGTACGCGCTCTAATAATGGTAGAACAGATTTACTCAGGACTTAGGGGAACACATGATTTAAATATGTTAATACGGCTTGAATGCGTAGATAAATAAAAACCAGACTGAGGGAGATAGAAAATGCGTCCCTATGGAAATAGATTTCATCTGCCTTGGCCTAGTTTTGTGTATACTAGCTAGTTCCCGCGACTTGGTTCGCGTAAAATTAAACTTGTCAGAGCCCTTGGAGTTCCTTAATCTGGCCCTATCGGAAAATACGCTCTTAGCGGATGACGACTAGCTAAGAACTACCTCCTTGCCAAATTACATTTTTATACGTCCCGCTGTTTTCGAAATTTTGTGACTTTACGGCTTTATATATTTAAAGATATAGCTGTGACCCCCGACTATGCCTGTTTTTAATTAAAAAAATATATGTTTCTAAGTTCAATTTTCTTTAACTAAAAAGAGACTAGACTGAAAGAGACGGAAGATTCTTAGGTATGGAAATAGATTACATCTGCCTTGCCCTTGTTTAGCGAATGATATTAGACACAACTAGTCGTAGCTTAATCAGTGGCACGCATTTAAGCCGGTCGCTAGGTTAAGCAGCTCTTGCCAAGGCCGGGTGATGGATGGGTGACCAATTCTAAGACTGGTTTTCAAGTATCCGACTTCTTTCGTGTTTCGGAAGGCACGTAAAACAGTGGGGTCCCAATTAATGTCATTGAGTGATATTGTGGGGCTTCCGGGGATGACGTCTGACGGCAGTCGGTCATCTTAACTCGCCCCACAGTGTCATCGTCTGCACTTTAAGCGGACCCCGGTAGCTGGACCTAGCGTTATTCCGGTATAATCACCGGAATAACGCTAGGTGGAAGAATTAGACACAACCAGCTTTGACCGGCGGCTACACTTACGTAATGCAGCTAATATTGTCAAACAAAACCATTATAATAACGGGTCACCCATCTATCGCTCGGCCGTGGCCAGAACTGCTTAACCTAGTGATCGACTCAAATGCCTGTCACTGATTAAGCTACGACCTCTTCTATATAACTTACTTATTTAACAGGTCTATCTTTATATGCATATTGCGACTCTTTTCTGCAAAGTTCGATTAAGGTAGTTATGTACATTTCAGAAGTATTAAGTAACTGAAAGACAGAAGATGTGTAGCAGGGACGTTCCTACCACAGGGCGAATGGTGCGGCCACTCCAGGCGCCAAATCCCATGGTCCACCTTAAATAGGGGGCGACTCTTAATAGAAAATATCTTTATTCAAAATAAAACACCTTCCAAAGAACAGTCATGTAGTCATAGCTCCTAAGCTAGTTCAAACTGTGTTATAGGTGCCAGTGCCTTCCCCTTAAACGTGACAAATGAATAATGGGTGAATTATAATAAATTATTTTAGTATGTTTGTGTGCATGTGTGTGTGAGTGTGTGTATACGTTCATCCTCAGTCAGTTCCTTATGTATAGGGAGATTCTTATGTATGATAAGGAACTTACTAATAAGGAGGACCATCTCAATGTACTAAAGTGTCCGTCGAAATCCGCAAATAAGGGGGGCGCAGCATTAGAAGGAGGAAGAATTTTAAAAGTTATTATTGGTCAATTCATTGTCGTATTCATTCCATACCGCGCCGTTCTGGAAGACTATTGTTCGATTCATACTACACTAGCGCCATTTTGGTGAATCTTCGAACGATAATTTGCTGTTTACAAATGGCCACTTTTTCAACTAGCCATACAGGTCCTCCTTATTAGAATCTCCACAATCTTATCTTATAAAAGATTTTAATATGCGATTATTTGCAATATACAGGGCAACCTCGACTTAACAAATCGGAGGGAACAAGAAAATATTCGTTATATCAAGTAATTCGTGTAACTTAGGTTTGTTATGTTGAGGTTAGGTTGGTCTAAAATTCGTTATAAAGAGGTAAAAGAATAGTTTTACGAACAAAAGCGGTTCGAAACATGTCGCGACATCAATCACTTACTTTAAGATTAAGAATTATATATTGGTGGGCACTTTATATAAAGGTTGTGGGTTGACAAAATTCGTTAACAAGAGGTATGAATACTTTCTCTTTATAGTTGAAAATTCGTTATAAAAAGGTTGTTTGCAAAAAATGTTCGCATTGTAAAGGTATATTTTATATTGACGCTTATGGACAATTCAAGGGGATTTCGAAGAATTTGTTAAATCGAGGAAGTCGTTATATTGAGGTACGTTATATTAAGGTCTACGCAAGTCATAGAGAGTTGCAAATGGGAAATTTAAGACAATTGAGAGGAGAGGAAAAAGAGAGGAACGGTCCCCCCCTGTTATACACAAATCCTTTTTTGTTAGATATATATAAATGCATACATATGAATAATACACCCAGACTCGACGTGGGAATCGAACCCACGACCTCCGGAGCAGAAGGCAGGGTCTCTGCCAACTGCGCCAACGGAACAACGGGCCAATGGGCATACTGTGTCGTTGCGGGTTGTTTTTTTAAATTTACCGCCAAATTTTATAATGATGTAAATGTTTTTCTTTAATATTCTCTTCTCGTTGTAGATTTTTTTATTTAATAGTATTTGACGTAAGTAATGGAATAATTCTACCTGGTTCATAACTTCTTTTATAACTATATTACCAGGTTTGGATATAAAAATGTTTTTCCACGAAATTCGGATACAATATCAATTAACCCGCTCGCACGGGAGATTTTTGCCTGTTTTAGGTTGTTGTGGAGTTTTCAAAAATTTTTCCGGGAAATCAGTATACGTATAATCCAAATAAATTTGGTAGTGCTGTTAAAACTGATGGATATTGGCCGTCCAGCATTGTTATGAATTTCTTATGTCATACCACGTCACTATAGAATCAGTTGCCAGGTTCAGTATTTTCGAAGTAAAGAACATACACATGTCATTGCTCCTGTTGTTGTAATTATATATTTTATTCCTAACATTTAAATTAATACTCAACTGCCTAAATGTACGAATATACTGTAATATACGCATTTAAGTTAGACAAAATGGAAAGCTGCCGACACTTATAGCACAGGTTTTACCTATTTTATGTATCAGGCACAACTTAGAGATAATATATACATGTATAATGTATACGTACATACATAAATAATACATGTATAATATATACATGCAATGTAATGTCTCAGTGAGGTACGTGTAATTTTTCAGTAATAAAAGTTATCTTATGTATCTTATCTCGTAACGATCGAAAACGCGTCTGCGAGCGGTTTATAAGCGCAGTTTTTTTACTCCAAGGAGTTCCTATCTACGAATCCCTTGGAGTAAAAAAACTGCGCTTATAAACTCTAACTACGGCAAAGAGAAAGAGAATCTAAAACTAGATAGTTTGCAGATAAATTAGATTCTATAGGCGGCGCTGTTGTCGGTTTGAAATCGTTAAAGAAAAACCTTTTGTCTTTATCGACCTAAAAACCGCTGAACCGTTTTTTCGGCAGGAGTGGTAAAAAGAGGAGACAAAACTTTGTAGATAAAAGTTAAAAATAAGCAACTAATTGTTTCTATAGATCCTCTTAAAATAACACTTACACTCAATCCAGACAATAAAATGTTTGTTGGACCAACTCATAATATTAAACAAGAACCTAATATTAAGTCTACAAGAGTAGGTCGAAGGGTACATTTTCCAGATTATTATCGCCCGTAGGTATGTTCTCAGCGGAAGAGTACTGTGGAGAGAGAGAGAGAGAGAGAACAGACGAGACGAATTTCGTAGCATTACATGGATTCACCGAGCGGGTACCGGGTCCATCGCGTTGCAGAGGGAAGAACCATAGCGGTGCCTGGGACTTGTGACCCAGGTGTAGGCTTAGGAGCGCGCTCTTTATTGTGATCACTAACACTCACCTTCACTGCCAGTGCAGCTTTAGATGTCCTTTCTAGTAATGAATAAAATCTGGTCACTTTCAGAAAACGTATATTTTCAATTTGAAGTTAAAGTTCGAACGCGCAAGCGAAATGATTGTCATTCTCGTTTTTCATTTCAACTAGTTATACTATATACAATTTGCTGTGTAAATATCTTAATTTAATTTATAAATTTTTATCTTGTAATCGGTGTAAATAATTGTAAATAACCCGAATATATTATACGTGAGGACGTGTGCCTCTTTAATTTCACTCCACAACCTGCTAATTGTGGGCACTGATATATAAAACTTTTCTCCATGTAATCTGCATAAAAAATGAGGCGAGGTCCGCGTTGACCTACCGATAAATGAAAGCCTTTTAAAATGTTAATTTTGTTTATATATGAAGCATAAGCCCTTATACTGGATTACAACTTCTTTAATTCTTCTTCCTCGCGTTATTCCGGTCTAATACCATGGCCCACTTGAATTGCAGAGGGTTTGGCTATGGAACGAGTTAAGATAACCGATTGCCATCTGACGTCATCCTCGAAACCCCCCGATCTCTACAACCTCACGACTAATATCACTAAGTGACATTAATCGGGTTCCACTGTTTTACGTGCCTTCCGAAACACGGAGGAGATCGGATGTAAAAATATAAACCAGTGCTAGAATGGGCATCATTGACTTAGTTGCAGCTGTAGCTACTTAACCTAACGTTCGACTCGAATACCGACCACTGATTAGGCCACGATCTCCTCGCTAGCTCAACTCACTATGTATAAATAAAATAAGGAATTAGTTTTAAAGTTATATTGTCTGGCCAGTGAAATATAGTTTAATTAAATTCCATTGTATTGGGCAACAATCGCTCGCAAGTTAAGTTCAAAGCAACGGGAAGCACTTTCGTCCCTAGTTAGACCGCGCTTGCGTTTAATTATCGCAGCGGGACTTGGCTAATATGAGGCCTCTTTGTGCGATGCAAAATTAGTGGCTTATTAGTATTACCGAAGCTTTGCTTCTGTGATGGTAGCTTGGAGCATAGACGCTTTGCTTCTGT